>CM021106.1:202605433-203238966 GCA_007115665.2 Sequoiadendron giganteum
TGAAACAGTGGGTTTTACAATAGTCCGAGTTTTAGGAGACAGTGTGTTTTCCAAATCAACTGTGTATAAAATGGCGGCAAAAATGGGATTGGATGTGGGATTTTTCCTATTTCTTTTGTGTGGCGTGGGAAAAGTGGAAGGGAATGACGTGCGCCTTTTCTGTTCGGAGAAAGCAAGGCGAAAAAACTATTTGTTTTGTTTCCTGTATGCACATTGAAAGGGAAAGGTGAAGGCCTGAGAGCACGTGGACGACTTCGAGGAGAATACCAACCAAATAACCTGAAGTGTGGAGTGCACGTGCAAGATTTGGAGCAGAATACATACGACATCGAGGTGAGGGGTAATTTTGTTGCAAGCAGAGGGTTTTGCAAGATGTTTTAATTTGAAATTTGGGAAACACATTGTGGAGTATTTCAATGGGCTTTTTGACTATTTCCCAATTAGCTTTCACCAAATGGGCGGGAGCCGGCAAAATACTAGACAAAATTCACCTATGCACATTGAAAAAATGCATGAAAAACATACACATGAACTTACATGGATACATACATAACATGAAGAGACGTTGTAGTGAAATAGTGAGTTTCACAATAGTCCGAGTTTTAGGAGATGGTGTGTTTCCCAAAATAAGAGTGTATAAAATGGCGGCAAAAATGGGATTGGATGTGGGCTTTTTGCTATTTTTCCCAATTATGATTTCGAATGCCACGTTATGCCCTTTTCTATCCATTCCAAAAAACTATGCGAACAATGGTGACATTACGGGTTTTACATGATTTTTTTAATATAGCATTTGATTATTGGAGGTGATTCTGCTTTCTACAAACATTATTCAGTAATTTCACTCATATTTGTATAATGGGTTGTCGCTTTTTTCATTCGGAAAGGGCAAAATTCGATAACTAGCAAACGGGGAGGAAACGAACAAAAAATTTCAAAACCCTCGACAGAAAAAACAGTTTCAACTAAATAAATTTTTCGGCAACCCCATAATTTTAAAAACACAGACGGGAGGAGACACAAAACTAAAACCCTCAACTGAAAATAACAAACCCTTAATGGAGCAACGAATGTCGTTCATTTTTTTATTGTTCATAGCATAATGGCAAGATGGCACATACACAGAGTTGATATACATACCTGAAGGAGCTCCGCATGGCTACTACTTTGGTGCTACTCTTGCCCTCGCTGTCCAAAAATGGCAAAAATGGGACCTTGTCAGCCCTTTTTATTGTTTGCTAATAATGGTTTTGTTTGGCCACATTTTAGGCTTTTTTTCCATCCATGCCGAACAATCATTTTGAAAAAACCACTGGTGCTGACATGATTTCACGGTGACGGGACAACAAATAGCACGGGGGATGAGACGTTCGGCCATCATGTCGTTCCTTCCGTCCGACAGCTTTTTCCATTGCCGTAGGTCCCAGCTCTTCCGTCGTGGCTCTTTTCTCCATGCGGTATGGCGGCATGGGCCATGATATACACATAGGTGAATTTTGTCTAGCAGTTAGCTTTTGCCTAAAAAATATGGTTTGGAACTCATTATCATCTAATTAATAGTTTATTTTACTATACACAAATTTGAAGAAAATGACATAACCATTGATAGGCTCATTATGTGTTTAAACACATCTAGTCAAATCAATTACAATTGCTTTCAAATCCATATTAACATGGAAATTGATGTGTCAAAATATCCACATTTAGTTGAAAAATTAGGGATCCTTTTGACCTGCATTTATTTATTCTTTATGATTTCTTAAATTTGAAACTTATTTTAATCATTATATTGTTTCTTTGATTTTTTAAAAGATTTATTCAAGTTATGATGTTTTCAAATCTAATTTTATACATAGCTAAATTTTGATATTTAGATTACATATATTATTTATTGTCTTGTCTTTGATGTTTTAGTACTTGAATATATTTTATAATCATTATTTTCATTTTCTTTTAAATTTTATAATTATTTTTTATTTCTTTATATTTTTAAATTTGAGTTAAATATTTTAATAAATTCATAATCTAATCAGATTTATAATTATTTTATTCTTCCATATAAAAATAATGTTCCCTTATTTTACTTCCTAAATTTTCTAAAATTTGTAGGTCCTAGATTTACATTTTTTCCTTCCTAGATTTGAAGAATGTATACACTAATTTTAAAATCCTTGCTTGAGGATTAGGAGTTTAGGTTGTTTAATTTTTGAAACAACGAGACTTATTAGATAAACGTAGCCCTTATTTATATATAAATAGTTTTAATAAAAATAATGATAGTAGTTATATAATGGGCTTATGTATCAACGCGTAAAAGGTGGCTTTTCAAAATTTCAATGAAAAAACCTATTAACTTATAGGTTAACCCAGCTTCCAAAGATGCTCGAAAGTCTCCACACAACAATTATCATTGGTCAACTTTAATAGGAATAAACTATTATTATTTATTATTTAAATACTTTTTATTATTATGTTAGAATGATATTTTAATATCTTTAAATAGTTTATGAATTCAAAATAAGGATATAAATTGTTATTTTATAGTATTAAAAAAAATTAGGTATTTTTTTAATGGATGTTTGGGATTTTTTTATTTGTTAAAAAAAAAATATTTTAAATGAAATAGATTTGAAAAAATATTTTTTAATATTTTTTATTATATAATTTTAAATCAAATTGACATTTGAATTTAAATAAATTGTAATAATTTAATTTTAAAATATTAAAAATAATAATGTTAAGGTTCAAGTTAAATTTGTAAATTTTTATGAGGGATTTTTTTATTGTTGAAACATAATTTCTGTTTTGATTATATGGGAAAAATAGGTTTTGAAGGGACCCAAAACCCTTTATATCAAGTTACATCAAAATGTTGCTGAGCAAATTGTAATGATAGATTTCTGCAAGATAGATTGGTTTGATTTCCATTGCACCTCCTTGGTTTGTTGTGATGAAGAGTGCCCTTAGATTGTGTGTGAGCAAAACTCTAAAATGTCTAGTCTTAAGCCAAACTTTGAAGGATTTCTTTAAAAACTCTAAGCAAAATAGAAATTTGATTCTAGTATGCAAGTTAGTAATAAGCCTAAAGATGATATGATAATAAAAGAAGACAATAATGAGATTACCAAAATAATAAGAGATGCCCAAAATGAGATCAAGATTGTCATTTTATAGAAAATGCAATCTTGAACGGACAGATGAGATGAGAGATTGAGAAATGCCCCAGAATCAAAGGTCAATATTCAATATGGCAACTCTCAATTAGGGTTAGGGTTAAGATCCCCAAATGTGTGGACAAGATTTAATTTAAGAAATTAAATCAATGGTGGAGAATAAACGTGACCTTGAGATGAAATTAGTAAAAATCAAGAGATTAGAGGATGAGATTTTTAGAAAATCAGTAATTTTAGCAATTACTTGATTTGTAGAAGAATATTTCCATTTTGAATTAAATTAATTCAAAATATGGATTTGTGAGATAATGAGTAATTGATTTTTGAAATTAATTACTAAAAGAAGAATCAGTTAACAAATGTGAAGTCATTTTTAAATAAATTGTTTTATTTAAAAATAGGGAAATGTGAAATAAGACAATTAAATAATTAATAATAATTATTTAATTTAGAAGAGACAGTTAATTAATTAAATAAATTAATGAATCTATTTAATTAAGAGAGGATTTAGGAATTAGTGATATATTAAATAAATATATTAAAACATATTTATTTAATAATCAGGAGGACATTAATGATAAGGATTAATTAAATAAGTGAGACTTTATTTAATTATAAGAAGACTTTGATAATTAGTGATGCATTAAATAAATAAATAAGATTTATTTATTTAATAATCATGAAGAATGACAGATCATGAATTAATTAAATAATTATGAATTATTTAATGAATAGTTGAAGGTGGGTTAAAAACATAATTAAAATGTCATAATTATGCTAGGATGAAAGATAATGAAATATTGCTTGCAGGCGTTGGTCATTTTTATGTGTCTACATTTGCCCCTCTTTGTCATAATGCAGCTTGTCGCGTTATGACAAAGAAAACAAGTCTAGAATATGCCCCAGTGCAAAATAGGATGAGGAAGAATGACAAGGAGGTAGTGGTATGCCCCCTCAAGAGGACAGTTGGGTTCCGAGAATATGAGTGGGCTCTCGAAATGGATGAAAGGACTAGATGATGAAAGACAAAAGTATATTGGAAAGATAGATAAGGATGATAATGATGCAGACTAGAAGAAATGTTAGAGAGAAAAAGATGAATGTTAGGATAGAAGACATGAATGTCGATATGGGAAAGGAGATGCAAGTTAATGTGGAAAAATAAATGCATGTTAGAATCCTTCAACGTTTGCCAAATTACTAATAAGTGTTGCTCGAATCATCATTGGGCGGTAAAAATGACACAAAAGGACCACAAACACTAGGGTATGACATAGACCAAGGTGTGCAAGGTCATCCACTTGCAAAACAGATGATCGCAGACAAGGAATGTCCTAACTCATACTAGAGGCCAATTTGCCCCAATCTTTCTGTTAAGACAATCCACATACATCAGTCAAAGAAAAACATAATAGGCCATGAGAAGTCATCGCACCTCTAAATCCTTCATGGGACATCCTTGAGGTAGCTAGTAACATGAAAAAAAGACAAGTCAATAAAAAGATAAGACAAAATAGCCAAAAATTAATAGCCATTTAATTGTATTGCCAATGTTTGTTTGCTGAAGATTAATTGTTTGAAAGCTTGACAATTTTGATGGTTTGACGGTTTGACAGTGCCTAAGGTCAGGAAGGACACATCCTGAAAAGGCAGATGACATTTTGACGAGGTCCAAATCTAAGAAGGACACATCTTGAAGAGGACCAAAAGGAATGAGATTGACATTTTGACTAATATTTTGGCAAGTTGACTGATTTTGATTGTAGGATTGGTTGGCTTATGTTGTTTGATTTTGATCAATTCCAATGATTGTCTTGCGTCAAGTGCGACTATGTCTGCTTTATTTGACTGAGCGACCATGTTTGACTCATGATTTTATTTTGACAAGCCTAAAAGGACTGACCTGATGTCTCGGGGATTCAAAGATGAGTCTTGCCTATGTAGCAAATGCACAGAGACAATGTAGTTCGGACAAGAGTGAATGACATGACTGACGTGATTGACTGAACTAACCAGATAGAGACTGGTTTGAATGTTTTTGTATTTTCTCAGGACATTTTCAATTTTTTAGGTCTTTTTAAGGTCTTTTTCAGATTTTTATGACTTTTTTCAGGACTTTTTCAGATTTTTACGACTTTTTGATGTTTTACAAAAACTGTGACAAATGCATGTGAATGATGCCAATGCACATGAATCCAAGGACAACCATGATTTTGTTGCTAGTCAAGCTGAATACCGATTGATAGGTGACGATGACAATGACAACGTTGTTTGACATGGGAAGAACACATCCCGAAACAACGTGAAGATGACAATGATATGACAAGAGGACAAAAGTTTGCAGCAGGGCCAGGGACAAAGTCAAGGAATGTTTTGGATAATGTGCTAGGTTTTCCATATTGTTGCATTTGGGATGAATTGGTGAGGACTAGATGGAATGACAAGGGATCTTTAGGCCATTTACAAGGGAAACCAAGATGGGTGATGGGTATAAAAGGACAATGGATGGCTTCTGTAAAAGATAGGGGACATGGATGGCTTGGACTAGGAGAATTATCATATGGTCTCCAAGGATGATGTCGCATAGTGAAAAGGAGGCTATGAAGGTAATGACATGATATTCAATGATTTAAGGTATGACCAAAAGATAGACATGTCAAAAGTTTTCCAAAGCATGAGTTGTGTTTGTGCCTTACTCTTTGTCAAGATCAAAATAGGTGGGAAAATGGATGGAAAGTGATAGGGTTTAGATGGATAGATGGAAATGTCTTGTGAAGGGCATGGGAGATGAGATGACTTTCCCCAAAGTGCAATGGTCCACATAGATGATTTATTCTACACATGATGTCTGTTTGCCAGGTTTTCATCATGGTAGTTATCCAAAGCGCCTATTTGCCAGGTTTTCACTATTGGACGAAATTTTTCTCTTTACTATTTTCTGATATTTTTAGAATTTTTTGGTGTCACCAAGATGCCTGTTTGTCAGGTTTTCATCAAGGTGACGATTTTTTCTATTTTTCTATTTTTTTTGTATTTTTGCATTTTTTCCATATAGCCTTGATACTTTATTTGACCACTGACTGTGCTGAAGCCTTTGACGATGCCGATGTAGAGATTGGTGCCATGACATGCCAATAATGACCTTTCTGAAGTAGTTGCCTTGTCAGGATGATAGCGCTTGCATACAACTGATTGATGTCATTGTGATCCTTGTTGATACTAGAGTTGGTCTTATCAGAATATGCACATCGCGATAGAGTGCCATGAGAGTCCTTATGATAGAGAGTTGCTGCCAAAATGTGATGGATTTTTACATGGGATGTTTGGAGTTTAAGGACCTGATGTAGGATTATGATGGATGATGGTGGACATGGACGAGTTGGTTGGATGTTTGGATGTAGCTATTTTTATTCTCCAAACATTGGGTGTTGGGTTAGGATGTTGTTTGGAACCAACACTTTTATATGTCTTTCTTGATGGCCATTTTGATGGAGGTGGACATGTATTGTATGTGGGAGTCCTCTTATGTTGTGGCTCCACATTTTGATTGAATTTTGGATTTGGAATATTTTCTTGACTTGATCCATTTTGTTTTGGGATCCACTTTAGCTTCCTTTGTCCACTTGACTTTTTGGTTGATTTCATGGCCTTTGACATTTGGTTTTGGATTTTGGATTTGTAATACTTTTGTTGGTTCCAAATGAAAGGTTTATTCATGATGGAATGATGGTTTGGGGTGTGGAGGGAAGGGGTATTGGCAACAATCTTATGAAAAGGACTACTCATAACACCCATTTTGACATTTGTATTAGATAAAGTTGCCCCCAATATTGAGGAGGGACCAATAACATCGTTTGATTTTCTAACTAATGAATAGCCAAGACCTTGATGTCTGTAATGTGCCTAAACTTGTACGGGTTCCAAGATTCCTTGCTCGTGTAGGCCTAATCCTTTTCCCTGATAATGCATGTTTTGACAAATTTTGTTTACGATGGGATAGTTGTTACTTTGGAAGCAAGATGCTAACCCATCATTATTGGGGAAATTAATGCTTGAAATCTTCTCATCTATAAGAAAGCCTGCTCTGAAAAAGAGATGATCCTAATTCATAGGATGTTGTAGCTTCATTGACATGTTGGACAGATTTTTGACTGACATCTTTGGTTTGATTTTCTGACGTATCAGATTCTGATGATTCTGCTGGTGCTTCGAAGTTGATGTCAAAACCGTCTTCATGGTCAATGTCATAGAGCCCACTGAATTTAGTTATAGCTTAATCATTTGCAAATATGTCCATGCTAGAAGACTCTTGTTCTAGTGGTAGATCATCTATGTGTCCCATGGAGGCAAGTATCTCACTATTGGGAGTGTCAATACTTGAAGTTTGGATAGGTTCATGTTCAAGTGTTTGATGGTGACTGGCATAGAGGTCAAGGAGTGGATCATTTTGGACTTCTTGATCAAAGATAGTGTCTTGATCAAAGATGGGTGCGTTTTGAATGTCATGATTGGAAATAAGATCTTGACCAAGGATAGGGTCATCTTGAATGACATGGTTGTGGATGGACTCTTGACGAAGGATAGGTGTCTTTGGTGTGCCATGATTGTCTAGGAGGACTCCTTGAATGGATTTAAAGATAGGGTCATGGGATGGACTACTTTGATCTTGACATGACAATGATGTTATAATGTTGTGCTTTGGACTTGCCTCTTGACATGTATCCTCAAGTTTATGAGATGGGATGGGAATTTGGAGAATATGACTAGATGTTCTTTCATGACCCAATGCATTTTGAGCTGGAGTGTCTTGGAAAGGATTGGTGTATGCTAGACCAGAATATGACATGGAGGTTTGGACTTGGTTGAGGGATGATGGGCTAGAATAGGACATGAATGCATGACAAGAATTTGTCATGGATGGAGGACTAGGATATGCCATGGGTGGAGGACTAGGATATGACATGAATGGTGGACTAGGCTATGATGTGGAGGCTTGGAATGGATTGATGGAGGGTTGGTTTCCCCTGTCAACGTTAGGGTGGGTATGACTAATGGAAGTTTATTGTGACTTAGTGCCATGGATGGTGTTAGGGGACTCTTGATAGTAGATGGATAGAGGACTAGGACTCATGGATTGTTGGTAAGAGGGATAGATGGATGGAGGACTAGAGGTTGAGGTGAATTTGGACTTGGATTGGAGGTATAGTGTTTTGAAGTCCCTAGCAAGTTGTGCTTGACCATTACTAATGAATTGCTATTCAATTCGACTAGCAAGCATGTCATAGTGACTTGAAGACATGATGGTGGATGGAATGAGACTAAGACTATGCAAAGTGATAATGAGGACAAAAAGGAATGTTAAGTGCAAAGTGATAAAAATGAGTGTCTTATGTCAAAATAATTTTAGGAAAGGTTTTCTAACCATTCAAAGTTTGGCCAATGTCTCAATTTTGATTGTCAAAGGACTGATTTGAAGGACAAGATGATAAAATGACAAGGTGAGATTTCCACACTAGACTTATGAGTTGGAAGTAGCTCACCAAAGGACAATGACTTAGGATTGATTTTTTTTGACTTGGTCCAATGATAATGTATTTTTGAGACAATGGTTTGACAAAGGAAGGAAGGTTTGCCTATCCCAAAGGTGTAACTTTGAGGATCTAAGACTTTTCCTATGAAGATGAGGATAATGGATTGCAAGCTAAATGAAAACTAAAGATGCAAGGATGGATGACTTGGACAGGTTGTTTTCCTAGTTTTGGACAGAGACTGTTGGAAAAAGATGCCAGGAAAAACTGCTTGCAAAATGATTGGCCTCGATTTTCTAACAGTAATTTTTTTTCCAATTGACAGGCAAATGCGTCGCTTAAGGTTTTAAATGCAGTGCAAGTTCAAATGTGTCTCTATAAGAAATTGTGTCTCAGGAAGGAAAATGTGTTGTAGAATACTCAAATGTGTCACAGAATGTGGCAAATGCGTTGCAAGATTTTGTTCATAATGGAAAATGCGTTGAATGACAACCAACTGTGGTGTTACAACTTGTGATTGCGGCTTGACATAGCAAATGTGACTTAGGAATAGGCAATTGCAGTGCAGTATTGTGAATGTGATGTTTAAACTTGCGAATGCGGCTCAACAGAGCGATTGCGAATCAAAAATGAGCAATTGTGGTTTGACAGAACGATTGCGACTCAATTGAGCAATTGCGGCTCAGAATAAATTTCAGCAGTTTGACCAGTTTGTTTTAGATTTAGGCAAGTTTGATGTTCATTTGTTGAGTTTGTTGATTTAGGCAAGACATAGAATCTAAAACATTAAGTGTATGTTCAAGGATCGAGCATGACCCTTTTTTTAATTTTCAGTGGTATTTGAACAAGAAGACACTTCAAGCAGACTCACTCTTAATGGTCAAAGGGTCATCATAGCAATCACAACCCACAGCTTAAAATCACGTCGACTCACACAGCCATGTCACCCCCTAGAGGGTGCTCGTGTTTTTGTCTTTTCCAGGTGCATACTCAAGGTTAGATTTCTCAACCCCCTGAGCAAACAATCCGTGGCGATTATATGGTGAGTGTCTTGGGGGCAGATTCTTCCCTCCCCTTGCACTGTGATTGGAATAATGTCTGGATACTGACATGGCTGGATTTCTACACTATGGTTCATAGTAAAGGTTTTTGTTCGGCGTGGCAATAGATAAACTCCCTCAGGAGACCTCCCAATCTTTAGAACAAAGACTTCGCGGATGGTTATCTTGCTCGCTTCCGTTGAATATGGGTTTCCCCAAAATTCACTTTTGATTATAGTGGGTTGGAAAACCTGGCTTTGGTTGTTCCCACTTAGGTCATTCTCGTAGGGTGAGTACTTTTTCCCACTACGGCAGGCCTTCTAAAGGTTTTAATAAAACATAAAATGCATAAAGATAAAATGGGTAAGTCTGGTTTTTTGATCACCCAGTAAAGGGGAGAGCATATACCTTATTACCCAACAAGCGCAGTATACAAGTGGTTTAGTTTTAAATCCAAATGACGATTTTCTACACTAAGTGAAGATGTTACTTCACAACAAGCATTGGATTCATTTTAACCAGAAAATAAAGTTTGATGACTATCCTAGGATTGATAAATTCTAGATTAAAGTGTCTATCCTAGGATTGGTTCATTTTAATCCCGATACATCAATAAAACTACTGGTCACGGTCACGTCGGATTCAGATAACAATTTAAGAATGAGAATAACCAGTCATTTGCGACACAAAATAGCAAATGTGGCTCGACAGCGTAGATGTGACTCAGTATTGCATTTGTGGTTCAAGTTCCGTCAAATGCATTACATCAGGTCAGTTGCGACTCTCTGGCTATCAAATGTGTTGAGCTATGTCAGATGCATCGTTCGTGAGCGCAAATGCGGTGCGACAGAGCACTTGCATCGCGTAGGCTAGCAGTTGCATCGTTCCATACTCCTGTACCTGCAAAAATGTGTTAATGTGTCGGGTTCACCAATGTAATGATAGATTTCTGCAAGATAGATTGGTTAGTTGTATAATGCATGCAATAAAATCCTCAAACAATCGAATGCAAAGGATAAATAATGAGAAAGAGAATGAAACTAGAACAACCTCACCCATTTCACCTCCTTGGTTTGCTGTGATGAAGAGTGCCCTCAGATTGTGTGTGAGAAAAACTCTAAAATGTCTAGTCTTAAGCCAAACTTTGAAGGATTTCTTTAAAAACTCTAAGCAAAATAGAAATTTGATTCTAGTATGCAAGTTAGTAATAAGCCTAAAGATGATATGATGATAAAAGAAGACAATAATGAGATTACCAAAATAATAAGAGATGCCCAAAATGAGATCAAGATTGTCATTTTATAGAAAATGCAATCTTGAACGAACGGATGAGATGAGAGATTGAGAAATGCCCTAGAATCAGAGATCAATATTCAATATGGCAACTCTCAATTAGGGTTAGGGTAAAGATCCCCAAATGTGTGGACAAGATTTAATTTAAGAAATTAAATCAATGGTGGAGAATACAAATGACCTTGAGATGAAATTAGTAAAAATCAAGAGATAAGAGGATGAGATTTTTAGAAAATCAGTAATTTTAGCAATTACTTGATTTGTAGAAGAATATTATCATTTTGAATTAAATTAATTCAAAATATGGATTTGTGAGATAATGAGTAATTGATTTTTGAAATTAATTACTAAAAGAAGAATCAGTTAACAAATGTGAAGTCATTTTTAAATAAATTGTTTTATTTAAAAATAGGGAAATGTCACATAAGGCAATTAAATAATTAATAATTATTATTTAATTTAGAAGAGGCAGTTAATTAATTAAATAAATTAATGAATCTATTTAATTAAGAGAGGATTTAGGAATTAGTGACATATTAAATAAATATATTAAAACATATTTATTTAATAATTAGGAGGACATTAATGATAAGGATTAATTAAATAAGTGAGACTTTATTTAATTATAAGAAGACTTTGATAATTAGTGATGCATTAAATAAATAAATAAGATTTATTTATTTAATAATCATGAAGAATGACAGATCATGAATTAATTAAATAATTATGAATTATTTAATGAATAGTTGAAGGTGGGTTAGAAACATAATTAAAATGTCATAATTATGCTAGGACGAAAGATGATGAAATATTGCTTGCAGGCCTTGGTCATTTTTATCTGTCTACATAAATAAAATAACAACTAAATCACTAGCATCAATCATTAGACAAAAAAAAGCCAACAAACAACAAGAAAACAATGAAACAACAAAGCTAAAACAAACAAAACATGAGAGAATTACTTCAAATTTTTTAGAGTATTGGCCACCTCAATCTCCTAATTGTAGTGCAAGTTTACCATTTCCATCAATTCATGTTTTTCTTCTTCAAAAGACTTCCTCAAACTACCCCTCGTCCTTGTGCATGGTCCTTTAACCTCCTCTTTGGCACTCTTCTTACCCTTCCCCATGGAAGTCCGATCCTTCTCATACATCTTTTCAAAGTAGATTTGATCCTCTTGAAGTTGGTTATTTTGTCTAGAAGTACCTTGGGAGAATCTGCACTATTTTTTACTAATATATGGCTAATCTGCAAGAGCTTCTTGATGTCCTCATTAGTTTCCTTGATCTTGCATTCCAACTCACAAAGGCGGATTTCACAATCAACTTTGAAATTAGAAAAAGAGCATTCCAGATCTACCATCCTCTCTATGAGAAAATCCAAAGATGTTCCTTTTGGCTAATTAGCCAAATTCTTCTTTAAGCTTTTGATTTTAATGTTCACCTTATTAAACTCATTCATCACCCATTTGGCAAGTTTGAAGTTACATATGGCATCGGTTCTAGCCATGTCTAGTAGCTCCAACATAGATGTGTTATCATCATCGAGATAGGAGAAATCCTCATAAAGAGGATGCATTGTGCCTTTTTCGCACACACACACTGTTGAAAGTAGGGACCTCACCTTTTTTCTTTTTTCCTTAGGTTTGCCTTTTCCCCTTAAGGGATAGGTCCTCTGATTTTTGGTGATCTTACCTTTCGAGCTTATAATGATTGTCTAACATTTGAGGTGACTGTGTTTGCAAACAATAATTCCATGATTGAACCTTTGAAATTCCACCAAGTCCCTCAAATGTCTAAGTTTAGTCCTTGTTCAGAGAATCCATGAGACCTCAGAATCCTCAAGATGCCTTTCATTGTGGAATCCAGACCTAGCTGGAATCACCAAGAATGTTTTCATCACTTAATCCATGAGTCTGGGAAAGGTTCAAAGTTCCTGTCACCAGTAAATTTGTGAGGCCTTGGATTCCCTGATTCTCTATTCCATCATGAATTCCAAATAAGAGTGGATTCCCCAAAGTTGCATAAATCTCAAGTCAAGAATTAATCACATTTTGTAGCACGTACAAGAGCATTGATGGGGGGGAAATTGAATGGATTTTTTTGCTGATTGTGCTCATTATTTTCTCATTCTTTTGGTTCATTTTCATTTGAGACCTTGGATATTTGAGAATGAAGTGCATTGGGCATATTTGGCTAGAGTTGGCAGTTTGAGTTTGTGGATTTCTCCATCATCGACTAGGGTTTGCATCACTGCTGCGTGCTTCAATTTCACTATTGGAGATCAAAGGTAAGTCTTACCCACACATTCTATATTGATTTGTGTATGAATTATTGGTGGTTTGATGTCGTTTTGGTTTGAATCAAGCTATCTTTGCATTTTGAGTCATTATTATTGGTTTTTCATTGCATTTGGAACACAAAGTAAGTTAGGGCACCACAAATTATGTGTTTTGCTTGCAAACTAGGGTTGATGCGGTTGACTATTGATTTTAATGCATCATGAAAGTTTGGGATTTGATAAAAATTAGCCAAGATGTCAATAGATACCTACCCTTAACACATCATTTACAAGTTAATTGATGGAGATATGGATTGTGGGATCAAAGCTAGGGTTTCTCTTTGATGTCCACTTTGTTACATTTCATGGTACATACTATTTTATGTTTGTCTTTGTGTGATTCAGGGTATTTGTTTGAATGTGTTCCTAATTGAAACCCTAGGTTGCCTTCGTTGTTGAATGCAAATGTTGGGTGGTTATGTGGTTTGTCGAGTATGAGGTGAGTAATATGCTGAGAGTAATGGGTATTCATGAAATTAATAGTCCTTTGTCTACCTTTGCAATTATTCATGAAATTTTGATGAGTCGTATAGTGGATCAAAATTTGAATTTGAAATCCATCATATAATCCTTACAAGTGTGAAAAACCTAATAGCTACACCCTTCGTGAAATCCTTGACCTTTTGGATTGTCTGATTTTGGTTCATTCGCCAAATCCATAAGTTAATGAAATCTTTGATTGACCATTTGTCATGAAATCTATGAGCTCTTAGAAACCCCAATACTTCCCTTTTTGTGAAATCCATCGGGTCTTGAACTACTCAATTATGCCCTGATGCTGAATCTGTGTAGCTTTGGATTTCTTGATTAGCTTCTTATCACAAAATTCGTGAGGTTGTGGATTCCACGAATTCCACCTATAATTAGATTCCTTGATGTTTTACAATGATCATTTTTTTGAATGATGGATTTTCTTAAGGTTGGGACTTGATGATGATTTATGTGTTAAAGGTTGAATTCTTACAATGTTGATGTAGACATGGAAAATATATAGATTGATATCATACACTCAATCTTGATTGACTAACACCGATTCTTCCTTAATCATTTCTTTACTAACCATTTAATTGAATAATCTTTATTTAATTAAATCCTAATGTTCCTATTTTAATTAAATAAATCAACTTTATTTAATTAAATCCTAATGTCTTCTTTTAATTAAATAAATCAACTTTATTTAATTGAATGCTAATGTCATCTCTTTTAATTGAATAAATCATTTTATTTAATTAAAATACTAATATTCCAAATATCCTCTCATTTGATTTAAATAAACTCAAATATTTAAATCAAATGTCAAATCAACTAATCTCCATATAAGTTAATTAAATCCTAATTAACTCTAACACTAATCCATCAAATCCTCTAGATTTTGCAACTTGCACAAGTAAATCAATTTAATTAATTTATAAAATATCCTATTTTCATTCAAAAAAGAATCTTGTTAGAATATTCTTCCAATTTGAAATCTCCCTCCTAAAAGGACTTGTCCTCCAAACATGGAATTTAAGCCTCTTACATGTCCTTTTCATGCTCGCCAAGTGGCATTAACTCCTCCTTCACATCTTCCACAAGAAATCTTTCAAATTTCAAAATTCCACCTAACCAAATTTATTTGCACATTCATCAAAATGTGCTCATTCATCCTCCAAATCACATGCAGACAAGTGGCCTTCTCTCATTGGTTGGTCTTTTGTCTCTCATTCTTCCATTTTGCCTCTTCCTCCATCATTCTTTTCTATTTATATGAGGCTCTCAATTGAATTTTGGAGGCACAACTTATGCAACATCACTATCTTCAAAGTTTTCATAAGAATCTTCATCCATCCTTAGGCATTTTCATCAAATTCCATATTCTTATAGCTAGCTTATGGAGAAATTTTATCAAGGAGCATCCAATCTCTATCATTCATCATCAAAGCTTATAAGGAATTGGGAAAAATTCCATTTTCCACATCAAAATGACACCAATTCCCCCATAGGATGCTGGTTTGATAGTTTAGAATAATATTTCATAGCTTTCATTTGTTATTTTACCTTGTTTTCTTGTTATTCACATTCAAATGAATTTCATGGAGAAAATGTGTGTTTTAGAAATTTTTTTTGACTAACATTGTGTTTTTTTGTCACTTTGGTGCAGGTCTAAGACATCCATTCACATTTTGGTGCTAGAAGGAGGGCGGATTTGAAGAAATTAACACATTTTTTGGTCAAATCTATTATTTTTTATGTTTTTTGTCTTCCCAGGTCAAACAACACTGTTGGAGGAAATTGCAATGCATTTGCGGTCTCTATTTTCTCAAAAAGAGCTGCTAGTTTCACCAGAACGTTGCTCAAATCCTCAAACAATGCCGCCTTTGCTTTCTTGTTTTTCACTCAAACTTAAAATGGTCATATCTTGGTCTTTTTCGGAGCTTTTTTTTTAAAATGGGGTAGAATTTCATAAGCTATCCAATGGTGTAGGTGTTTATCAACTTTAATAGAGTTAAAATTTTCAAATTATTAACTAATGTAAAATCATAATGAAACTTGGTCTAAATTTTAGGGTTTTTATGCTTAATCATTTATCTAACCCTCATATCTTCTTGTTTTTTGATTTAATATAACATTTGGAGCTTGTGTTACAGGTTTTAAATGATCATGGAGCATGGAAATGGAAGAAATATCATTATCACATGATTGTAAAAAGTGTTTTTAAACATTTTGGGGAGAAATTATAATCCCTTTTCTAAGGATTTGTCATCTTCATGCTTTTTAGGATTCAATTATTTCCGTTTGGGCTTAAAAGAACAAAAAAAAGGGATTAAAAAGAACCATAGGCAACTTACTAGATTTTGTTTTTGACTTAACAAATGAACAAACAAAAAATCTCACACTTCAAAGTTGGTGCTTAAAAAGAATTCATATCATTTCTTTGTGGTTTAAAATGAACATGTGTATTTTTTTTTTGTAATCTATTTTACAAGTTAATATCATTAGAAGGACATATGCACTTCTCTTGCGCTTCATAGTGATATTGAGAATCAAAAGTCTTTTTTGTGATATTAAGTTGTATAAGTGATTACCTCCACACTTCAATTTGGATTCTTAAAATTGAACAAAATCTTGCTAGTGTGAGTGGGGTATATCACAAGTGTTCTCTCTTTGTTTCTCAACAAATATTGATCAAAATTCGAATGTTCTTACTCGCTTTTATTTTTCCTTAGAGGGCCTGTCTTGGTGGGAAAAAGTAATCACCCCAAGGGAATGATCTAGCCAGGAACACGCTAAAACCAAGCGACTTCCAGCCGGTATATAAGTATCGTTACTTGAGGAAAGTTCAAGTATCATGAGGATTGTTTTGACAAGAAGGGAAACAATGGTCTCTTGTTGTATGGATGGTTCCCCACGAATTTAATATCTTTATTAGAACCTCTTGTTTAGAAATACCAAATCCTTGATCTATTTGTTGGTGCAAGAATGGTCATTCTGAAGTCGTCCTATGTTTTTACGGCTCTTCATAGAGATGAGAAGTATTCCAAGGGAGTTTCATGGGTATTGATGCTTGGCTGACCTGAGAAGTGAGTGCAATGTAAGGGGAGCCTGTGTGGTCAAACATCTAATCATTTTCTAAGAGTAGGTGTAGCTAGAGAAATCCAAGTGGGAACTCAACAAATATTGTCTCTTCATTATCCATAGGGTTGTGCATATTCTTGGAATCGAAAACACTTTACTTGGATCCTAAATATTGGAAAAATAAACATTCAACATGATCATCAAATTTCAAACCCTTTGAAAGAAGAAATATCTTTGAGGTGTCCACATGTTACTGCTTGTCCCTAGGGGTTCTTATCCCTAGAGGGCTTCTAAAAATTTGGATTCACATCTCAATTTTTTCTCTCTAAAGTCAACATAGGAAACTATTGCCTTGATTCTTTGATTTCCACATAATGGACCTTGTGGGATGAAAAAGAGTTAAGAAATAGAAATTCAATTTGAAAATTGAACAAGACAACTGGATGTGGTAAAATCAATTCATTAATCAATCTAAAATCAATTGAACCCCACACATGTTCTTGTTACTTTTGGTCATATGGTTTTCCATGCAAACATTGGTCTTTTGGTTTGAAATACTCTTAGGGAAAAAAAATTCTTCACCACCTTGGTATTGTAAACAAAGTCCTCTTAAGTTCATCTATGATCAAACAAATCATTTCACCCATCCCAAAAAATCAATAAAATCCCATTTCACAAACAACCTTTGAAACTTTGGAAAAATCATTCATATTAGACTTTTGGTAAATCTCTTAATCAAAATCAAAATCAAAATCCCCTTTGTTTGGATAATTGTGTATGGATGAATCCTTCCCCACACATTTAGTTAAATTGTCATCCTTTTGAACAATTCGATAATCCAAATCAAATCAAATCCAATCCAAATCAAAAAATCCAAAAAATCCCAAAGTCTAACATTGATCCAAAGTTCTCAAAAGTTCAAACACCCATATCACTCACCCTTTCATATTTCATCTCATAATTGGTCCTAAACACCTTAGAGGTTCACTTTTGCAACAAGGTCAAAACACAAGAAAAACATGGAATATAAACTCAATCCATACATCATGAGTAATACAAGTCAACCAAACTATCAAGGCCTTACAATAACAATTGATTACCAAAGCTCACATTTATACAATCAATACATGGGATCATTATCTCCTAAAAATTTAAATGATATAATAAATGTGAGTTTTCCCAATCTGAATTTTGGAACACAAAACCTCAATGATACAAAAAATGTAAGTTTTACCAATCTAAATTTTGGAACACAAAACCTCAATGATACAAAAAATGTAAGTTGTACCAATCTAAAATTTGGACCACCTTTCCCTATGGTATATTTAAATCAAAGTCAAAACTTACAAATCTATCAACCAAATAATCAATACACGAGTCTTCTTACAAACAACATTATCCTGCTAAATCCATACATGCCAAATATGAATATATCAAGTACAAGTTTACCAAACATGAACAATTGAAATCCACACTCGGTGAAATTTGGGATAGATGTGTTTGCAAATCAAAATAATGTTTTTCAAAATCCAAGAAATATGTTAGAAACTCCATTTATTGATCCAAGTCAAGGTAACACCATGCAAAATCAAAGTTACCTAGATCAAGGCAACATGATTCCCAACCACAATAATGTTCAATTTCAACCTATAATGCCAAATCTAAACCTCAACCCAAATCAGAACATTGTCCAAAATAAATTTGTCCATGATCCCATACAAACACCACAAGGATGCATTCCAAATCTTCTTGAACAAAAACCAAATCAACTATATCAAGGGTGTCAAGATCAAATTGCTACACTTACCAAAATAGTTGATAAATTGCACCAAGAGACATCTCCACCCCAAAATCAATACACTCTTCCATTGGCTGAACCATGTCATCAAAGAATTGGGCTGTGTCCCCAACCACATCAAGAACAATATCTCCAATATGAAGAAGTTGGATATCAAGATCAACAACATCAACAATAAACCCAACCTCCACATCTCGAAGATCAATCACCACATCTCAAAGATCAATCACCACATCTCCAAAATCAATCACCACAAGGTCAATTTAAAGTAAAAATCTCACAAGGTAAAAAATTAAAATACACACCACTTGGGGAACCAATCGAATCAGTCATGCAATAGTTGATACAAGAAAATATCATTAAAATCCCCGTTTATGAGAATTATCAAGAGCCCCAAGTTAAACCACCGGGGTATAATGAGAAGAACCTTTGTGATTTTCAAAAAATAAAGGGACACACAACATAAAAGTGTATTCGAATTAAAAATATTGTCCAAGACCTTATTGATTAAAAAATAATAACTATTGGGGACAATGATTAGGATTCAACCACTAGTGATAGCAGTGGCAATCTGTCCTCCACAATTGTTGAAAATGATGATCAAGATCTGTCCATCAATGAGCACCTTGAAGATGTTTCTACCTCATCTGAAGATCAACTCAACATACATCAAGAGCCACTTTTTGATCATGATAAATACCCCTCAACAATATCCAACAATGATCTATTCAAAGGAGTGTTAACATTATTTGATCCTATGATTGGTGATCCTTCCACCAATGATCATGTTGAAAGTGTCTCTACATCACCTAATGAGTTAGAGGACATATCTCAAGATTTTACCCCAAAGCATGATCAACATCTTTCACCAAAGTCTAGCAAAGGTCCTTTCCGAGACATATTGACATCTTTCGACCTCATGGTTGCAGATATTGAAGAAATCCTCAACTCAACATTTGATCCAAGTCCACTCAAAGATCAAGAGGATATTGAGCCACTTCTCATGCCTAATGAAGCTATCCAAGAACCCTTTATAAAAAATCCATCCTTTGAAACTGACCCATGCCAAGAACATGATCCAAAGCATGTCAAAAGCAATTCTAAAATTAATCAAGATCAAGAATTCATATCTCCAAGGTACTACAATGATCTAATGGACACTCTCCTATCTATACAAGATGTCGTAAATGATGATCATATCCATATAGCACATACCCCTTTGTCTACCAATGAGATGATTTGTTTGGATGGACATGTAGATGATCTTCATTCAAAATAAGAGTCTCATACTCTTGATATCATTACCAAGGAACATGAGTCTCCTACTCTTAACATTTATACATAGGATCAAGATATAGAAAAATCTAGAGACATCAAAAATGGCTCATGAAGAAGGCTTCTACAGAAGTTGTGAATCAGAAACATCCTATGAAGACATACCAAAAATGAATCATGAGGAATACTTTTACGTGGACATTGAATCATCAACACTTCTGGGAGAAGCATTCAAATTTGATACTTGACAAAATCAAGCCAAAGATATCAATCAGGAAGTTATCCCACTTATGTAGGGTCATATCACGTATAAAATTGGATCACTCACCTTTTTAAGGGAAAATTATCTTATCAATAAAGAAGCTATCACCTTTTAAGATCCACAATAGAGTAGAGAAGGATTAATACATTGATTCCAAGATAAATCATATCCTATTACAAATAAAATGTTTCAACAAATGAATCATCAAGGCAAAGGATTGGGCCTACATGAATAGGGTATCCTAGAACCTGTATAGATTATTGGAAATCCTAAGCATCAAGGTCTTGGTTATTCATTATTGGGGGAAACTTTGTCTCAAGAAAACGTCAACATAGGGAGCACAAAGGATCCTTATGATGAAACCAATGCCAATACTACAACCAGCCGCATCAAAAATCTTCATCCACCCATCACCCCATCCACGAATTGGGACCAAAATCAAAAGAAAGATTTGAATCAAAGCATGAAAAATTTCATCAAAGAACAAAAAGTAGTGAAGCATGAAGGACAAATCAAATACAAGTGGATACCAAAGAATGCAAAGAATGATTATCCCTATCAAACTCCATTAGTCAAAGAAACTATGGGGCAAAATAAAAAAGGGAAAAGTATCCATCAAAGATGTCCATAAAGGAAAAAGCAGGCTTCTTAAGAAACGTACAAAGTATATCAAGCAGTTGGTCCTAATTCCATGCACACTTCTGTATCCACCCATTATTGTTCATATTCCCAAGTTTGGAGAGTCAAAGGTTCCAAACTATCAACCAATCTATCTTTTATTCCTAAAAAAACTCCATCCACACCTCCACACATGATATCCAATTCTCACATTGACCATGTATTGGCAACAAAACTTCATCATAAGGATTCTAAAGGCACTCTATTGCGATGTGCACATAAAGACAAAGTTAACTCTGGTATCAACAAAGCAGATTAGGAATCTCAAAAGTTGCATTCAAGTGCATGTATCTTGGAAAATCAACTTCTTCAAGCAGGATATTGATGGCACATTATAACAGAGGCATCTACATCGACACCACCAGGTGATTCAATATGAGCTTAAAATCTTTCAGCAAAAAACCCAAAAAAATAAAAAATCCAAAAAATAAATTAAAAATATCATGAAAATAATAAAGATAAAAATCATCCTCCAATGAAAACCAATATGGTGGCACTTTAGATAGGTACCATGATGAAAACCTGGAAAATAGGTGTCATGTGTAGAATTGAGCTTGTAAGAAAACTTTAAGACAAAGCTCTGCTTTTCATTATAATAGTAATTTCAATACACTTTGTTCTATCTCTATTCTCTAGTCTAGTCTCTTCTTAATCATCTCGTTCACTCTCGCAGGAGGAACATTTATTTAAAGAGAAACAACTAACTAACTAATTGACAGAGAAAGATGCAGATATAAATGCCTCCTGAGGTTGAGGAACAAATTTCATAAATGCAAGCTTATCTATTCAATAGATTCAGAGGGAATCTAGAACTCCACTGTTCCTAGATTGATGATCCATTTGGTTTCTTCCCAATGACTCGGACAAAGAATCCTTTCTTGAAACGACTCCTTCGATGGTGTCCTAGAAATGGCTTTTTTCGCAAGGCCGCATTTTGTTGTGCATTGACCCATTCATACTAGTTTTAACAACCTATAGAACACATGGCAACAGAGGCAAAAAGAAGGCATGCACTCATAATAGCATGATACCCATTATTAATCACACGCATCAAATTCATCTTACTTATCCAAAAACTACATATATCGTATCAGTCAATTAAGAGGTCAAAATAGGGTAATGAACATAGACATACTAAGATATTTAGGCTACAAGAATATAGGAATGATTGTCATAGAATACTACCCATTAAAATGAAAAGTTTATAACCATAGAGTTTAAAACATCCATAAAAGAGAGCAAGGGATTTTAAAACTATAACATATATCCAAACTATAAAAATATTCTGGGCTCATCATTTGCCCCCTACTTTAGCTAATGCTGGTCCTCTAGCATTAATCTTCTTGGTTGTGTCCCTAAAATCTGTAGGAGTCACATGGCCCTGTAGTGCAGTCCCAAACCTATAGTAGAAACCCCTGCAATTCTGCGATCTTTCATATCTACGAGCTTCTGTGTCTTCATTGATATCTGTGGCCAGATAAAGATATAGTGGCACATCAAAGTAGGAGGTCTAAATGTTAGTGGCAACCACAATTTAAATCTTTCTTGAAGACCCAACTGCATATATCTTTCTGATCTCCTAACGACTGCTCTTAAATTCAAGGGACTATGGGGCTTAGACTTTCTTAGACCAATTGTTAGCTTTTCCCATCTTGTTTTACTTCTAGAAGTTGAAAGCTTCCAGAATGAATATGGTTGGCCGTTAAACTCGTCATAAACCTGTTTCCTAAGATCAAATATCCTTATCCTTGCTGCAGGATCATAAAATCCATATGCAATAGAAAACCGGGTCCTCAGAAATGTTTGAGGGTCTGAGCTTTCTGATCTAAGGGGAATAGGTTATTTCTGCTCAGCTTCCTCATAATCCTCAAATTTTTTCCCATAATTAATTTCATTTCCCACCTAGGACATAAGTGATCTCAAATGTATGTCACCTATGAAAAGAAGTGGATTGCACTCAGTTTCACAAGGGATTAATAAACCATGTAAATAAAATTCACACATAGAATTCCTTAGCCAATTAGGTGCTTTTTGATAGGCATCATAGAATTCTTTAGTAGAATTAGGAATAGGGTCAAGGTTTTTAGAAATCCTCATTAACTGGAACCACAAAAACTGTTCTTTGAGGCACATTGCATACACTCTGGGTGGCCTACATTCCATGATTTTCCCTACCACCTTTATCATTTCATTCATCTTTTCTTTCACCTCCTAGATTTCTTGTTTCTGATTTTCAATCTCTTTCTTTAACTTCTTCTTTTCTTCCTCCCAAAGACTTTGTTGCATTTGAGCTTTAGCCAGATGGCAGAAATTCAAGGTCTGAAGTGTCACAGGCCTCCAGGTTATTTTAAGGTATTCTAAGTATTCGATTAACAACGTTCTCTTATACACGACCAATGCCTGGCATGTTTCAGAGGGCAATGGTATTGCATTGGATGTCTCAGGCTACTTAAATTGCTCTTGTTCTTGCTGCAGGACGAACCCATGTTGCTGGTCAGGAGGGAACTATGTTTCCTCAGAAATTCTTTTAGCTACATCAGCCAAGTCATCAAGACTTGGCACTCTCCCTTCATTATTACAACCTTGCTGAACTTCCCCAACTTCCTCTATTTCATTTTGTATATCATCAAGAATAATAGAGGGGCTGAGTGGAAAATTCTCAGATATACTCTAAGAATTCTCATGAATGAGTTCCTCGGACTCCTTTGAAATGACTATTATTTCAGGTTGGGCAAAAGAGGTTGGGGTAGTTTTACTTCATTTTCTTGCTGACGTTCTTCTAGCTAATGTAGCTGATGAAGGAGGTTCTTCTGTAGCTTTTCTCTTCCTAGCTTGCTTAGGGGTTTGAGACTCAGTAGGAGAGGATGATGAAACTATGGTGACATTAGGTGTTGCTGCAGGAAAAAATTGGGTAGCACATTTTTGCTTTGTTATTTGAGGGTTTGCTTCAGGGGTATGCTCAGCACTAGATGGTTCGCCTACTTTTGTTTTCTCCTTTTCTTTCCTTGTAGCAGACCTAGTTTTAACTTGGCTAGAGGGCTCAATTATAGTGGCTGTAGGACTAGGTGCTGCAGGAGAAGTAGGTGATTCTTGCTCAGCTTCTCTACTCGAAGAATCTACTCTTTTTCTCTTTTTCTTGGGTTGTGCAGGCAGTGTTCTACGAGGTTCAGGAGGTTGCAGTCCTTTCTGGGCAACAAATTCTTGCCAAGAAAGGGGTGATACGTCCCTCAGGGAATGCTCAGTCAACAGTTTAATAAGGGCATGATGGGAGATGGAATTTTCTTTTCCCTTCTGAGTTTCACAGGCACTACGCTCCAAAAGATTTAACAAGAAATTTGGGACGTTGATAGCTAACCCGTGCCTCATATGACTCAATAATTTAAAGTGATAGAAATGCAAATAGGAAAAGCGTCTTTCACAAGTTAAATACCTGATTATAAAGGAGGCATATTTTGAATATGGATAAGGCAGTGATACCCTTTTGCATCCTTGCTTTGAAACCTCCAAGGGTCCATCAATTGACAATGTGAATTCTGCCCTAGCAAAGATGACATCCCTTCCCGAAAGAAAGCTTTCTCCAGCTGCAAGAAGCCTGGTTATCTCAGCAATCCATTCCTCAGTAACAGTTACTATTAAACCCCATACTGTAGCCTTTCCCTTAGAAAGAGTTCTCAAAAATTCACCAGCAGCTTCCTCATCAAAGGAATCGATACTCAAAAAGTAATTCAGCCAACCACACATACTGAATTCCTAAACTATTTGAGGGTCTTGTGTTAAGGCCTCATGGGCTGCTAGTTCATGTCGTACTAGCTAACCAGCCATATTCACAACTATTTTTGCTAAAACACCTGAATCTCAACTTCTTCTAATTATTTGAAAAACACTTTTCTTTGCTCTGCTTCTTTTTTTTGGGCTTCTTTATCTTTTTACTTTACCAAAAATGATATAAAAGACAATTGCATGCAATGATTTTTAGGAACTATTTAATCAAGCAGTTAACTTGCTGATTAGGGAAAAGCATACATTCATTTGGTGACAAGTACGATAAAAAATTTCTTTACTAGATGTGGCAATGGCAAAAGGAAAGAATTTGAAACAGATTATCCTTGACCCCTACTTAAGATTTGGCATGTGTCCACACATGTGCGAAAGGATAGGCAAGGAACTGGCAGTAAAAATGATAGACATATTGTAATAAATGAATAAATAAAATGATTGAATAATGTGACAAATAAAAAGAATATTGCGTACCTTGTAATTAATGCTCGTGGATGTTGGGAGATATCACAACACAACCAGAAATGATCACTTGAAAAGAAACCATAAATGAAGGTGGTACGACATGTGGATGACTTGGATGGGTGACATAGAAAAGAAAAATGGAATGAGTGAATGATGGTGATGGATGGTGATGGAGAAAGTGGCTTTCGTAAAAAGAAAACCTTTATTATGGACGTACAACATACTTTCAAAGAGATGCTGCAGGAAGAAGATTGAAGCCTTTTGCTGCATGAAGGTCAGTGGCTGCAGGGGAAACAAACTGTTTTATAAATTATTCTTTTGATGTAGGCTTATGGTATAACCAAAGATGGTGTCCATTAACCAGCAGTTTGAAGCGAACATGATCGATTGTTGCTAACTGAACCAAACCATTATCAAATAGATTTTCAATTTCATACGGACCAAGCCATCTTGTTGTAAGCTTACCTTGATTCTTTTTATACTTGGAGTCGTAAAGTAGGGCCCAGTCACTAACTAAGAAATGCTTTCTGCGGATATTGTGGTCATGCTATTTCTTCCTTTGCTGCTGTATTGCTTCAGTATGATGTAGGGCAACTTTTCACATCTCATCTAATGCATTCAAGTAGAGGAGGTGTTCCGTTTGAGCTTTAGAAAGATCAATGTGTAACTGAAGAGCAGTCCTCAAAGTCTTATGCTCAAACTCAATTGGTAATATGACAATTTTTCCATAAAGTAACTCAAAAGGGGTAAACCCTGTAGTTGTTTTCCATGTTGTTCTATAAGCCCAGACTACTTTTGGAAGGTGACTGCTCTAGTCTTTCTTGTGTAACTGGACTATTTTTGTAAGGATGGCCTCCAGTTCTCTGTTAGTTACCTCTACCTGACCATTGGCTTGAGGGTGATAAGGGCTTGATTTTTTGTGTCTGATCTTATAGTCATTCATTAATGCAGTGATCAGGTTTGAAGTAAATTGAGCTCCCTGATTAGTAACAAGTTCTCTCAGGACTCCAAATCTGGTAAAAAATAATGCATAAAGGAACTCAACAACCGTATTGTCATGTGGATGTGTCATTTCTTTTACTTCCACCCATTTTTGTCACATAATCAGTGCAAACTAAAATGTAGGATTTTCCATTGGATGGAGGTTCAATTGGCCCTACAAAATCCATTCCCCACTTATCAAAGGGAGTAACTACCACTTGTGGATACAAGGGTATTTCATCAGACTTCATTGGCCTCCCGATTCTTTGACATCTGTCACATTTTCTAGTGTAGACTACAACATCCTTGTGTAGTGTGGGCCAATAATACCCTATATTAAACACTTTCATTGATGTTCTTTTAGATGCAAAGTGCCCACCACATGGCTCATCATGAAAACCATGCAGAATGTCATATGTCTCATATTCTCTGACACACCTTTGCATGACTTGGTCAGACCCTATATAAAACAAACAGTCTGCAATCCATGAAAAGTTAAAAATTTTCTCAATCAACAGCTTCCTATCCTTTGGTGAGAAGTGAGCTAGTATTTTGCTGGCTGCTAAGTAATTTGTAATATCTATATACCATGGAGTTCTAGCAGCAATAGAAAGCAGATGTTCATCAGGAAAGTTATCATCAATTATTTCAGATGTAGCAAGTGTAGTTGTTTGAAGTATTGACAAGAAATCAACCACCACATTTGCTTTGCTTGGATTGTCGATAACTATGATATCAAATTCCTGCAACAATAGTAGCCACCTTGCTAATCTACCAGATATGGTAGGCTTATTCATAAGGTACCTTATTGTTGCATGGTCTGTATGAACAAATATTTGGTAACCAGTGACATAATGCCGAAACTTGTTCAGAGCATACACAACTGCTAACAATTTTTTTTCTATGACAGTATATTTTAATTCTAGGCCTTGAAGATTTTTGCTAATGAAATAGATGGCATGCTCTATGGAATTATCCTTTTGTCCTAACACTGCCCCTATGGAATAATCAGAAGCATCTGTGTGTATATGAAAGGGCAGAATTCACTTTGGTCCTTGAACAACAGGTGCTTTACTAAGTAAGTCCTTAAGCTACAGGAAAGATTTGTCACAGGCCTCAGTCCAATAAAATTTGGAATCCTTAGTCAATAAGGCATACAGGGGACTGAATATTTTGCTAAAATCTTTGATGAATCTTCTATAATATCCAACATGTCCTAAGAAGCTTCTAACATCCTTTTGTTTCATAGGTGCTGACAAGGTTAGAATAACTTCTATTTTTGCAGGGTCAACTTGAATTCCTGCTGGAGAGATATGATGGCCCAAAAAAATTCCCTCTTGCATCATCATAAAACACTTCTCACTATTTAAAGACAAATTATGCTCCTTACATCTTTTCAAAACTTTCTCCAAATTTGATAATGCTTCTTCATAAATTACTCCATAAGTGGTGAAGTCATCCATGTAGATCTCCATAGAATCATGAGAAATGTCAGCAAAAATACTAATTACCGCCCTTTGAAATATTGCAGGGGCGTTACACAGGCCAAAAGGTAGGATAGAGTGAGCAAAAGTCCCCCATGGACAAGTAAAGGTTGTTTTATCTTGATCCTCAACGGAAATTTTAATTTGATTATACCCACTATATCCATCTAAAAATGAGAAATACTTTTTACCAGACAATGAGTGTAGTACTTGATCAAGAAATGGCAGTGGAAAGTGATCATTTTTAGTTGCAGTATTCAGCTCCCTGTAATCTACACAAACTTGCCACTTCTCACCTTTTTTAGGGACAATCACCAATGGAGATACCCATTGACTGTGTGAAATAGGGTAGATGAAACCAACATCAAGCAATTTTTGGAGCTCATTTTTAACTATTTCCCTGAGTGTTGGGTTTATCCTTCGTTGAGGCTGCCTAACAGAAGAACAATCTTCCTTAATGTAGATCCTATGAGTACAGAGCTGAGGATCTATTCCCTTCATATCCCCATAGTCCCATGCAAAAGCATTGTGTTGATCTTGTAGCATTGTGACCAGGGAAGTTTGTTGAGCTTGAGGCGGCCTATTATAAATATTTAGATAGTGGTCTGGAGATAACTCAATTTGTTTGGTAAGATCATTCATGGAATCTACTGGCAAAGGTGGTGTCTGTATTTCTTGTGGAAGCAAATGTTGATAAACTATAGGGATTTTAAATGGCAGGCTTTCAGGACTTAGTTGTTGCAGGAAAGATTGCTGAGGACAGTTATTGGGTTTGGATGGGTTACTCATATCAAAATTAGACTACAAAATTTGGAAAAGCAAGTCATCCTCACTCTAAAGTTGGGAAAAAGGATTAGTTTGCAGCATCATTAACTGGGCCAATGAGTTGACATCTTCAGTTTCCTCCTCTAAGTCTGGCCAAATTGGTTTAGACAAATCTGGCTGAGGCTGGGCAAGCGGGTATAAAGCCAATTTCTTTGTTGACTAACCATCAGAGATTGTCATGTCTCCGAAATGACATCCTATAAAGGCATCAGTTGTGGCTAACCATGGTCTACCTAGGATGATAGGATATCCCCTCAAAGTTGCCTTAGTGGACTATATGGTGAAATCTGTGGGGTATTCCCATGATTCAAGATTGACAATTATATCTTCCACTAGGCCGTCAGGTGTTACAGTGGAACTGTCAGCAAGCTGTAGGATGGTGGGTGTAGACCTAATGGTTAAGATATTCAAATACTCCATAGTATGCTTGGTCATTACATTTATGGCTGCACCAAGGTCAACTAAAACATTTTTTACCATCTGACCGTTAATATTGACTTGTACCACAGAACTTCTAGGGTCAGAATATTTTGGCATGACTACCTTTCCTAACATAATATCTGCCAAATGTCCTAGAACATGGATAGTTTGGGGATCTTGTTTCTTTCTTCCAAATTTCTTCAAACAAGCCTCTTTAATGGCTTTTCCATACATTGGGACATCTTTTATGGCTTGAAAAAGAGGAATTTGGATGTGTACATTTTTTAGCTGATCCAAAATATCAAAGGTAGGCTCTTCCATGGACTTGGGTGTAGTGACTTGCAATATTTGAGGAAAAGGTGGTTTGCTTGATGCTGCAGGATAGGTTCCCTAGAAATAGTATCTGATATAGGTATCTGTTCTGCAAGACCAGTCAATTTTTCAGTAGAGGGAGGATCTTGTATTTCAGTAATTACTGGTGGCTATGGAGCAGGTAGGGTGGTTCTAGAACTGATATGGATATCATTAATATTCAGGGCATAGGCTGGATACTGATTAGCTTCTACAAAATACATAGGCTATTGTTGCTGCTGCTTATTATTAGGATTTGGCAATGGCTGAGCAGGCATAGGTGTTTGTTTTGGAGGGCTAGTATTTGCAAGAAATGTAGCAGGAGGTGGCATAAGAGCTGGAGGTTGTGGCTACTATGGCTGTAGGAATCCAGGGGATTGGCTCTGCCATTGTTGAGAGCTTCTCCACTAAGGATTCTATTGCCAGTTACCTTGGGGTGGAGCCCATTGTCCTTGTGGGTGCTGCCAACCTCCTTGAGGAGATTGCCATTATGAATTTGGATAGCTAGGCCATTGTGGCTGAGAGGTATTCCATGGTGGTGATGGGCCATATGTAGGTTGCCATTGGTTACTGTAACTAGAGTAAGGATTACTGAAAGTTAGAGGGTCTTGAGGCATACCTTGTCTTTGAGTCTATGGATGCCTTTGTGCAACATAGAATACTTGGTCATCATCACCTTCTACTGCCTTAAAGTCAGTAGGTAATTGCTTAGCCTCCATATTAGCCACCATCTTACATCTACAGTCACGCTTCTTTTGTCGATAATGTGGATAGAACTCGGCCAAGATTGCTTTAGCTTCCTCATGTTTCTTTCAAGCTTGCATAGTATCCAACTGTGTAGCCATATTACTTATGATATCATGCTTGAAATCAGACAACAAATTTGAAATCTCCATCCATGAAACTCCATTATTAGAAGATTTTCCCATTGTGGCCTGATGACCTCTTCCCTTCTTGACACTTGCTCGAGAGTAATTGCAGCATATGCTTTTAATATCATCCCAAGGCATTTGGGTTATATCTCCTCCTCCCATTAGATCAAGAGCATCAATATAGGAATCATTGATTCCCCTCAGAAAAAGTAATTTCTGAGATTCTTCATTGAGAGTATGGTTCGAATTCTTCTTCAAGGAAAACAAAAACCTTGAGATATAGTCTTCCAAGCTTTCATACTCCTTTTGCTAAATTCAGAATATATCATCACCCTTACTACCACTCTTGCAATATTCCTTATATTTCTCAAGAAACTTGGTTTGCATGAGTGCCCAACTATCAACAACATCCCTTCCCAAACTCATGAACCATCTTAGAGCTCCCTCCTTCAAAGTGGAAGGAAACAACTTCAGCTTGTGAGCATCTGTGGTATAATCATAACTTTGACAGAGGATGTCGAACTCAAACAAGAAAGTGTCAGGGTCCTCTGTAACTAGTCCATAGAATTTGGGAAGTAATGAAGAAGGAATATTTTTGAGGTTATCATTACCTTGCTGGGCTATAATAGGGAATTCAAAAGAAGGAGGTCGATTAGGTGGATTTTGTGCCATATCTGCTTGATGAAGTATCAGAGCAAATGGATTTTCCTGGGGTTCTTCGTCAGCAAGGTCAAAAGGAAATTCAGCGAGTGGGTCTTCAGCAAATGGATTGATATCTTAGTTTCTTTCTTCCTCAAATAGATTATAAGCTGGTTCAAAATCGTTATCAGTGAAGGAAGGGTTTGGTAAGAATCTCCCTAGAGCATCTCTTCTTCTATGCATGTAACAGACTTAACTAAAAATTTGAAGGATTTGAAAATTTCAGAATAAACACACTAAGCTACTACTAACAATGACTATGACGGTTCTTAGCTTGACACCATCCCCGACAATGGCACCAAAAATGGTTGTCGACCACAAAAGGATATAAAAGTCACGGCAAATCCTAACCTAGGAATTGGACATTCTAGGAGGTGACTAACATCTTCTTATGGTCATTCATTTACTTGTCAAACCAGGGAATGTATACTTGAAATGGAGCGGCACTGTATGTGCACTAAGAATCGATTTTAGCAACAACCTATTAGAAATAAATACTTGAAAGGAATTCTAACTCTGATGTAGGAATGTGAAACAAAGTCTTACTAACTTAAGCATCACTTAACTAAAGTAAGAATCGTAATAACCATTACTGGGAAACAAACCATGAACTAGCCTTATGCTGTAGGAACAGACACAGAGATGGATTCCTTATGTTGCAGGAATAGTGTAAGACTGAGTTTGCATTAAAACTTACTGGAATTAAATTCTAACAGATAAACAATAGGAAGTAAATAGCTAACTACAGATACTTACTAAGTGGGCCCCCTTAGCAAGCATCAACCAATTTAAACAAGAGTTGAACTCAAAACTTCGTCAACTTTTTATTCATGAACTCAAAATCACATACATGGTTGTTCTGCTTGTAAGAAAAATTTAACACAAAGCTCTACTTTTCATTATAACAGTAATCTCAATACACTCTGTTCTATCTCTATTCTCTAGTCTAGTCTCTTCTTAATCATCTCGTTCACTCTTGTAGGAGGAATATTTATTGAAAGAGAAACAGCTAACTAACTAACTCACAGAGAAAGATGCGGATATAAATGCCTCCTGAGGCTGAGGAATAGATTTCATAAATGCAAGCTTATCTGTTCAACAGGTTCAGAGGGAATCTAGAACTCCACTCTTCCTATATTGATGATCCATTCAGTTTCTTCCCAATGACCCGGACAATGAATCCTTTCTTGAAATGACTCCTTCGATGGTGTGTTGGAAATGGCTTTTTCCGCAAGGCCGCATTTTACTATGCATTGACCCGTTCATACCAGTTTTAACAACATGTAGAACACATGGCAACAAAGGAAAAAGGAAGGCATGCACTCATAATAGCACGATACCCATTATTAATCACACACATCAAATTCATCTTTCTTATCCAAAAACTACATATATCGTATCAGTCAATTGAGAGGTCAAAACAGGGTAATGAACATAGACATACTAAGATATTTAGGCTGCAAGAATATAGGAATGATTGTCATAGAATACTACCCATTAACATGAAAATTTTATAACCACAAAGTTTATAACATCCATAAAAGAGAGCAAGGGCTTTTAAAACTATAACATGATTTCCAAATTATAAACATATTCTGGGCTCATCAGGGGCAGTGTACTAGTATACTTCTTTCTGCTGGGGCATCGAAAAAAAAATCATAAAATTTTGAAATTTGATCTTGGAAGTTTATTTTTTGAACCAACGCAATAGGTACATTGCTTCAAAGAGGGGAAAAATGTAGACATGAAAAATATACAAATTGATATCATACACTCAATTCTGATTCACTAACACTGATTCTTGCTTAATAAATTCTTTACTAACCATTTATTTAAATTCATCAAAATGACTCTTTAAATCAGATAATAAACCTTATCAGATTATTTCATCATTTACCTCTTTTAATTAAATTAATTGACTTTATTTAATTAAATCCTAATGTTCCTCTTTTAATTAAATAAATCAACTTTATTTAATTAAATCCTAATGTTTTCTTTTAATTAAATAAATCAACTTTATTTAATTGAATGCTAATGTCATCTCTTTTAATTGAATAAATCATTTTATTTAATTAAAATACTAATATCCCAAATATCCTCTCATTTGATTTAAATAAACTCAAATATCTAAATCAAATGTCAAATCAACTAATCTCCATATAAGTTAATTAAATCCTAATTAACTCTAACACTAATCCATCAAATCCTCTAGATTTTGCAACTTGCACAAGTAAATCAATTTAATTAATTTATAAAATATCCTATTTTCATTCAAAAAAGAATCTTGTTGGAATATTCTTCCAATTTGAAATCTCCCTTGTAAAAGGACTTGTCCTCCAAATAGGGCATTTAAGCCTCTTACATGTCCTTTTCATGCTTGCGAAGTGGCATTAACTCCTCCTTCACATCTTCTTCCACAAGCAATCTTTCAAATTTCAAAATTCCACCTAACCAAATTTATTTGCAGATTCATCAAAATGTGCTCATTCCTCCTCTAATCACATGTGGAAAAGTGGCATTCTCTCATTGGTTGGTCTTTTGTCCCACATTCATCCATCATTCTCTTCTATTTATAGGAGGCTCTCATTTGAATTTTGGAGGCACAACTTATGCAACATCACTATCTTCATCCATCCTTAGGCATTTTCATCAAATTTCATATTCTCATAGCTAGATTATGGAGAAATTTCATCAAGGAGCATCCAATCTCTATCATTGATCATCAAAGCTTATAAGGAATTGGGAAAAGACCATTTTCCACATCAAAATGACACCAATTCCCCCATGGGATGGTGGTTTGATTGTTTAGAATAAGATTTGATAGCTTTCATTTGTTATTTTACCTTGTTTTCTTGTTCTTCACATTCAAATGAATTTAATGGGGAATGTGTGTTTTAGATTTGTTTCTTGACTAACATTGTGTTGTTTTGTCACTTTGGTGTAGGTCTAAGACATCCATTCACAGTTGAAATAATCAAGGGGCTAGATTGATGAGATTTAAAATGATGAATGCACACTTGAACAAACATCACCATTTCCTTATTCCTTTGGATTTATTGAGATTTTATCTTTCACAGATTCCACAGATCCTTGGATTTTGTGAAATCCTTGTGTTGTTGGATTTCCCAAATTCCCTCACTGTCTTGAAAACCCGATGTTTATTTTATATTTCAATTTGAGGGTTTTGAATTATTTCCTTTGGTTTCTTTAATGATGGCATAACCTTAAATGTTGCCAAATGGAATTTATAGATGTTGCTAATTTTTTCTTAGATTCTTAAGAATTTCAAGTAATTATTAAATTTTGTCTAACTAGATGCAGGCATAGTGAAGCAAAGCTAAGGCATGTGAAGGAATGAAAACTGAGCTAGGTAAGGAGGAGCTTACAAGAGCAGAAAAATGAAATATGATTTCAAAGGAAGGGTCCCTGAATCAAAGATCACTTCATACTGGGGAGAGTTTGGAGACACCAATATGGGGACACATTGACCTAGAGGATTTTAAGAAAAGAATGTATTGCTATTCTCTAATAGAACTGGCAAGAAGATTGGTGCACAATGGATTGGCTCAGGCAACAAGTTTTCCTCCTTGAATCCAATGTTTGAAATTAATAGTTGAGTTCTCAAATCACTATTATTCTAATAGAAGAAGGATAGTTGGAACTCAGGGTAGAGTACTGGCCAACTTGACTAAAGAATCCTTGGTTGAGGACTTTGGTATTCCTACTCACAACAAATTGGTGAAATTCAAGATCGACATGGTGAAGAAGTTCTACATAGATAACCCTGAGAAGGCCTTGGAGATGGTCAATGCTTCATGGACTGACAAGCCTAAGTCATATTAATCTAAGTTACCCAAAATGTTATATAGAAGTGACTTCAAAGTTGAGTATAATGATATGCTCACTCTTATCAGCAGGGTGATGGGGTTGGAGAAGGCATCAGTTTTTGAGGATTGGATGTTTTATGTGATTACACAAATAGAGAAAGGTACCAAATACCTTTGGGTAGGGATAATTAGTGATAACCTAGATAGACAACTAAGGGTAGTCCAGGATACAAGGAAGTTCACAATGACTTCCTATGTTGTCTATATGTTGGCAAGAAACTTCAAGTACAAAGGGTTGAGCTGCAAGGGGGTTATTGGAGAAAATAAGGTGTATGAGATCTATCTCCAGTTACATATATCCAACACCTCACATTATAGAAGGGTGAATGATGCATTCACCATGTATATCACAAGGACATTGTAGGAGTCACTACGTGTGAGGATTTCTATTGAGACCATGAAGATTGTGAAGAAATATGGGTATTGGTACTTATAATTTACCAATTTTACATACATCAAAATTCAAGGTTGCACCTTGGTACAATACCAGCTCCCATGACACCCTACTAACAAAGGTGTACTACTAGAGGTGACAAATAAATTGGCTTCCTTTGATAAGATTTTGAAGAATATGCATAAGATATGAGTTGGATGGGAAGCATGTCCTTCATTCTAGAGTGCTCAACATTCAAAGACTAAGATGGCACACCTCCACCTACCCATACACATATCCCAGGACAAATTCGATCCATATGAAACATCAAAAAAAGTAGCTTCCAGAGATTACATACACAAGGATGATATTGAGGATTACTGGGAAAATTACAAAGATGAATTGGAGGTGTTTAAAAGGAAATTATCTAGGTTGCCTCTAAAAATGATAAGATTGTACAGGGCTATGTAGGTGCCTAATTATATTGATGATGATGGGGGGGGTAAATTCAGTATCATGATTATATGGAAGTATCTAAAAAACCTCTCCCTCCAATACAATAGTCTGAAGAGGAAATAACAGACTTAACTCAAGTCACTGCTCTATTTATTAGGTATTCCAAATAGTGGACTAAGCATAAAATACTAAAATTGGAGGTAGATGGAGTAAATCCCACATATGAGTTGATAATGGATTTGGAATCCCAATCTTATTTAGAGGATGAATCAAAAAATGAAGAAGAAAAGGCTCTTGCTTTTGAAGAAGAAGAATCAGAAGAAGATACATTGGTTATCAAAAGGAGAACTAGGGGTAAACAAAAGGCTAAGGCCAAGATGGAAGAACCCAAAAGGAAACCAATTCCAAAGAAAAGGAAGCCAAGTAAGTTCATCAATGAGAAAACTGAAGAAGTATCTACTCAGCCTCCTAAAAGAAGAAGAGTAGCTAGAGGAAAAGGTAAATGTGGTGCAAGTGATTCCCCTCTAAAGAAACATAAGAAAGGAAAAGATAGTGAGGAGAAATTGCAAGATACAAAGGGGATAAACCAAGAATAATCTATTAATGTAGAGATTTCTAAGGAAATAAATCAAGTTTATACAAGGAAAGATTCTCCTCGGTCTTGGATTCGATTTCCTAACCTTGACAATATAGACAAAGTAGCTAAAGAATTGGAGAAAGCTGCATAGGCATCACAATCTAACAAGGAGAAATTTGCAGAAGACGTGATCACCGAGAACATTCCTCTTGAGTTTCCTCAAGAGAATGTTCCTTATAATAAGGAAGAATAAATTGAAGCATAAAACACAATATTTGAAGATTCTTTCAATCAATAGGAATTAGATGAGGAATTAGAGACTCCTAAGGATGGTGACCTTAGTAATTTTGGAGAACAATTTAATGTGAATACTATTGAGGTAGAAAGAGAAAAGGGAACAACAAAAAGTGGAAGAAGTTAATACTCAAGCTGCTCAAGGAGAGGAGGTCCATGAAGAGAAGAGCGAGGATGAAACAAGAAAAGATAAAGAAATAAATGAGGAAGAAAAACCTCGGAAGGATGAATAAATGAATAAAGGAGAAGACCTTTGAGGACAAAATAATGTTGACCTCAACACAAATACTGAAATGTCAACTACTCTTGATTGGCTGAAGGAGAGTCTCAGGCCTAAGCCCGTGATAATTGAATATGTAGTTCTAGATTAGGATATCTTTTTAGTTGGGCTAATAAACCAAAGGAGAAAAATCTAGGGTAATCTCTAGGATTACAAGGGATGACTTTAATAATAGGGTGTTGCATATTGCTACCCCTACAAATGAGAAGAATAAAGAGGAGGCCACTCCTGTAGATTATAATGTATAGATAATCAACTTGGGACCATCCAACAAAAAGAAAGAAGTAGAAGATCTTAAGGGATCAGTGGATGTTATTTTGAAGAGGTTAGACAAGGAGGTTAAGGTGAAAGACAAGTTTCAAAGATAGGTTGAAGAGATGCAAAAATATATACAACATTTGGTAAAGCCTCTGCAAACTCAAGCTGAAGCTGGAACATCTGTGCAACCCAACATTTTGTCTAAGGATGCAATAAATGAGCTTGAGAAAATAAAAAAATCAGCTCAAGTATCTCAGGATTGGATAGCAGGAGTGTACCAAAAGGGTATTCTATTGATTGAGGAAATCCTATAGTTTCATGAGAAGACTATTTCTTTGTAGGATATAGTTCAGAAAATGGCGGCATAGTGCAAAGAAATTGATGATAAATCCATGGTTAGGCTTGTGAAGATACTCGAGGTCCCTAGAGATGTATTGATAAAAGAAGATATTCTTGCTTCTAAGGAGATAGATAAGCCCAAAGAGTGGATTGAAGCCTTCAAGTTCAGAAGGGAAATAATGGATGGGGCACTTGAGTAAATTCCTAAAATTTAGAGTGATTTAGATGATATCATTCATGGGTGCACTTTGTTTCTACTGTTTATGATCGGGAAAACACTCAACAAGGAGTATATGAAGGTAGATGTGTTAAGACACTGGTGGAATGAAATATTTTCCCATGTCAAAGATGGAGTTATAACTGAAAATAATTTAGAAGATGCTGCCATGTACATCACTGTTATGCATAAATATGAGGAATAAAAAATAGAATGGGATAAAATATTGCAAAAATATGAAAATGAGTTAGAATCAATTTCTTTAAGATTGAGGTTTATCCCAACACCTAGTCAAGCTGACTTGAAAAAAGTATTTAATAAATTTCAAGATTTCTCCATGAGGCAACGAATGGGAAAAGAGGATGAGTAAAGTTCTTGTTTACATCAAGTTTTATGCCAAACTTCATCAAGCTAAGGAGAAAATAGGCTACCTAGAGAATAGTTCCAAGAACCCTTATTTAATATTTTAAAGGGAATTTTAATGTAAATAATAGTTTTGAATGTTTACATTTTTGAATTTTAAGGAGCATTAAAATTGTATGAGGCTAACTTGTTTTGGTAGACCTAGTTGGGAACCCTATTTGGATGTAATCTGGACCGTTTGTTTTTAACCTAGATTTGTATCAAACTCTATAAGTATGAGGTCTCTCCTCATTTGAAGGATTGGATTCTGGAATTGTTGGAAACATTTGGTGAAGTTAATATAAGAGAATACATTGATTTGGTGTTCTTTTTTGTGTTATTTTATTGTGCATGGTTCTTATGTTTCCAAGCTATTTCAGTTAATTAGTTTCAGACTTAGATAATGTTCTTCCATGTTGGTGATGAAGTATTGAAGGTGTTTGATGAATCTATTGTCCATACTATTTGGGGCTTGATGATGGTAAGTCACTTTGCATAGTTAGCATGGACCATATCTTATTGCTTTAGTTCAATTGTGGATGTTTATGCATATCATTAAGATCTGGGTATATGTTGAATTTCTGACAATATGAAAATCTTTACATTTGATTGAAGATTGCACTATTTTTGTGATACTGTGGATGTCATCTTGGTTAAGCAGGAATTAGTTATTGGGGATTTGTCTACCTTAAAAATTGAATTGTTTACATGATTGCACTTAAGTTTTAGATTTAGAAATATTTCTCTAAACCCTCTATCTATTTCCATTTCTTTAAAATTTGTGTTAGTTTAGGATTGAAAGCATCACTACATTGCTATATTTGATGAAAGCACTATTTCTAGATTCTAAATCTAGATATTGTTGTTAGGGTTTATATTTATCCTTGGATTTTTCAAAACCCTTGTCATAGATCCATAAGTTTCAGTCTTTATTTTACCTTAAATGCCCTTTGTGATTACCAACAAATCACATTAGCATTGAGTTTTTTGTGCATTTTCAAGACCTAACATTAGAGACCTTGGAGTTATTTTTTGAATATTTTCTAAGAAAGTTACCTTTCAAGAGAGATATATTACTTGTGCTTTATCTGAGTTTAGCAGTGCTAAAACACCCATCAACAGGATGGATTTTTTTTGTTTTTGGTTTGTCCAAGGTTGGATTCTTACCTGCAACCTCCCTCTCACCCTTATCAGCCATGACATCCTCAATAAATTTTTCTCCCTCTTCATTGGCATCTTGAGGATGTGTCTGCTAGGGAACAAAATCTTCCACAACTAAGGAATTGTCTATAGTTTCCTTCAGCTACTTTGGTTCCTCTTGCTCACCCTTCCTGCACACCCTTTTGACTTTGACTTGTGCATCTTGGCTAGTATCTTAGAAGCCCTCTGATGAAGCCCCAAATTTGTAAATTCCTCCACCTAAACTGAATGCCCTTCCTAATCCTTCCTAGAATCTTCTAAATCTAGACCATGCAACTCAACCTTATTTTTGGTTTCCCGTCTTTGAGGCCTAACCTTTTTCTATGAAGAATCGTCCTTTCCAAATAATGACCCACCAGAATTTATCCCATGAATGATCAACTTATTGGAGGGATCCTTCTTCTTAAGTTTCCCCTTCTTCCTTTTTTAATGGGAGATGCAATAGGGGATGAGGAGATTGCAACAGTATTTTCTTTGTCTACCTTCCACTCATCATCCCCATTGTTGTCAAAATTCAAGATAGTAGAATAGGAATTATAACTGATGGTTTTCTATTTGTGCTTGATAGACTTTTCTAGAGTGTTATCTCTCACATTCTCCATGATGAGAAAGATGAGACCTTCATGGAGCATAGGATTCTTATGATTCTTGAGGTGAGCATAGATTGAAACCTCCAGAGAGGAGAGGAGGAAAAACATAAATGAAACATGCCAATTATGTTTGAAGTTATTGAGCAAAGTGAAATGATACCCTAAGATAGCACAAAATCGACCATTGAGGGTTACATACCTCATCACAACTTTCACCACATCAGCCCAAATGTGCTTAAGAAAAATATGTTCATATCCCTAGGAGAAAAGTTTCATCAGGTCATCTTTCTCACTGCCCTTAAAGAACTAATCCATTGCATCTTCATTAGCTTTCCTTTCTTTGTAAAATTTGTGCCCCTCCATTGATAAAATAATAATAAAGGCAATGAATTCTTCAATGATGTTCAACTTGATCTCGTCCACCTTCAAGCACCTTTTATTCCAATAATGAACAAATTTTATAGAGGATTCATGGTCAAAACCATGAAGCCTCTCCAAATAAGGCATAAAATTACGATGTTTTAGAATCTACCAGACTTTGGGTTTGTTCTTCCATTTGTCATAGGATATGGGATCGAGCTTGCTCCTATCCTTGCCCATTTCACCAATGTCAAACAATAGTAGGAACTAGAGCCCAATGACACTTCTAAAAAAAGCAAATGGTCTCGAGATTGTGCCAAACACAACCCATAAAGCATGTGGCATGTGGGAGAGATATTATTACCTAATCACCCCCTATCAAATAATCATGTCTAGCTATCATCTTTTAATAATAGTTTAGACCTCTTGGGAAGGGAAGAGTACTCTTTCCATGACTTAAAATTAATAAGATTGATAGCCTTGTTTGAAAATAAATCTTCTAGGGAATTTCCTTCGCTATAAGTATGAGATACATAGGTGTCTTCAAATGATCGCAACATCATGATAGAACCATTAATGAGTGACTTGATCATCCAACTCAGATTTTGGATGCCATTCAAACACCTCACAATGTTGAGGGAGTCACCCTCAACCTACAATTTAGAAGCACCCCTCTCCAATGCTATTTTTATGTTGATGTAAGTAGCTTTGGCATCAACATGATGATTGGTCTGGTTTCCCAATGGGAGTGCCACCACACTTAAGAACCTTCCTTCTTCATTCCTCATCACTCCCCACAACCTGTAGGCCTAGGGTTCCCCTTGGCTACCCTATTAAAATTAACTTTAACCCATCCTAGAGGAGGGTGCTTCCAAGTAGTATTCTCTCTAGAACTATTTTTAGATTTGACAGGACAAGATAATTGAGTGATTAGCCTCCAATTTGCAGCAACCAAAAGATCATAGCCAAGTAATGAATTGATCGGAGCAGCTCGTGAAGAATCCAAAAATTGGATAGAAAAGTTCTCAACAATGGCCCCCTGAATTTTAAGAAAAATAATATCCTATTTCAATTTAGCATCTTTAAATACTCTATTATTTCTTTCTTTCTATAAGCCCCAGGAAATGTGGGGGGCCATAAGGGACTAGAGAAACCAAAGAGAGGGGTTAGGTGAAGGCCAATGCCACTATTCAACAAAGCTTTGCAAAGAATCAGGAAAAACCTAGTCAAGGTTTCATAGAGAGAGGAACCCGTAGAGGCTAAAAATTGTCCTAGGCCTACGACTTTGTTAAATCCCCTTTCATACTTAATAATTATTATTTTTTAATTATTTAATTATTTAATTTCTATCTTTCTATTTCCTCTTTTGATTAATTAAATAAATTTTTATTTATTTAATTACACCACTAATGTCCTTGTCTTCTATAATTAAATAAATATATATTTATTTAATTATTTACCATTTTCTACTATAATTAAATAATTTTATCAATTATTTAATTATCATTTTATCCTTTTCTACCATAAATTAATTAAATTTCATTTGATTAATAACTTTCCTTTTCCTCCCACTTTTTGAACTAAATTGCTATTTAATAAAAAAAGATAACTTTCCTTTTTCATCTAAAATTTAAATAATGTTTCCATTATTTAACTCTCCACTTTCCTTTTCAAACTAAATGATTCTTTTGAATTATTTAGTTCCTCTATTGGTCTCATTCTTATCCCATCTTGTCTTATTTAATTTCAACCATTGATTGAAATTAAAATCATTTAATCTTAGTCATTCATTCAAACTTGTCTTTTCTATAAAAGGCACCTACCTTTTTCATTTTTGCGATCGAATCTGAGGCTATCCTAAATTTATACTCAGACAATTATCTTCAAAATTTTGCTAACATAGACATAGGCTATTGTTGCAATTTATAATCTAAGGGCATCAATCATACTATAGAAAAATGAAGAAGGGGAATGGAGATGATGCATTGATGGTATGAAATTTTGGTACTTTCCTTAGTTTATGCTTATATGTTCTTCATTGCTAGATTAGGGATTTAAGGTTTATGTTGACATGTTTAATGATCTTAACCTCAAATTTTCATGATTACATTGGTGAAAATGACGTGAAGGACAAGTTTTGCAGGTTTTCGTCTGACATTTTTAGTTTTTGTAGGTTACATGTATAGAATGGCGCAATCACAGGTCGAAACATTGCAATTTTTTTTCGACGGTGAATCACAATTGCGACTTCGAGAAACACAATTACTTTAGACTAGGGCACCTTTCAAACATGATTGATTTCTTAGATTTTTTGTGCATTTTATGTTCTCTGGTTTTTTCATAGTCTAAACCCCTATTCATATCATATTACTCTCTTGTTTGCTCAGATTTGGTCAGATTTCTCATTTTTTGTAGGTTGAGGGATAGTTCGTCACAAGTGTTAGGGCTTCAATGTAATTTATCGATACTTCACCGCATCAAAATGGCATAGTCTCTATTCTGAATGACACAGTCACTATATTGAATGATGCAACTGTGAGCTGAAATTGTGGTATACAAAGCCACAACTGCTTGCCTATTTTAAATCTTGGGTTACATTTGGAATTTTTCAATTTTTGTTTTTTACATTCGGTAGAGTAAGGTTTCTTGGTGTACTATTGTTTGATCTGCAACATGTGGCATTGAATTTGGAGGAATTTAAATTATTTCTTTAGAAACATTTGGGCTTATCTTATGTTTTCTGAAAAATAGGAATATTTTGGCTATGCTACAAATACTCACTCATTGGAATTAAAATTTACCACAAGCTGCATATATCATTCATATGGATAAAATTTACAACAAACTGCATATTTCACTCATAAGGATAAAATGAACCACAATCTGCATCATACACTCATTTAAGCTTAAAATTTATGACAAAATGCATATATCACTCATTGGATTTAAAAGGAATCTGAATCATACACTCATACGTGCTAAAATGAACCAAGAAATTGCATTAGTGTGTCTTATCACATCTTATTTTTGGGATAAAAGAATCACTGTTTTTACTATCTTTTGGTTGTGTCTTTGTTATAGGGTACATATGCTCTTCCCTTACACCTAGTGTGATCTTGGGAATCAGAAATACCTCTTGGCATTTACACTCTCACATCAAACATTTGATTTTGAGGTTAAAATGAACATCATGCTAGTGTAAGGGAAAAAAATTATGCTCTCTCCTCGCACCTAGTGTGATCTTTGAGATTCCAAGGCATTGTGTTTGTCTTGCTGTTGTTTACCCTTAGAGGGTCCTGCCTAAGAGACACATTTGTATAGAGAACTTGAAGGCAAATCCAACCAGTTTTTCCCTTGGGCCGATATATAAATGGATAAGACTAAACTTTCAAGTCCTCATGGTATGTAGGCCTTAGTCATACATTATCATTCAGAATGGGGTACTATCGTAAAATGTATAAGAGCCCCTAGTAGGTATGATTAAAGCCTTAAGTGGCTTGTTGGAAACTCACAAGGTGCCATGTCCTTGAGCAACTACTAAGAACCAAATTAGTTAGAAGCTACCTGTTTACTTGAGTTTTGACAATATTCTTAGTGCAGGGGTGTAGCATGGCACCCATAAGACTTTTACACCCAACATTTGGCTACCTTTAGTGAGACGAAAATCCCTAGCTGGCATAAGTTTCCTACCTTTTAAGCTTGTGACTTTCCATGGAGAGGGTTATTTACAACATGCTTCCATTGTAGGAAGCCCCTATCCATCCACTATCATAGGCAAGAGGTGATACATAACCTGAAAGAGTGTCCCTCCCTTGTGTCGAAGGAGATTCCTAGAGTGGGTCTAAGAGTGTCACCATTGGCCATTTCGTTTAGGGATAGACAAGTGTTTTCTATGTGTGATATTGTATTCAATCTATGCTACACCAGTGGAAATTCAAGGTGACTAACCTCAAGAACACACACATTGTGAACATACCTTTGGAAATTTTTCGACCAACCAAAGTGTTTTTAGATTGTATTTAGATTTTTTTCCTTATTTTCTATTAGAAATTTTAACCAAACAACACAAAATTTCCCTTCAAAGTTGTCAAAATTCAAGTCTTTCCTTTGTTAACCACAGCTACAAAAAAATGTAAACTGTAATTGATATGTTTTGAACCACAACCGACTATCATTCACCATAATTGATATTCTGAACTGCAATTGACAGCTTATGCATTGAATCTGATAAATTGAACTGCAACTGAACCATAATGTAATTTCCCATTTACAAAAAATTAGGGAAAACTTGTTGATTCCATTTTCTGATAAATTCCTAACAACAATTACCATTCAGACCAAAGACTTACTCACTTCATTTCTTCCATTCCATTTAGCTTACCATCACATTTTGGGCAGTCTTTTAGGTATCCTCCTTACATTGCTTAGACAAGTTTTAGACCATTATCAAATTACCTCCATTATTTTAGACATCCATCATTAGGTTGCATACACATTTTTGAAGACATTAGAATAGGGAAACTTACCATATCTTGTCATAGGCTCCTTGTTACAAAGAAACATTACCATTGACCTCATCAGTTTCCATAATAGTCCTTTTCATTTTGGTGTAGCCTTTAAACTCACTAGTCTAGTTTAAAGCTCACCTTGTCAATCTTTGTCATTTTTCATTTACTCCTTAAGGTCATTGATAATATTATTTGCAAACATTGGACTATCCTAGGTTGGCTAGTAACTCTTTTCTTAGTCTCAAAAAGGGTCCCAAGTCATAACTTTAGCTACTCATACCATAGTATCTCATTTAGACATACCATTAAACACTTTACACCATTGCATCATACCTTAGATTTTTGGACATAGTGACATCAAAATATTTCAAAACTTATCTATTAGAATCATTGCATACACTTGTAAACTTGGTCATACCCTAGATTGTGGTTATAGTGACATTATCATATCCTAATCTTGTTATTGTCACTTTCAACCTTAAATCTTGGACATTATCATTATTAGGCATCCTTATACCCAAAAAATCAAAAAACATAGTTTAGGTTGCTCACCTTAGACTTAGGTAATATCCTTGCATTGTCGTATATTAGACACCTTGCCACATACACCTTCCCCCTTGCAAGTCTTTTATGGTAAAAAAAAGGGCACAAAAGAAAAGAGAGGAAATGGATTTATTCCACAACAATGATGATGATGAACTTTACAATCATACAAGAAACATGAACTTTGGCTCTTCCTCGAATGAACCACCTAAGTCAAACACTCCATTTGACAATTACAACACCCATAACAATCCTCTCTCGAAGGATCAACTAGAGGGAGCTTCCCAAGACCCCAATGTGGAAATAATTGTGGATGACATGGTAGCTTTAGACACTTAGATGTTTTTAGCTAAACTCTTACATAGTGGAGAAAAACTACCCCTTGGATTTGATATAAATACACTTCAACTAGAATTGTTGCCAACCAAAAAAAGTTAAGGATAAGACAAATCAAAATCTAGTGGTTCCACAATCCCACAATTAAATGTTTCTATGCCACAAGGGGGATCAACTCCATGTTCGACCACAATCCATACATCTTTATTTGGCACAAAATCCATGACATAATCCATGTCACAACCTTTCAGTCATACCTCTAATCCATTTAGTGCCACAAACACTACATCATCAAATCCATTTAGAACATCTAGTACAATGAACACCACATCAAACCCATTTGGAACATCTAGTTCCATGAGCACTATATAATTCAATCCATTTGAAAAAAATAAGAGTACAAGAATACATATTCGTGGGACCAACACCAACACCAATATTTCCCAAGGCCCCAACATAGGTGTTCCTTAAACAAATACTCAAGGATCCTTCCAATTCAACACCCAATACACACAAGGTCAAAATACCTCCAATACTTCCCAAAAACAACTCAAAACCTCACACATTCCAACTCACACCACTCATATCCCTCAAATTTAGGTTCCAAACTCAACCTACATTCATACATTCAACACAAAATATCATCCTCCACTCATAACATACCAACTCAAAACAATACCAATTCATCCCTTCAACACGTTGGATTGCAAAACAAAAACATTGGGCCTTACCAAAATTTAGTTGCAAATTCCATGGACATAACACTTACACCATATGATGTCCTAGCCACTCAAATTCTAGCCTTACAAAAGCAAGTAGAAACCATGACACTATCAAACAAGAAGAATTACTCTACCCAAGAGTTATGTCCATACTTGTTTTATAGGACATTATACATGCCTCCTCTTCATCCTCATTATGTCATGCCAACATTACCCAAATATAGAGGAAAAGGAAATCCTATTGAGCATGTGACATAATTCCACATGACACTGATCGACATAGCTTCAGAACATACATACCTAATGAGAATATTTCCTAGAAGTCATGCAAGACATTCCCTAGAATGGTTCACCCATCTTCCGACCGACATTCAAACATGGGACAAACTAGCTGACAAGTTTATCTCCCACTTCACCTTCAACATTGAAAATGAAATCACTATTGCTACCCTCTGTCACACTAAACAAGAAGAAGGTGAATCTTTCATAACATTCTTCTAGAGATGGAGGAGCTTAGCTAGCCATTGTCTTGTAGCCATTCGCCAAAAAAAGAAGATTGTCATGTTCATGGAAAATATGATCACAAACTTAAAGTATGCACTGCAAACCCATTGTTGCTCAACATTTGTAGAACTTGTGGAAAAAGAAACCATCCTTGAGAAAGCTCTCACTACCAAAGGAGAAATTAAAACGTATAACAAAACTCAAAATTCCCAAGGTACATCAAATGACATGAACAAATATTGGGCTAAAAAAATAAATGTCACTAACAACAGAGTTGTTGATGCAAAGGCAATCCACACTAGTCTTACGCTCACACTCAAAGGACCTAAAACACCAAACAACCCACCACAACAAATGAAAAATTCCCTTCAAAACATGCAAGGAAAAAGACCTCAGAGACAATTTCCTACAAGACACAAGTACACTCCCTTAGGGGAACCTATTGAATTTGTCCTCAAACAACTCTTGCAGTCTAAGGTCATTACACTTCCTGAGGTGAAACCATATGATCTAGGGAAATTCATACCTTCATGTTGGGATGAAAACGCCATTTATGACTATCACCATGCCAAAGGAAATTCTACTTCATCATGTCGACAATTGAAAATCATCATCTAGGACCTCATTGAAAATGGTACCATAGAGGTTGATGGACAACAAAAAATTCAAACAGTGATCATAAGGCCTTTATAGATCCATTACATGATCATGGAAAATGAAAGGCCTCCAATCCGAGTAATAAGACCAATAATTCTTCCAATTACACTAATACAAAATATGATTATACTACCATCAATTACACCTATCACCAGTGCCTCAAATTACCATACAATGGCACCAAAATTACAATAGCTGGTGACCTTGACCCATTTCAATATTGTAGTAACCTCAGAGGGATCACCAAACAATAAGTGAGCATCAACCAAGAGGGTCATCTTCCCCATCTCACTACATTGATCCTTCCACCCTATCCAAAGAATCCACCTCCAATTATTTGCTTTTTGATCCCAAAATCAAGGTCCAAGATAAGGGGTGTGGTGAGTATCACATAAAGACATCTTATTGTGTCAGCAAACTCACGTCTCCTAATATACATGGAAAAACATCAGTAGACAATAGATAATGTAAGGTCACTATTCATGTCCCTCCCATGACTACTTTCACAAAATGGGGGGAACTAAGCAAAGAAGCCATTAACGAAGAAGACATGACCTCTTGGCTTTATATAGAAGATAATGAAGAAGCTCCCCCGCCTACAAAAATACCCATTGAGAAATATGGAAAAGGTTTCAATATCATGTAGGATAAAGGCTATGACAGACACAGTGGACTCAGATTAAACAAAACTGGGATGATTGAACTTGTGTTAGTCTCTAAATGAATAAAAGGCTTGGGGCTAGGGTTTAAACACATTAAGATTGGTGCTCCTAGTACCAATGTACTTTCAATTGAGGAATTAAGTGCTTCTAAAAATATAGAGACATCTGCAACACCTGAAACCCCCGAGCCATCTAAAATATGTGATGATGACTATATTGAAACCGACTCTAATGAATATAAATGGGACTCCCATGTCTCTAGAAAATATGATATAGTCAAGATTCTTGATAAAGTTGACTTATCTGATACCATGACCTGAGACCCTATGGTGCTTTTGTCTTTACCTTGTTTGCTTTAAAACTTGACACTTCTAATGATGACATGCCCTTAGTCTACCCCCAACTAATCGATTGGGACCAACAAGGACCACCCATCTTAGATATATTTGAGAATGATGAAGCCATCATTGAGTGCATTGGATTGCGAGAAGGAATTCCTAGTGGAGATCAAAAAGTTGGCTTTACCATTGACTTGGATCACAGGTCCTACTTTGGGGAGTTTTTCCACCCCTTTAGTCACAAAAATAAAAAAGATAAAAGAAAAAATGATGGGTCTCTACATGAAAAATGCAAGTTGCCTTTTGACCAAGAAAGAGTAAAAGTAAAGGATGTATCTGAGGATGAAAACCTCTCTGAGGCACCCAAGGATGGAGGGTTGAACATTCTTCCCATTAACCAAGAGAATTTTCCAATGCTTATTGAACAATCTATGGAAGTCAATATTGGTACAGATGAAACACTAAAGGTCATTCACTTTGCAGTGTCACTAACATAATTAGAGAAATCAAAGTTTTGTGTTTCTTTGTAGAATGGTAGGTTAATTTTTCTTGGTCCTATGCTAGAATTCTTGGGCTAGATCCTGAATTAGTCTTGCACCATTTTCCACTATTTTTCAATGCCAAGCAAGTCAAATAGAAGCTCAGAAAGATGCACCCGTAGATTTCTTTATTAGTCAAGGCCGAGTTGAAAAAGTTATTATACATTGGATTCATCAGGTCAATCGACTATGCAGAGTGGATCTCTAACCTTGTGCCAATGAAAAAACAAATAGGTTGGATCTGTATTTGTACAAACTTCTGAGATTTGAATAAATCTTGTTCGAAGGATGAATTTCCCCTGACGAACATTGACATAATTGTGGAAATGATAGCTAGCTACAAGATATTTTCCCTCATGGATGGATTCTCAAGGTATAACCAAATCAGAATAGCTCCCAAAGATCAACATAAGAAAACCTTTACATGTCCATAGGGAGCTTACTGTTGGAATGTCATGCCCTTTGGGCTAAAGAATGTAGGGGCCACATACCAACATGCTATGACAACCATATTTCATGACTATATGCATGTGCTTATGGAAGACTATGTTGATGACTTATTGAAAAAATATTTGACAAGAGGTGGTCATCTTAGAGTGCTAGATAAGATTTTTAGAAGACTAGAGAACTATAATCTTAGATTAAACTCAAAAAAGTGTGTGGTTGTCCAATGTGAAAACTATTGGGATACATCATCTCTCATAGAGGAATTGAGGTTGATCTTGCAAAAGTGAAAGCAATCATAGATATTCCTCCACCTACCAACATAAGTCATATTCACACATTACAAGGAAGACTCCAGTCTATTAGAAGATTTATAGCATAGCTGGCTAACAAAATACATCCATTCCAACACTTTCTCAAAAATGGTGTACTATTCGTATGGACAGATAAGTGTTAAGAGGCCTTTCAATAGATTAAGGATTACTTTCTACCACCACTAGTTTAAATGCCATTGATCGATGGGAGAACCCTCATCTTATACATATCAACAACAACATTAGCACTAGGGGCATTACTTGCTCAAAATGATGATGAAGGTTGTGAAAGAGCGAGATATTATATTAGCCACACCTTGGTCGGTTATGAACTTAACTATAGTCCTATAGAACGTGCTTGTCTTGTAGTAGTCTTGGCTGCTCAACGAATTAGGCACTACATACTGAATCACCAAACAAAGCTTGTTGCCAAGATAGACTCACTAAAATACCTCCTCAACAAGGAAGAGTTGACGAGAAAACTAGCTAAATGGCTCATGATCCTTAGTGAGTATGATATTCAATATGTCGAGATAAAAGCAATAAAAGGACAAGTCATTTCTGATCAACTTGCAGATGCACTAATTAAGGTTGATCACCCACTAGTCTCTGATTTTCCAAATGAGTCTATATTCACTTTAGACACCTCGACAATATAGAAATTGTATTTTTATGGGTCTCATACAAATCATGGCTTAGGAGCAGGCATATTATTTATCACCCCACAAGGTGATACAATACCCAAATCATTTAGAATTGCCTTCTCATGCACTAACAACAAAGTGGAGTATGAGGCTCTTGTCACAGGACTTCGCATGGAAAGAAAATAAAAAATTAAGAGCCTTCAAGTGTATGGTGATTCTCAACTGGTAGTTCATTAGGTCAATGATGATTATGACACTAAGGATAAAAAGCTTACTCCGTATAAGCGTATGGTGGTCAGTTTCAGATTATACTTTGACATCACTTTTTATTAGGTCCCTCGCATCCAGAACAAAGAAGCAGATGCCATGGAAACCATTGGGTCTCTCTTGGATATCCCAAACAATGTGCCTCAATTCGAGTTTTTGGTAGAGTAGTTATTGATCCCTTCCTTTGACATCCTCAATTTTCATATGGTCTGCAAACTTGTTGGTCTTAATTCCCCATGGTATCAGGACATTTATGACTATCTCCACGACAACATTATTTCCCCTTACCTATCTAGAAACCAACACAAAACTTTCATCCGCATGGCCTCTTAATATGCCATCATTGACAATACCCTTTACAAACAAGACCTTAACAATAACCTCTTGAAATGTCTCGATACCAATGAAGTACAACCATCTTTGCATGAAGTACATGAAGGTATATGTGGATCCCATTCTAGTGGTCCAACCCTAGCTAAGAAGATTATGAGGGAAAGGTACTACTGACTGAAAATGGAATGAGACTCATACTACTTTATCAAGAAATCTTGGTAATGTCAGATTCATGGGGACTTGATACATGCACTAGCACAAGAGTTGCATCTAATAAAATCACCATGGCCGGTTATCGAATGGGGTCTAGACCTCATAGGTAAGATCCATCCCACTTCCTCCAATGGCCATAAATTCATCATCACCGTGACTGAGTACTTCACCAAGTGGATTGAAGCAATCCCCATGACATATATCATCGGAAAAAAATCTCAAAATTCATTCTTAATTACATCATTTTCTGGTATGGTGTCCCTTGATCCATCATCATTGATAATAGTCACCCATTTAAGAACCAAGATGTCTGCTATCTTTGTGAAAAGTTCCATATCTACCACCATTTCTCCACTCTATATTATGCACAAGGAAATGGCCAAGCTAAGGCGTCTAACAAAACTATTATCAAAATCCTTAAAAAGACTGTCAATGACACTGGTCATGACTAGCATCTCCAACTTAACCCCACCTTATGGGCCTACCGCACCAAAATTCACACCCCTACATGTGCCACTCCATATTCACTCATCTTTGGTTTTGAGGCCATCTTACCTATTGAGATCAAATTTCCTTCCCAAGAGTCTCCATGCAAGGGAAAATCAACAATGAAGAATACCATGTATCAAGACTACATGAGTTGAAACTTCTAGACAAACGAAGATAAAATGCATTGGTCCATCTACAAGCTTATTAGAATTGTCTTCGTCGCAAATACAATAAGAAGGTTTTGAATTGACACTTTGACATTGGTGACTTGGTGTTAATGGAGGACCCTAAGAATCAAGAAGAACCAGAAAAGCCAGGTAAATTTAAGCCAAATTGGTTGGGTCCATATATTGTCACAGTAGTCTTTGAATTAGGAGCATACCAACTTTCAACACCTAAAAGGGAACCCTTGATAGAACCCATCAACAATCTACATTTGTGCAGATTCTACACCTAGTTTTAGAGAGCTCTTGTTATAATTAAAAAAATAGAAAAAAAAAGTACAAAAATAAAAGATTGTTACCCTGATGAAAACTTGGCAAACAGGTGTCTTGGTAACACTAAAAAAAAACCATAAAAATAGTAAAGAGAAATAATCCATCCAATAGTGAAAACCACTTCGGTGGCGCTTTGGATAAGTACCATGGTGAAAACCTAGCAAATAGGCACCATGTGTAGTCAAACTTCGCTCCCTTGTCTATTTTCATTCTATCTGGCTTCCCACTTCACCCATAATACATCCATACTTCACATTTTCCTCTTTATCCATAATAAGGCCTACTTGTCCTTCCATAACCTGGAATTATTGACATTTTGCATCTTTCATACCTGCCCTTCATACATTGGCAGTCACCCATCCCACCCTTTATAAATTGGTCTTATACCTGAGTGGGCTAAAATACTTGACCTACATCTTCACTAGATCCTACACTTGCTGTTGGAGGTGATTATATGAAAAAGACAAAAAAACATAAAATGACAAATAGACAAAAAAATCATAAAACGACAAAAAGACAAAAAATCACAAAATGGCAAAAAGACAAAAAAATCATAAAACAACAAAAACACAAAAAAAATCACAAAACATCAATAAGGACAAAAAAATCAAATATCCTTAAAAATCCAAAAAAATATTCAAAACATGTCAAAAAACCAAAAAATCCACATAACTGTGAAAAACCCCAAAAATAGAATTATTGTCATGTTACATCAATCCAAGTCCTATCGAACTACATTGCCTCTATGACTTAACACAGGCAAGGCCATCATCGATGAGCCCCCAAGGCATTAGGTCACTCCTTCATGGTTTCTCGAATAACATCAACTATAGGTTGGTCCTTGGTCAATAAAGCAAAGTCAAGTCATTGTAAACTACAAGGTCTCTACGTGTATAATGTAGGCAAGGCCATCAATTGATGAACCCCTAAGGCCACCTAGGTAAATCCTTTAGGGTTTATCGATCCAGTCATAATAAGTTAGACATTGTCACCAAACACAAATGGTCATCAAAATCTCACACAAGTCATGAAACAACAAGGAAAACTAGTCAACAAGTATTAAAGTCCAATCAGTCAAGTTGTCGAAACACTCAAACATCAAACCAACATCAAGACAATCTAAACTATGTCTTATACAGGATGTGTCCTTCCTAAAACCCGACATAGGTATTCATCAAACTTTGTCACTTGCCTTATATAGGTGGGTATATGGTCGAAACCAAAATTGATGTCTTATATGACATGTTCCTTCTCCTAAAACCAGACACTATATGATAATCAACTCATCACTCACCTAGTCAAACATCGACAAACAATTATTGGAAAACACTTTGAATGGATATTAGCTTTATTGATCTATTTTATCTTATCTTTTACTTTGTCTTTTGAGTTATGTTACTAGCTACCTCGAGGATGTCTCACAGAGGATTTAGAGGGGTGATGATGTCTCATGACTCATCTTTTCTTTGGATGTTGTTTGCGCCTTGCCTTGGCAAAAAAACTATGGAAACTTGTCCTTTAGTATGAGTTAGGACATTCCTTATCTGTGACTATCTGTTTTAAAAATGGATGGCATTGCACACCATTGGTCTATGTCATATCATGGTGTTTGTTGTCCATTGTGACATTTTTACTGCCCAATGATGATTAATGCAAATCCTTGTATAGTGAAATATTCATCTTTAAGTTGTCTCTACTAATGCCATGTTAACATTTTCCTCTCGCTACCATTTATTTTATTCCATCTCTTCATCATCCTTATCTATTTTCCTCTATTTTTTATCTTTCATCCTTTATTCCTCTCATCCATTTTGAGATCACACGCATGTTCTTTGAACCCACATGTTCTCTTGAGGGGTCATAATACCACTACCTCCTCATCACCCTTCCTCATCCTACTCACACCGAGGCATATTTTGACTAAATTTATTTTACACAACGCAATAAACTACATTGTATCAAAGAGGGGCAAAATGTAGACACTAAAAATTGTCATAGGCCTGCGGCTTTATTAATTTCCCTTTCATCCTTCATAATTAAATAGTTTTAATTATTTAATTAATTCATTTCTATCTTTCTATTTTCTCTTTTGATTAATTAAATAAATTGTTATTTATTTAATTATTCATTTTATCCTTTTCTTCCATAAATTAATTAAATTTCAATTTAATTAATAACTTGCCTTTTCCTCCCACTTTTTGAATTAAATTACTATTTAATCAAAAAGATAACTTTCCTTTTTTTGTTCAAAATGTAAATAATGTTTCTATTATTTAACTCTCCAATTTACTTTTCAAACTAAATGATTCTTTGGAATTATTTAGTTCCTCTATCGTTCTGATTCTTATCCCACCTTGTCTCATTTAATTTCAACCATTGATTGAAATTAAAATAATCTAATCTTAGTCGTTCATTCAAACTTGTCTTTTCTATAAAAGGCGCGTACCTTTGTCATTTTCAGGATTGAATCTGAGGCTATCCATAATTTATATTGAGACAATTATCTTCAAAGTTTTGCTATCATAGACATAGGCTATTGTTGCAATTTATAATATGAGGGCATCAATCATACTATAGCAAAATGGAAAAGAGAAATGGAGGTGATGCATTGATGGTATGGAGATTTGGTACTTTCCTTATTTTATGATTATATGTTCTTCATTACTAGATGAGGGATTTAAGGTTTATGTTGGCACGTTTAATGATCTTAACCTTGAATTTTCCTGATTACATAACCTACTCCAAATGAGGGAGGAAAAATTAGAGTTGAGAAAGAGATGAAAAACACTTTCTGCATCACACTCACACAACACACATCTTTTTGGAATATAAAATCCTCTTCTACAAAGAGTGTCCAGAGTGAGAATCTTTCTTTGCATAAAAAGCCAAAATAAAATGTTAACCTTAGGAATGAGCAATGTGTTCCAAAGGTTCCCCCAAAATGGGAAAGGATCAATCTTCACCAAAGAAGTAATAAAGGATGAAGAAATAGAGAATAAGCCATTGGCCTGAGGGGCCCAAATCACATGATCAGGTTTAAGGAATAGTCTCCAAATATTTTTTGAAATAAGAGCCTTATTGAAGGATCTGATACTTCTCAAACCAAGCCCATCCCACTTCTTCAATTTACAAACATCATCCCAAGCAAGGAGATGAATTCTAAATTTTTCTTCCACCCCAGACCACAAAAATTGTTGAGAAAATGTGTCTCAACTTCCAGCTTGAAGTCCATGTTTTCATGCCTTGGCAAAAATCTAGTGTTTCTGCAGTTTACCGCCATACCGTGCCTAGATTTATTCCAGCCTCAACTGCTTTACCATGGCGGTCTTATCTTACCCTGGAGGTATCATGATGGAAGGGTAGCAGTCACCTCTTTACCGATCGCAGTCTTGTCCCTAACCACGGTGGCTACAGTTGGCTTCATTCGGCCTGTCTTGTCAGTCACCGCCATACCGCAGGTGGTTAAGTCCTTGACCGCGGTGACCACGGTGAGACCACCTACAGTTTGTCTGGTGATTATCGCCCTACCACAGGGTGGCCTATTGTCCCCCACAACAACGCGATTTAACCGCTAATGGTTATACTCGATATTCACTGCCATACTGTAGGTCTTCACTAACTGGCAACGGTAGCGTGGTGCAGGCAAAGGGTGAGCTCGGTGATGGTCACCGCCTTACTGTAGACGGGTCAGTTGGACTCGACGGTAGCGTGGGGTTTCTTGGGTGAGCTCGGGTGAGCTCACTGCATTACCGCAGGTCAACTCGGATGGAATGACAATAGCACAGGGAAGCTTGAGGGAGCTCGGCAGGGCTCACCGCTTTACTGCGGGTGGGTTGTCTCAGCTCGGCGGTAGAGTGATAGAGACTTCGATGGGTTAGATGGGCGCAGACCATCTTTTGACAAGGTTGGACTCGGTGATAGAAGCGATGGAAAAATCAAATATGAACATGTGGCTCAATGTTAGAATGATGATTGGTTAGAAACCAAAGAAGTAATTGCAGCAGGTGGAGGATGACTTAGGCTGGCGAAATGGACCCAATTTGGGTGATGGCATTAATGCCTGGGTGGCTTGATGTAGGGAGATCAACATGAGCAGATCAGTTGTGTGATTGGATGAGAGATTCGTGAACCTGATTTTCGGCCATTGGTTGATGAAATTGAATGCAACGTATGACTTAATAAGTCGAGTACAATATTGCATATGTCAAGAATTCAAATTGTATGTTAGAGATAACATTGTAATAGTGAGATAGAACAAAAAGAGCTCCTATGAGCTGATCAGAGAAGACTAGACATTGTATGTAATTGTTTTATTACTGGAATACAATTGTCTTGACTTTGTGTGGTGGGTTTTTTACCTGAAAAGTTTTTCCCACGTATATCTTGTGTCAATCTGTGAATGCTTATTTATGTTATCTATTTTACTGGTTGTATTCATCTCAAGTAGTTTTAGAAGCTATTAGAACTTGTTTATGATCTTCTCCTCTATTGTATTAGTGTTAAGGGAATTTATTCTACACTGTTGGGTCATTAGATCCACCTCGTTTTCCCTTCAAAAATGTCTCATGATTTGTTCCATCTTTTCTTCAATTTTTTTTGGGATCCTAAACAAACTCAATACATGGAGAGGAAGATTTTGCAAGGAAAAGGAGATGAGTTGTACCTTACTTGCCTAATTGAGAAGAGCCCCCTTCTATCCCACAAGTTTTTTATTAAATTTATCTAAAATACGAAGCCAAAATAAGACTGTAATCTTAGACACACATAGAGGTAAACCCAAATAAATACAAGGAAAATCTCCTCGATTACAAGACAAAATCCTTGCTAGTTTAATTTGAAGGTACTCTAGAGTGTTGATAAATAAAATTTGACTCTTAGGAAAGTTCACACATTGACTAAAAACTTTCTCATAACCATCAATCACCAGCTTAATGGCCTTAATTTCTCTAACTAAGGATTCACCCATGATGATTGTATCATTAACAAATTATTGGTGAGTGATAGGTGAGAAATGGGAAGAGGGGATCCGGCCCCGTAATGAACCATCCAAAAGAGCCTTATGAATATTCAGACCTAACACCTCCACCATTAGGATGAAAAGGAGTAGAGAAATAGGATCCCCCTGCCTGATACCTCTTGAGCTATGAAAAAAGAGAGGGGGATCCATTAATCAGCACAACAAAGTAAGGAGTAGAAATGAGAGGCTCCATAATCTACAAATTTTTTTTACAAAAGCTAAATCAAGCTAACACCTTCAAAAAAAAGTTCTAGTTTACCCTATCGTAGGCTTTGAGAAGATCTAGTTTAAGAAAAAACCTCAGATTCTTATTGGAAGACAAAGAGTGGGAAACTTCATGCACAGTAATAATAGAATCTAGAATTTGGTGACCCCACACAAAACCAATTTGATGCTTGAAGATAAGATTGGGCAGAACCCATTGAAGCCTAAGAGTCAAAACCTTTGAGAAAATCTTGTAAATAGAGTTGCATAAACTAATTGGTCTAAAGTCCTCAAAGTAATTAGAATCAAAAGACATCAGAATAAGAACAATAAATGTAGAATTCAACTCCTTGAGCAACTTTCTGCATCCAAAAAATTCCTTTGTTACATTAATGACATTAGTTGCAACAATACCCCAAGCATGAAAAATATGAGAGGAAAGTTGTCTCGCCCAGGCACCTTGTTTGCTTCAAAGGAAAAATTGACTTCTTGATTTCTTCAATAGATGGGATTGTGGCAAGATCCCTGTTAATATCTTTAGATAACAAGTTAGGAATGACCTCTAGAGAAGTATCCAACCTTTGTTGATCCACAATAACATCATCCTTTAATAGGTTTTCAAAATAGGTCGCAACAACATTCCAAATGGCACCATCATCAGATAGGTTACATAAAACCATTAACTGGTCGCGAAAAATAACATCCTTTTCTCAAAGGATGGATCCATGCATTCAACTTTTTGAAAGAAGAGGAAAACCATGAGAAGAAGATGGCTAAATATTTGAGCTCAGATGCTCCTCCTTCCTTTGAAATGGCAGTCTTCTCCATAATTTTTTATTCTAGTAGATAAATGGGATGATTGGAAAGAGCTTGCAATCCTTCCTCACATTATATTGCATGCATAACTGGATGCAACTCCTTGTCCTTCAAATATCTGATCGAGAAACCCTCCTTGGAATTTGAAGGTGTCCAAACAATAACCTTTTGCTTGTTGGGGCTTGAAGTCATGGTCCTCTAGTTGAGGATATTTCTCAAGAGCTGACACCTTTTCATGAAAGAACCTCTTCCTTTGGATCTATTGTTTTGGGGGGGTTTCTAAAATAATAAAACAAGGAAAATCTAAAATAGTAAACCTAAAAAGCTTGCCAAACTAATTTTTCTTTTGACCTGCTATCACTAGATCATCAGAAACTCCCTAATGACACCTTTCCCCAACAATGACACCAAAATGATGAAGGTTGCTACAATCCTTATCATTTAATTATAAATGTCAATCTAGGGCGGTGTCCATGACAATATGCAAGAGGGAGAAAAAATCATTTGCATGAAATTATTTTTCTACAAACATAATTGAAAGGCAATGCATGAAGAAATTGCTAGAAAAAATCTAATCTAAGAGCTAGTAAATGAAAATTTTGGAATGAAATATATCTTAAAAATAATTCAAAAGGAAATTCTGGAAGTGTAAATAACAAGGAATGAAAATATTGGTGGAAAATAAACTATGAAATGAAAACTACAAACAACTACACTACTGCTGCTAAAAACTGAACTCTATTATTTTACAAAACTCTTCCCCATTTGATTCCTTGATTACAATGAGTTTATAGAATTCTAAAAGATGAACCTTATAGCTATGCAACAACTTGCTAGAAGATAGGAACATGTGTTGGGGGAAAAAGATAAGTCTTTGCTTCATCTTGCTGAGCAATCTCCTTTGGTCATGTCCAAAACAAATATGCCTATTTTTTAGCCCTTTAACAATCTCCAAAAAGGTGTTAGAGATTTGAAAAAGTCATGCCTTTAGCTTATGTATCATTAAAACTCATAAAAATGCTCCTAGATTTTTGCAAAAAGGTTCAAACTGCCCAAAACTATCTCCTAGATATGCTCCATTTGTTTGCACAACCCAACAACCTGCATTAGATTCTTTAAATTTCCCCTAGATGCTTTCAACTATTGTCCCTTAACTACTCATAGAAGCCCAAACTGCTCAACCTATTCATAAATGCTATCACACTTATCCTTCACTTAGATCATTCTTTAGCTCCGAAAGTTTTGGAGCGTGAAAGCAAAGCTTTGAAGCATCAGACTGGTGAAGTTTTCTCTCAAACCACAAACTGGGTTTTCATGAAATTTAATGGGTTTTTTTCCTTCTCGTCTCCTAATTTTTGTCCAAAAATATCAAGAACCTAGATCATAAGTTTTAAGATATGATGAAATCTTGACCGCTCCAACAGAAAATCTCTTACTTTCCTCATCATTCTCAGTCTTGATAAAATTTATAATTAAGAAAAATGCATGCTTTTATTTGGCTAATATATGAGACACTTTTTTTTCTCATCATCCACATGGCTAAAATCCTCTGCAATTGAGAAACCCTTCACCATTCTGGCATTCTAGAATGTAGCAATACCACCAGAGGCTCCTTCAGAGTTAACACCATGAAAACCACAATCTTTAAATAAGCAATTCTTAAAATTTTCCAACTTCTCAATTTGCAATTTTATTTCTTGGATAAGAAAAATATCCGATTTATGATCCCGAATTAAATTCCTTAGGAGGTAATGTTTATGTAGATTATTTAACCCCCTAATGTTCCAAGAAATAATCTTCATTTGCAAGTTGAAGGTGTGGTCTTGGAGCACAAGTCAAATAGGGATTTTTGGACCCATTCAGAATGTCCTTCTTACATTCCCCTTCTCTCATCTTTTGGGAAGAAGGCCTACCTTGGCCCCTACACTTAGAACCACAATCCACTTTCTGCCTCCTTGTATTTACCCCCTTATGACCCTGAGGGGAAGGGACATTTTTCTTCTTCTTTCTGCCCTTGATTGTAACAAAACCTTCCTCATCCTTCTTTTGAAATTTAGAGTTAACCAGAAGGGAATTGAAGTCTCTACCCAAAAATCCAGACAAATGATCAAGAGGGGGAGATGAGGCCCCATCCACACCCCTAACTATCATCTTTGGGGAAGAGAGAAAGTCAGAAATATGATCAATCTCCTCCCCTCCAAAAGGGATAGAAACATTTATAACATTAGTCACTAAATCCTCAACCACAAAGGACTGGGGAACATCATCAACATTTATAATAGGTGTGAGGTTTTGACCTTCTTTAGGAACTACCTATTCAGAAGGGGGGATAATAGAATACTTAACTTCGTTCACCTTCCAATATTTAGTCTTAGAGCTTACAACCTTGGAAGGAAAATAGTTAGATCAATGCCCCATTTTCTTACATTTAAAACATGCAAAGGGGGAGGATTCAAAAACAATCTATTGCTTCCAAATTCCCACTTTAGAGTTTAGGAGAATGAAATCTGGAAGGTTGGCATCATGATCAATAATGACACAGAGTCTAGCAACAACCATAAGCCTTTTAGACAAGGTTGCATCATCAATAGAAACTAGATGCCAAAAATATTTTGCAACATCTTTGAAAACCTCTTCATCCCAGTATTCTAGAGACAAATTTGGAAGTTTAACCCAAACTGGAGTAGAAGGAAAAATAAATTTATATAAATCCATACTTGGCTCCCAAGGACATAGAGCTAGAGTCGAATGACCAAATAGCCAAGGACCCTTTGAAAAATCCATTCTTAAATCCTCATCATAGGAAAAAGGAAAAAGAGAAAAATCCTTTAGGTATCGCAACAACCTCCACCTATCCTTTGAGAGCCCATTTCTTGCAAACCCAGAAATGAAAATAATTTTATCCACATTTGAGTCTAGAATAGAGAGGAAAATACCACCAGCCTCACATGAAGAATAAATTGGCTTTGAAGAAACACCCTTCCGACTCAGAAGAAACACGCTTACCTTTGAGCTTAGAATTAAATAAGTCAGACCAACACTACACAAGAAGAGAAGACAAACCCACTAGAAGAAAATTTTCCACTAGCACATGATCCCCACCTTTCCTTTCTAGGGAAGAAGCATAAAAAAACTCACCCTAAGGGGCCTGCACAATACCCTTAGGTGACTCTTCAAAAATTGCATGACCCACCATGGAAGCTTTGGAAACAAAAAAGGGACCTCCAACACTGTCTCTATTGCATGACCATCTTTGCAAACCACATTCACACCCTGAGCTACATAGTTTGAATCTTTGACCACCTCTATGACATCCAAATCATCCTTACCATCAATATTAGCACGAGTATTAAAATCCATAGCTTGGAAAAACATTCGACTACCATGAACTCTAGTCTCAAAATTCAAATTCAAATCGATCAAGCCCTCCTCACCTCTAATGGTCTCCATTATTCCTTTAAGCATAGTATGTTACCGCATTAGTAATGAGGGTATAATTTCATGGGTAATTGAAATTTTATAATATTTTTTTAATAATGTTAATTTAGGTTATTTAATCAAATACAATCAACTCTCTTGAGAAGGATATCTCAAGAAGGATATTTTTTGACGCAATTTTTTAAAGATATATATGCTAGTTAAAATGGTTAAATACTTATTTTTGAGTTTCAATTTATGTTTAAATATACGAGTGTAAATGTTGAACCTTAGAGGTTTTAGGATCCTTCCATGTTTTTCTTTTAGAATTTTAATGTGTATATAGGCTATATTATCTCCAAATTAACCAAATATGTTGATAGAAAAATTATGTTATGAAATTAATAATATCTTGTTAAGAAGTTTTTTTCATATTATAAACATGGATAACAAGGGTCCTTGTCCCTTAGAAAAATATAATAGTCATAAAAGCGCTAATAGAAATTGTGGCAAGGAAAAATGTATCCCTCTACATTTTTCGTGCTTTTTTAGGCCCTCCTTGTTAAATTGAGCTTAATGTTGCCTTGATTTAGTGTTGTAATGTGTTTATCACATTCACATTAGGTCTTGGGCCCTTGTAAACTAAATGGAATTACTTGTGCCTTATTTAAGGTGTTGTAAAGTGTATCCTAACACTTTCACACTAGTCTAGGGTTTTTATTGATTAATTGGGCTTCTTATGCCTTATTTGGCCTTATTTTGCATCCACGAGCCTTAATTAATGCATATTTATGAGGATAATCTTGACATAAACCAAAATCCAATCATAATTTAGGTTTTTTTGGATTGTATGAACCAAATTTAGTGATTTGGGACTCATACACCACCTTGGGCATATGGATCCCACCTAAGTTTTGATAAGTTTTGAGGCCCTGATCTAGATTTCACATGAATCTAAGAATTTCTTGAAAAAAGTGTCCCATAGCCTAGCCTAATGGGACTCATACACCAATTCTAGCGTATGAGTCTTGTGTGGCTCAAAATTAAATTATTCAAATTCTTGGCGGGATTTTATTCTCCTAGATCTAATGTCGGCTTGTAGTGTTGTAATTTCAGGAAATTTGGCATAAACAAGCATACATACAAGGTTATTTCACTCATTTTTCTCCTAACAATCAATCAAGTGATCTAGCAAGTTGAATAAGCATCCTTATAGAAAACTTGTATTTACAAGATCATACAAGAGCCTTCAAGAGCCTTCAAGAGCTGATTATCAAGTGTTTTGGAGCATTATTCAAGTATCAAGCATCATGTCAAAGTCATCTTGCATCATGTTTTTCTTTAGCTAACATTTGTGATGTAGGGTTTTATGATTCAAGCAAGAATTAAATTCAAGATCTACAACATCCAAGCTAGATTCAAGATCCACATCCATTGGAGCCACTTCATACATGTTTGTAGCATTTTATTCCTAGGGTTTGTGTGTGATTTGTAGATCTAGTTTGAAGACATATTGAAGAGAAATAATTGAAAGAAGTTGTCAAGTGTGCAAGTCATCAAAGTTGTCACATTTTTTAGAAGATCAATAAAAGACATCTACAGAGCATAATTCAACAATTCATATCCGAAAATTAGGTTGAGAAGACAGAGCAGAGATTGAAGAGCAAATTCAGACTTTGACTTTTTGAAAAGGCCAAGCATGACTAATATGCCACTTTTTGCATATGATTCTTTTGGTGTATGAGTCCTAGTGTGCACTAAATTTAGTATTTATAGCATTTTAGGTCTTCATTCAAGCTGCTACAAGTTTCCAAGTGCCCCTCTATAATTTTCCAATTTACTGTTCTAATTTACATTCATTTCTAGGTCATTTAGTAAAGTCTTGAATATCATTAGGTTTAATCAGTTAGGTCTTGCATTTAATTTGTCTTTCCAAGCCCTAGCTTGGTGGTGAACCCTTCTTTAGTCATTAATCATACCTTAGGAAAACCTTTAGCAAATTTATTTCCATCATTCCATCCTTGGAGATATATCTCTAGGGTTTCCTTGAGTGAAACAAGAGAGTGAAATAGGAACCTCTCATTGTGCTTCATCTCCCAAAAGGTGGAGCACCCTATTTCCATTGTCTCATTTTGGAAAACCTACATTTAGAACATCTTATTTTCTAATTTTGAGTGCATCATAGTCCTAGATCCAGCTTGCATTAACATTGCATTAAGTTTTGCATTAGCTAATTTGCATCTAGGGTTTCTAATTCTTGCATTAGTGAAAGTGCATATATAGGTTTCATTTTTGTCTCTTGCATCATTAGATTTCATCTAAAATTTACATTTTCACTTAGCCTAGGCATCATTCAAACCAAAACCCTTAATATTCACTAAGAAATTGTTGATTTTAGTGTAAAAACCCTAAACTAGGACTCATACACTCCTCTAGGTGATTTAGTCCCAACATAGGAGATTTTTCTTGATTTTTTAGGTATTATGTGGTGACTGTTATTCAACATTCAAACCCCTAAAAAAACCTGATTGGGACTTATAGACACCAAAAATTGGTCTAGGCCTGCAAGTACCACTTTCGAGATAGTTTTCTAATGTCCATGGTCATGATTAAATAATGTTTATTATTTAATTACTTTCTAAACGCATCTTTCCTCTATTAATTAAATAACCTTTTAATTATTTAATTAATTCATTATGACCCTTATTCAACTTTTATTAATTAAATAAATCATATTTATTCAATTATGTCGCTAACTAATTAATTCTCTTTCTTAATTAAATAATTTATTATTTAATTAACCCCTTTGTTATATTTCAATTATAATTAAATATTCATTATTTAATTATTCAATTAACCTTTTCAATAGTCAATTAAATAAATAATTATTTATTTAATTAAATATTTCAATTTTGAATGTTGAATTAAATTAACATTTAATTCATAATTAATTGTTTCTGTCACATTCTTCTATCATCCAGTTGTCTAATTATTCACTCACCATTTGACTCGAGATCTATTTAAATCTGCCAGTTATCTCTGGATTCGATATCTAATCGTCTCTGTGAAAGGACTCTCTGTCACAACTAGTCAATTAACTAGTTCTAACTCATATGCATGAACATATTTATTAATTAAATATCTTTATTTAATTAATTAATTCATGTGTGCATTCAAACAGGTTATTCTTCGAGTTCTAACTTTATCATTTTCATTCAAAGTCTAATTCTTTTATTTTCGAAGACTTTCAACTAAAGATTAAATCATTTATTTAATCTTGAACTCTTGTTCTTTCTATTTTCGAATAGTCTTAACACTAGATTAAATTATTATTCTAATTTAATCTTTATCCTGCAGAATTTCCCAACTCACATTCTAACTGACACAGAACTCACATCGCATGGTATTCATCAATCTTGATCGTTGATCTCTCTTTTGAATCTGAGTTGATCATTTGAAAACCAACTTTCTATAAATTGGCTGATCTTTGCCAGTATTCCTCCTCCCGAAATCAATACTTTTGAGAAGAACTTATAATCTTCGATATTTTTCTTAGACAATACATCCAGGCTATGCTTGCATACATACAAAAAATCTGAGGGCAAGAATACCGATATGGAAAAATGGAGAAGGACAATCAAGATAATTCGAGGAAATGGACTGATATTTGGTGAGATTGTTTCATATTATCATTTTTATGGTTTTAGTTCATTTGATTCATTCTTTGTTGTTTGATTTATATTTAACCATCTTATTGTGCAGCAATCCAATTTATCTACGTTACATTTGGTGAACCCGACATGAAGCACACTTCAAACTTCGTCACTCCTTTTCGCTTTTCTACTTTTTATTTTGTAGTTATCGTACGACAAAACACATCTGACTGAAGAAACAATGCATCTGAGTTCACGAACCGCATATGAAAATACAGCGATGCATCTAACAACACGAGCCACATCTGAGACCTTCCACAACGCATCTGACTGTTAACATCACGATGCATCTATGAGTTGAAATGATGCATCTGCCTAGTAAAAGAAAATTCATTTTTTTTAACTTCCATATTTTCGCATTTTTGATTTTTCTTTATTTTTTCGTTTTGTTTTTTGTTTTTGCTAATGTTTTGTTTACAGCTGTGTTTAGGAGGATAACATTATTTTTGCAGGACAAAGTGTGGAAGACTTTGAGAAACCAAAACATCTTCTTTTCTGCAGGATGAAAGTCGAAGACACCAATAAACTACTAATTAGTTGCACGCATGACCTTTCGTGGAAGACATTGGATTTTTTTTTTTTTTTAAAGCTTTTTTGTTTGGTAGTTAAAAAATTGCCATTTGGCTTAAAATTTACCAGTGTTTTCTTTGTCTGGTGTGAAAGCACATTTTGTAAACCCTTTATGATTTGGTATATCGAAGTATCCTCTCCCCTTGCGCATTTATGCTATCTTGGGTGTAAGAGAAATGGTCACTGACTCTAGAACTTGGGCATGTCTTGGTGGGAAAAAGTACTCACCCCAAGATGACTCAGATCGGTAACACGCTTTAGCCAGCGACTTCCAGCCAGTATATAAAAGTGGAATTTTGGGGGAAACCCCAGAAATTAGACTCACTATTCTAACAAGAAGGGAAAAAATGGTCTCTCGCCATACACGATGGTGCCCCATGAATGGAATGCCCTTACTAAAAACCATGTTGTAGTTTTGCCAAAATCCTATCTATTTGCTGGTGCAGTAGGTCAGACCTGTGAAGCCGTCTTACATTCTTATGGTTCATGTGTTGAGATGAGATGTATGCCATGGGAGTTTCATGGGTACAGTAGCTTGGCTGCCCCATATAAGTGAGTGTCATGGAGGGGAGCCAGTGGGGTCAAGCTACTAGTCATCCACCTTGAATATGCATAGCTGGATTTATCCAAGTACGAACTTAGTAAATACTGTCCAACACAGCCTAGGTTGTAATTATCTTCTAGTTTTAACAGATTCAACACATCAAATTGAAAACACTTTGTATTCTATGATTTTTTTTGGTTGTATTCATCAAAAACTTGACCATCAAACTGAGTTAGTCGTAACATTGTCATAACAAAACCGCAACTGTAATATGAGTTGAAAATGTCATATTTCGAACCGCATGTGTCGTAGAGAGTCACAACTATTCAACTAAACACCGCATGTGTCTGTCAACAAATTTTAGTTTCATAGAGTCTAGATTCTGAGCCGCAAGTGTAATATTTCGAGCCGCATGTGTAGTTGCAAGCTGCAACTATCAAACAAAAAACTGCAAGTTTCTGTCAACGTGTTTAGTTTCATAGAGTTCATATTTCAAAGTCGCATCTGATTTGGGAGTCGCATCTACCATAAATTAAACCACATCTGCAAAAAGTCACAATTGCCTGTCAACATTCGAAACCTAGTTTGGTCAATTCACTGCATCTAAAAACTTGAAATGCATCTGTCAAAAATAACAATGCATTTGAAAAGTGAACCGCAATTGACTATCAACAAAGAAATTCAAAAACTGCAAACACGGTCCGAAAGCATAACCATCATTTTCGCTTCTGTTTCTTACAATCAAGCTTGGACCAAAAATTGGAAAAATTGCTCAAAACCCTTGCATTATTAGGTGTCATTTACATCTTAGTCATAGTCATTATAAGTTGCAAACATTTAGACACCCCATAGGAAGTTGCATATCGTAGAATAAAACAACTTTCCGTGTCTTTGGATAGGTTCATGCTCCGATTTGTCATTGTCATTGAACCTAGTCACTATTATCCTATTAGTGAATCTTTCCAGCTCAACAGTCTAGTTTGGGAAATTCACCTTGTCAGTTGTCTTTATCCTACAATCAGGTTCCTTGGTAAAGTTAGATCATTTCTTGGATTTATTCCATAGGTGGTAGGTTATACCCAGCTTAGAATCATTTACCATCATAATCTACTCAAAAAAATTTCATATTGTTCATCCTAGCATACGTCATCCTAGTATATGTCATTTTAGAAATCCTTAAATTTTAGTGACATCCTTTCTATTCAAAAAATCCCAAAAAACATAGAAATAGGACATATCAGTTTTTAGACATAGTTTGCATTACCTCATTTTGAGAAACTTTTCATTATTGAAACAAGGTCTAAGAAGAAACATAGAGCAATGTTAGACCCTAACAAATTTTTTAATCCTTTCGGAAACCAACCATCAGGGAAAGAGAGACCACACAAAACTTTGCTTGAAAAACACGTCACTAGAGACACACATGGACAAATTTATGTTGAAGAAATAGATGTTTCCGTACAAGATCCTGAGTTTGCATCCTTTATGGATGAGTGTTTGGCAAATGATCCCCAACAATACCTATAAAAGATGCTAGTAGAAGGTGCCACACTACCACCAAGATTTGATATTCACACTTTGAAAACACCATCTACTCAACCAACGTAAACCATAACGTCAAGTGTATCTATTCCTCAAATTACCACAACAATACCAATTGGCATACCTACTCAAACATCATAAATTGTAAACACAACCCCTTTCAACATAACACAAGGTTTACAATTTACTGTGGGAGCAACTTCATCGAACCCCTTTGGCACAAACACTACTGGTAAGAGATCCAAAGTTGGCACGAATATTCCTATACCAAATCAAAAAAATTTGATAGGAAATATTCCTATACCAAATCAAAACATTTAGACATGAAATATTCCTATACCAAATCAAAACATTCTGACAAGATATATACCCTCACCAAATCACAATCTGTCACAGAACATAGCATTTCAGAACACCTACATTGATCCTAACAACGCAAACAACATGTCCTTGACACAAGTAGATGTTCTCCAAAATCAAATGAAAATGCTTCAACAATAGATGGAAAACATGTCTATGTCAGGAAAATGAACTATCTCAACACAAGATTTATGTCCATGTCCTTTTGACAAAGCGTTATACATGACACCCTTCCCACATAGATACATTATACCGAATTTGCGTAAGTCTAATGGGAGGAGGAATCCTTTAGAACACATTAGAGAATTATCTACAACATGCATGGACATATCATATGATCCCACATACTTGATGAGACTATTTCCGCAAACCCTTGTCAGGATAGCACTGGAATGGTTCTCTAAATTACCATATGGCATACGATCATGGGGTGAATTAGCTGAGAAGTTTGTCGAACACTTTTCCTTTAACATAGACAATGAAATAACCATAGCTACCTTGTGTCACACCATCCAAGAAGAAGGCAAAACTTTCACCACTTTCTTCCAGAGATGGGAGAAGTTTAGCTAGTAGATGTCCAGTTCAAATACCAGAAAAACAAAAAGTCATGATATTTCTTGAAAATATTAATCCAAAAATGAGAAGTGACTTAAGGGTATATTGTTGTACTTCATTCCTAGACTTGGTACAAAAGGGCATCATCCTTGAAAAAGGCCTTATTGACAAAGCAGAAATTAAAGTACCAAGAAGAAACCTAGTTGTTCAACATCAAAACGCTCCCAACGATAGAAACAAGTTCTGGTCTAGAAATAAAAATGTTACCAATGACGGTATTGCTGATGCTAATACCATACATGCGGGACCGGTCATCACACTTAGATGTTACAACCCCAATCAGGACATGACGAGTAATCTAGATCAAACAACAAATTTTGTCCAAAACTCACAACAACAATGACCACAGAGGAGATTTCCTAAATGTGAGTTTACACCCTTAGGGCAACCAATTGAGGTAGTTTTCAAAGAGTTGATTAAATATAATCTCCTAAAACCTCTGGAACCAAAATAGTATGATCCTAGATAGTTTAAACCTTTATGGTGGGATGATAACACCTATTGTGAATACCATCAAACAAAGGGACATAACCTACAACAATGCCGACAACTAAAAAACATCATACAAGAATTTGTTGAAGACTAAACTATAGAGGTCAATGGGTAGAAACATACCAAGAACAGTGATCACAAGGTCTTCACAAATCCATTACATGACCATGGGAATAGAAAGGCCTCCAGTTCAGGAACTAAGAATAATACCTCGGCCAATTATAATAGTGCTAAGTATGATTATAAACCAGGTACGATCATAAATCACCTTCGAGCTGCAAATGAAAATTTCCATACCATCACCAGTAACAAGCATCCTGAATGTGTTGTAAATACATGTAGAACTAAAATAACTCTTCTAGGTCCTTCTTCTAAGCCACGCACATAGTTTTCCAAGTCTAAGTACAATCTGCTTGATCAACTAAGCAAGACCCTAGCACATATATCCATTTTGGAACTATTGAATTTATCACCTGATCATCGAGCCATTCTCAACAAAGCCTTACAAAGGATGACTATTCCTACCAACTTAGATGTCAATTGTTTTGAAGAAATAGTAGGATAATTAACCAACTCCCATCATGCCACATTTTCTCAACATGATTATTCAACAAAAAAGATCGATCATAATGACCCATTACATCTTGAAGTCCTAGTCCATCAAACCAAAGATAGATGAGTCTTGGTAGATAGAGGAGCATGTTTGAACCTATGTACCCTAAAATTGGTTAAGGAATTAGGATTCTCAGAAGCATGCGTAGAAACCTCTAAGAGTATATTCATCAAGGCTTACAATGATGAGAAAAGATCATCCAAAGGAGTTTTCACACTCCCTATCAAAATTGGCCCAACAGTTATGAACACCAGCTTCCAAGTCTTGGATCTCACCCTTCCATACAACCTGTTGTTAGGTAGACCTTGGATACATGCAATGAAAGCCGTACCTTCCACATATCACCAATGTCTTAAATTCCTGTATAATGGCATCGAGATCACAATTGATGGTGATCTAGATCCTTTTCAATATTGCACAAGCCTATGAGAAATTACACAACGATAGATACTAGTTAATCAAGAAGCTTCATCATCCACTTTATCCCTATACATTGATCCATCACATCTTACCAAGTCCATTTCATCAAAGCCACCATCATCCACTCCTAAGGTCAAGATCCAAGACAAGGGCTGTGGATAATATCACATAAAGGCATCCTATTGTGTTAGTTAGTTGGTTCCACCTAAGGAATATGGTTTACCCATGGCAGATAGGAGACAATCCATAGTCACATTTCATGTTCCTCCTACAATGACATTGACAAAATGGGGAGAGTTAAGTGAAGAAGTTGTGGACCAAGGTGATATTACCTCTTGGTTGTACCAAGAAGATAATGAATACCCCTCACCGTCTATTCAAATAGCTAAGGATCAATATGGAAAAGGCTTTAAGATAATGCAAAGCAAAGGCTATGATGGACATAGTTGGTTAGAACTAGATCAAAATGGAAGGACAGAACCAATCATTGTCTCACCATGATTGAAAGGCCTATGGCTAGGGTTTCAACCGCTTAGAATTGGATTTACTAGTACTTTGTCACCATTTCAAGAGGAAGTAAGTTCTTATGAATACATCAAGATATCTCATGAACCACTTGCCCTAGTTTACGATGAATCCCCTGACTCAAGCGACTATGAATGGGATTCCCTTTCCTCTACTAGCACCATGAACCTAGATAAGCTATTTGGGGAATTGGACCAAATGATAAAACCCGTACCAAATCCATCTAGCCCCCATAATAAGAAGCCCTTGTCCAAAGAAGAATGGTTTAAGCATTATTTTTGGGAAACCCTTGATCTGCATCTTGGGAACCTGACAAACCATCTTCTAACGAACTAGCTATTACAATAGTCCCATATTAGAGTTTACCTACCCATAAGAAAAAGAACAAAAAGGAGTTAGTCCAAAACTTTTGTGACCATGTTAACCACTCTATATTCACCTTATCAGCCTCCACATTTGATAACTCCGATGATGACATGCCCCTCGTATATCCCCAACTTATCGACTGGGATCAACAAGGTACACCCATCTTAGACATATTTGAGAATGACGAAGCAATAGTTGAGTTCATGGGACTTCGAGAAGGCATACCAAGAGGGGATCATAAAGCTGGCTTTACCATAGACTTGGATGACAAAGCATATTTTGGGGAGTCTATTTACACCTCTAGTCGCAAAAATGAAAATAAAAATAAAAATAATGAAAATGAGCAAAATGACGAGTCCCTAGGTGAAAACTGAAAGGCGCCTTTGGACGAAGAAATAGTAAAAATAAAAGGACATATTTGAGGGCGAAAAACTCTTTGAGGCACCCAAGGATGGAGGTTTGAATATTCTCCTTGTTGCTTAGGAAAATTCACCAATGTTAGTAGAGGAGTTCGTTGAAGTCAACATAAACATAGAAGAAAACCCTTAGGTAATATACTTTGCAGCCTCTTTGATAGAGACAAAACAACAAGAGTTTCAAGACATCTTCACAAAGAGATAGATAAAATTTGCATGGTCATATGCTGACATGCCTAGGCTGGATCTAGACCCTATCTTGCATCATCTACCATTACAACTAGGTATTAATCCCATGAAACAAAAGTTAAGGAAAATGCATCCAAAAATTGCTCTACTGGTCAAAGAAGAACTTAAGAAAATTTTGGATGTTGGATTCATAAGATCCATAGACTATGCAGACTGGATTTCAAATATTGTGCCAGTGACTAAACCAATTGGGGGCATCCGTATTTGTACAAAATTTAGAGATATCAACAAGGTGTGTCCTAAGGATGACTTCCCTTTGCCAAACATTGACATGATAGTGGACCTTACAGCAAATACGAGATGCTATCCCTCATGGGTGGTTTCTTTGGGTATAACCAAATCAAAATTGTAGCTGAAGACCAACACAAGACAACTTTCATGTGTCTGTGGAGAACATATTGCTCAAATGTTATGCCTTTTGGGATCAAAAATGCAGGAGCTACATATCAACGTGCAATGACGACTATTTTTCATGACTTTGTACATACTCTCATGGAAGACTATGTCGATGACATAATAGCTAAATCAGTAACAAGGGCAGATCATTTGAAATTTCTAGACAAGATATTCCAAAGGCTAGAGAATGACAAAGTCAGACTAAATCCAAAGAAATGTGTCTTTGGAGTGAAATTAGGGAAACTTCTAGGATATATCATTTCCAGAAGAGGCATTGAAGTAGACCCTACAAAGGTAAAAGCTATCATAGAAATGCCTCCTCCAACTAACATTGGTCAACTAAGAACACTACAGGGAAGATTTTAGTCTATCAGACGCTTCATAGTACAACTAGCGGACAAAATACATCCATTTCAACATTTGCTCAAGAAAGGAGTACCATTTGTGTGGACACCTAAATGTCAATAATCTTTCCAATAGATCAAGGATTATCTACTTGCTCCACCTATAGATGGCAGACCTTTGATACTATACATTTCAGCAACTCAATCAGCATTAGGAGCCATTCTCGCACAAAATGATGATCAAGGTCATGAAAGGGCAATGCACTACATCAGTCGTACCTTGGTGGGATACGAACTAAACTACAGTAACATAGAACGTTCTTATCTTGCGGTAGTCTTTGGTACTCAAAAACTTCGGCACTATATGCTAAACCGCCAAACCATGTTGGTCGCAAAGATTGATCCTCTCAAATATCTCCTAAGTAAAGCAACATTAAAAGGTCAATTGGCTAAATGGGTGATGATACTTAGTGAATATGACATCCAATATGTGGACAAGAAAGCTATAAAAGGACAAGTAATTGCAGATCAATTAGAAGATGCACCTATGAAGGCAGACCATCCTTTAGTGGCAGATTTCCCTAATGAGTTTATCTTCAAAGTTGACACTAGAACCAAATGGAAATTATACTTTGACGGGTCACATACTAATCATGGTTCAGGAGCAGGCATTCTATTTGTTACACCTGAAGGCGATACTACTCCTAAATCATTCAGGATTGCTTTCCCTTGCACAAACAACATAGCGGAATATGAAGCCTTAGTGACAGGAATAAGAATGGTAGCCCAATGGAAGATTATGAGTCTACATGTTTTTGGGGATTCTCAACTAGTATTCTGGCAAGTAAATGATGATTATGAAACTAAAGATGAGAAAATTTCCCCCTACAAGTGCATGGCTGATAGTTTCAAGCAGTACTTTGATGAAATCACCTTTCAACAAATACCACACATTCAGAATAGGGCAGCAGATGCTATGGCAACCATGGGTTCCTTATTGGATATTCCTAGCAACATGCCTAAATTCAAGTTTTTGGTCAAACAACTATTGGTCCTTGCCTATGATGTCCCCAATTTTGTGATGGTGTGTATGATTGCTGGTCCTACTTCCCCTTGGTACAAAGACATATACGACTATCTAAATGCCCATACCTCACCTATAGACTTGTCAAACAATCAATGTAGAACCTTTATCCATAAGTCTGCCAAATACACCATCATCGGAGATACCCTATATAGACGTACCTTAAATAACACCTTAATGAGATGTCTCGATGTTGAAGAAGCACAAACAACCTTGAGAGTGGTACATGAGGGTATATGTGGATCCCATTGTAGCGGTCCTACTTTAGCTCATAAGATTATGAGATTAGGTTATTATTGGCCTACAATGGAAAATGTCTCATATATCTTTGTAAAGAAATGTCGACAGTGTCAAATACACGAAGATTTGATACGTGTGCCAACTTAAGAGCTTCATCCGATTACATCACCGACACACAGCTATCGAAGTTTATCCTAAACTACATAATTTATCGATATGGGGTACCTCAATCCATTATCACAGACAATGGCCGTCCATTCAAAAACCAAGAAGTCTACCATTTATGTGAAGAATTCGATATCAAACATCATTTTTCCACTCCATATTACCCACAAGGTAATGACCTAGCCGAGGCATCTAATAAAACCATTGTTAGAATCCTAAAAAAGACTATCAATGATGCTGGTCATGACTGGCATTTATAGCTTAATCTTGCCTTATGGGCTTACTGCACAAGTATCCGTACTCCCACCAGTGCCACTCCATAGTCCCTAGTATTCGGATCTGAAGCTATCTTACCTATTGAGGTTGAAATTCCTTCCCTAAGGGTATCCTTGAAAGGTCATATTGAGGATGAAGAATATCGTGTATCCAGATTGCAGGAGTTAGAATTACTAGACGAATGAAGACAAAAGGCACTAGATCATTTGCAAGCATATCAAAATCATCTTCATTGCAGCTATAATAGGAAAGTTCTAAATCGACACTTTGACATTGGTGACCTGGTCTTAATGGAAAACCCCAAGAATCAAGCTGAATGAGAAAAACCAGGTAAGTTTGAACCTAACTGGTTAGGGCCATATATTGTCACTGAAGCTTTTGGATCAAGAGCGTATCAAATCTCTACCCCTGAAGGATAACCACTTTTGTAACCAATCATCAACCTTCATCTAAAGAGGTTCTATGCATAGCTTCTTAGAACTATGTATTAATCAGAAAAATATAAAAAAATGGGAAAAAAAAATGGTTACCTTGATGACAAGCTGGTAAACAGGCATCTTTGTAGCACCAAAAAAATTAGAAAATCAACAAAATAGTAAAGAGAAATAATTTGTCCAATAGTGAAAACCACTTTGGTCGTGCTATGGATAAGTACCATGGTGAAAACCTGGCAAATAGGCACCATGTGTAGTCAACTTCACTCCTTCATCTACCATCATACCAATCAGACTTTTCACCTTCACTCATAATAAATGGTTGTCTTATCCATTACTTGAAATGATTGACATCAAGTCTACTCCATCTCCCCACTCCATCCTATATGTCTTATTCTCGACTGGGGGAAAATCCTTGACCTGTGTCATGTGGACCTTGTATGTAGCAACCCAACATCAGAAAACGTCTTGAAAAAAGCTCAAAAACATTAGAAAATTTCATGGAAAAATCCAAAAACATCAACAAACTTCAAAAGACAAAAAAATCAAAAACATTTCAAAAATCCTAAAAATAGAGTTGGAGTCAGTTGTGTTAAGTCAGTCATAGACATAGTCGAACTACGTTGCCTCTGTGACTGGACGTAGGAAAGGTCATCAGTCGATGTGCCCTCGAGGCATTAGGTCTATCTGTCTAGGTTTGTCATGTATCACACACATAAAATCATGATTTATTCTTTGTATATATCAATATCATTGGTCGTGTCGAACTACAAGGTCTTTGTGTGTACAACATAGGCAAGGCTAATCAATCGATGAGCCCCTGAGATTGCAATAGGTTAGTCCAATAGGGTTTATCACATTCACTATCACATATGTTGCATATCATCAACTTAAGTACACATTTTCGGTCAGTTATGTTAGTTAAAGTTTGGTCGAACTATGAGGTCTCTGCATGTACAACATAGGCAAGGCTATCAATTGATGAGCCCCCGAGGTCACATTAGGTTATTCCTTTAGGGTATATCATCTCAATTCATACACTTTCAACACACACACACACACACTTATAATAGTCAAGGAATCAAAACAAGTCATGCATCAACAAGGAAAACATGTCAAAACTGTCATCAAGTCAAAATCAAACACATTGTCAGAGTGATCAACTTATGTCTTAGCAAGATATGTCTTTCTTGTCAATGGACATCATCAATTGTCATAGCCTCATGTAGCTTGTCACATCAATGACATCAAGCTCAAATGTCCTATACGACACGTGTCTTTTTGAAATTAGGCTTTGTCATGCCTTACATAGATAATCACCAAGTTGAAACCAGACTCAACGTCTTATCCGGTATGTGTTATCCCTCACATCCAGCTATGTCAAACATCAAACAATTACACAAGATCAAGTTTTGGAAAATACTTTTATTGGATTTTTGACTTTATATCTTACTTTGTCTTATATTTTTATTGATTTGTGCATAAGTCCGGTTACTAGCTTTCTCAAGGATGTCCCTTGAAGGATTTAGAGAAGCAAGGATGTCTTAGGACTCTTTTTCTTTGACTGCTGTCTATCAACTATCTTTTTAAAACCTTGGATTTTGAGTCATGTTACTAGTTTCCTCAAGGATGTCCCAATAAAGGATTTAGAGGAGCAATGATGTTTCATGACCCGTTTTTATTTGTTTTCTGTCTATGGTTTGTCTAGACAAAAATACTGGGGCAATCTTTCCCTTAGTATGAGTTAAGACACTCCTTGTCTATGACTGTCTATTTTTTGTAGGTGGATGAATTTGTACACTATGGTCTATCTCATATCATGGTGTGTACTATCCATTTGTGTCATGTCTGACCCAATGGTAATAAAATGTGAAGCTTAGTATATATATGGAAAAATATCGAAGATCATATGTCCTTTCAATCAACCTTCATTGTTTCTTACTAACATTTTGAAATCATCCATGCTAAAATTTCTCCTATCCGATATAATGATAGGGTTCTATGACACAACAAATAAACTAGATAATCTACATATGCATACATTCTATAAGCATTATGTAAACAGTTTCGTATGTCTATATATAGTACGTCATATAGTTGTGCGGCATTTAAAACAAGTAGGAACATTAGACATCCCCATTGCATATCTAGGAAAATCATGGTATAATAGGAATTCAATCATCATAAGGTACATAATGGAAACATTACATGTATATAACCATCTCATGTAGATAGAATTGTATAAACATCACATTGCATCCCATTATCATAAAATTATATACATCCATCATCATATAGAATCATCATAACATCATAGACTGCATAAACACATCATAATGTAGAAACCATCATCCATAACACATGTACATACATCATCTAGGAAACATAATCATATAGAAAAAAATGCATCATCATACCATAAAACTGCATATCATATAGAAGTAGCCAAAAATAATATATATATCACTCAAAATAACGTGTGTCACAGTACAATGTCAGAATGTATCCATAAATAAAAAGGAGCTCACAGGCTCTCTGATCAATATACCATGCCCACAAATATGAAAGTGTCAATGTGTCCTACTGCCACTACTATCATGTGGTGAACATGGAGGAAGTTGCCTTAGAGGTACTCTCTGTGAGGTGGAAGGCCTATCACATGGACCTGTCCTCAGTGGTTCTACCACACCCTCTGTGCTCTGTGTCCTAGTCTGAATCCTACTCTGTGATCTCTGGTTGCGTACCTCTGAAGAGCTAGGAGCTCGTCTCTCAGCCGACACCATTGACTCATACAGATCTTTGTAATATGAAGCCCTCTCTACTGCTTTGACTAGCTCACAAGTGAAGCCATCAAATGAGGTACCATTGCAGATGTTTCTAATCTCTGTATATTGTTGCTTTGTCTTCTACCTCCGAGCTCCTACCTGATCTCTCTTCATGAGAGCATTGTCTCTCTCCATCTGTAAAGCATCACACTCTATATTAACAACTCTCAACCTCTCCTCTAATGACTCCCTACCACTGCCTCTAGGAGCCTCCTCATCCCGTCTCCCCTCTACTACCATGTCCCAGAGCTCTCTCTCTTGCTCCTCCATGGGTATCTCCTCCTCCACATCATCCTCTCCATAAACTACTAGAATTCCAAGAGGATCAATGTCCATGTAATCTCTCTTGGCCTCCTCCTCCTCCTTTGCATGGTCCTCTTTGTCAATATCTACCTCTGCATTCTCCTCTGCTACTGCCTCCTCGACAACATGCTCACCTCCAATCTTAGCCTCTGTTCCACCCCCGAGGTCCAACATTGATACATCCTCAACCTTAGCCTCTTAGATAGGTGATAATCCACCTACCCGACTACCTCTCCATCCTCTCCAACCTCGTCTACCACCACCACCTCTACCACCACCTCTACCTCTGCTCCACCCTCTCGGCCTTGTCCCTCATCTCTACACTGGTGCAAGTTGATCCAGATCTATGCAAGGCACAAGACAATACTCTACCCACCAAGTATCATATGCAGCTATAGTCCTAGGATCTGTTGCTCCGCCTCTCTAGCCCCATTGTAAAGGCTATAAAGCCTGAATCTCTACCTCTATAGTAGCCACTAGTATCATAGGCCCCCATAAAGGAACCTATCTGGATGATTGAGAAAAATCTACTCATCCTCTAGGCTCATCCTGCGCCTCAACAAACTATCTCAAAACACAGTCTGGTAGATGTCTCTCTATGATATGCACACTAGAAATAGTCCTCCCAATCAGGTACTATGTCTACCAATAGTAGGGAAAATGCCTATCCTCATCTAACCATCTCTCACAATCCATGTAAGGCCTCCATGTAAACTGAACCAATCTGTCCAGTGCATGTCTCCAATAACCTGTATCTCCTATGTGACTTTGTGTGATGTTTCCCGCATACCAGAAAACATAAGAGGATCTAGATACCCACTCAATAGTAATAGGAGGACAAAACACAACTATACACTCCCATGCCCAAACCATGAGAAGAGTCATCCCATAGCTCATCGACTACACATCTCTATATACTATATCATACAGATGGAAATATAACATGCCCAATAGAAAGGGACCCCAAGCATATGCAACCTATCTCTCCAGCATCCTAACTAACATCTCCTCCCACCCAATAGGAAATCCATGACCTCGACGGTTAGGAAGAACTATCCCACCAATCAATGTACATAATATACAATCTATCCTCTCATATCTATCAACTAACACCTACCATCTAATCTCATAATGCTCTATATGTAACCTCCTAATATCATCATACACATAAAATCTAGTAATCTCACTATATCCACGCTGTGTATCGTACATCACCCTCTCTCCTTTGATGGGAAATCTAAGAATCCTATACACATCCTCTAGGGTGACAATCACCTCACCAGTAGGCAAATGAAATGATGAGGTCTCTAAATGCCATCTCTCATAGAGGGAAGTAAGCATACCTCTATTTTCCTGAATCATGGGTATGGTCAACACATGATGAATTCCTAGTCTCCATAGTAAGCATGTCTCTGCACTCACTAATCGATCTCTCAGCTCGAACGTATCCGGTCATGACTCCTGAGTATAAATAGGATCTAGAATAACCTACAAAGTGCATTCAAACAAGGGGTCAAATGTCAACTCATTGCACCTTTCTAGCAGATTTGTTTTTCAAAAAATTGACAGTCAAATGTGTCGTTTTAAAAACATATGTGGTTCATAATTCATATGCATCATACTTATTTGCAAATGCGGTGCATGAATATATATGCATCGAACAAATAGGAATATGCGTTGCATCTATCAAATGCATTGCAAAAGTAGGTAATTAAAACAAATCGCAAATGCGTGTAAATTTTTTTCATATGTGGTGCGCTTTCACTACCTATAAAATAACCACATGCGATTCACATTATCAAATGCGATTCAAATTCCTCCATGCGCCTAAGCTAAATTCATATACGATGCATAGAATCAAATGCGGTGCATAAAAAGATACATGTGTCTATTCCCTAAATGTCCTAACAATACCTAAATGTCTTTTTACATATGCGTCGTTCCACAAGAAGATGTGTTGTGTACGAACGCATATGCGTTGAAATTTCAAAACTTGCATTGTAAAATGAAATTTAAACACCTAAAAATACACGCAAAATAAAAAATCAAGAGGTTATTTCAGGGTACATATCGGGGGTCCTGCGTCGACTGGCTGTTGGAAGGTTTGGATCCGATATCCATGATGCTGGGTGTAGGGAACTGGAGACATCTCGTCGAATGCTTAGAGCTAAAATCCTCAATTCTTCAAATCTTCAGGGTGCAAATGACTTGGTTTTCACCCTAATTTCTATTTATACCTAGGGTTTGGGTGGCATCTCTTTTGACCTGGTCTATTGGCCGTGTAAAATTCCAACTTCAATTGATTCATACACATCCCTAACACTTCCTAATTCAATTCCATCAACTACATAGCTTTTCTGACCATCAAATTGACTAATCGGGAATATTTCTTGATTTTTTTGAATTTTTTCAAAAAATTGTCAATTTTCCCGAGGGGGCATACCCTAACCTATTTCATACTGGGGCACGATCAGGGCATATTTTATTTGACACAATGCTGAAACAACATTGTATCAAAGAGTGACAAACTGTAGACATCGAAAATTGGTCTAGGCCTACAAGTACCACTTTTGACATAGTTTTCTAGTGTCCATGGTAATGATTAAATAATTTTTATTATTTAATTAATTTCTAAACACATCTTTCTTCTATTAATTAAATAACCTTTTAATTATTTAATTGATTCATTATGACCCTTATTCAACATTGATTAATTAAATAAATCATATTTATTTAATTATGTCGCTAACTAATTAATTCTCTTTCTTAATTAAATAATTTATTATTTAATTAACCCCTTTGTTATATTTCAGTTATAAATAAATATTCATTATTTAATTATTCAATTAACCTTTTCAACAATAAATTAAATAAATCATTATTTATTTAATTTAATCTTTCAATTTCGAATGTTGAATTAAATTAACATTTAATTTATAATTAATTGTTTCTGCCACATTCTTCTGTTGTCCAATTATCTAATTATTCACTCACCATCTGACTCGAGATCTATTTAAATCTGCCAATTATCTCTGGATTCGATATGTAATCATCTTTGCGAAAGGACTCTCTGTCACAACCAGTCAATTAACTAGTTCTAACTCATATGTATGAACAAATTTATTAATTAAATATTTGTATTTAATTAATTAATTCATGTGTGCATTCTAACATGTTATTCTTAAAGTTCTAACTTTATCATTTTCATTCAAAGTCTAATTCTTCTATTTTCCAAGACTTTCAATTGAAGATTAAATCATTGATTTAATCTTGAACTCTTGTTCTTTCTATTTTCGAGCAATCTTAACACCAGATTAAATTATTATTCTAATTTAATCTTTATCCTACAGAATTTCCCAACTCACATTCTAACTGACAAAAAACTCACATCACATGGCATTCATCAATCTCGATTGTTGATCTCTCTTTCGAATCTGAGTCGATCATTCAAAAACCAACTTTCTATAAATTGGCTGATCTTTGCCAGTATTCCTCCTCTCGAAATCAATACTTTTGAGAATAACTTATAATCTTAGATTTTTTCATAAACAATACATCTAGGCTATGCTTGCATACATACAAAAAATCTGAGGGCAAGAATACCGATACGGAAAAATGGAGAAGGGCAATCAAGATAATTCGAGGGAATGGATTGATATTCAGTTAGATTGTTTAATATTATCATTTTTATTGTTTTAGTTCATTTGATTCATTCTTTGTTGTTTGATTTAGATTTATTCTTGTTAGATTAGATTTAACCATCTTATTGTGCAGAAATCCATTTTATCTACGTTACAAGACTCATACGCCCCTTTGGGTGAATTAATCTAATTTCAAAATTTAAACTGAATTTTCCATTATTAAATTCTTTGTTTCTATGTTTCTGTTTGATGTTGTTAGTCATCTGTTTCATTTTGCAGAGTTTCTATTACTTACATTTCATTACATCTAACTTAAATCAGTTCATTTTGTGCATTTTCTTATTTCAAACTTGCATTTACACATTTTACCCTAGGTCATTGCATTATATTTCATAATGGATGTGTGCTTTGGTAATATTTGGATATCCTTGAAATCCTTAGTGGATGTGCCAAGTTGTATTTTTGGAAATGACCCTAATGACATTGAATTTTATCATGCTCACTCAACTCCTAATGCATGTCCTCCTCATGATGGTGACATCATTGGAGAATATGATGACAACATGAAGCAGTTCCTAAAATATTTCCTTAATAACCTTGAGAATAATGCATCCTTTTATCCCTGTATGAAACAACCAACACCTCCTATAACACCACCACTTGAGATGTTTGGTTACCTACATCTTGAAATTTAAACACAAACTAAACCTAAGTTCCTGACAATAGGTGAACCTAGATCCTCTAATCAATCAAACATTCAACCCTTCTATGTTAATAAAGTGACCAACACTCCCATCAATCTAGAAGAGACATATTGAAAAGGATTCACGATATTAAGCAAACAAAGATGTGATACAACAAGTGAACATAAAATTCATCAAATCTTAGATGAAATACCAATTGACGATACTAAAGGGTTAGGATATCAAGGCCCTCCTCCTGATATGAGTTCCCTCCTTCCTAAAGAACAACCAGTGCCTCAAATGATGATAAGGTTGATTTTATCATCTTAGGTCCTCCTCCTCAACATTCAACTCAAGAAATTGGTGAATTTATCAAGAGACAAAAGCTTCACAAATTAAAAGACTTACCATTCCTACAAAATCTAACATAAATTGAACAGAAACTAGAAGAACTTGATAATAGAGGTAGGATTGAAATTCCACCTCCTACTAGAATAAAAAATCCTAAAAATAATAATTATTATGTGTATCACAGGAATCTTGGACATCTCACTGACGAATGTCATACTTTAATAAGAAGAATCCTCGAGAAACTCAATATGTTATAAATAGTCCCTTAAAGCATGTCCTTTCAAATCCTTGCCATGTAATAGTTGTAGAGTCATTACATTCTCACTATTACATGCTTTAAATTTATTGCAAATCATCTCAAAATGCAAGGATCTCAATCCCATTACCTACCTCAGCTCATTCTTGTCTTGCACAAAGTGGGGGCAAGAATTAGATAGCCTTGTCCTAGTAGAACATTTATCGTTGTCCCTTTGGCTAGTTGTCTGCCTTCTCTATACGATAAACACTATTGGGATGTAGAAAAATTGCTAATAGGTTGAATCCCATGTTCCTTAATAGTCTTTTACATTATTTCCTTTTCTGATTGTATGTGCGTAATGTGATCTCCCATGCCATTATGTTTGATGTTTCTCTCTCATTGTCACATTCCTCTATTTGTATCTATATTCTTCTCTACATCATAAATTTTTCATGTTTTCTTTTGTCTTGTGTTTTCATTTTGGGGATGACACAAGGCATCAAGACATTCATGTCTCTTCCATGTTGACCAAAAAGGATTTTTCTTTGTTTTCGCTCTATTTGTGTCATTCTTCTAGTTCTATGAGTATTTGGGGAATGATGAAAAATCTGAGCTCTATAAAAACATTGTACCAAGAACATACTGACCCCAAAATCATGGATTCCTCATGTATTTGGAGTTTTATTTTGGGGGCAACCCCTCTTTCCATTTTATGGCGTAGGTTTATTTGGAAACATGTGACTTGGCATAGGGCTTTCCAAATAAGCTCTCATGTCTTTTCATGGTGTTTTTAGCACTGCAACAACTCAGACAAAATACAAGTATCTTATCTCTCTTGAAAGGTAAATTTCTATCAACCAGCCTCAAGAAATAATCCCAAGGTCTCTAATGTTATGTCTTAACAATGCAAAAAAAAAACTCACTGATAATGTGTGAAAATGTTGGTAATCACAAAGGGCCTTACAAAAAAAATGTTGCAAGTTTCAAATTCATCAAATATAGAAATAATGGTGATGTTTCATAAATATTTCTCTCACAATATTTTCAAAGAAATAGAAAAAGATAAGGGTTTAAGAGAGATATTTAATCTAAAGCTTGAGATCGATTGTGCAAATAATAGAGTGTTGAAAGTGTACCAATCTTCCAAAACCAATCCTTGTTTAGCGAAGGTCCAATCCACAGTATCACAAAGATAGTACAATCTCCAAAGGAATACAATACTTTTAGATTTTAAATATATAAACATACATTCAAACATTCACAATTGAACTTGAGTGCAAAATAGAGTAGGCCCAGGCTAACTTTACATAGTAATCCGTAATCAACAAATCACTAAAAGTATGAACCAAAGACTCCTCAACAACTCAAAAAATTTATCACGAACATAAATGAACTAAAACTAATTCTAAGATTAACCATAAATCATTTAATCAACAACTTAAAATAGACGAGAAACACAAGAACCATGTACAGATGAAATAATACAAAGAAGAGCACCAAAAGACAATTTCTTCAATTGTATTCACTTCACCAAAATTTTGCAACAATTTGAGTATCTTTAGCTCTGTAGTATCACCAGCTTCTGACAACTATTCGCTACCTAACTATTAGCCTTACAAAAGAGGAAGAAGCCTCTATTCATAGAGTTACATGACATGCCGACCTAGGAGAAAAAATCAAATTAGGGTTTTTAATTAGGTCAGCCACACAGGTCGACCTTATCATTTTAGAACTTTGCAATTTTAATCCTTAATTAAAAAAATATAAAGTCAGCCTCAAAAGGAATTTTTACAAATAAATAAGATATCGACCCAAAAAAGAAGGCATGACCAACTTGTATCCTTATCAAACTAAAAAAAAATAGATTTTTTGCAATGGCGCTAGGCTGGGTCATCCTCCATGTCTTTATCCTCATCATTTTTAGAAATTTCTTTGAATTTTTAAAGCACATCTTATAGGTCGGTTGGGTCTAGGAATGGAATGAATTTTACCTTTAACTTAATTGCTCTTAATTCTTCTTCATATTTAATCAACACTTTTTCCCATTCTACTTGTAGCCCTTGATATTTATCCAGATTGGAGATATAAATAGCTACATCCTCAAGTTGAATTTTGACCATGGGCCCATCATTAGCTGGATAATATAGTTCATTCCACCACTTTTGTAATTGATTAATATTTAAATTCTTCTACCCAAACTTTCTTCTCTTAGTAACAATTTTGAGAAATGCAACATAAATATCATATATTTCTTTTACTTTACCCTGGATCTTTGACATCTTCTTCATAGATTTCATTATAATATCCTTCCTGTAATTCCATACATCCATCCATTCCATTGATTTTCCTATATCATTAGAGGTGAAAATATTCCTTTTGGTGAGTTCGTCTTTTGGAGTCTCTATAATGTTTTTCAATTCATCAATGGTGGTATCATCCGACTTTTGACAATCCACTGCAAATTGAGATGTATCTTCCAAAAATGATGTAGCTTTCTCATAAATGTGTAATATCTTTAAAATCATCTCATATCCTCTTTTCCTCACATTGTTAAGCCATTCTTGGGTAACCTGGGAAGATACCCTCATCCTTTCAATCTCAGAAACTACTTCCTTTGACAGTAACCCTTCAGAAAATGAAGTTCCTTCCCAAGACTAATCTTGCAAAGGCTTGATTAAATGTTGCACATACCTTTGTATCTCCCTCAACTAAAATTTCAATTCCTCTTTGGCATGTGTTTCATTGTCCAATCTCTTCAAAATTATTTGCACCGACTCCTAAAGGTCTTCTTTCTTCTGTTCCTTTGTAGTGGGGCCCAAATTAATAGTTTCAACTTTATAATCTAAGGGCCTTACCTCATCCTTGTATTTGTCTCCAGCATGAGTAGAAGTATGGATAACCCTGTTATAAAATTCATCTCTTGCAATCTTAGAGACTTTCCTAGCTTTCTTTCTTTCCTTGGGATGACCCCAACTAGTTAGAAACTTATCCTAATTAGGAGTTTCCTCCTCAACAATGATTGGCTTAGGCTTTAGTCTTTCTTTGAACCAATCAAGAATATCGGACTTTGGTTCTTCTTGAGAAACCTCATGCTTTGTATGATCCTTGGAAGACTCTGTAGACACTGAAAAATGTCCTAAGGTCTACGAGCAACATCTTTCCTTACTCATCATCCTCTAATAATTAAATAATTTTAATTATTTATTTATTCCTCATCATATTCCTTTATTAATTAAATGATTTTTTAATTATTTAATTAATTCACTTTCTAATATTTATTCTATCCTGATCAATTAAAATAAATTAATTGTGTCACTAATACCTCTTTCTTCAATAATTAGATAAATCATTATTTATTTAATTATTCATATTTCATCACAAGTCAATAGTCAGATAATAATAATTATTTGACCTTTTATTCTTCTATAATTAAATAACTGACGAAATTATTTATTTGTGTCTTTCTTCTCCTTTAAATAATTGATCCAAATCAATTATCCATATTCAATTTCTATCTCCTCCTTTAATTAAATTTATGAATTTAATTAAATCTCCTTTTTCATTTCCTCCAAATAAATTATTTAAAATAAATTATTTATTTGCCACTTGTCATCCTCTTCCATTTTTGAATAAATAATTATAAATTAATTATTTATCCCTCTATTTTGGTCAAAGATCCCCTATCATTATTTCATGTTATAGTCTGCATGTCTTGAATGTTTGTCATAGCCGTCAGCGTCATATCTTTTCCATGCATGGCATATTCTGGTTGCGTCAATTTTCAACCATAGATCTTGGCATCTTTCTAGAAGCTCGATCTGGGCCATCCATTTCGTAACCTCCCTCTCATGAATCCTCATCCGTTGATCTTAGAATCTTTCTAGAAGATCAATCTCGTCTGTCCATTCAAATGGTTGTCTATAAAAGCAACCCTTCTCCTCCATTTTCATTTTAACAGTCATTTTGTCTCCAACTTTCTACTTACAATTTGCAGGTATTTGCACAAGTTAGACTACAAATCTGAGGGAAAAGATTGTAAAAGGAGAAATAGGAGAGCAAGAGAAGTGAATCAACTTCAAGCACGGGGAGTATTTTAGTGTGATGCTTTCATTTTACTCATGCATTGTTTGTTTTCTCTTGTTTAGATTGGGATTTTAGTTTAGAAGTGTTTGACTGTCACTTAATCTAATCTATTTATTTTCCCCATCTTACATTGGTGAACCTGACAAGTTTGTTTAACACGTTTTTTGCAGATTTTGTTGCTTTTCTTGTTTGTTTTTGTTGTTTTGCAGGTTACAGCCAAGAATTTGCACAAAATTCCGTCATCTTCTTTAGAGCACAAAAAAATGGGCGAATGAAAAATTAAAAAATGATTATCTAGGTTTTGTAGGCCTTGTTTTTATCTTTCCAGAACTTCAAATGATTTAAATTTCGTTAAGATTTGAGAAAGTTATGGTCATTTTACTATTTGTTGTTTTTTTAAATTTAGTTTTTAAAACCAGTGTTTTCTTTTGCTCATAACAATTTTTTTGTGTAGAATCTTAAAAAAATACTTTCTGGGTTTTGAAGGTATTAATTTCAGATTTCCATGGATTCTAACGATTTAAAATTTCGTTAAGATTTGAGAAAGTTATGGTCATTTTACTATTTGCTATTTTTTTTTTTTAAAATTTAGTTTTCAAAATCCGAATTTTTCAGCATTTTCGCAAGTTGCAGGTATACGAATCGATGCATCTAACAAACAAAATGATGCATTTGACAGACAAAATTTTTCTTTTAGAATTGTAATTTGGATCCGACGTGACTGCGACTAGTCTTTCTTTTTCATGGGATTAAAATTTATGAATCCTAGGATAGGCACTTCATTTACTTTTGTCTGGTTAAAATGAACCCCATGTTTTTGTGAAGCAACATCTTCACTTAGAATAAAAAAAATTTCATTTGGGTTTAAAACTGAACATTTTTCTACTGTGCCTGATTGGGTAATAGGTATATGCTCTCCCCTTTACTGGGTGATCAAAAAGCCAGACTTACTCATTTTATTTATGCATTTCAAGCTTTATTAAATCTTTTAGAAGGCCTGCCATAGTGGGAAAAATTACTCACCCTACGGGAATGACCTAAGTGAGAACAACCAAAGCCAGGTTTTCCAACTCACTATAATCAAAAGTGAATTTTGGGGAAACCCATATTCAACGGCAGTAGATAGGATAACCATCCCCAAAATCTTTGTTCTAAAGATTGGGAGGTCTCTTGAGGGAGTTTATCTATTGTCACGCCGAATGGAAACCTTGATTAAGAACCATAGTGTAGAAACCAGCCATGTCAGTAACTAGACATTGTTTCAATCACAGTGCAAGGGGAGGGAAGAATCTGCCCCCAAGACACTCACCATATAATCACCATGGATTGTTTGCTCAAGGGATTCGGTATCCACTTCCGTCACTTTGAGTACGCACCTGGAAAAGACAAAAATACGGGTGCCCTCTAGGGGGTGACATGGCTGTGTGAGTCGACACAATTTCAAGATGTGGGTTGTGATTGCGACGATGACCTTTTGACTTCTAAGAGTGAGTCTGTTTGAAGTAATTTAGATTATATGTGCTTGTCATCTGTTTTCAAACAATCTTCAAACAATATGAACATCAAGCAAATCTGAAACAAATCTTTGCAATCAGCCTAAATTTTTGTCAAATCACTTCCTACAACACATTTGCCATCATGAACCACATTTGTCAAATCAAGTCCTCAATTTTGCACACTTTGGGATAGGAAAACTTTCCTTTCTTTGTCAAACCATTGTCTCAAAAAATTAAATTATCATTGGACCAAGTCAAAGCAAATCAAATCCTAAGTTAGTATCCTTTGGTGAGCTATTTCCAACTCATAAGTCTAGTGTGGAAATCTCACCTTGTCATTTTATCATCTTGTCCTTCAAATCAGTCCTTTGACAAATCCAAATCGAGACATTGGCTGAACTTTGTATGGTTAAAAAAAACCTTTCCTAAAAATCATTTCACATAAGACATCCCCTTTTATCACTTTGCATTGTCACCTTGCATAGAGCATAGTCTCATTCCATCCACCATCATGTCTTCAAGCCACTATGACATGCTTGCTAGTCAAATTGAATGCCAATTCAATAGTAAGGGTCACACACAACTTGCTAGGGAATTCAAAACACTATACCTCCAATACAAGTCCAAATACACCTCAACCTCTAGTCCTCCATCCATCTATCCATCTTACCAACAATCCATGAGTCCTTGTACTCTATCCATCTACTATCAAGAGTCCCCTAACACAATCCATGGCACTAAGTCACAACAAACCTCCGTTAGTCATACCCACCCTATCTTTGACAAGGGAAATCAGCCATCCATCAACCCAAACCAACCATTCACATCATATCCTAGTCCTCCATCCACATCATATCCTTGTCAGGCAGTCATGTCCTATCCTATTCCACCATCCCTCAACCAATTCCAAACCTCCATGTCGTATTCTAGTCCAGCATACATCAATCCATTCCAAAACACTCCATGTTTTCATGAAAACACATCTATTCATGGTCTCAAAAGTCCCATCCCATTTCATAGACTTGAGGATACATGTCAAATAAAAAATCCAAAGCATGACATCATGACATCACCGTCATGTCAAGATCAAAGTAGTCTATCCCATGACCCTATCTTTAAATCTATCCAAGAAGTCCTCCTAGAAAATCATGGAATACCAAATACACCATCCATGGCACTGAGTCACAACAACCTTCCAATAGTCATACCCTCCACAACTATTGAAGACAACAATCAAAATCAATCCATCAATGAGCACTGTGAAGATATGTCTACCCCATCTAGTGATCAAATCAACATTCATCAAGAGCCATTTTTTAGTTATGATCAAGACTCCTCTTACAAAGATCTATTTCAAGGAGTGATGACGATATTTGATCCTATTGACATAATCCAAAATCCTTCCACCAATGATCGTGTTGACAATGTCTCTACATCAGCTAATGAGTTAGAGGACATATCTCAAGAATTTATTCCAATGCATGATCAATATCTTTCACCAATGTCTAGCAAAGATCCTTTCCAAAATATATGGACATCCTTTGACCTCATAACATTTGAGAAACATCCTATGCCTAATGCAGATATCCAAGAAAGCAATCCATTCTTTGAAATTGACCCATGTCAAGAACTTGATCCAAAGCATGTCGAAAGCCATTCCGAAATCATCCAAGATCAAGAATTTGTATCTCCAAGCTGCTACAATGATATAATGGACACTCTCCTATCCATACAAGATGAACATGTCCGTATAGCACATACTCATCCATCTACCCATGAAATGCCTTCTTTGGATGGACACATAGATGATCTTCATTCTAAACAAGAGTCTCCTACTCTTACTACGGAACAAGAGTCCCCTACTCTTAACATTGGTACACATGATCAAGATATAGAGCAATCCAGAGACATGTCAGAAATGGGTCATGAAGAATTCTATAGAAGTGGTGAATCATAAACCTCATGTGAAAGCATATCAAGAATCCATCATGAGGAAGACTTTTATGTGGAAAATGAATCATCAACACTTCTTGAAGAAATAGTACAATTTGATATTTCACAAGATCAAGCTAAGGATATCAATCAGGCATTTATCCCCCAAATAAAGCATCCTATCACTTATAAAGTTGGATCACTCACCTTTGTAAGGGAACAACATCTTATCAATAAAGGAGCTCTCACCTTTGAAGGTCCACCACAGAGCAGAGAAGGATTAGCACTTTGTTTCCAAGATAAATCATATCCTATTGCAAATAAAATGTTTCAATAGATGAATTATCAAGGCAAAGGATTAGGCCTACATGAACAGGGTATCCTAGAACCAGTATAGATTATTGAAAATCCTAGGAATCAAGGCCTTGGTTACTTGGCAATCAAGGGCTATGAATATGTCAGTGATACTTCCACAAAACTGGGGGCAACTTCGTCTCAAGCAAATATCAACATAGGGAGCACGAAGAATTCCCATGATGAAACCAATGTCAATACTACAACCCACCACGTCATGAATCTTCATCCACCCATCACCCCATCCACAAATTGGGACCAATGTCAATAGAAAAAATTGAATCAAAGCATGCAGAATGTTATCAAAGAAAAAGAAGCTACCAATCATATCGGACAAATCAAATACATATGGATACCAAAGAATACAAAGAAAGTTTATCCTTATCAAACTCCATCAATCGAAGAAACTATGGGACAAAATAGAAAAGGGAAAAGTAACCATCAAAGATGTCCACAAAGGAAAATGTAGGCTTCTCAAGTGACATACAAAGTGTATCAAGCAGTTGGTCCTAATTCCATGCACACTTCAATATCCACCCATTATTGCTCATCTTCCCAAGTTTGGAGAGTCAAAAGTTCCAAACTATCAACCAATCCATCTTTTATACCTAAACACACTCTATCCATGCCTCCATGCATGATATCCAATTCTCACATTGACCATGTATTGGCAGCGACCCTTCATCATAGGGATTCAGAAGGCACTCTATCACGATGTGCGCACAAAGATGAGGTTAACTCCGGTATCAGCAAAACAGATCAGAGATCTCAAAAGTTGCATTCAAGTGCACGTATCTTGGCAAAACAACTTCTTCAAGCAGGATATCGATGGCACATTATGGAAGAAGCATCAATAGCAGCACCACCAAGTGGTTCAGCATCAGCTTAAAATCTCTCAGAAAATACCAAAAAAATGAAAAAATCAGAAAAATTGTCCCTTGATGAAAACCTGGCAAACAGGCATCATGGTGACACCAAAAAAATTGAAAAAGACAAAAAAATACAAAAAAATTAAAGAGAAAAATTTTGTCCAATGGTGAAAACCTGGCAAACAGGCGCTTTGGATAAGTACCATGATGAAAAGTTGGCAAACAGGCATCATGTGTAAATAAATCATCTATGTGGACCATTGCACTTGGGGGCAAGTCATCTCATCTCCCATGCTCTTCACATTCCATTTCTTATGACATTTCCATCTATCCATCCAAGCCCTATCATTTCGTCCATTGTCCCACCTATTTTGATCTTGACAAAGATTGGGGCAAAAACATAAATCATGCTTTGAAAAAAAATAAAAATTCGACATGTCTATCTTCTGGTCATACCTTAGTCATTGAATATCATGTCATTACCTTCATATCCTCCTTTTCACTATGCAACATCATCCTTGGAGACCATATGATAATTCTCCTAGTCCAATCCATCCATGTCTCCTATCTTTTACCAAAGCCATCCATTGTCCTGTTATACCTATTGCCCATCTTGGTTTCCCTTGTCAATGGTCTAAAGATCCCTTGCCATCCCATCTAGTCCTACTTAAGTCATTCCAAATGCAACAATCTGGAAAACCTAGTGCATCATCCAAAACATTCCTTGGCTTTGTCCCTAGCCCTGCTGCAGACTTTTATCCTCTTGTCATATCATTGTCATCCTCACATTGTTTCGGGATGTGTCCTTCCCACTTCAAACAACGTTGTCATTTTCATCATCACCTATCAATTGGTATTCAGCTTGACTAGCAATAAAATCATGGTTGTCCTTGGATTCATGTGTGTCAGCATCATTCACATGCATTTGTCGCAATTTTCGTAAAAGTCTTGAAAAAATCCTAAAAAATTGAAAAGTCCTGAAAAAATCCTAAAAATCTGAAAAAGTCCTGAAAAAATCCTAAAAATCTACAAAAAGTCTTGTCAAAATCCAAAAACATCCAAATGAATGTTAAAATCCCAAAAATAGAGTCAATCTGATCAATTCAATCTTTTATCAATCAGTCTTTTGTCCTCGTCTAAACTACATTGTCTCTGCACATTTGCTACGTAGGCAGGATTCATCTTTGAATCCCCAAGACATTTAGGTTAGTCTTTAGGTCTGTCAAAATAAAATCATGGTTCAGTATTTTTTGTCCTTTGGACAATGTCATTGGTCGTGTCGAACTACGAGCTCTCTGAGTGCATGACGTAGGAAAGGCAAATCAATCGATGAGCCCCCGAGGCCGCACTAGGTCAGTCCATTAGGGTTTATAGCACAACACTCTCACACATGTCAAGTTATCTTCAAAACAAGCAAATCTTCCATCAATCCCGAGCAAGCAATCTATCAACAGTCCATTTCATCAGCAATCTCGGTCAACTTCAGCATATCAGCAGTGGCATGTAATCAAATTCTACCAAGACAATTTAACCTGGCAAAATTTTGGGTTCTTCTTCAGATGTGTCCTTCTAAAGAGCAACTCTCATCATTTATTTATGCTTTTGGATGTGTCCTTCCTAAGCATTGTCCTCATCATCTGGCATCTTGATGAATTCTCCTAACTCCGAGAATTGATCTCCTAGATATCAACGTCATTCAGGATGTGTCCTTCCTGAATTTGATATCACTCGACATTTGGCAACCTTGACACCCTGGCATTTTGACATCATCAAATCAAACATCTTGACATTAAAACACTTGGCAAATACATGGCACTTATCTTTGGCCTTTTCATCATGTTACTAGTTTTTCAGCGAGATCCCGACAACAGGATTTAGAGAAACAACGATGTCTCATGACTTTGTCTCATCTTTTGACACTCATGTTACTAGTTTCTCAGTGATGTCCTGACTACAGGATTTAGAAAAACAATGACGTATCATGATGATGGTTTTATTTTTGTGTTTTTGGTAATCATGTTGCTAGTTTCTCAAGGATGTCCTGGAAATAGGATTTAGAGAAGCAACGATGTTTCATGGCTTGTCCTTCTTGTCTCTTTTCTTTGTTTGCTGCCTATGGTTTGTCTTGGCAAAAAGACTAGGACAATTGGGTCCTTAGTATGAGCTGGGGCATTCCTTGCTTTTTTTACTGTTTGTCTCTCCCAAATGGTCACCTTGCACACCTTGGTCTATGTCATACCATGGTGTTTGTGGTCCATTTGTGACACTTTTGATGCCCAATGATGATAAATATAAAAATGTAAGTATGAAAGTTGGTTCCCTTATCATTTCCTATCTATCTTCTTTCCCCTTTTCGTGCTACCATCCTATCTCCCTTGTTTTTTTTTCCATTCTAACATCCATTTCCTTCATGCTAACATTTCTTATATTCTTCATCCTCTATTCTTATCTTCCATTTCGAGAGCACATTCATATTCTTTGAACCCGCATGTCCTCTCGAGGGGGCATACCACAACCCTCTTGGTCATCCTTCCCCTTTCCCTTTACACTGGGGCATATTTCAGAATTAAATTTCTTTGACACAACGCGATGAACTGCATTATGTCAAAGAGGGGCAAAATGTAGACACTGAAAAATGTCCTAAGGTCTACGAGCAACATCTTTCCTTAGTCATCATCCTCTAATAATTAAATAATTTTAATTATTTATTTATTCCTCATCATATTCCTTTATTAATTAAATGATTTTTTAATTATTTAATTAATTCACTTTCTAATATTTATTCTATCCCGATCAATTAAAATAAATTAATTGCGTCACTAATACCTCTTTCTTCAATAATTAGATAAATCATTATTTATTTAATTATTCATATTTCATCACAAGTCTATAGTCATATAATAATTATTATTTGACCTTTTATTCTTCTATAATTAAATAATTGACGAAATTATTTATTTATGTGTCTTTCTTCTCCTTTAAATAATTGATCCAAATCAATTATCCATATTCAATTTCTATCTCCTCCTTTAATTAAATTTATGAATTTAATTAAATCTCCTTTTTCATTTCCTCCAAATAAATTATTTATTTGCCACTTGTCATCCTCTTCCATTTTCGAATAAATAATTATAAATTAATTATTTATCCCTCTATTTTGGTCAAAGATCCCCTGTCATTATTTCATGTCATAGTTTGCATGTCCTGCATGTCTGTCATAGCCATCAACGTCATATCTTTTCCATGCATGGAATATTCTAGTTGCATGAATTTTCAACCATAGATCTTGGCATCTTTCTAGAAGCTCGATCTGGGCCATCCATTTCGTAACCTCCCTCTCATGAATCCTCATCCGTTGATCTTAGAATCTTTCTAGAAGATCAATCTCGTCCATCCATTCAAATGGTTGTCTATAAAAGCAACCCTTCTCCTCCATTTTCATTTTAATAGTCATTTTGTCTCCAACTTTCTACTTACAATTTGCAGGTATTTGCACAAGTTAGACTACAAATCTGAGGGCAAAGATTGCAAAAGGAGAAATAGGAGAGCAAGAGAAGTGAATCAACTTCAAGCATGGGGAGTATTTTAGTGTCATGCTTTCATTTTACTCATGCATTGTTTGTTTTCTCTTGTTTAGATTGGGATTTTAGTTTAGAAGTGTTCGACTATCACTTAATCTAATCTATTTTATTTTCCCCATCTTACAGGCTCATCTTCAACATCCTTTTGATTTTTATCCATTTCATCCTCATTATGCTCCTCTTCATCTTTGTCTTCCATATCTAATACACTTATATGATCCTTGGAAAGAGAGTGAGAAGGAAACTCCTCAGTCACTTTTGATTTTGCATTCTTGCTTTGTGCTTTAGAGACCATTTGATCTAATTGTTGCCTAAAATTATCCAATTCCCCACTCTTGGGTGTAGGCACATCTTCTTCTTCCTCTTCTTCTTTAGGGTTTTTGGAAACACCCTCCTCTTCATGAACAACTTCTTCATTCATGGGAATATCTTAAAAAGGGCAGGTAGGAGGCAAGTTATTTCCTATATTTGTTCTTTCTATCTCCTCTAGAATATCATCAGTAGGTGCCTCTTTATTCTTATCTGATTGATTTATCATCTCATCAACATCATCTACAAGGAGAGTTTTATGTTTGAGGGAATTTCTCCTTATATACACTTGAGGCTTCTCTCCTAAACTTTCCACATCAACACATTTAACATGGGTAGTGTCATCTTCACCAACCTTGGCCTTTTTGGACTTAGCCATATTTTGGACCTCAGTAATGATTCTCCTCTTCTTAGAAGGTTGGGCTTATTTAGTACCTTCTTCAATAATCTCTTTTAAAGGATTCCTTGGCTTAGAAATTGGTTGCCTCTTAGTCTCTTTATCCTTAGCCTGCTTCCTAGTTCTCCTTTCAATCCTAAATTATGTCCCCTCAGTGTCTTCTTCTTAATGAGGCTCAACAATATCATCTTTAGTGGTTTCTATTTCCTCCTTTGAATGAGATTCAAGATTTCTCATCAACTCATAGGTGAATTTAGTGCCATTTGCTTCTAAGTCCAGAATCTTATGTTTCACCCACAACTTAGAGTACTTTAAAACATAAGAATTGAGTACATTCAAATCAACTACCTCCTCCTCAGACCAATTGACACGAGGGAGTGGCTTGTCCTTGTATTACACATAGTCATGGTACTGCATAGGTCATCTTCATCATCCACATGATCTGGAACATTGGCTATCTTGTGAAGTTTGATCAATCTCAAAGACAACCTAGAGAATTTTCTTATGATCACCTCAAACTCATCCCAACAATTATCCCTATAGTCTTCAATATGATCCTTATGCTGGAATTCTATACTGGCCATTTTCTATGCAACACCATAGGGATCAAAGTTCCCTCTATTTGTATGTAAATAAAAATGAAAATTAGCCATCTCCTTCTCTGAATGATGGGAACTTTGTATAGGAAATTCTTCTAAACCTCCAATCCTCAAAGGAAAATCACCTCCAGAACCTATTTTATGCATGTTCTTTAGGAAAATATCAAATGCAACCACCTACCTTGTTACTTCCAATAATATGAGCCTATTAGTTGGATACCTTGGAAGTTTAAAGAGCACCACAGATGAACCATGTACTCGGATGTATGAGAACTTCAAAAATTGGATAAACCAATAACCATACTTCTTAATCAAATTCATAGCATCAGGTGAAATTATAACATTAAGAGCATCTTGTAGCATTCTAGTTATGTACATCAAAAAAGCATCATTGACCCTCCTATAGTTGGAATTATTGAACTGTAGCAGGGGGTATAAATCAAAAATTCTATCTTTACCTAGAACCCTGTTGTAGCTTAAGCCCTTGTATTTATTCTTACCAGCCAACATGTACACTAGATATGAAGTCATCATAAATTTCCTTGTGTCTTGCACACTTCTTAGCTGCATATTTAGATTGTCACTTATGATTCCAACCCAATGATAATGTACTCCCTTTACAATTTATGAGATGATCAAGAACATCCATTCCTTAAACATGAAGGACTCATCCAATCCCATGATTCTCCCTAAAAGAGTAATCATGTCATTATATTCTTGCTTAAAATAAACTCTTTACAATTTCTTGGGCAACTTGGAGTAGTGTGACTTTGGTTTCTCAATCCATGCACCATTCATGATCTCTAAATCTTTTGGAGGATCTTTTGATAAAATTCCTTAGCTTCCTTTATATTTATCTTCACCAGGTTCTGGTAGGAACCAATATTGAATGTGCTTGCAATGAATTCTTCAGTCAAGTTTTCCATAATGCTTCCTTGAGGGCCCACAATTACCATTTTATCAGAATCATAGTGCTTGGAACATTCCAAAACAAGCTTCGGGCACTAAACACAAGGTGAAAATACAAAAAATTGAGCTAGCCCTGTGTGTGTGATGATCTAAGCAAGGCTAGTAGTTTCATCTCTAAACATCCTCTGCTTGAAGTCATCATAGTCTACATGACCCATGTTGGTATCACTTATTTTTACCCATATTGAATGAATCTTTGACTCTAGCTTTATTTCCTTGAAATAATACTTTATCTTCTTTGCTTTGGTCAGAGGTCCTTCCTTGATTGGCCCATTTGATTTTGTCTTATATTTTGAACCCTTGCTATATTCACCTTGCATCTATTAAGAAAAGACCACAGTTACTATATTTTTAAAGGGAACTAACCATTATAACCTAATTGAAACATTTGAATTAATCATTAAAATGCACATGCAACATAAAATTATTACCATTATCTCAAGAACCAAGTTAAAACCCTTGAAAATTAATTTTAAGAAAGCCTCAGGTTTATCTACCTCAATAGGTTTTAGCAATGAAATCATTTTCAAGGAATCCGCCCTAAGATAGATTTTGCAAAGGATTGGGGGCTCGAGGAGTTACCTCATAAGTGGATTTTAGTGAAAGCTCAAAAAATTAACCAAAACTTGGTTCAAATAATTCTAACTTCAAGAAGATTCATCATTCAACAATCTCTGAAACTTAATCAACAAATACCATATGTGTTTTCAACCTTCAGAATTTTGAAGCATGAAGGATTCGGGGAAATCCAGGATCAAGGGATTTTTCCGAAAGAATAAACCTTCGAAGAATCTTCCCTCAGATGGATTCCATGAAGAACATAGGGCTTAGGGAAATCTGTGAAGGAGGGAATTTCACAAAGGAATATATTGTCAGGTTTTTTCATCGATGACGCATTTTTTGTGAAGTTCCCACTTTTCACTTGTTCTTCAAAATCGTGAACTTGTTGACCTTATTTCTCATTCACTACTTGCCTAATATTTGAAATCTTTTTTCCTTAATCACGGAATTGGATTTGAATTCAAGAATCATCATCAAAATATAAAATATTTCAACACTTGGCTATGCATAAATAAATTGATCACAATCAACTTCTCTAAATAAACCAAGGTTCAAAGGTGACTTGGTTTTATAATTTTGATTCACATGTTTAGGGCACGAACAAGTATAACTCTTAGTTACTGATGGATGCCTCATGGGTAACATATTTCAAACCTAGAACCCTAACCTTACCAAGACACAAGTGTCGTAGTTCAATCTTAACCAAAAAAATTGAAAAAAACCCTAGCATGGAACTATGCCCCAATTTTCCTAGATTGAATGATTTAATCAACAAATTTTTGAGGCAAATTCAGACACCCATTAATCAAGAAAATCCATCATCAATAGCACTAAATGTACATGAAGCAACTCGAAATGAAATGGTGGCAATAAGTTAAAATAATTTTGAAAACACACCATTAGATTATTAAGGAGGAATCAAGAACTTTCATTAAAATCACAATAAATCGTGAAAACCCTACCTCTGAGCCTAGAATTGTGAAACAATGGCAAAAATCCAACTTGGAAATCCTAGCTGATGAAGCGATAGGTGCAATATTCACTCAAAATTCATCCCCTCGGCAAATGCAAGATTGCCTATAAAACATTCCTCAAATGCACAGCTCAAAATGAGAACCAAATGAGGGAGGAAAAGTATAAATCGTTCTCCAAAGAGAGCAATAAATGGAAAGTACGATAACTAACAAGATGATAAATGCATGAAAATACTGAACTTCAAACCTCTTGGATTCGATGCCATGACAGATTCGGGAAATTCCATCATTGAAGGATTATTTTGAATGTTTAGACAACTAGGGAATCCATCCAGAGGCAGATTTCATGAAGCCATCTTTCAAGGAAATCCGTCTAGGACAGATTTCTACAAGACTCAATCCTTTGAGAAAATCCAGAAGGGACGGATTTATGTGAAACTTAACGAAACTTGCACAATTTTTTGCCTTAATGAAATTTTCATGAGATCTTCATATTCAAGGTGTCATCAAAGATAGAGAAGATGTAAAAGAAAGAACCTAAAGTATAGATAAATCAATGAGACTCATCCAAGTGAAGTGAATCAAGAATGAGAAACCCATCCCTTAAGGGGAAAAGGTGAAACCTAAAGCAAAAATAAAAAATAAAGCAAGCAAAAGAGGGTCCCTATCTCTAGTGGGGAATTTGTGCTAAAAGTGTATGACAAATGGCAACTCCGTTGGGAAAATTCTTGAGAGAATTTTGATGACAAACTAGAATCAAGAACCCATAATTTTTGGTTTTGATCCTCACATCAGGTCAACCAATAAACTAAAGTCTCAAAATGAATGAAAAAGATAACCCTTCCTATGCTGGAAATCCATGTGTGTGTAGATGTATTAATTTACTTCCCCAAGCTACTACATAAATAAAGTTCAGTCATGTCAAGCTACATGAATTATTCTAACTCCAAAAGCAAGCTAGATAGAGCCTCGTTGCTAGTTAGACATCCATAGCCCTAAAAATTTTATCGTTGTGATTCTCCCGAATATAGCTCTACTGCCAGCCAAGCATCCATAGCCCCAGTAGAGATATTCAGATCCCCCTGACAAGTTGAATTTTATTTCTTTCATTTGATATTCAATTTTATTTTCTATTTTCTTTCTTTTTTGATTTTTCTTTTTTTCTTCTTTTCCTTTCAACCTGTAAGTAATAAATCTCACGCTCAAGGCTAAGAATTACAGTGGCACTGAAGCAGAATCTAAGATTTTTCACTTAACAAGCCCTCTCAAGGAACCTAACAACAACCTCAGGATTATTAAGATATGCATAAAATATAAGATTTTTTCACATTCATGAACTAACTCAATCCAATGACTTATCCAATTTATATTTTTAGCATATGTGACACTAAATAGAGGACTTCCACCATTCCATCCACAAAGGTGATTAGAGTTTATAAAAGAAATAATTAAAGAAATCCTAGATAAATAATTATTGTGCAGATAAGACACTTCCCCAACCAAAAGACCAGGAATACCCCAGGACCATAACAAAGGAAATCAAAGCAACCTACACTAACCAAAGAAAATGTAAACTAACCGAAGAAGAAAACAAGAGCAGAAGAAAACCTAAGTCTAACTATTTACAAGGATGAGCTAAAACAACTTAGGAAAGGAAATAATGCTTTAAATACTGCCCATTGACTAGAAATGGGACATCCTCTCTAGTGAGGGTTTTGAGATGAAAAGTATTTTCTCTCAAGATTTTAGAAATCTGGAAAGGGCCAAGCCAAAGCTTGTCAAATTTACCATGTTCCCCTTTCTTTTCATGTGCTTTGTCCTAGTACAAAACTAGGTAAAAAATCCTAAAATATTTAATGTTATCTCTATGATCAAACCATCTCTTAACAATACCATGATGCTTGGAAAAGTTTTCTAATGCTTCATCTCTTTTCTCTTCTAGTTGTAACAACTCAGCTAGGCAGACCTCTAATCGTTTTCCTTCCTCATAGTATTCGTTGATGAATTAGAGAGTAGGGATTATCAGTTGAACAAGAAAGATAGGCTCAAGTCCATAAACCAAATGGTATGGAGATGTCCCTAGTGAAGTCTTATGTTAGGTATGATCTACCCACAAAGAAAATATTAGCTGAGTGTGCCATTCTGTTGGACTTTTGTCAATTAATTTATGAATGATAGTAAGCAAGTTCTTGTTGGTGGATTCTCCTAAACTATTTCCCTAGGGATAGTAGTTAGATGAAAAAATAATAATGATACCATGATCAAATTCCCACCCATAAAATTTTAATGATGAAAAGGCAGGTCCGTTATCACTTACAATAGCAAAGGGGCAGCCAAAGTGATTAATAATCCAAGGTTCAAGGAAATTTATCACTACCTATGTTGTACATTATTTACAAGGAATTGATTCAGTCCACCTAGTGAAGTAACCAGTGGTGGTTAAAACATACCCGTGTCTAGTTGAGGAGGGTGGGTTGATAGGACCAATAAAGTCCAATGCCCACTGTGCAAACAGACTTACCTCGATCACCAGTTGCAATGATAAAGAAACATTCTTCTCCCTAGTGGTAGAGGTTTGAAAAACATGACATGTCCTTACATGATTGTATGTATCTTTGAATATAGTCAGCCAATAGTACCCAACGCGCATGATTCAAGTTACATTGGTCATATCAGATTTGTGACCTATTCCATACCCGTCATGAAGTTCTTTTATAACTCTGACAACTTCTTCTTTTCCAAGACATTAGAGATATACCCCCTCATAATTCTTCTTATACAAAATTTCCCCTTTAAGCATGTAGCTAGCACTCTTCAAGCATAACACTCTTCATTGCACTGGATTCAAGTGATCAGGATATTTCTAATTAAGCAATTAGTAAACCAAGTTGTCATACCATTCATCAGGTGAAACATCCTGGAGATGGTACTGCTATGCTATAATTTTTGGGCTATTTTTAGCCATTGTCCTTATTAAATCATGTCCTCTCACTAATCTCATTGGTTGAATCTCCATATCATATTATTGTAACATAGTGACCCATTTATCTCTTCTTTCGCCCATTTCATTTTGCATTAATAAGAGCTTCACTGCTGGGTTAGGCATGATTGTGAAGACTTTGTTCCTTAAAATGTAATGTCTGAATTTCTTAACTCCCCTAAATAGTGCATATGCTTGTTTTTCCATGTTTTGTTACTTAAATTCCACATCCCTAAGAGGAACACTCATGAATTCTATCGGATGTTCATTTCCTTCATCTGACTTTTATGTCAACAAGCTAGCACAAGAATGATCCAATGTAAATGAATATTATTAAAAGGAATTCATATAGTTTGGAATTATTAGCACGGGAGTAGCAGCTATGGCCCTCTTTATTTCATGAAATGTCTTCTTTGTTTCAACAATCCATTCTACTTCTACATCTTTCTTTAGCATTAAATTCAATGGCTTGACTATTTCTGCAAAACCAATGATAAATTTTTGCACCAAACTGATCTTCGCAAAGAAAGACTTCATCTCTTTTTTGCTAGTACGGGACTGTATCTTCAATATCACCTAGATCCACTCTAGATCAATAGAAATAACATGCTCAAAGATTACATGTCTCAAGAGATTTCCTTTTATTACCCTGAATATACATTTTTTTGGATTGAGGGAGATACCAAATTTCCTGCATCTTTAGAATACCTTGCATAGATCTAAAATATGGTCTCCCCTATTCTTAGAGAAGATAGTCAAGTCATCCATGTATATAATAATGCACTTATCAACTATATATTTGAAGGAAATGTCCATAGCCCTCTGGAAAGTGGCTCCTATGTTGATTAGGCTAAATGACATTCTTTTATATGAAAATGTGCCCCATTTAGTTGTGAAGGAAGTCTTTTTCCTATCTTCATATTATACCATAACCTAGTTGTAGCCTAAATAACCATTCAGGAAGGACATCATTTGGGAACCATTCATAATATATAAAACTTCATCCAATGATGGTACTGGATAGTTGTCCTTTTCTGAAGCACGATTAAGGTCCCTAAAATCCACACAGAGCCTTATCTCACCATTCTTCTTCCGTACTAGAACCAAATTAGCTACCCATGTTGAATGTCTGATTGGGAAAATGATGCGGGTAGAAAAAAACTTTTGTACCTCTTTCTAAATAATGGGTTACGACAAAGCATTGATGGGTCTTTGTCTTTGCCAGAGTGGCCTTGCATCAGGATTTAAAGGAATAGTGTGTGTGATTATTGATGAATCATAGGTTTTCAGATCTTCATAACTCCAAGCTATAACATCTTGATATGCATGTAATGCATCTATTAACCCTTTTCTTTCTATTAGAGTGCATACCTTACTTATGAAGACATTCTTTATCTTTTATGAAGTGCCCATTATAAGCTTCACATTTACTAGCTATTGAGTCCTTCCTTACCTATTGATCTTGGTCCCTGATTCTGTCCAAGTGAAAGATCCTTTCCAGTTGTACCATGCCTCTAGGAATTGTATTCATCTTGAGGTTTATTATTGCTTCTATATCCAATTCTACCTCTTGAGGCTCTGTTTCATCAATTATCTGAGAAGTAAACACATCCGAACTAGTGATAAAGTCCAAAATATGCTTGTCATCTTCGAACACCTAAACAAAATTCCACATTATTTGGTATAGAGGGAACTGGAGTAAGTTCAATCATGAATATTTGAAATCTTTACAAGCACAATGGCTCTAAAGTGTTGGCTTCTTGTGCTAGAGAATCAACAATATGATTCTTGTTTTGGGGAATTAGTTGAATGTTAAATGCATCGAATCCCTCTATCAGATCCCAAAATATATTCCTCTAATTTGTCATCCTTATATCATGGAAAGAATACTATCTCCTAATTTGCTTAGCCACTAATTAAGAATCACCAAAAACTTGTAGAATTTTGACCTTCTTTCTTAGAGCCATTAGTAGTCCATGTACCAATGCCTCGTATTAAACAACATTATTAGTGTATTGAAAATGCAGTCTATGTGCCACAAAGAAAGTTTTACTCGAAGGACTTATAAATTTAAAGACCACTCTAGCTCCTCATTTTGATTTGGAACCATCGAACCAGAAAGTCCAAATCTTAGTAGAATGGATACCTTTTGAATCTCTTACATTTTTCTCTTATTAGATGAAGGATATTCCTATACAACTTGCTTCTTTCCTTTTTTCTCCTCTATAATTTCATGAACCTCAAGTCTGACTAGTGGATGAGGATCAATACATCTCTTTACTTGCTCTACGACAGTCTGACAAAGACAACATTCAAATTCAGGATGCAAGGCATTGTGAACTCTGCACCAATTGGGAAATAGAAACTCGTCAAAATTCATTTTTCCTCCAAGGTTAATTTGATCCTCCATACACTTCTAAATGAACTCTTGGAAATTATCTCGCAAACCAAGGTTACCATTAGTATGCTCAGAATCTTCATCTGAGTCAACAACCACCTCCGTTCTACTGGAACACTGGGTTAGATCCTTAGGAATATCATGCATTATCAAGACTTCTTCTACTTCTATTTCTTCAACAACTTCTGCCAAGATATAATTTCCTAAACTTGCCTTATAAACCAACACTTCATTGGATGTATTTTGATACTCAATGATCGAATATTTCAATCTTGATTCTCTATCAATCCTGATCTAGTTGGGAATCCCCTTCCAAGTCAACCAAATATGAGAATGGTCTATGGAGGTATAGCCATTAAGTTATCTCATAAAGTCCCTTCCCAAGATCATCCCATAAGCATATGGTATATTGGCTACCTGAATATTAATGACCTATTGCACTCTTGGGTCTAATGCGATCTACATGGGAATTGTATTTAACTCACTTACAACACTTACCTCGGTCTTGTGTAACTGAGTCACCTTACACTAGGAAGGAGTAGGAGTGATGCCTAAGGCCTTACAAATTGAGAAGGGCATAACATTTGTGGATGCTCCAAAACCCAATAAGAAATTATGTAAATTCTTACCAAACATACGCATAGATATCAAGAAGGGATGAGTCTTAGGTTTACCTTGTGTAAGAGAGGGGGACCAACCACGTCAAGGATCTAGTTCATAGAGATCCGAGAGCAGAGGGCTACCCTAACTTACCTCACTCTAAAGGATGTATTGAGATGGGGATCAAGAATGAAGAGCACTATGACATACTTCTACCACTCTACAGATCTGAGTTTTAGATTTAGGCTAGGTGAGATGGTTTTTAGAGTCAATATTGCACCTTAGACAACTCTCTATCTGATGAAAACAACGTAATTCTAGGATGACAACACAATGCACTAGAAGCTCTCTGGCGTGTTGGTGTTTATATGGCCATAAAACATAAAGTACAATAAAAATTGCCTAAAAAAATACTAACAACCTAGCTAGTTGGTTTAGGTGAAAAAATAGAATGAGGAAATGCAAAAGGTAAAGATGAATATGATAAAGCAAATAAATAAGAGAAAGGGTGATGAAAATGATCTCACATAAGCACAAGCTCACCAGCTATCTCGAAACACACGTCCATGTACACACAAGCAAAAGGGAAATTTTTTGGGGCTGCATAGGGGTCTACCTTAGTCAGACCCCCATTTTGGTGTTTCCACCTCCACGAATAACCAAAAATCAATAGAGTAGAATATGCAATAAAAGAAAGAAAAGGAAGAAAAGAACACTATAAAAAATATTATGTTACTCAATCAAATCACAAGGGAGAGGAGTGAAGTGTTATCACCTCCACCCAAAAGCTCACTAGCCAATGGAAGGAGAAAGCAAGCTACGAACTTGGCAGAGTCACCACCGCCACAACTATGGTGAAGGGAGGTCTTGCAAGACTCCAAGATCGCAATGTCTATGATGGCCTCACAAATGTAATGTGGAGTTGATGGAGTGTTGTTACTACTACAATGTTCATAATGAAATGATAAAATGTTGGAGAATGTGAAGAGATGAAGTGATGAATGTCTAGAGAGTTCAAGAGTGATGCTAGAGGATCCAAATGAAGTGAAAATGGATGAATTTGAAGGAGGAGTGAGGAAGAATCTGCCATTTCCAGGTTAGTAGGTCGAAGATGGACATTATAATTCAACCTCAGTCAGGTGTGTAACACCTCTACTAGGTTCAGACATAGGAATACGTCAGGGATGACAGCGAGTTGTGTTGATGTCTGTGTGCCATGTGTGCATCCCTGATAAATATTCTCTCACTGACACACAAGAAAAATTCCAAGTGGATGGAAGGTGAGTGGGTGACATGGAATTTTTCCTTCAAATTTTAATTTCTAAGGTGAGGGTATGTGAAAAGGGAATATTCCTAAGGGGTGTAAATTTTCTCCTATACATCTTCCCCACTTTAGCGAGCATGAGTACCAATGAGCACTTGGTAAAGTAGATTGAAGAGATAAAAGAGATAGAAATGTATACCTGAATTGTCAAGGAAGTAGACCTCAATCTGGTGAAATCAAGAGCACAAGGTAGGCAAAGTACTCCATAGGTACTCTGCCTGAGGAGTTTTGAACAAAAGGACTCTATAGCTCCGTGGAACTATGAAGTTGCAAAAAGTACACCGAAGGCCCTCAGACCAATGATGGAAAAATCTCACAGGATGAAAGCATCTCATAGGCCCACAGACCTGCAAGGAGGCAACCCCCAAGTTCTCTCTCACAAAGGAAGCCCCAATAAGTAAGCACCTTAGAGGCCCGCGGACTTGCAAGGAGGCATCCCCCAAGTTCTCTCTCATGAGGGAAGCCCAATGATGCAAGCACCTTATAGGCCCACAAAATTGCAAGAAGGTGACCCCCAAGTTATCTCTCATGGAGGAAGCCCAATGAAGGGGACTCTGCAAAGTCAGATTGGAAAGCGGCTTTATAGGTGCACCTGCAAAGTGACATGTTAATCTACAAATAAAACATGTCAAAAAATGAAGTATCCACATAGGCAATCAAGCAGAAAGTCACACAAACTTTCAACAATTTGAAAGGATTTCAAAGGGGTACCTCGTGAACCCTTCAAAATAAGAGGAGTCAACTCAAGGGGCGCAGTGTTTGAAAGTGTAAAAGAGACATTTTTTCTCAAATCAATTCATCATGAAGGAATCCTTTCGAAAGATGTTCACTTCATCAAGGAATTTGAAAGGAAGAAGATGCCCCCTCATGAGAGGAAGGTTGAGGCTTCTCTCATAGGAAAAGTTGCTCCCTCCTTGGAGGAAAGTTCTCAAGTTCTTTCTTTACGAACCCATGATGAAGGAAACACGTTCTATTAGGGGTCCAAGTCGAGAATGTGGTTTTAGAAAAAAAAAGGTTGCAAAGATTTTTGAGAAAAGATTCATTGGCAATGAATGCATTTTCTAAAAAATAGAGTATTATAGAAATGGAATTGTCACACATTGGAGGGACAATTCAAGAAAAGAAGTGAGAGATAGATAAAAAAAGAGGGAAAGAGAAAAAACAACATGACAAACAAGAGACATAGGGGGATCTGGTTTCATGGGGTCATATATTCTCATGATTTTATAAATAATAGGTAACCGCAGTGCGAGGAAAAAAATCATCAATCCCCACCAGATCAAGAATAATGCGTGAAAAATAATGTGAAAAATTAAAAAAATGATTCAACATGGAAGGGAAGCCTAAATTCCCTCAATGATTTGCATCGCCCTCAATTTTGCAAAAGCAAAAATGCATAACAGAGGAAGAATGATGATATAGATAGAAGAAGGTTTATGACATAAATTCACTCTTGTATCCAAGCACTAACAAGGGCGACAAGGGTCATCCAGGAACACATAAGGCAAGAACGGTGGAACACATCACAACACACACACACCTAATCTAAAGATAAAGAAGAGGCCTCCCCCTAAAAATCATCAAACAAGAGGTCATTCACTTTCAAATTTAGATCACTTTAAGGGGAAGGTGGATGAGCCTACAGTGGTGGAATATTAAGGGGAGGATCTTTCGACCCTCTGGCAACAAGGGCTAAGGGAGAAATCCCTGCAAGGTCTTCCCCACTCAGCGATTTCATGAAGATCACTAAAAAGATTGGAACATCTTCTAGAGAGTTGAACATGTACTTTACAATAGTGTCATGTTGTACCTCAACAGACAGAGAGGACGATGCTCGAGATTCATCGCTTGGTTCACTGAGTGACTCGGGAGTGGTGACAAACTTAGGGGAGGCCAAAACTAGATTTTTCACTAGCACGGAACAAGCTAGCATAGGACCACCTTTTGGAGAAGGTGGGATCCTCTTATTCCCTCCATTGTTGGAAGGGCCAACCTCCACCTTCTACTTCATCCAAGGATGTAAACTCCCCATGGCCGAGGCAAGAGGTGCGAAGGAGGAGGAGAAAATTGTGGCGAACACAATAAAGATATTCGACATGTCCACAGATTTAGGAAATGGTGGGATGTTCGAAAGGGACATCAACAAGGGTGGCTCGACCGATGAGTGATGAACACCTGCACCTTTTTGGGGTTAGGCATGTTCAAACTCACAACAGGAGCTGAAAGTGATACTAAGCTAGGTTGAATGGAAGTAGAGGGGAGGAGAGAGGAGGACACATTAGGAGGTCATGAAGTACGGGTGATCATCTCCTCTTCTTTCTTCTACAAAGCAACCTACTCAGCCGCTAGAGCCTTTTGTCGGTGCTTGCGTTCATGTGCAAGGCAGTTTCTATGACTCTTCAAGCTATAGGTTGGGAGCTGCAAAGGGACAAAAGGCTCCTGCTCAACCATAGTGGTGTACATCATAGCCATTTCTAGTGGAGGTACAAAATCCTAAATGGGAGCAGGAGGAAGAGATTAGGAAATATCAGGGGGAGTCAGCTCCAACACCTCGGAGGTGAGCCTCTTCCCATTCACTACTTTTGGAGCAAAAGTAGTGGGAGGCTATGAAGGTCAAGACATAGAGGATTCCCCATGGGGACCCTTCCTTCTACCATATAGGTAGGGCCAAGGCCCAAGAGGTGTGGTAGGAGGATCAAATTTATAGATCTTGGGTTTTCGCCAAGCCGGTACCATTAAAATCCTTAGGTAAAAGCTAGGAGTATTCATCCAAAACTCTTCTTTGAAAAGAGGTGCGAAAGAGGCACCCCAAGGATGGGCAGGCCTATCCTTTCCCTTTCAAGAAGAGTATGCAACCTTCTACTGCACAATTTGAGGATCAAATTTGTTTGTCCCTTGCCCCTAGTCTTATACTTCACATAACTTTTGTAAAGTAGGTTTGTTCTTGGGGGAAGTGGACTGACTACGGTGGGCCAAAAATGATCTAATGAGTAACCTCCATGAGAAACCAATGGCTAGTATCTAGTTTCATGCACCACGTACACAACACCTTTGTGGGAGAATTTCAAACACTTGTGAATGATGAAAGTCATTCCGTTCATGGAAGCTAGCCAAGGTATGCCTAGCTTCACCCTAGACAAATCTGATTTTGGAATAACATCAAAGGTTGTGTCTATGGTCCTAGGCCCAACTAGGACAAATAGAGTTATTGAGCCATATGGATTGAGAGCAAGACCATGATGCATGTAGATGGTAGAATTTTTTTCTTCGTACTCCTTCCTTTGTAATAAATTCAGCCATAACATCTCCTCTATAATGACATTCACTCGGCTCATAGGGTCGACTAGGACCCCTATCATAATGTTCCCATTGAGACAAGTGGGAATGTAGAGGGGAGAGGGATTGTTGTTCAAGGGCATGTCCTACGAAGTGAACGTCACATCCAATGAGATGGTCAAAGGTTGTATTGGAGGAGTAACCCTGACCATATTAACGTACGCCTCACGATGAGTGGTAGAATCGAAGGGATCAAGAATTAAGTTAGCAGAATGCACTATAAATGGGTCCATATATATATGCAAATCACTTTTTAATTTCACCACTAACTTGTTTGCATTTTTTTTACTCCCATCAAGATGAATAGTATCGTCCTCAATGTGGTCCTGTATCTCATGATGCAGGTGCATAGAACATTCGGTATCATGTCCATTGACTCGACGGTACTGACAAAAGGTATTTGCATTGTACCAATCAAGGTAAGGTTCCTTGAAATGTTTAGGGTTCTCCAAGGTTGTGATCTTATCCTTCAACAACTTCTATAAGATGGAAGAATAAGATTATGCTAACTTTGTGAACTTTCTATTGCATCTAAGGCCATTATCATTCATTGTGGCTACTACATTCGCAACAGCCTTGCCTTTTCCCAAGATCGATATAATGGAATTTCCTTTTGAATAGAAGCATGAGAAAGATTCCTCAAATAAAACTATCATCTACTGGTACTCTCATAATACCACACATAGATGCACGAAAGAAGGATACTTCACAAGGGAAAACTTTTCCTGCCAAGGTCGTAGTAGGTTCCCTATGAATACCTTATGCACATCATAATCGAGAACCGAGTATGAGATATTTGAAAAGAGAACTTGATATCATGCAATGAAATCAATTATCTTCTCATTATCCCCTTGCTTACATCAGACAAGATCCAAAAATCTCATCTTCGATCTGATGTTGGCTTGGAATTGTCGAAGAAATTGATTCACAAGTTGGTCAAATGAGAAGATAGAATTATCGGGTCAAGAATAGTTCCATTCAAAATGTTGTATCCTTAAGAGATCAAGGAAATAATTTTTCCATCAGAGCATGATGATGGAAGATGTTTATACACATGAAATTAAAGGCGAAAACATGCCTTTGTAGGTCCCTTTTGTCGCCATACTTTTTGAATTTTTGAATATCCATTCCTTGCAAGAAGGGAGTTCTCAAGATTGTCACCAACAATGGGCTATGTAAGTAGAATGGCTGAAAGATAGGTTGGGAAGAGGCCTTGGAGAGACTCACCAACTAGTCCTACATGTCACCCATGTTTTGAAGAAAGGCATTTAAAATAGGGTCATTAGATGACATAGGACCAGTGGAGCCTCTAGAACCATCTCCACCAAAACCACCTCCAAAGCCACGTCTGGTACAACCGCTATGACATCCACCAAAGCCACCACCATTGGTAGGGAATCCACCAGACGCACCTCCCTACCAAGACCACCTCCACTACCAAAGCCACCTCCACCATCGGGGGTAGTAGGAGTGAAACTAAACCCAAGGGGTGTCTTGTTCACCCTAGGAGTATAGGGCTCCTGAGGAGTAGAAGAGATACTGATTGAGGGCCCTAATCTGGTCATGCACACAGATGTAGCAGGCATCAAAACACCTAATTTTCTTTCATAGGAATCAAGCACTTCTCCTTGGGTGGTACTCATTCTAGGCCTATATGAAGGGTAATAAGCTTCATTCAGATCAATGAGGCCAAGTAGAAATTCTATGCCCATTCAATATTTCCCTAGCAACTATATCACCTCACTTGCAAGCCTAGTGGCTCTTTCCATGCTTGGTGCCTTCTCTAAGTGATGCAAAAGGTCTAACAATCTATTATCTAATTCCATAAGGTTTTCTGTGGGAATACGCACCACATCGTCTTCATCTATAGACAAAGTTGTAGGGGATGCGGGAGGAGTAGGCACATGAGTAGTCTCTTTCGTGAAACCCATATTGTTAGCACAATTTGTAGGAAAGCCAGTAGTAAACTCATTAGTTAAACCAGTGGGAAAACTAGAGGTGAAACTAGAGGTGGCATTCATCTTCTCCATTAGTAGGTGTCACACACTTCTACTAACAACATACCCAAAAGTCATGGATTGGGTTGTGATGCTCATAAACCTTCACAATTCCTGGGGTTACAACAATCACAAGGTATGAGGAAAAGTCTCAACATAAAAAAATGGGTAGACGTTGCTTCACGTCGGGTTCACCAAAAATGTAAGACAGGGGGACCAACCAGATCAAGGCTCCAGGTCATAGAGAGTTAAGAGTAGATGGTTGCCCTAACTTACCTCTCTAAAGCATGTATTGAGATGAGGATCAAGAATTAAGAGCTCTATGATGTGCTTTTGCCACTCTATAGACCTAAGTTTTAGATTTGGGCTAGGCAAGCTAGTTTTTAGAGTCAATATTGCACCTCAAACAACTCTTTGTCTGAGGATAGAAACGTAGCTCCAGGATGACAATGTGGCTTTTTGATGTCCTTTTTCCATGTTAGCATCTGTATGACCAAAAAATAGAAAGTACAATAAAGACTACCTTAAAACATACTTAAATCCTAGCTAGTTGGTTTAGGTGGAAAAAATAGAATGAGGAAATGTAAGAGGTTAAGATGAATATGATAAAGAAAATAAATAAGAGCAAGGGTGATGAAAATGATCTCACAGAAGCACTAGCTTTCTAGCTAGCTCCAAATGCACATCCACCTACACACAAGTAAGAGGGAAAATCGTTGGGGTTGTATAGGGGTCTTCCTTAGTTAGACCCCTATTTTGGTGTTTCTAGCTCCATAGGCAACCAAAAATAAATGAAGTATAATATGTGATAAAGGAAAGAAAAGGAAGCAAAGAACACTACAAACAATATTGTGCTACTCAATCAAATCACAAAGGAGGGGAGTGAAGCGTTACCAACTCCACCCAAAATATCACTAGCCAATGGAAGGAGAAAGAAAGCCACAAACTTGGAAGAGTCACCACCACCGCAACCATGGTGAAGGGAGGTCTTGCAAGAATCCAAGCTTGCAACATCTATGATGGCCTCACACTTGCAATGTGGAGTTGATGGAGTGTTATTACTGCTACAATGTTCACAATGAAATGCTAGAACATTGGAGAATATGAATAGATGAAGTGATGAATGTCTAGAGAGTTCAAGAGAGATGCTAGAGGATCCAAATTAAGTGAAAATGGATGGATTTGAAGGAATAATGAGGAAGAATTCACCATTTCTAGGTTAGTTGGTCAAAGAGGGATGTTATATTTCAGACCTAATTGGGTGTGTAATGCCTCTGCCAGCTTCAGATGCAAGATTTCGTTAGGGATTGTAGTGTGCCATGTGGAAATCCATGCATTGTGTGTGCATCTCCAGAAAATATTCTCTCACCGATACATAAGACAAATGCTAAGTGGATGGAAAGCAAGTGGGTGACGTGGAATTTCACCTTCGGATTTAATTTTCTAAGGTGAGGGTATGTGAAAGGGAAATTTTCCTAAGGGGTGAAAATTCACTCCTATACACCTTGGAAAAGGCTTATTGGAGAGTCAAATTGATCTACTTGATTCTTTTCCTTCTCTTTATACCTATCTTTGGTCAGAACTAGAACTTGATCTTTAGTTGCTTGAATTTTTTGCCCCCCTGTGGGCTGTGAATTTTGTGTTTTCTCGATCACTTCTTTGACCACTGGTTCAGTAAAACCAACTTTCCTCACAGCAGCATCTTGTGAAGGTTTTAAAGACACACTCTCATATGAACCAAAGACAACACTTGTTATTGCGGGGACCCTAAGCAATTCAAAATTTGATAGACTAAACTTTACCTTCTTGAGTTCTTCAGCCACATATTCATCCATTTGGGTCATAGTCATATCGGTCTGAGTGCTCCTAGTTTGTTCCCCTTGTTTGTCCTTAACATCATCAACATTTCCTCCTTTGGGGGAATCGTAAGATCCTCCCTTAGAAAAGTATTTATTTGGAACATGGGGATAGGAAGGGTTGTTACTTGCATGAGGATTAGGTGGTGTGCTCAAATTATTTGGAGAAGTGGAAGTCATGAAAGGGCTTCCATCCTATTTGTTCCTAGGGCCTCCAACTTGCCTACTCCTTAAGTCATATGGTGTGATCTGCTGGTGAAACATTTGAACTTAATCTACCTTATTCTCTTCCTGATTTAAAGGACCATTATCAATAGTATCACCATTTTCAAAAAATTTAGATATTGATTCTTTATTGCATACTTGATCTAACTTGTCACCTTTTTCAGTTGATTCTTCTTCATTTCCATTATCTTCACTTCGTAGGAAAGGAGCATAGTTCAACACCAACACTGGTGAATCATATGGATCAAAAGTCACAATCTCCTACCCATTCACACTATTCCCAACAAGCTAATTGACTTCCATTTTGAATATAGAAGTTGTGGTCTAGAATTCAGGAGAGTCAAATTCAAGATGTTGTGTTTTCTTATGGAGCCTACAACACCCAGCTAATGTAGCTTCAGCCAGGAGGACTGTACTTGTTGAATTACCTTAATTACCAGGCTAGTCTAGTGGTGTAAGGATTCCTCCCTTATTAGGTTTGGTGTTCCAAGCCCTATTTTTTCTTGGGGGCCATCTCCTATCAAAATTCTATCCTAATGACTGAGTTATCTCAAAACCTTGTCATGAATTTTGCCCCTTATCAAAATGTTTTGCTTGACCATGGGAAAAATCTCTATTATCTATATTGTAATTGGACTATATACCCCTTTGTGCAGCTTGCAGTTGACTATTTTGGTTTCTCAAATAGGTGACCTCTATAGATAACTAATTTACTTGTTCTATCAACTCATCCAACCTCTCTTTATTTGCATTTCCTTGTGCTAGTATAGAACTTGCAAAATTCTACAGATAGACAGGGGTTGAGCTCAAGTTCTGTGATTGATTTAACACCTCAGAGTGCTACAAATAAGCTAGAATATTGGATTGTTATTGAGGGAATGTTGTTTGTACTAGATTTTTCAAATAGGTAGGAAGTGGTTGGGCTTGATTTAGTGGAGGACCTGGGTGTGGAACCAAATACATTTGAGGGTCTGGATTCATCATAAGAGTTTGGTTAGCTAAAGCTTCGTTCAATCCTTGGACCTTTCTTGGATGAGAAGATGGTCTAAGTGAAAGTAAGGGCCCTACTATATGGTGCCTTAAATATGTGCTTTCCTTAACTACCTCTGTATATGCATCAATCAATGTAGTAGGAGGTTGATGCATTCTTTTGATAAATGTAGAAGTGAGGCTATCCAGAGCCTCATAGTAAACTCCCTTAGCTGAAGCATTATCTATAACATATGGTGCATGTAACCGGGTGTAGGCATGATGGAACCTATTATTAAATGAACTTATGGGATCATTAGGTTCTCTCTTGACTGACATAAACATCAAATACAAGTCATTAGGGCTAATAGGGGTTTTAAAATTTTGCAAAAAAATATTCTCCATTTGATTCCAACTAGTAATAGAACCAATAGGAACATGATTGTACCAATAGAATGCATCTTCACCCAATGAATAAGGGAAGAGTTTTCAGGCTACATATTCATGATTGATTAGTCTATCCCTTAGAGCAGTTTGAAAAATCATGATATGCTCTTTAGCAGTTCTATTAGGGTCATTAACATGGAACTTACAGAAACAATGCTCAGGATTCTTTGGCATAGCATTAATATTTTTGAAGAATAGGGGAGAAGGGTTATTAGATAGAAAAGTCATTGGTGGTGGTGGAGGTGGTAATGGCTAATTAGGGACTACTTGGGGCTATTGAATTGGAGTAGGATTAAGTTTAATGGGTTCGATGGGAGCGGGATCTAAATCAGATTATGGAGGGATGGATGAAGAAGATGGATAGATGGGTGAAGATTATGATGATTCCTTCCCCTTCTTAGTCCTTCTCGACCTAGTAAGGGCTCCTAATTCTTGGAAATCTCCTTCTCTTTTAGATCTAGTATGCCTTTAGAATAATTGGGGAGATATGGATGATAAAAAATGCTCCAGCTTTGTTGAATTATCCCTCCTAGCACCAATCTGTTGATGGTGTTTTTAGCATTGCAACAACTCAAACATAACAAAAGTAATTTATCTCTTGAAAGGTAAATTTCTATCAGCTAGCCTCAAGAAATAACCCCAAGGTCTATAATGTTAGGTCTTAACAATGCAAAAAAAAACTCAATAATAATGTGTGAAAATGTTGGTAATCACAAAGGGCCTTACAAAACAAAATGTTGGAAGTTTCAAATTCATCAAATATATCAATAATGGTGATGCTTCGTAAATATTTCTCTGACAATATTTTCAAAGAAATAGAAAAAGATAAGGGTTTAAGAGAGATATTTAATCTAAAGCTTGAGATTGATTATGCAAATAACAGAGTGTTGAAGGTGGACCAATCTTCCAAAACCAATCCTTGTTTAACCAAGATCCAATCCACAGTATCACAACGATAGTGCAATCTCAAAAGGATTAAAATATTTTCATATTATAAATATCTAAACATACATTCAAACATTCACAATTGAACTTGAGTGCAAAATAGAGTAGGCCCAGGCTAAATTTACACAGTAATCCACAATCATCAGATCACTAAAAGTATGGACCAAATATTCCTCAACACCTCAAACACTTTATCATGAACACAAACAAATTGCAACTAATTCTAAGATTAACCATAAAGAATTTAATAAACAACTTAAAATAGACGAGAAACACAAGAACCATGCACAAATGAAATAATACAAAGAAGAGCACCAAAAGAAAATGTCTTCACTTGTATTCACTTTACCAAAAGTTTGCAACAATCTGAGTATCTTCAACTCTATAGTATCAACAACTTCTAACAACTATTCACTGCTCAACTATTAACCTTACAAAAGAGGAAGAAGCCTCTATTTATAGAGTTAAAATGACATGCTGACTTAGGAGAAAAAGTAGGCATGGCCAACTTGTATCCTTATCAAACTCGAAAAAAAATATTTTTTTGCAATGGCGCTAGGATGGGTCATCCTCCTTGTCTTTATCCTCATCATTTTTAGAAATTTCTTTATTTTCAAAGCACGTCTTCTAGGTCAGCTGGGTCTAGGACTGGAATGAATTTTACCCTTAATTTAATCGCTCTTAATTCTTCTTCATATTTAATCAACACTTTTTCCCATTCTTCTTGTATCCCTTGATATTTATCCAAATTGGAGATATAAATAGCTGCATCCTCAAGTTGAATTTTGACCATGGTCCTATTGTTAGTCATAGAATATACTTCATGCCACCACTTTTGTAATTGATTAACATTTAAATTCTTTTTCCCAAACTTTCTTCTCCCAGTAACAATTTCTAGAAATGTAACACAACTATCATATATTTCTTTTATTTTACCCTGGATCTTTAACATCTTCTTCATGGCTTTCATTATAAGCTCCTTCCTATAATTCCATACCTCCATCCATTCCATTTATTTTCCTATATCATCAGAGGTGAAAATATTTCCTTTGATGAGTTCTTTTGGAGTCTTTATAATATTTTTCAATTCATCAATGGTGGTATCATCCAACTTTTGACAATCCGCTACAAATTGAGAGGTATCCGCCAAAAATGATGCAAATTTCTCATAAATGTGTGTTATCTTTCCAATCATCTCATCTCCTCTTTTTCTCACATTGTTAAGCCATTCCTAGGTAACATGGGAAGATACCATCATCTTTGCAATCTCATAAATTGCTTCCTTTGATAGAAATCCTTCAGAAAATGAAGTTCCTTCCCTAGATTGAGTTTGCAAAGGCTTAATTAAATGTTGCACATACCTTTGTATCTCCCTCAACTACCTTTGCAATTCCTCTTTGACCTATGTTTCATTGTCCAATATCTTTAAAATTGTTTTCACTGACTCTTGGAAGTCTTCTTTCTCCAACTCCTTTATAGTGGGACCCAAATTAATAGTTTCAACTTCATAATCCGAGGGCCTTAACTCATCCTTGTATTTGTATTCATAAGGAGTAGCAATATGGACAACCCTATTATTAAATTCATCTCTTACAAGATTGGAGACTGTCCTAGCTTTCTTCTTTCTTTGGGCTGACCCCAACTTGTCTGGAAATTATCCTAATCAAGAGTTTCCTCGTCAGCAATGATTGTCTTAGGATTTAGTATTTCTTTTAGCTAATCATGAATATCAGACTCTGGTTCTTCTTAAGAAACCTCATGCTCTAGGTGATCCTTGGAAGGCTCATATTAAACATCCTTTTTATTTTTATCCATTTCATCCTCATTATGCTCCTCTTCATCTTTGTCTTCTATATCTAATATACTTATATGTTCCTTGACAAGAGAGTGAGAAGGAACCTCCTCGGTCACTTTTGATTATGCATTTTTTCTTTTTGCTTAAGAGACCATTTGACCTAATTATTGCCTGAAATTATTCAATTTCCCACTCTTGGGTGTAGGCACATCTTCTTCTTCAAGGTTTTTGGAAACATCCTCCTCTTCACTAACAACTTCTTCATTCATGGGAATATCTTGAAAATGGGAGGTAGGAGGAGAGTTATTTCATGTAGCTTTTATTTCTATCTCCTTTGGAATATCATCAGTACGTGCCTCTTTATTCTTCTCTAATTCGTTTATCATCTTATCAACATCCTCTACAGGGAGAGTTTTATGTTTCGAGGAATTTATCCTTATATACACTCGAGGATTCTCTCCTGAACTTTACACATCAACAAATTTAACATGGGCAGTGTCATCTTCACCAATCTTGGCCTTTTTAGACTTAGCCATCTTTTGGCCCTCAGTAATGATTCTCCTCTTCTTTGAAGGCTGGGCTTCTTCAGTAACTTCTTCAAAAATCTATTTTGAAGGCTTCCTTGTCTTAGAAATTAGATTCCTCTTAGTCTCTTTATCCTTAGAATGGCCCCTAGTTCTCCTTTCCATACTAAATCATGTCCCCTCAATGTCTTCTTCTGAATAAGGTTTAGCAGTATCATTTTTAGTGGTTTTTGTTTCTTCCTTTGAATGAGATTCAAGATCTCCCATCAACTTATAGGTGAATTCAGTTTCATTTTCTTCAGTACTTTAAAACAAGAGCATTGAGTACATTCAAATCAACTACCTCCTCCTCAGACAAATTGACAACAAGAAGTGGCTTGGCCTTGTATTTCTCATAGTCATGGTACTACACAGGATCATCTTCATCATCCACCTGATCTGGAACATTGGATATCTTGTAAAGTCTAATTAATCTCAAAGATAACCTAGAGCATTTTCTTATGATCACCTCAAACTCATCCCAAAATTTAGCCCAATAGTCTTCAATAGGATCCTTATGCTTCAATTTTTGTTGGCCATTTTCTATGCAACACCATAGGGATCAAAGTTCCCTCTATCTATATGTAAATATAAAAAAAATTAGCCATCTCCTTCTCCAAATGATGTGAACTTTGTATAGAAGTATTTTATTCTAAACCTCCAATCCTCAAAGGAAAATCACCTCCAAAACCTATTTTATGTATGTTCTTTAGGACAGTATCAAATGCAACCACCTGCCTTGTTACTTCCAATAATATGAGCCTATCAGCTGGATACCTTGGAAGTTTAAAGGACACCGAACATGAACCATGTAATTTGATGTATGAGAACTTTAGAAATTGGATAAACCAATAACCATACTTCTTAATCAAATTCATAGCATCTAGTGAAATTCTAACATTAAGAGAATCTTGCAACATTTTAGTAATGTTCATGAAAAAAGCATTATTCACCCTCCTATAGTTGGAAGTATTGAACTATAGCTAAGGGTATACATCATAGATTCTCTTTACCTAGGACCCCCTTGCATCTTAAGCCCCTGTATGTATTCTTACTAGCCAATAGGTACACTAGATATTAAGTCTAAATTTCCTTGTGTCTTGCAAACTTCTCAGCTGCATATCTAGATTGTCACTTATGATGCCAACTCAATGAAAATACACTCCCTTTACAATTTGTAAGATGATCAAGAAAATCCATTCCTTAAACATGGACTCATCCAATCCCATGATTCTCCCCAAAAGAGTAATCATGTCATTATATTCTTGCTTAAAATCAACTTTGTACAATTGCTTGGGTAGCTTGGAGTAGTGTGACTTTGGTTTCTCAATTCATGCACCATTCATGATCTCTAAAGATTTTGAAGGATCTTTCTGATAAAAATCCTCAACTTCCTTTATATTTATCTTCACTAGATTCTAGTGGGAACAGTATTAAATGTGTCTACAATGAATTCTTCAGTAAAGTTTTTCACAATCCTTCCTTGAGGGCCCACAATTACCCTTTTATCAGAATCATAGTGCTTGGAACATTTCAAAACAAGCTCTAAGCACTGAAAAAAAGGTGGAAATCCAAAATCTTGAGCTAGCCCTATGTGTGTGATGATCTGGGCAAGGCTAGTAGTTGCATCTCCAAACATCCTCTAATTGAATTCATCATAGTCTACATGGCCCATGTTGGTATCACTTATTTTTCCTCATACTGAATGAATCTTTGACTCTAGCTTTATTCCCTTGAAATCATACTTCATCTTCTTTTCTCTAGTCAGAGGTCCTTCCTTGGCTGGCTCAGTTTATTTTACCTTAGACTTTGCACCCTGCATCTGTTAAGTAAAGACCATAATTACTATATTGTTAAAGGGAACTAACCATTATAACCCAATTTCATCATTTGAATTAATCATTAAAATTAATATACAATGTAAAATTATTACCATGATCTCAAGGACCAAGTTAAAACCCTTGAAAATGCATTTTAAGAAAGCCTCGGGCTTATCCACCTCTAACTGATTTTAGCGATGCAATCATTTTTGGGGAATCCGCCCTCAAATGGATTTCGCGAAGGACTAGAGGCTCGGGGATTTCCCTCATAAGTGGATTTTAGTGAAATATGAAAAATTTAACTAAAACTTTGTTCAAACACTTATAACTTCAAGAAGATTCATCATTCAACATTCTTCGAAACTCAATCAACAAATACCACATGCATTTTCAACCTCAGAAATTTTGAAGCATGAAGGATTTGGGGAAATATAGGGTCAAGGGATTTTTACCAAAGAATAAACCTTTGGGGAATCTACCCTCAAACAGATTCCGCAAAGAACATAGGGCTTGGAAAAATCCATGAAGGATGAAATTTAATGAAGGAAAAGTTTGTCGGGTTTTTTAATCGATGATGGATTTTTGGGAAGTTCCCACTTTTCACATGTTCTTCAAAATAGTGAACTTTGTGACCTTCTTTCTCATTCACAACTTGCCTTAGATTTGAAATCTTTTGCCTTAATCATGAAATTGGATTTGAATTCAAGCATTATCATCAAAATACAAAAGATTTCAACACTTGGTTATCCATAAATAAATAGATCACAATCAACTTCTCCAAATAAACCAAGGTTCAAGGGCGACTTGGTTTTATAATTTTGATTCACAAATTTAGGGAATGAACAATTCTAACTCTCAGTTACTGATACACACTTCATGGGTAACACAGTTCAAACCTAGAACCCTAACCTTTCCAATACACGAGTGCGCTAGTTCAATCTTAACTAGAAAATTTAAAAAAACCCTATCTTGGAACTATGCCCCAATTCGTCTAGATTAAATGATTTAATCAATAAATTTTTGAGGCAAAGTCAGATACTCATAAATAAAGAAAATCCATCATCAATAGCACCAAATGCACTTGAAGAAAATCAAAATTAAATTATGGTAATAAATGAAAACAATGCTAAAAAAACACCATTAGATTATTAAGGAGGAATCAAGAACTTTCATTAAAATCAAAATAAATCATGAAAACCTTACCTTTGAACTTGGAATTGTAAAACAATGGCTAAAATACAACTTGGAAATCCTAGTCAATGAAACAATAGGTGCAATATTGACTCCAAATTCGTCCCCTCATAAAATGCAAGATTGCCTCTAAAGAATTCCTCAAATGCACAACTCAAAATGAGAAACAAATGAGGGAGCAAAAGAATAAATCAATATCCAAAAAGAGAAATAAATGGAAAGTACAATGACTGACAAGATGATAAATGCATGAGAAGACTGAATGTTGAACCTCGAGGATTCGAGGCCATGACGAATTCGGGAAAATCCATCATCAAAGGATTTTTTATGAATGTCTAGACACTTGACGAATCTGTCCAGAGGTGGATTCCATGAAACCTAAATCTTTTGGGGAAATCCATTTGGGAATGATTTCCACAAGACTCAATCCTTCGGCAAAATCGAGTAGGGAGGGATTTCCTCGAAACTCAATGAAACTTGCACAATTTTCTGCCTTAGAATTTTTTTTATGAGATATTCATATTCAAGGTGTCATCAAAGATAGATATGATGCAAAAAAAAGCACTTAAAGGGCGAATAAAGCAATGAGACTCATGCAAGTGAAGTGAATGAAGAATGAGAAACCCATCCCTTAAGGGGAAAAGGTGAAACCTAAAGCAAAACCAAAAAAAAAAGAAAGAAAAAGAGGGTCCCTACCTCCGGTGGGGCATGTGTGCTAAAAGTGCACAACAATGTCCTCTTTCTTGTTAGCATTTATCATTTTCTACTTTAAAGTAATTTCTCACAACATGGTGTTTAACAATTTGTTTAAAGAGGGGGAATACATTTTCATTATTCTTTAACATTTTTCATGTTTCATTGTGTAGTCTTCTTACTTCATGTGATGCATCTTTCACTTTGTGGTAATATTGGGTGTGATGTCCCTCAAGAGCATGATCTCTCTTAGCATATTATATTCCTCTTTGTGGTTTGATGTGACACACTACATCCCCTAAGTTGTGAATATTATATTCTTTGATTGGTCCTCTCTTGGAGGTATTAGGCATAATGTTCCCTAACTTAAGACCTTACATGACCTAAGAAAAAATCCTTTGAACGTTCCTTACACTATTTTTCATTTACAATTTTTGTTATATGGCCACCTTGCATAATACACTTTTCTTGTCTGTGGATCCATCTTGTTTGTTCATGAGTATCAAGCATACGAAGCTTTGCTTGCCTCATGAAGCTCTAAGTTGATTATTGTGTGGTGACTTATCAAAATTATCAAGAGGTATAGCTTTGTTTTGGTTGAATGAAAGCCAAACTTAGGCATAACTTCCCCATAGCCACTTGCTTGTGTGTGAGAGTGCATATGAGCCGCATGTGTATGTGTCTCACCTCTTTGGATACTCACCTAGTGGACAACCTAGAGTTCTATTTCCTTAGAGTGAGCATGCATTTTTGGACAAATAGCTTAGATTTGATCCACATTGCATTGGACAAATGATTGAAGCTTGATCCACCCCTTTTTGTTTTGTTTTTATTTATCTTTGGTAGTGTATTCTTGTGCCTTGTTTCTCTTTATATCATTTTCATGTGTGTTCTTTTGTGCCTATGTTGGTTTGTCATAGGATCTTGATCCCAAGGGCTTGATCATCCCTCTTGATCATTGTCATCCTATCTTATCAGAACTAGTACACTTGGACCCCTCTTGATGTGAGTTTTTCTGCTTTAGTGTGAGTTGGAAGCAAGTTCCTCCTCTCACTAAAGTGGGGGCTAAATGTGGCAACGAAAAAATGTATCCCTCTACATTTTTCGTGCTTATTTAGGCCCTCCTTATTAAATTGAGCTTAATCTTGCGTTGATTTAGTGTTGTAATGTGTTTAACACATTCAGACTAGTCTAGGGCTTTTATTGATTAATCTAGCTTCTTTATGCCTTATTTGGCCTTATTTTGCATCCACAAGCCTTAATTAATGCATCTTTCCAAGGATAATCCTGACATAAACTAGCATCCAATCATAATTTAGGTATTTTTGGATTGTATGGCCAAATTTAGTGATCTCGGACTCATACACCACCTTGGGCATATGGGTCACCTAAGTTTCAGCACCTCAATCTAGATTTCGCATGAATCTAAGCATTTCTTGAAAAATGTGTCCCATAGCCTATGCTAATGGGACTCATATGCCATTTCTTGCATATGAGTCTCATGTGGCTCAAACTTAAATTAAATTCAAATTATTGGAAAGATTTTCTTCTCCTAGATCTGATGTTGGCTTGTAGTGTTGTAATTTTAGGAAATTTGGCATAAATAAGCATAGATACAAGGTTATTTCACTCAGTTATCTCCTAACAAGAAACCAAGTGATCTAGCAAGTTGAATAAGCATCCTTATAGAAAATTTGTGTTTACAAGAGAATTGAAGAGCCTTCAAGAGCTGGTTATCAAGTGTTTTGGAGCATTATTCAAGTATCAAGCATCATGGAAAAGTCATCTTGCATCATGTTTGTTTTTGAGTTAACATTTGTGATGTAGAGTTTTATGATTCAAGCAAGCATTCAATTTGAGATCTACAACATCCAAGCTAGATTCAAGATCCACATCCATTGGAGCCACTTCATACATGTTTGCAATATTTTATTCATAGGGTTTTTGTGTGATTTGCAGATCTAGGTTGAAGACACATTGAAGAGCAAGATTGGAAAGAAGTTTTCAAGTGTGTAAAGTCATCAAAGTTATCACCTTGTTTAAAAGATCAATAAAAGACATCTATAGAGCATAATTCAATAATTCAAATCAAAAAATCAGGTTGAGAAGATAGAGCATAGTTTGAAGAGAAGATTTAGACTTTGACTTTCCGAAAAGGCCAAGAAGGACTAATACACCACTTCTGGCATATGAGTCCCAATACATTCAAATTTCTAGATTTTAGGAGTTTTAGACTTGTCTCTACCAGATTTTTGTTCCTTCCCATAAATCCTAATCTAGAACTAAATCTCCTAGCCTATAATATCAATCCCAATGTGCACTAAATTCAATACTTCTAGCATTTCAAGTCTTCATTCAAGCTACCACAAGTTTACAGGTACCCCTCCATAATTTTCAAGTTTATTGTTATGATTTACATTCATTTCTAGGTCATTTAGTAGTCTTGCATATCAATAGATTTAATCATTATGTCTTGCATTTTATTTTTCTTTCCAAGGCCTAGCTTGGTGGTGAACCCTTCTTTAGTCATTAATAATACCCTAGGAAAACCTTTATCAAATTTCTTTCCATCATTCCATCCTTGGAGAGAGATCTCTAGGGTTTCCCTGAGTGAAATAAGAGAGTGAAATAGGAACCCTCATGTGGTTCATCTCCCAACAGGTGGAGCACCCTATTTCCATTGTTTCAGAAATAAAAAGAATTACCAATAGTGCATAAAGCATAATCAATATAGAAGGCAACACCACATAGAAAGAAAAATAAGCTCCTATAATAGTTAGGGTTACACCCCATGATGACCAATGAGTTTCTTCCAATCATTGCACAAAATTTTTAGATTATGATCCTAAGGGTATTATCTCATACCTTAGTATATCAACCTATTTTTGTTTCTTCTTTCTTTGATTTGCAATACTTTCCTACATATTTACTTTATTTTTTTAAGTTCCACCTACAAGATCACAACATTGATAATAAAATACTTCATCACATTGTCATCAATTATATCCACCATTCTACATATTAATTTCCAATATATTTATCTTATTGAGCCACAATTAAATTTTAATGAAGCTCATCCTATTTGACAATACAATGTTCATAGCTATGAGCCTTAGCAGTGTTGGCCTCCTTATTGTACTCTTGTTTTTTAATAGGAGAATAAAAAAAGAACATAATCATAATCATCATTATCATTTTCATGGTAGGTTCCTTCTTCTTCAACATCCTAAATTTTAGAATCTTTAGGGGGGTCATTGTTGTCACTTTGTGCATCCTTGTATTTTCCCACTAAAGATAACCAATCTGAGATATTATTGTGGGTTCATCTATGTCAATTGTACTTTTGTTTATGGTTTTCCTTCCTTTCCCTTAGTTAGTTACCTAAATTGAAAATCCTAAAATTGGCTAAGTGAGGGTTTTTTGAGTCTTCAATCTTGTAGGGCACCCAAATGGGTATCCCTAGTTAAATTTTGAAGAAAATTGGGTTAAAATCAGCTATGTTATGTGCTTGCAGTTTTTGGATCTCCTACTAGACTTTGCAAAAAAGGATCCTAAATTGGTCCAATGTTTTCAATTGGTTATATGGCATAATTTAGTAGTGGATCAAGGTTATGAAAGGCTAAAATGAGGAAGGAATAAGTGGCTAAGTTTGGGTGCCCAAAGTTCATATGAAAGTGAAGAGTCTGCAATTTTTGGTTGATGTCATGTCAATGTCATTGTAGTACCAAGTGTGGTGGTTCTAAGTGAATTAAAAATGGAATTCAATAAGGTGTAGGTTTAGTAGGGTTGTGAACCTCCATAAAGGACTAAATTGAGCTAAGAATGGATTTGTGGAAAGGGGTAAGTGAACCAACTCAAATGTCACAAAGTGTAATTTAGTAGTAGGTCCCAATCTTGTGTGGAACCAATGGAGGTAGAATTTCTACAAGTACCTGGTGGAACCCCTAAAATTATTTGTGTTCCACTAATATTTTTTGCAAAATATGGTTGTGTTCTATAGTTTCAAATTGGTCATGTGGCTTAGGGTTTGGTTCTACCTTTGTTCTAGGGTTTTAATATGCCTTGAACCCTCATGAAACCCTAGGTACTTAACTCCTTTACAAGCATTCTAATTCATTGTTGACCCTACATCGCTTGTTGACGATCACATTAGTCATAACTTGAGTCATTTAGTTCATTTCTTTACTGGCCCCTTAAGCCTAGTGATCCTGATTGTTACCCATTGAATTATTCTAAATATTGTTTTATGTCATGCAGGTCATTAATCTCTTAAGTGTTTGATTTTATTGTATCTTTGGGGTTTTAATTTTTTATCATTAATCTATGGTCTCGGTCTAGGTTTTATGTCCCCACCTCTCATTGACATAGTCGGCCCCCTTTTAAGTGCTAACAAATATGCACATGAAGATATAATCCTCTTATGATGGTCGTGGGATCTACATGTTTTGATCTTGATCGCTCCCCACACCCCCGTCGGGTTTTATTTTCTATTAAAATATTTGAGCCCACTAGCAGGAAAGCGCCATGTGTCCCATATGTCAATGGGGCCCATTGATCTCTAAAGGAAATGAGCATTCAAGTTGATGAGATTGATGGTTGAAATAGGGTAACATGGCTCAATCTTGATTGTTCCCTACTAGCCCACAAGGGACCCACCTTCATCTCCCATTCCTCAATGGGGAAGTAGGGAGATGCCACATGGAAAGATCTAAACCGTCAAAGGAACTATAATAAAGTATAAAATATTTATGAACAATTTCAATATAGGGATGACTATATTAAAGCCCATGCTAGTAAAGGTTTTTTAAAAGAACATCTCTTAAATGTGGATGAGATGTTATAATTTGGGCCATCTATCTAATCTGAGGGTTATATGCAAAGGTAGAAGGCTTGAAGGGTAAAGTGCACACAAATTGGAGGTGCTAGATTCAATCTGGACTGACCCTTGCTTCCTTGTTGCTGAAAGATGCACATGGGTTGAACCCAACGGGGGAGCAGAGAGGCCGAAACATGGATTTTCTTAGCATTGGTAAAGATGGTGGAGCCTAAAGGATGACTTGGAAGATTTTCCACATGGCCTATTTTGATTGGTCAATGGTGACAATTGTGCATGGTCAGATTTTTTAAACTTCTTTGACTCAGTTTGGATCATTTTTCAGACCATCTCACTGTGCGATCAATGACTAACATTGAAAGTCAAGTTTAAGGGAAAATGAGTCATTCTACTTCATGCGAGCGATTAGTAATGGTTGATAAGATGCCAAACTACCAAATTAATTTGTCATAAAGCCATAAAATCCTACTTTAAAACATAATTGCAAATTGTTGAAAGAATGTAATGCATTCAAGGAGTTTTTTCTATGATTTTCAAGCTTGTTCGACAACAAGGATTAGGGTTTTTCAAGCATCCAAAAAACCATTAAGTGAAATTGTTAGCTTGCTTCTCAATTTCTTAATACTTGCTAAATTGTGCTTGCTCTTTCATTCTATCAGTAGGGTTTCCTAGTTTGTTGCATTTCTTTTAAGGTTTGATGTTCAATTCAAACGTTATTTTTGTTAAGTCTTATTTCTTTGTGCATCAAACCCATACCCTAGTCATAAACTTATATTTTTTTAAAAGGAAACCCTAGTTTGAGCAAACCCTAGGATTATGGCACAATAATTTAAAGTGTTTGCATCTAAAGAACAACACTTTGGTTCAAACCCTCTATTCAAGAATCTAGTCGAAGACCTAACTGACCAATTAAAATCCTCTACCTCTGATAAACCTAAGGGTCAACTGTTATTCCAAGGTACACAAATTGTGGACGAGATTATTGACAAACAATGCACTATTAAGGATGCCACACTATCATATACCGGATGGGCACAATTTAGCTGTTGGTTTAGCAATAGAAACTATGGAATTCTTGTGGGAAACCCCTTGAATTTGGATATGTGGAAACTGATAGTACCAAATTTCTACATGGATGTAGAAATATTAAAGGTAGTGACAGAAAATTATGACCCAATCACAAGGACTGTGATAACATTTGACAGGATTCAAATGGTCAAGGTCACTAGGGAAGAAATTGATGAAGCCTTCAAGTTGACTGAGTGGAATAAGGATATGGTCAAGATTGATGAAAAAGCACTCAGAGTAGAGTATGAGAGGGTGAGGCATACCTTAAATATTTTAGTGTTGCAACACTATTTGGAATCTACTGATGATTGAAATATTATCTTGGGTCCCTCAGAAAAAGATCTCTACCCCCATCAACTACTTTATATCTTATTTCTAGAGGACATTCTACTCTTTATGCCAAATCATAGGTTATGACCACATCATTGGCATGCCAATGGTAGAAATGTATATGGCTGCCCATATCCAACACCCTACATGCTACACACTCTATGACTATGGGGGTACTTGGCAGATAAGATTCATGAGGGCTTGGTTAAACTAAAAATGGTCACTATGGGGTTAGTTTTACTAGTACTCTTTGTTCATGCACATAATTTTTTTGAAGGGAGATACATATTTTGGTAAAGACGTGACATTGGAGAAAAAGGAAGGTGACTTGGATTTTCCTATCCAATATTGGACCAGAACTATTTATAAGAATGACAAGAAATTTGATTATGTGGTATTTGAAAAGCTTTTTTCCTCCAAGCTAAGAAGATTATTGATTATGAATATGTCAATAATTCCTACTGCTCTACATGAATTTTCAAGGCCCAAGGATACAAGGCTAGATTTGAATATTGATAAGAATTGTGGGGATGTGATCCATTACCAAAGTTACGCAATATTGAGGGTGTATGGAACAGTTGTCTCACCTCATATGTTGCCAAGGGATGTGCTAGAAAGGATTGGTTTTTTAGAGGTAATGTGGCAACTGGGAAATGTGGAGAAAGGAGGATGGGATAAAATAAATGATATACTCAAAACTTTGGAAATGAAAAGGGTAGAAGCAAGAAACCATGATCCCGAGGGATTTATGGCATGGCTGAAAGTAAGGATTAGAAGTTCGAAATTCATTCATAACTTCTACTTCCCTGAAGATATAATAAGAAATATTTTTGAATTTCAGATTCAAAATGAAAGAATAATGAAATGGATTGCATTGAATAAATTGGAGAGGGATCTACAATCTAAAGACCCTTAATTCTTGGCTCTTGCAGAAATTCCAAATAAAATACAAAGAATTGAACATGTTTTCTAGAACTTCAAGATAGTTGTTGATATTTAAAAGGTGAAAGATTGATTCAAGAGAAGGGGAAGGCTATTGCAATAGAGGAACAAGGTGAGGGGGATACCCATGTGATGGAAGAAAGATCAGCCCCCCAACCCCAAAAGAAAGTAATTGTCTTCAAATGGAGAAAGGACATGACGAAGGAGAAGAATCAATCAGTTTCAACCTCTTCCCAACAAGAGGAACAAAGAGTCCCTTCACCAGTGCAACAAGTGCCACCACCATCACCTCCTAAGTCAACTGGTCCTACAATCATTGAAATTATTTCACCACCTAGGTAGTTATCGCCACCCAAGAATCCACTTCAGAAGAAGAAAAAATTTGAATCAACTGGCCTGGTAGATTATGGGAAGATTTAGAAGATGAAATATTAGTGACTAAAGAAGAAATGCAACAAGGTATGCCTTCTTCACCTAGGGAGATGGTACTTGAGAAATTGGGCCTTATATTGAGTAAGGTTGGCCTCACAGGCATGAATAATTAGGATGATCTTAGAGAAGAGGCATGCACCAAATTCATGGATGATGACTCTTTTGTCAAATCCAAAGCTTTAATGGAGTTTTCTTGGAGGACTAGGAAAGATGAATTTGTTAATAACATTGCAAAGAAATGAATCTTGCATCCAAAATTGCTAGATGCGATCATTCAAACCCGAGTAATAAAGGGGATGAAATAAACTTTTCAAGAAGTGATTGGACAAGAAGGCAGAGAGATAGTAAGAAAACATGGTTTCTTTTATTGCTTGAATGGGATTTAGATTATACAATTGCTTTTGACACAATAACGAGGTATTATAGGCCTCTATATAATTTTGTGGAAGAAGCAACCATTGCACTATAAGGATTTGCATTCACTGAGCAGTGGGATACATTAGCTATCTGGGCCCTATCCCCCAACACCAAAAGGCTAGAAGTTGCAGAACGTGTTGTAGATTGTAGAGGAGGTTTGATCATAAAAAAGGGTGTCTAATACCTTAGCTATTGAGGTTTCTACCATGTAATTGAATGTTTCATAGTTCCCCAAAGCAATAGTTGAATCAATAACAACTGAGAAGGAGAAATTGAAAAAATTGTATAATGATTTATTGATTCAATATGGCCATGGCCAACAACAAATAATACAGTTACAAATTGAAATGGCATTATTGAAATAAAATATGAAAAACTTATAACTTGGTGAGAAAATGCAAATATATACTACTTCTACTTCTACATCACAAGAGCTAACACCATTTGCCTCCATCCATCCCACAAGTTCTTCATGGGAAATTATTCCTTACAATATGGGAAATGTGCCCATCTCAATGGAGGAACCTAGCACATCAGAGGCACAACAGGGAGATGAAATTAGTAAAGAATATTTTCTTGAAAAGATAAATGAATACGAAGAAAATTGTAGCCAACATGATAGGATGATCTTTGTCAGCAATTTGAAAATTGTGATTGCAGTGCTAGAACATTTAGATAGAGGAATTGACAAGAGATTAATTAGCATTCATGCTAGTTATTCCTCCATGGTTGATGGAGTAAATAATTTTGACATAGACAAGGAGGTGGAAATTTTTCTCATGGAGAAATAGATCCCAAGACTCCAAGATTTGAGGGTAATGGATGTGGGATACAAGCATGATGTAAATAAGCCTGATAAAATCCAACCCACCCTCAAATCTGTAAATGGAATTCAAGAATTCCAAGGAAAGATTGAGCCTTTGGAGGGTAAAATAAGGGAGTTGGTTAAGAGCTTTGATGAAATGAATCATGGTCTCCTGCTTGATATATTAAAGGACGATGGTGAAATCAAATCCCTGTAGGATTGGGGAAATTAGGACAATGAGGTGATTTCAAAGCAAGAAGTCTCAATTTGTGAAAGAAATGACATGAGAATGCTAAAGAAAAACATGGACATGCTTGCTCAAGAAGGAGTTTCTTTGGAATAATTTGATAAGGAGGCAAACCAAGTTGTCACTAAATATGCTCCTTATAGGTTAAAGGCTGACAATATTATCACATTAGACTATAGAGGAAGAATTCCAAGCATGGATGGACAAGTACTTGGATGTTTTGCAGGGTTTGGTTGCTACTATCAGATGGTTATTGCAATTTTGATCTTTTGGTATGCAACAGTGCTGAATAAAACATGAGAGAAAAGCAATACATTGCCTGGAACCAGTACAAATTAGGCCTTTGATAAAGTACAAATAATTTTTTGCTTTCTCTCCAAGCTGAAATTGATGACATAGGTATTGATGTGGATGTTTTTTATGCTCTCCCTCTTTTATTGCTTTATGTTTTAGTTTTTGCTAACTTGGTTGGCACATGGATTAAATTTTTCTCATGGATGATGCTACTACAATGATGAAAGATGCCCTTTGGAGGGTGGGAACCATCTTCTTTAGCGGTATGAAAGGGAATTTTGTCTTATATGGTTTTCCCCCTTTTGGAAATGCAAATGTAACTATCTTGGGGATGTTTGAAATTGAAATTGAAATGTAAGTCAAATGCAAAATGTGACTGAAATGTGTAATTTGGCCTGAAGCTTGTTGCTCTCTTGTTCCTATAAAAAGGAAATCAAGGCCAATTGCATGGGTCTTTGGTTGGTGAAGATTTTGAACTTATATAATAGAATTTTTTAATTCAAGTACAAATGAATATAATTAGTATTGAGTCTTAGGTATGAATTTGAGTCTATGATAGGCATAATAGTTTTACAATAGTGATGGCATTTGAATGAAAGTTGCAAATTCTAGACTAGTTTCTCTCCTTTTATATTCTATTACTCAAATTATTAATAAAATGATCAAGGATCCTTTTATTGGTCTTCAATCATTCTGGTTGAATGTATGGTTTTGTCTCTAGTTTAGTTCAAGGAATTAATTAAAATGCTCTGATGAAATCATAGGTTTGTGTGGTTAAGTACACGGATTTGATAAGTAGTTTATGTTCTAGGATATTTAGAGTTGTTTTATTGTAACACAATATCATAATGGTCTATAAGTGTTGAGTTAAATCACTATTGTATTATAATTTATTTCAAATTTGAATTCTCTACCCAATGGATAAAACACTGTTTTATTAATTTGGTCAATTTTAAATGATAATGTGCATAATGAAAGTGCTCATGAAGAGGTGCATGAATTTGGTGAGTTGGATACAAATGAGGAATTGTTTACCACTAATTAAGTCCCTAATGGTAACAATGAAATGTCAAGAGAAGAAGAGAGGTGGGAGTTCTGGGAAAAGGATAATAAATTCCCAGGTAGAAGGGAAACTCCTGGGGGTAAATCCATTTTTAATGATGATAATTTCAAACCGAGGGGTAGATCCATAGTATAGCATCACATCATTCCCCTAAGAGGTAAATAACAAATCTCACCTTTTACACTCATAAACCTAATGAGTCTAAGGATGTCTTAGAAGATTAAGATGACATAGATAAAGATATGCAAGCCTTAGAAGAAGAAGAAATCAAACTCAAGGAGTTGGAGAAGGAACAAGAAAGGGAAATAGAAGAGAGAATTAAGGAAAAAATCATAGAAAGAGACTCCCAAAGAAGAAGGATTGAAAAATGAAAGAAGCATTAAAGGAAGAACCAATTCCTGAAATTCCTTCCAAACCTGTTGTTAATGCAACCCATGATCCTCCTAAGGTGACCATTCCTATGATAACCTCTACTAGAATTACTTACATTTCTTATATTACAACAACTAAGGTCACAAATCCTTCTACTACTACTAAGAAGTCACAACCTATAGATCATGGAAAGAAGCCTATAGGCCAACCCAAGAAAACCATCCCTAGTACAAAAAAAATACAAATACAAATACTTCATCTACTAATACATCTGTGTATGTTAGAATGTGTAAATCAAAATGAATCTAATCTAATACACCAATGAAACATTAGATTAAAGAAACTAAATTAAAGAAATCAAAACACAAACTCTAAACACAGGCAGCTTCTTCAAATTCGTCCCATTGTCCTCTATCTCCAAGGATTCGTTTCAAGATGTTGGCTCTCTGTTGTTTTAAATAGTAGCTTGTAGAATGGCAGCTTGAGAGAATGAGATTAATGAAAATGAATGTGCATTTCTAATATGCTTTAAGCTATGAAAATGAAATGCTAATTAAATGCTAGAAATGCTTGATAAAACTAAAACGCGACTATAATAACTACATATGAAAATCTAGAATTCAAGGTCCTTTCCAACTCACAAGAGGGTTGTATTTATAGATTTTTGAAGGAAAGAATTCAATTGGCCAAGATCAATGGTTGAGTTCAAACCTGTTAAAATGAATGGTGAGAGATCGAGAATTTGAAAAGAAGATGGAATTTTAAGAGACAGATGGAAAATGAAGAGACAAATGGAAGATGTGTCCATAATTAAAATAGATAATATTTAATTATGTGTGGGAAATGAAAATCTTCTTAATTAAATATTTGAAAATATTTAATTATTGAGAAGAGAAAAATCTTTTTAATTAAATATTTGCAAATATTTAATTATTGAGAAGAGAAAAAGCTTTTCAGAAAGGGTTTTAATTAAATATTGAAAATATTTAATTAAATGTGAAATGAAGAATATCATTATAATTTAAACTTGTGATAATTAATATAAATAAATTGTGAAATCTATTTAATTAATTAAGAGGAAAATAGCATTAATTAAATAAACTTATTTATTTAATTTAAATAGAAGAATTGGAAAAATGAACAATATAAATAAACAATTAAATTTATTTATATGTAGATGAATTAAGAATATTAATTAAATAATTCATATTTAATTAATTAATAGGTTTGGTTAACCGTGACCATTTTTAGATGTGTACATTTTGCCCCTCTTTGAAGTGATGTGTTTTATGCATTGCTTCAAAGAATTTTGCCCCATAATTTTAGAAATTACCAATGCTATATGACCCCTCAAGAGATAAATCGTGTGATGAGAATGATGATGAGGATGATTTGGAAGATTTTCAGATGATTTTGGAGAAAATTTGGCGATTTATCTCTCAAAATAGCACTTTGCATAGTAAAAATAAAAATAATTTGCCACTTTTACCCCTTTAAAAGGTAAAAAAGGTGAAAAGTCATTTTCATTTGAATAGCAACCTTTGAGAATTTTTGAGCTCTGAGAGAGATATTAGCGATGCCGATCCCTTATGAGCGCCACATATTCGAGCGAGGCCACCGTCATCAGAGACCCGCAACCTATGGACCTCCGGTAAGTCGATCAAAACCTCTCTATCAATTTTTAAATGATTTTTGAATGCTTTTTTGAATTTTTTTTTTGATTTTTTAAATTATGTTTTAGCACATAGAATTTTATTTCGGCACATACAAGCTTTAATTTAGCGGATATATTAGATAAACCGGAGCATCCAAAGTGGCGCATAGGTGAATTAGCACATATGATAGATCAAATGGCACATCCATGAAACTTGCCTGTGTAGGATGGTAGATTAGCGCATAGGCTAGATTAGTGCATAGGTTAATTCAACAAGAATTGAACAAAATGGAGATTGAGGTTGCTAATGTAGAAATAGCAAGGAAGATATCATTTCTCAAAACTTCTATTCCTGATCCAAGAGCTTAAAACTCTAGTCACAATAATCCTAATCCACATAAGGCCAAGTCAGATGGACATATCCCTAGTAGAAGTGGTAGTGGAGATTAGGGTGGTGGAGGTGGAGGTAACAATAAAATTAAGAACACTTATTCTAGAGATGGAGAAGGAAGTGGTCATGATGGAAAGAAAAATGGAGGTGGTGACAATGGTGGGGGTGGAAATGGAAAAGGTAATAAGCAATATGGTGATCAAGGAGCTAATGAACCTCATAACAATCATAGAGATTGCTTCACCAGAAGGCCAATGTAGTTAGATAGGTATCAACAATTATGTTTTACTAGAATTCTTGGTTACCCAAATCAATTCCTTGAGGATATCAGACTACCTTAGTTAATTTATCTAGTAGAAATGCCATAAGTGGTGGGGATCACTTGAAATAATTAGAAAATGTAATACGTGATTTTGAGGTGGAGGTTGAGGATGTGATGATAAATTTTTTCATGTAGTCACTCATTGAAGATGCCAGAGAAAGGTATAGAGATTTACCAACTGAGAGCATTGGTTCTTAGGAAGAGTTCAAGAGGGTATTTAGAGAGCAGTGTGGTGACAAGACTGATGCAATGTTCCTCCTCAATCAATTTGACATCTCTAAAGGTTCAAATGAGGTTGTTGTTGATTTCAATACATAGTTCCAAAAAGGCATGAGTAAGATACCTCTTGATTTGAGACTTAATGACAATGTGTGTCTAGTTAATTATTGAAATACATTCAATGCAAAGATGAGCTATCTCTTTTTAGATAAGATATCTTCCTTGCTAACAAATTGGTTTACTTATAAACTTAACCATTTCACCTTAAATTCAATCTATTATTAAGTGTAAACATGGAATGCAAATAACAAAAAGAAAACACTACAGACACCAAATTTGCGTGGAAAACCCAATGAGGGAAAAAATATGGTGAGGATTAACTCACAATGTAGTAGTAATGCAATACCAGATACAAAGGCTCACTACCCAGATTAAGGGCTCAATGCCTTGAGAAGGAATCACTACCCAGAAAGGAGGCTCATTGCCTACAGAAAAATAGAAAATAGAAAAATGAAGATCCACCACTAGGGTTCCACACATTCACAACCTGATCAGAAGATTGTAGATGCCATCAACTCACTACTTTTAGGAATCTAACACCTTAAAATACTATTTCCTCAATTCCTTCTTTCACTCACTTTCTCATTTCATGGATGATAGATGGATGGATATGAAATTCAACACAATTGGATTTGCTTATATACCATCTTCAACCTTAGAAAAATTTACCAAGGTCGGTTATACAATTCCAAATTACAAATTCAAACTAGGCCGGCTACTCAACATTCATGTCGTGGATAAGAATGTGAGAGGACCAATTACATATTTAATTTAGGACCTAAGAAACATCATGTATCATGCACATGCTTTCTCAAATTGATGCAAAAGATTAATGTAATGTGTAAGCACCAAGTCAACCAAACCTAATGAAAACATTGATGATCTTTTGAAGCACACACATCTCGAGCATGATAATCACATGTGGATTACTCAACATGCTACACTAGAAATTTCACCATCTCTAATAACACCTTAGGTACATCCGTAGCAATTAAAACAAGATTGATTCATAGAGAACTCTTCACCAGTCCAACCAGACCAACCAACAAAAGCACAGGAGCTTTCGAGTAATTCTTCTGAAGTGCCAAACCACAAGAAAATCTGTTAGAACATAGAAACCATCAAGAAGAGTTATTTCCTAGATCCACAAGATCTAAAACCAAATATCAAAAGATTGTAGAGCCAAAACATTTCTCCTAGTCCACAAACAAATATTTTTTGGCAAACCAATTCACACACCAACGAACATATCTCCTACTCTCCATCGACCCAGAAGCTAAGACTCAAGATATATGATCGATTGAAGCTTATGAACACACCTACAGATCCAAATAGGTATAAGATCAACATAGGAGAAATGTGGAGTACAATACTAGAGCACACTCAGAACACATTTCAATACTGCTTACATTGTTTCTCAAATTTTCTCAAAAGAACTTGGTGAAAACACAACTACCACTTCATAAATATAGCTCCATGTACTCTAAGAACTTCTATAGTATCTCAATTATAAAAATACCATCTGCAACAACTTGAACTATGTTCACATCAATGAAAACATTAATGACAACACCACTAAACACATCCATACTTGAAAAAATTTATCCCTTTATCATTGATGGCAACACATGATGTGAAAAACCATCAAAGATAACATACATTCTTTTCAGAAGTGACAACCTACCAAGCATAATTTTTTCACATTCTTCTCTCTCCCCCTTTGACATTAATGAAAAAGGAAATTCTTGTCATAGAAAGCCTTGCTCACTCCCCCTTAGGAGTACACTCACATCAAATACTGCAACAATGCACTTCTCTACTCCCCTTGAGGAGTAGACCTTAGTCACCAGTCCAGGAACAAAAGAGTTTGTGAATGCACTGAATTGATGCACCTCCATGTGAACTTAGTTCAAAGAAGTAGGTGTAGTAACCCCTAACTTCCCTATGAGATACTCAAAAGTTTCCTTCGGAGGGGACTTAGTGAATATGTTTGCAACTTGTTCCTTGGTAGGTACATATTCAAGTTTAACTTCATTCCTTAACACCACCTCCCTTAAGAAGTGATACTTGATAGATATGTGCTTTGTTTTGGAATGCATCACTGGATTCTTTGAAAAAAATTTAGCATTTTTATTGTCATAAAATATAGAGATCGGTTCATCACTTACCACACCTATGTCCATTAAGGTTTGCTTCATCCATAATACCTGTGTACAATAGTGTGCTGCTGCAATATATTCTATTTCTATAGTGGATAAAGAAACTAAATAATGTTTCTTACTCAATCATGAAATTGATCTCCTGCCAAGGAAGAATGCACCACCACTTGTACTTTTTTGGTCATCTACACAACCAGCCCAGTCTACATCAGTGTAGGCATTCAAAGTGAAATCATTGTCCTTCAAATACCATAGCCCATAATCTAGAGTTCCTTTAAGATACCTAAATATCCTTTTCACATTTGTAACATGTGCTTCCTTCGGTTCTGCTTGAAATATTGCAAATAAACATACTACATGCATAATGTCCAGTCTAGTGGAAGTAAGATACAATAGTCCACCAATCATTGATCTATACATGCTTTGATCAACTTTAGCAGATTCATATTCCTTACTCAACTTACATCCAATTACCATAGGGTTACAGACCGGTTTGGAGTCATCCATTCCAAACTTCTTTAACAATTCCTTAACTTACTTAGATTGTGAAATGAATATCCCTTTGTCAGTTTGATTTACCTAAATTCCAAGGAAGAGATTTAGTTCACCAATCATAGGCATTTCAAGTTATTTTTGCATCTCTTCAGCAACTATCTTGCACATACCTTTATTTCCACCATAGATGATGTCATCAACATATACCACAACTATCAGTACCTTGTCTTTCTCAACCTTGAAGTAAAGATTATTATCTGCAAACCCTTTTCTGAATCCCTTCTTTGTGAAGTACCTATCCAATCTAGCATAGCTCTAGGAGCTTGCTTCACTCCATATAATGCCTTCTTTAACTTACAAACCATGTCCAATTTTTTTGATAGTTGAATACCTTCTGGTTGCTCCATATATACTTCTTCTTCTAGTTCCCCATTCAAAATTGCAGACTTGACATCCATCTAATATACTTTGAAGTCCTTATGAGTTGAAAAGGCTAAGAACATCCAAATGGCCTCCATTCTTGCTACAGGTCCAAAAGTTTCTTCAAAATCTATTCCTTCAACTTGTAAATATCCTTTACATACAAGTCTTTCTTTATTTCTTACCACTTCACCATCTTCATTCAACTTGTTCATGAATACCCATTTTGAACCAATTACATTCTTGTTTGAAAGTCTAGGGACTAGCTCCCATGTCCCATTCTTCTATATCTATTGTAGTTTTTCTTTCATTGCTCTAACCCAACTTTCATCATTACATGCTTAATTCATAGTCTTAGGTTATATCTTAGAAAGTAAACACATGTTTACCTCAACCACTTTGCTTCTTGTCTTCACTCCTTCACTTATGTCTCCAATTATTTGTTCCTCCAGATGATTTTTCTAAACATATTTACGAGTCTTGGGTACAAGTTCTAGAGTCTCTTCCTTTTCATCACTTTTTTCTTTCTCTTCCTTTTCTTCTTCTTGTATTTGTACACGGATAGGATCATCAGGTTCAACTAAATTTATTTCCACTAGTCTATGCATAACTGAAAGGAAAACAGACAGTGCGGAAACACTTTCCTAACGCTAAAACTATAGAGGAGAAGTGCAAAGACTAGTTTAAAAAAAATCAAATGCTTAAGATGAATACATACAGGATAACAAGAGTAACAAAAATAAACAATCACAGAGATAACACTATGTTTATGTGGGAAAAACCTTACGGGAGAAAAACCCACCACACCAAGCTAAGTCACTTTGTATTACAATAATAATAGTTTACATTCAAAGTTATAGACTTGACTTGAAGATTTCATCTCTCAACAACATTCAGTAGACCTCTTCACTTGTTTGACTACTCTCACTGTTTCAATGCTTTTCAGCATACAATAAATAATAATAAAAAATTCACACCCATCACTTTTTTGACTTCTATATTATATATTCGACTGTAACAAATCTTACTTTCATTATTCAACCAACAACCAATCAAGTGCCTTAATTATGCACCTTTTCCTGATAGGAAGATCTGATTGCTTCCTAACCAAGTCGCCCTACAATCATGCATCGGGCCACCCAGGCATCAATTCTCTTTGCCAGAAATGGATCCTGTCAACCACTGAATTTGAGCCTTGCAGTTAATGCTTTCACCACTCCAGACTTTGGCCAATCAGTCATTGATAACTCATCACGTGTCGCCTTCCTATTTTTTCACTACTTCCAGTCAACTCAGACCGGTCAAACAAATGCCAAACTCCTCTTATCGCACCACCACATCAGGAAAAAGGGACCACCACAGTATGGCGGTAGACATACCGCACCACCATGACCAAGCAAAGGGACCGCCGTGGTATGGCAATAGGCCCTTGACCACCCATCGACCACCTTCACTGTGTCACCACTGAGCTTAGCTCAACCCTCTGTTGTATGGAGATAACCGTCTGTGCCAACCATCGAGCCCACCATGCTACCGCTCCTTGACCACAAGGCCTTCAAGGTAAGGAGGTAAGCTACTCCACTGACCACCATAGCATACCACACCACCACGACATGGAAAAAAGGCCATCATGGTGTGGTGGTAGGAATTCTTCACTGACTGTCACAGTCTATTGCACCACTATGCCAACCTCGAGCAACCCCTGCAGTATAGAGGTAAACCTTGAAACTAACCACACCAGTCCACCATGCTACCACCAGCTCAAGATAAAGACCCCATGGTATGGCGGTAACACCACCCAACCATGGATAGAGCAACAGAGGCCCACGATAGGGTGGTAAACCACACAACCATGCCTCAAAGAAGAACTCCCAGTCGTAGAGAGATAAAGGCTAGAAAATTCAGCAAAACGCGAAGTCTTTTACAGAGGTTCAAGTGAGAAGTTGAGGCACCTATTCCCAACAAGCTCCCACTTGATGAAGACTTCTTGGATTCCTTTAGACTTTGAAATTATTGACAACATAGGCCACAAGGCCCATCAAATCTGTGCACCATCTAAACTTGTTTATGCTCAATAGCTTCATTAATGCATCTGCAACATTCTTCAAAGTGTCAACCTTTTCTAAAAAGACCTTTCCATCTTCCACCATATCCCTCATGAAGTGATACTGCACATCAATGTGCTTTGTCCTGGCATGAAAAGCAGGGTTCTTTTCCAAACAAATGGCACTCTGAATATCACAACAAATTGTAATCTTCCCTACATTAAAACCAATATCAGAGCACAAACAACTCAGCCAAATAGCTTCTTTGTAGGTGTGTGTTGCTGCCATGTATTCAACCTTTGTAGTAGACAAAGCGACTACAACCTATTTCTTTCTCATCCAACTGACTGTACCACCATTTAACATGAAAGTATATCCACTAGTGGATCTCCTGTTGTCAATGTCCCCTACCCAATCAAAGTCCACATATCCATGAATGCTGAGTGTTCTCTATGATGCAACTAAGTTTCCATGGTAACATAGAGCATATTCTAAAGTTCCCTTTAAATATCTAAACACCCTCTTCACAATATCCCAATGTATCCTTCCTAGATTTTCCATAAAATGGCTAACTCCCACTGCTTGGGCAATGTTTGGCCTTGTATAGACCATTTCATACATTAAACTATCAACAACACTGACATAAGGCACCCTGGTCATGTCCTCCATCTCAGTAGCAGATTTAGGACAGTCTTCAACAGATAGCTTCATTCCTTGACATACTAGAATAACTAGCCGCTCGCAATCATTCATACCAAATCTCTCTAGAATAGTGTTAACATACTTACTCTGACTTACCCAAATCTTTCTACTTGTTCTTTCCCTATTTATTTCCATTCCTAGAATATACCTTGATGCACCTAGATCTTTCATTTCAAACTTTGCAGAAAACTGAGATTTAAGATCAAAAATCATAGACTTACTATTTCGTATGAACAACATATCATCCACATATAGGGTAATAATAAGCACACGATCATTTTCAGATTTTGATCTCACAAATCCCATAGACAACACAAAAGTGTCAAATTTATGGTACCACATTCTAGGAGACTGCTTCAAACCATACAAAGATTTGTTTAACTTGCAGACCAGACTTTGTTTACCTTTTTCAATGAAGTGCTCAGGCTGGGACATGTAAATTTCTTCTTCCAGATCTCCATGGAGAAACATTGTCTTCACATCCATCTGCTCAATCTCTAAGTCATACGCAACTACCAATGAAAAGAGAAATCTGATAGATGTCAGCTTTGCTATAGGGGAAAATATTTCTCCATAATCAATTCCCTCTATCTGGGAAAATCCCTTTGCAACCAACCTTGGATTATATTTTTCAACACTTCCATCTAGACCAGTCTTCTTCTTAAATACCCATTTACAACCAATAGGCTTTCACCCTTTAGGCAAAGGTACCAAATCCCAAGTTTCATTCTTCTTCAATGATTCCATTTATTCATTCATGGCTTCTAACCATGAATTTGAATCGGTCATGCTAATAGCTTTTTTCACAGTCCTAGGCTCATCAGTGCTAGTAATCAAAGCATAGGTATAGTTTGAATCCAACATAGAGAAACCATACCTATCAGGTTGTCATTTTTCATATGTAGACTATCTTACTAGTTGAGGTTGTGGTTCTTCATCTTTAGAACTCTCAGAGCTACTTGAACTCTCCCCAGTTTCAGGTATACCATGTAGTTCCTCTTTTTCTAGAGTTTGAGGAATTTGAACTACATCGTTCTTCTTTTCTCTTTGATCTTTCTCTAACTATGGATCAGTTACTGAAGGTTTCAGCTCACAAAATATTACACTTCTACTATACAGATTCTTCTCAGTATCAGGATTCCAAAGCTCGTATCCCTTCACACCAACACCATAGATGATGAAGATAATAGCCTTGTTCTCCAACTTTGATCTTTTCGCATTTGGCACATATACATATGCATCACAATCAAAGACATGAATATGTCTCAGAGAGGGCTTCTTACCAGACCACACTTCCAAAGGTGTTTTGTCTACAAGAGCATAACGAGGTGAACAATTTATCAGGTAACATGTTGTAGCCACAACCTCAGCCCAGAACTTCTGCTCTAGACCAGTACTACTCAACATACTTCTCACTCTCTCCATTAACATTTTGTCTCAAGAGTTACTCTTCTTCTTCTTTTTCTCCTTAAAATCCTTTCCGATATGACTATGTTGCCCACAGTTCCAGCATTTCACCTTGAAATTTTTACTGGGAGACTTTTATCTCCCTTCAAATTTAGATTTGGACTTCTTGTCCTTCTTCTTTCTTTTCTCCTTCGATCTTCCTCGAACAACAAGGGCCTCTTTGGCCATCTTTGAAGACTTCCTTTGCATCTCTTCAAACAATAGTGAGGAAACAACATCTTCCATCTTGAAAGTAGTGGTCGTAATTCCAATAGCCATTATAAGATGATCCCAAGTGTTAGGTAACAAACATAACAGGAGCATGCAATGATCCTCCTCCTCTATCTTCACACCCATAGATGTGAACTGAGCAACAGTCATATTAAATGAGTTCAGATGGTCTGCAACAAATGCACCTTCTTCCATCTTCAAGGAGTACAAATTATTCCTTAGGAATAACTTATTTACCAGAGAATTTCCCTGATAAATGTCACCAAGCTTCTTCCATAATGAAGCTATAGACTTCTCCTCATGGACATTCAAGAGTACAAAATTAGCCAGACTAAGTCTTATCAGACCTCTTTCTTTTCTATCTGCTAGATCCCAATCTTCTTGTTTCATACCTTGTGGAATAGTTCTAGACACAACAACCTAGAGGTCTCTACCCACAAGGAACTCTTCCATTTTTAGTTTCCACAACTCAAATTTTCCACCATTTAATTTTTCAATTTCTACTCTACCTGATATATTCGCCATCTCAAACAGAACTAGGTTCTCACTTTGCAAGACTCCCACTGGAGTAGTATTAGCACAAAAAACCAACCTTACTAACAAGGATAACACAACTGGCCAAGCTCTGATACCACTGGAAAGGAAAATAGATAGTGCAAAAATGCTTTCCTAATGCTAAAACTATAGAGGAGAAGTGCAAAGACCAGTTTTAAAAACTTTCAAACACTTAAGATGAACACATACAGGATAACAAGAGTAACAAAAATAAATAATCAAAGAGATAACACCAAATTTACGTTGGAAAACCCTTACGGGAGAAAAAACCCACCACACCAAGCTAAATCACTCTATATTATAGTAATAATAGTTTACATACAAAGTTAAAGACTTGAATTGAAGATGTCAACTCTCAGCAGCATTCAGTAGACCTCTTCAGTTGTTCGACTACTCTCACTATTTCAATACTTTTTAGCATACAATGAATAATACAAAAGAAATTCACACCCATCACTTTTTGTACTTCTATATTATATATTCGACTGTAACAAGTCTTACGTTCATTATTCAGCCAACAACCAATCAGGTGCCTTAATTATGCACCTTTGTTTGACAGGTAGATTTGATCGCTCCCTGACCAATTTGCCCTGCAATCACGTATCGGGCCGCCCAAACATTAATTCTCTTTGCCTAAAATGGATCATGTCAACCACCAAATCCGAGCCTTGCAGTTAATACTTTCACCACTCCAAACTTTGGCCAATCAGTCGTTGATAACTTGCCACATGTCACCTTCCTATTCATTCATTGCTTCCAATCAAGTCAGACCAGTCAAACAAATGCCAAACTCCTCTTACCCTGCCACCACATTAGGTGAAAGGGACCACCATGGTATGGTGGTGTTACCATGGTACCACTCAGCTCCTACTCGTTCTTTGTGGTATGGCGGTAGACATATCACACCATCGCAACCAAGAAAAGGGATCACCGCAGTATGGCAGTAGGGCCTTGACCACCCCTCTGCCACCTTCACCGTGTCATTGCCAAGCTTAGCTCAACCCTCTACGATATGGAGGTAACCTCCTATGCTGACCATCGAAACCACCACGCTACTGCACCTTGACCATGAGGCCTCCACATTATTTCATAGTAGGAGTCTTACCAATCCACAACTCATAAGGGGTATGAGTGTTGCTACCTCTGATCCGAACTCTGTTAAGAATGTAAATAGTAGTATGGATTGCTTTTCTCCAATACACATCAGGAACATTTTCTTCTTTCATAATAGTTTTGACAACCTCTTGAACAATCTGGTTCTTTCTTTTTACAACTCCATTTTGTTGAGGGGTTCTAGGAGTAGAATAATGTCTCTTTAGACCATGTTCTTCATAGAATGCATTGAACTCACCAAAAGTAAATTATCCACCTCTATCAAACCTAAAGCATTTAATTCTCAAGTTTTCCTCATTTTCTAATCTTTCCTTAAATACTTTGAATCTATCAACAACTCAAGCCCTTTCTCTAAGAAATGTAACCCATGTCATCCTAGAGTAATCATCAGTCAAGAGCATAAAGTACATTTTAATATTTAGGCTTCTTGTTCTTGTAGGACAATAGAGGTCTATATGGATTACTTCTAGCATTCTGGTAGATGATTGATCCTTTCCTTTAAAACTATTTCTTTTCTATTTTGCCATCTGGAAACTTCTACAGATTGAATTTGAAGGCTTTGTGATTCTAGGTAGATCTCTGACAACTTCTCTAGAACTGATCCTAACCAAATTATCAAAATTCGCATGTCCCATTCTTCGGTTCTAGAGCCAACTCTCATTGATCTGAGAAACAAAACATTGATCATCACCACCCTTAAGTTGATAGATGTTTCCATGAGTTCTTCTTCCAGCTACTACCACAGTTTGGGATCCTTTTTTGATCTCACAAGTGTTATCCTGAAACACAAACTTACAACATTTGTTGCACATTTGTCCAACACCTAAGAGATTATTCCTTAAACCCTTTACATAATAAACATTATCAGTATTGTGTTTTCCATCAAAGCTAATTGTTCCTTTACCAACAATCTTAGTACCAGAGTCATCTCCAAACATGACTATTCCTCCATCATACTTCTCAAGTTTAGTAAACTTACTCTTATCACCAGTCATATGATTTGAAAATCCACTATCAATTACCCAAAAGTATTCATCCTATCTGGCATGAAAAGTAGTTACTAGATTACATTTTGTTTCATCCTTCTTGCTCTCCAAACCAGGTTCCTTTGCATATTTCTTTTCTAGGGATACAAACAAACATTCATCTTTATCTTCCTCAAAGTCAGATTCGTCATCATAAATTCCTGCATCTTCCTGGACATAATACAACTTCTTGAAATTCTTATCCTTCTTATCTTTGTAATTATTGTTATTGTCCTTTTTCTTCTTTTGTGTGGCTCTATTAGGACATCTTGATGCATAATGACCAATATTTCCACAACTAAAACACTTAAAAGGAAACTTACCTTTGTATTTACCAGTACCTTTCTTCAATCTCCTTGTGATATTTGCTTCCAAATCTTCTACATCATCATCATCTAGATCATCTCCTATCTTCATTGCTTTAAAGGTTATTTCAGTCTTGTCCTTATCTTTGGAAAATTTTCTCATTTCAAATGCAGTCAGGACACCAAATAGATGCTCCTTAGTAAATGTCTTTGGATCATATTTTTCATCAAGAGAAGATACTTTGTCACTATAATTGTCTTGTAAGGTCATCAATATCTTCTCAATTATATCTTCATCTATCATGGTACCACCTTGATTATTGATTTATGTTGCTATAAGTTTAACTCTCTGATAATAGCTTGCAATGTCTTCTCCATCTTACTTTCTCAAGTTCTCAATTTTTTTCTTAGCAGTTAGCTTCTTTGATAACTTTACTCTAGCATTCCCTTCATAAATGTCTTTCAATTTTGTCCATACTTCATGAGTAGTAGCGAGAGAAATTACTTTTATTCTTTTAGTTTTAGATAAAGCACTAAAGATAGCATACCTTGCTTTCTCATTCTCTCCAAAAGTTGCAACCACGTTAGCAGAGGAAGGACCAGCTGCTAGTATCACATACTTTGTTTCCACAACTTTCCAGGTATTGAAACTAAGTGAAATCAGATAACTTCTCATCTATTATTTCCACTCACTGTAATCAGCTCCATCCAAAATAGGAATCTACAACTTGTGCACCATCTGATCTACCTAAAACGGTTAATATTTTCACTAAGGATTCAGAGCTTTGATACCAATTGCTGAAATGTACAAGACATCTAAGAGGGGGGGTGAATTAGTTGTATAAAATAACTTTACTTATAAACTTAATCTTTTCACCTTAACTTCAATATGTTACTAAGTGTAAACATGGAACACAAATAACATAAACAAAACACTAGAGACACCAAATTTACATGGAAAACCCAATGAGGGAAAAACCATGGTCAGGATTAACTCACAATATAGTAGTAATAAAATATCGGATATAAAGGCTCACTACCTAGATTAAGGGCTCACTGCCTTGAGAAGGACTCACCGTCTAGAAAGGAGGCTCACCACCTATAGAAAAATAGAAAAGAGATAAATGAAGATCCACCACTATGGTTCCACACATTCACAACTTGATCAGAAGATTGTAGATGCCATCATATCATTACTTTCAAGAATCTAACACCTTAAAGTACTGTTGCCTCAATTCACTCTTCCACTCTCTTCTTTTCACACTTGTTCACACACTTCACTCACTTGCTCATTTCATGGATGATAGATGGATGGATATGAAATTCACCACAACTTGATTTTCTTATATACCATCTTCAACCTTAGAAACATTTACCAAGGTTGGCTATACAATTCCAAATTACAAATTCAAACTAGGTTAGCTACTCAACATTCCCACGGTGGATAAGAATGTGAGAGGACCAAGTATATATTTAATTTAGGACCCAAGCAACATCTTGGATCACACACATGCTTTCTAAAATCGATCCAAAATCATAATGTAATGTGTAAGCACTAGGTCAGCCAAACCTAATGAAAACACTGACGATCTTTTGAAGTACATGCATCTCCAACATGATAATCACATGTGGATTACTCAACACACTTCACTAGATATTTAACCATCTCTAAGAACACCTTAGGTACATCCTCAACAATTACAAGAAGCTTGATTCATAGAGAACTCAGAGCAGGTCTTCCAAAGTGCCAAACCACAAGAAAATTAGTCAGAACATAGAAACCATAAAGAAGAGTCATCTAATAGATCTGCAAGATTTGAAACCAAATATCAAAAAGACTACAAAGCCAAAACATTTCTCCTAGTCCATAAACAAATAGTTCGAGAAAACCAGTTCACACACTAGTGAACATATCTCCTACTCTCCGTAGACCCAGAAGCTAAAACTTAGGATATAAAATCCATTAAAGCTTATGAACACACCTACAGATCTGCACAAGTATGAGATCAACATAATAGAAATGTAGAGTACAATACCAAATCACAATCAGAACACACTTCAATGCTTCTTTCATTATTTCTCAAAGTTTCTCAAAAGAACTTGGAAAAAGCACAACTACCACTTCATAAATACAAATCCATGTACTCTAAGCACTTCTATAGTATCTCAATTATACAAATACCATATGAAACAACCTAAACTATGTTGAAATCAATGATAAAATTAATGACAACACCACCAAACACATCCATACTTGTAATAGTTAAAATATTGAAGAACCCCATGAAAGAAGATTACACTCTGCAAAAAAGAGAGCTTCATTGGAAGACAAGATTGAGAAGGTAGCAAGTTCCATGAAGGATATCAAATATAGACTTGCCATGCAAGAAAAGGGTCTTACTAATGATAAGTGAAAATTTCAAAAGAATGAAAGGCCTCCTCAGTTGGAGGACCATCCTTATAACACTAATTAGCATAATGGAAAGCCAGTTTAGAATGGTCAAAAGAACATGCAAAGTAAAGTTTCCCCCTAATCCATTGCAGAAATTTTTTGTTAATTTTGCTGATGAAATACCTTGGTGTATTGTTTGGTAGCTTCCACATGCTTCTCAAACATGTTTAGTAGCAAGATAGTTTGAAGAAGAGCACAATTATTCATGTGACTATGAGTCTATGGAGGAAAATGATGTGGAAGTACATGTTCTCGTGCACATATTAGATTTTGTTGATGAGGAATGTTCTTCAGAAGAAGAGTCATAGGAAGTGGACATGGACTATCAAAGACAAAATTTAGACTATTATCAAAAAAAATCTTCCCTAATGAAGATGAAGACATTGAGGGAAATATTTTTTCTATGGAAATTGATGACATGAATGTGTCCTTGAGAAGACCATCTGATCAGGAGTATCAAGAAATGATAGTAGCCTTGGTAGAGAAAGCTAGAAATAATCATAACATAAGAAATAGAGTTTTCAATTGTGATAAAGGCAAGCCAGGTAGTATGTTCATGGAAATACAAAATGCTGCAAAGAAGGGGACTAAGATAGAAGAATTGGCCAAGTTTAATAAGGATGAGGCCATATCTAAGGAAAGTAAGGGACCTAGAATTTGGGCCAAGAGAGATAATACAACCAAGAAGCCTAATGAAGTTGTTTCAATTGTTAAATTTAAGATGCAAAATTCAATTATTGATCAAGAAAAGAAACAAGATAATAAAGAGACTGAGAAGAAATGTGAGCAACAAAATCTCCAAGTTGAAGAATAGAGTGTTATCCCTTATGAACTAGAAAAGTACAATCCCATTGATATGTTTTAGTTAATCTCCCAAGTCAAGGTGACTATTCCATTAATGGAAATAATGAGAATTGATGAGCATAAGCAGAAGGTAGTGGTCCTTATCAATGGTGCCACTAATGCCTATGAAAATAAGAAGCTGACTACTCAACCTAAAGTGAGTGAAAATCAAGTGTGTGAGGAGATAATGGAGGGAGACATAGGTGAAATCCCTCAAATTTATTTGGGAAACACGATCACAACTTGCCAGACATATTCATCCATTCTATGTGACTTTGTGATGGTAAGCTTCTAAATAATTGTATGATTGACTCAGGAGATTCATCCAACATCATGCCAGTAAAGATCATGGAATAAATGGGTTTGAAGATCAATTGTGCCTATGGAAATTTTTATTCCATGGACTCATGAGATATCCCAGTCATTGGAGTTATTAAAGATGTTCAATACAAATTGGTTGCTTTCCAAATAAGGAGTTTATGATGAGCATAGTTATGGTGGACATCCTACCAAACTATGGTATGTTATTATCAAGGAAGTGGAGTGCCTCCATGGGAGTAGCATGTAATGTGACATGTCCTTTGCTACTTTTCCTATTGATGGAAATGATATCAATATTGTGAGGGAACCAAGAGATCCACATATAATTGAAATTATGAAAGAAGTAGATAGATTCCACTTTTTAGACACTAACATGGATAATTTTAGGATTGAAGAGTTACAAGAAGAAGAGGAATGACTTGCACCCCTTGAGAAGGAAGTACTATAGTAAGCCAATAGTGATGACTTATGGAATATGTGTTTTGATGGAGCTTGTTCAAAGGAGGGAGCTGGTATAGGGGTCATACTTATTTCTAAGACCTTCAAGTTTTCATTTCAATTAATTTTGCATGCATAAACAATGTAGCTGAGTATGAATCCTTGCTACTAGGGTTAAAGCTAACTGAGAATCATGGAATTAAGAAGTTACGAGTCATTGGAGACTCAGAACTTGTTTCTCAGGTTAGGGGAAAATATGCATCAAAAAACATTAAACTGGATAGTATAGGAATGTTGTCTGGGATTCAATTGAATAGTTTGATGCATTTGTTACTGAATGGCTAGATAGAAGCAATAACAAAGTGGCAGATTTACTTTCCAATATTTCTCTCTTGCCAAATGATATTATGTTTGCTCGAATTTCAAAGGTTGAAGTGCAAGTTAGACCATCAATTCCTAATAACATAAAGAACTGGCAGGTCTTTAATGATGATGATGACATCTTGAGATTCCCGTAGTGCATAGATGAATATGAGGGTCAGGAAATCAATTTTGGAGCCTTTGTAGAGGAAGTAGATGGTAGGGAAATTTTATTTGGAAATGAGATCATCCAGTCGAAGACTAATAAAATTCCAAAAGGATTGGTTGCATTGGAAAGGGTTTTTGATGGACGTGGTAGAAGCAATGTAAAAAAAACATCCACTCACAAAGAGGATCTTGAAGAAGTAAATATAGGAATAGAGAATGCTTTGAAAAAGGTATACATTGGAAAGAAGATGAAACCTCAGGTCAAAGCAATGCTAATTTCTTTGTTGAGAAAGTACAAGAATGTATTTTTATTGTCTTATGATGACCTGAAGGCATGTATTTGTATGGTCTTTTGATGGACATAAGATGTAGGAAGAACTTGTAAAATTGAGGGATGTTGGGATTATTAAGCCTATCAGGCATTCAACTTGGGTTTCTAATCTCGTTCCAATCAAGAAGAAGAATAGTGACATAAGGCTTTGTGTTGATTTTAGAAACTTGAATGTGTCATCATTGAAAGATAATTACCCACTACCTAACATGGAAGCCATGTTATAGAAGGTAACTATCTATGAGCTACTATCCATGATGGATAGATTTTCAAGATACAATCAAGTGGTAGTCAAAGAACCTAAGTAGTACAAAATGGATTTCACAACACCATGGGGTACATATGTCTATGTAAGAATGCAATTTGGATTAAAAAATGTAGGGGCTACCTTTCAGAGAGCCATGGATGTGGCATTTTCTAATTTTATAGACATATATCTAGATATGTATCAAGATGACCTGACTACATACAACAAAAAGGATGAAGATCATTGTATGCATCTGGAGAAAGTGCTTATGAAAGAATTAGAATATGGGATCTCATTGAATCCCAAGAAATGTGTGTTTGGGGTAAAGGAAGGTAAGCTACTTGGGAATATTATGTCTAAATAAGGAATAAGGATTGATCTTGAGAGAGTGGCTGCCATAGACAAAATTCCACAACCAAAAAATGCTAAAGGTATCCAATCATTCTTTGGTTAGATCAATTTCATGAAAATATTTGTAACTAATTTTTTTGATATTACCATGCCTATTTATAAGATGCTGAAGAAAGGAGAGAAAGTGGTTTGGAGTGAGTAGCCTAATCAAGCATTCAAAAGCGTAAAACATGCCATAAAGGAGGCTCCATTGCTGAAATCTCCATATTTTTCTAAGCCAATGCATATATTTTCTTTTGCATCTTTTTATACTATTGTTGTTGTGTTATTATAGAAAAATTATGAGGGCTTTGAGCAACCCATTACATTTTTTAGCAAATCTTTGTAGAATGTTGAACTCAAGTATGATATGACTGAGAAGTAGGCCTATGCTTTAGTCAAGGCTATAAATTTTTTTAGAACATACCTAATGGGAACTACATTCATAGATTTTATGTCAATGTTTGTAGTGAAGGATATCTTCACTCAACAAGAGTCCATAGGTAGGAGGTGCAGATGCATCAACAAGATCCAAGAGTTTAACATTGATGTTCAAATCACTAAGTTGGTGAGAGGATAAGGTCTAGCTAAGTCAATGTCTAAAACCAACTTGGAGGAAAACCAAATAAATCAAGTTAAGTGTGTTTATGTTGCACCTATCTGTGACATGCAAACTTGTGGTTGGTATAGAAGGATTGTTTAATATTTACAAACCATGTATTGTCCTAAAGGTATGGTTGACAATGAGCGAAGAAGTTTGAAGTTACAAGAAATTAAGTATGTCATCATTGATAATGAGCTTCAGTGGAGAAGTCTAGAGGGTATATTACTTAAGTGTGTGGACAAAAAACAAGCATTGGGACTCTTGAAAGAGATGCATAATGGAGTGTGTGGTGACCATTACATGGCTAAAACTACTTCTCATAAGATCTTATGGGCAGGATTTTGGTGGCCTTCAATTTTCAAAGATGCCCATAAATTTGTTAAGACTTGTGATGCTTGTCAAAGATTCACAGGAAAGTCAATTTTTTTAGGGAATTTACCACTGAGACCCATTTCAATCTAGGCCCCTTTTCAATAGTGGGGAATAGATTTCATTGGTAAAATATCTAAAAAATCTAGTGGATGGAATTCTTGGATTCTTGTTGCAACTGATTATTTTACAAAATGGGTAGAATAAATCCCCACCAAGAAGGAAACGAGCAAAGTGGTGATTGATTTATTGTTGAAAAACATCCTAATCAAGTTTGGGGTCCCAGAAAAGATCATCTCTGATAATGCTACGTGTTTTAGATTAGAAGGTTTCAGGGATTTTTGTGATAAGCATGTAATACAAATTTCTTATTCTTCCCCTTACCATCCTCAAGGGAATGGTCAAGTTGAATCTAGTAACAAAATTTTGGTGAAGATCATCAAAAGGGTGATTGAAAAGAATAAGAAAGCATGGGATTCAAAGTTGAAGCTTGCACTTTTGGTGGATAGGATTACTATTAAGAAAGGTATGGAACATTCTCCATTTAGTCTGGTGTATGGTTTAGATGCTAAATTACCTGAAAAATAACTTGCTAAAAATGTACAAGTTTGTACAAGAGTATGATGGTGGCATATGTGATGAAATGCAACATATAGTGGATTCCTTGATATAGTTGGATGAAACGAGAAGAGAAGCTCATGATAAAAATACCAAAATGAAGATGCAAGTCAAGAACTTATATGATAAGAGAGCTTCTCCTAGGAAATTTGAAGTAGGGAGCATGGTATTGATTTGGATCACAAGAGCTCAAGATAAGGGGAGCATCGTATAGATGTGGAACACAAGAGCTCAAGATAAGGGTAAGCATGGAAATTTTGAAGCACTATGGTTGGGCCCTTATCTGATATCCAACACACATGGGGAGGATTCATATTTTCTCCAAAGTTTGACTGGTGAACTTCTTGAACTTCCAATACATGGAAAGTTCTTGAAGCCATATTTCTCTTGAAATATGTTCTGCTCCATGTACATTCTATAATCCTGTAAATTTTTGTATATATGTTTTCTTGGGTTTGGTCTTCTTGCCTTGTTTAGGCAGGTCCTTAGTTTTTGGGTGTCCTTGCTCTTGGTCTACTTCAACCATGAGATCTCAAATCTCACCATGCTTGTGAGAGGCATGCATCCCCAGTCGAAGCCACTGGTGGAACCCCTGAAATTCTTTGTGTTCTACTGATAAATTTTTGAAAATCTAGTTTCCTTCCATAGTTCAAAACTGGTCATGTGGCTTAAGGTTTGGTTCTGCATTTTTTTGGGGTTTTAGTTTTCCTTAAACCCTCATAATACCCTAGGTACTTAACTCCTTTACAAGCATTCTAATTCACTACTGACCCTTTCTCACCTATTATCGATAACATTAGTCATAACTTGAGTTATTCGACCCGTTTCTTTACCGACCCCTTAAGCTTAGTGATCTTGGTTGTTACTCATCGAGTTATTCTAAATATTGCTTTATGTCATGCGGTTCATTAATCTTTAAAATGTTTTATTTTCTTCTATATTTGGGGTTTTAATTCTTCGTCATTAATCTATAGTCTTGACCTAGGTTTTATGTCCCCATTTCTCATTAACCTAGTCGGCCCACTTTTAAGTGTTAACAATTGTGCACGTACAAATGTAATCCTCTTATGATGGTTGTTGGATCTATATATTTTGATCCTGACCGATCCTCTTGCCCCTGTCGATTTTTATTTCCTATTAAAATATTCGGGTGGGTTGGCGGGCGAGTGCCATGTGTGCCATCTGTTAGCGGGGTCTGTTGATCTTTGAAGGAAACAAACATTCAAGTTGATGAGATCAAGGATTGAAACAGGTGTTGGAGATTATTGGATATTGCTGATATGTGGTTGTCATTGATGTCAACACTATTGGAATTAATGTCCTTAAGGTTGTATATGTTGAGGATATTGAGAAAATTGTAATAAAATAAGTTATAGGTTGTTGGTGATGCAGTGAAGTTCAATATGATTGCTACCTCAGTAGATTTAGGATAAGGAGTTGTGGATTAAAGGGTTTGTTGAAAAGTATATCTAGTTTATCCACATGAATTTTTAGAGGTTCACATGAATATTTGATCAAGTTATGAGTATTGGTGTTCCGATAGTTGTTTTGTTGCTATAGCTAGTGTTACTGGAAGAAGATGATGTGATTCTAGTAATATGAGTTGTTGTGGATGCTTCTATTGTGATTCATGATGCTTGCAAATGTTTCTAGATCATTATCTATCTGTGTTGTTGGTTTGCATCAATTTTTGTGCTCACGATTGTTGATTTTATTTTGTGAGTTCATGTTTTTCATGATCATGGCCAACAGGGTGATTGTAGCATGTTGTGGATCTTCGAGGCTATTTTTTTAAAGTGTTTCGTGTTTGAGACATGTTTTTTTGGGTCCTTGCTATGTTCTGGCCAACACTTTTTGATTCGCATTGATAAACTATTTATTAATCTGGGCCGACAGTTTGTACACATTTCATATTTTGTTGGGCCGACATGTACTTGATGTTATCCCTAAGTGCAGATATATATGATCGATTGTTTTGAGGAGAATGGTATGCAAGAAGCGAGATGTGTGGGTGCTATGTGTGAATAATGTTCCAATATTTCAAAGGAAGAATTAAAGTGTGAAGAAGAGCGAGCAGAAGGAAGTGTTCATGTGCTTAACCAAAACTGTAATTAGGCATTAGCAGATACTATCTTCTCAGTTCAATATCTGTCAGATGGATGTAATCCGAATGTGACTGTAAAATAGTGTTTCTTCCTTTTGGAAATAAGCATTTTGTATTTGAGTAGTGAGCTCTAGGTAGTGTGCCTAAATGCATGTGCATTCCCCATTTGCAATACTTTTAATAGAGTATAATATTGTGGATTAACCTCCACCATGGTTTTTCCCTAACAGGGTTTCCACACAAAAATCTTGGTGTTATGTGTGTTTTTGATGTGGTGATGGTTTATGCTTTCATGTTTATTTATCAGATCTAAGATTAAGTTTAATAAGTATAATTTTTGTGACAATTGATTCACCCCCCCCCTCTTAGTTGTCTTCCCTTTTGTTGCCAATAATTGGTATCAGAGCAGGTTCCTCTAGAGAAGCTTGATCGCTTGAGGTGATCTGAGATGGTGACATATAAGAAGGATAGTTCGAGATTTGATGGAAAAAATTATTCTTTGTGGGAGACTCGAATGGATTGTCATCTGAGATGCATTGGTGAACCTTACTGGATGATTTCAAAGAATAGATATATCATCCCACAGAATGGTCCTTTTACTATAGGTGAAATCAAGGAACTCGAATACAATATCAAGGCTAAGGAAGTATTGGTGAGTGCTCTAACTGATTCTAAAATGACAAATGTAATGGAGTTGAAGACTACTTATGAGATCTAGAAAAATTTGGAAACTTTGTATGAAGGTGATAACCATGTGAAGATTGCTAAGTTGCAAAGCCTGAAAGGGAAATATGAAACATTGAGAATGGGTGAAGATAAGAACATCACTTCTTTTATGTAGAGAGTGAATGAATTAGTGTGTAGTATCAAATGTGCTGGGTGAACATTGGAAGAATTAGAGATTATTTCTAAAGTGCTCAGATCCTTTCCTGCTGCATACAAACACAAAGTTGTTGCTATTAAGGAGATCTGAACTATGACAAATGTAACTAGAGACATGTTGATTGGTAAGCTTGTTACTTTGGAGTTAAGTGATTTTGGTGAATCTCTTCCCAAGATAGAATCTTCATTCAAAGCTACTATCTCTAGAAAAGATAAGCAGAGATATGATCTAGGAGAAAGTTCTTCTAGAAAAATTTCCAAGTATGAGCAGGAAATGAGAGATATTGAAGAAGAAGAGACAAAACTAGATGATCTTGAAGCACTTCTTGTCAAGAGGGTAGCCAAAGGAGAAGGTAATTCTAAAGGGAAATTATCTCTTAAATGTTTTTCTTGCAATAAGATAGGTCATTTTTGCTCAAGGTGTTTTGAAAGAGTTCCTAAGCCAAGATCTAACAAGCCTAGATTCCAAAGAAAGTGTTATTTTGTTGTTGCTGAAGGTGAGACATATGATGAATCTGATGAAAGAAATGCAAGTGAGAATAATTGGATATTTATTGCTATCAAGGAAAATAATCATGTACCTATTGATTCTACTAGTTTCATGAATGTGGAGAAAGCTCTAGCTACTAAAGTTGAAGAAAAAGATGAATGGGTGATTGACAGTGGATGCTCTCATCACATGACAGGTGATAAAAGTAAATTTGTTAGCCTGGAAAAGTATGATGGTGGTGTTGTAAGATTTGGTGATGACAAAGCTGGTGTAATATGTGGTAGAGGATCCATTTCTTTTGTTGGTAAGCATAATACTGATGATGTTCTATATGTGGAAGGTTTGAAGCATAATCTCTTAAGTGTTGGACACATGGTTGACAAGGGATATAATCTTCAATCAAGATGGAAAGTGTATAATATTGGGGAGTTCTAGAAATTTGATTGCTTCTGGTACAAAAAAAAGGTAATATCTTTCACCTAAGTACTACTAGTAAAAGTTGTCTGATTGCTAAAGTTGATAAAAGTTGGTTGTGACATAGGAGATTGTGTCATGTAAACTTCGACAAAATTATCAAGATAAGTTCTACTCAGGCAATAAGAGATCTTCCTAAGTTGATAAAGCCTACTAATACTATATGCAACGAATGTCAGTTAGGGAAGCAAACTAGAATTTCATTTTGAATCAAACAACATTGTTCAAATGAATTATTGGAGCTTGTGCATACTAACTTGTGTGGTCCTTCTAGAGTTAGAAGTCTACAAGGAGATAGGTATTTCATGTTACTTATGTATTATTATTCTATATTGATGTGGGTTGCTTTCTTAAGGGAAAAATATGAAGCTCTAGAGAAATTCAAAATTTTCAAGGCTATGGTTGAGATAGAGATAGGTCTAAAGATTAAATGTTCGAGATCAAATAGAGGTGGTGAATTCACTTCTAGTGAGTTCAATTATTTTTGTGAAGAGCATGGGATAAAGAGAAAATTATTTGCCCTGCGGACCCCTTAGAAAAATGTAGTTATGAAAAGGAAGAACAAGACAATTCAAGAAGCTGCTAGGAATATGATGCTGGAAGTAAATGTTCCTCATATCTACTATAGAGAAGTTGTGAGTACTTTCGTTTATACTCTCAAATGAGTACATGTCAAAGGTGATACTAGTAAGAATCCTTATGAGATATGATTTGGTCATAAGCCTACTATCAGATACTTCAAAATATTTGGGAGTAAATGCTATATCAAAAGAGATGAATATATAGGAAAGTTTGATGCTAGAAGTGACGAAGGAATCTTTCTTGGTTATTCTTCTAAAAGTAAAGCCTACGAGTGCTGCAATAAGAGATTAAGGAAATTAATTGAAAGCACTAATGTAAAGGTTGATAAAGACACATTTAGACCATCTAGAAACTGTGGATATGATTCAAATAATTAGAATAACAATTTAGATAAAGGAAAGAAAGATAAGACTCTAAATCAGGAAAATCAAGACGAAGAAACTAGTGAAAGTGCTGAAATAAGATCACAAAAGCCTGAAGTTCAAGAACAACCTAGGACTCCAAGGTATGTAAGACTAAATCATTCAAAAGATCATATTATAGGTGATAAGAACAAAGGTGTTCAAACTAGGAGAAGAATTGCAGAAGAATGCTGTTTGATCTCAAAGATTGAGCCTAATAGTGTCAATGAAGCATGCAAAGATGAACATTGGGTGGAAGCAATCAAAGAAGAACTACTAAAAATTGAGAAGAATGATACATGGATTCTTTTTCCTAGACGTAAGGACAAAAATTTAATTGGAGCTAAATGGGTCTTTAAAAAAAAAATTGAATGAGCAAGGTGAAGTTGTTAGAAACAAAGCAAGACTGGTGTGTAAATGATACTCTTAGATGGAAGGAATTGACTGTGAAGAAAGTTTTTCTCCTGTTGCTAGGATTGAGGCTATGATACTACTTCTTGCTTGTGCTGCTAACAAAAACATCAAGGTTTATCAGATGGATGTCAAGTCAACATTTCTAAATGGCGAACTAGATGAAGAAGTGTATATTGAGCAACCTAATGGATTTCAATTAACTAATCAAGGAGATATGGTTTGTCGATTGAAGAAAGAATTGTATGGACTTAAGCAAGCCCCAAGAGCTTGGTATGCCAGATTGGAAAATTATTTTTTGAAGCTTGGATTTAATAAAGGTATTGTTGATAGTAATTTTTATTTTAAGATTGATCATGGTCAAGATTTGATTGTTGAAGTCTTTTTTCATGATATCATTTTTGGAGGAGATGATAGTCTATGCATAAAGTTTGTTGATGAGATGTAGAGTGAGTTTGAGATGTCTATGATTGGAGAAATAAATTTCTTTTTGGGATTGAAAATTTCTCAGCTAGATAAAGGGATCTTTATATCTCAGTCCAAGTATGTGAAGGAATTGCTAAAGAAGTTTGGTATGGAAGATTCAAAGCCAGCCGGTACACCTATGGTGATCGGATATAAGTTGACACAAGATGATGATTCTCCTAAAACAAATCATACTAGATACAAATCCATGATTGGTTGATTGCTTTATTTGACTCAAACTAGACCTAATACCATGAATGTCATATGCATTGTTGCAAGATTTCAAGCTGATCCTAAGGAATCTCATGTGATAGTTGTGAAGAGGATTTTCAGGTACTTGAAGGGGACAATTGATTTTGGCCTATGGTATCCTAAAGAAGACAACCTTACTTTGAGTGCTTTTATTGATGTTGATTGGGTAGGAGATGTGAATGACATAAAGAGTACTAGTGGTGGTGCATTTTTCTTCGAAAAGAAGCTAATTTCATGGTTAAGTAAGAAGCAGAATGCCATTTCTTTATCTACTGTAGAGGTAGAATACATTGTTGTTGCTAACAATTGTACTCAAGTATCATGGATGAAGTAGATGTTGAAAGATTTTAGAGTTGTGTATGATGAACCTATTTCTATATTTTGTGATAATTCAAGTGCAATTAACATTTCTAAGAATTCGGCGCTACATTCAAAAACCAAGCATATATCTATCAAGTTTCACTTTTTGAGAGAGAAGGTGAGTGAAAAGGAAGTCAGATTGGAGTATGTTCCTACTAAGGATCAAATTGCATATATCTTTACCAAGACCTTTCCTAAGGATACTTTTGAGTATCTCAGAGGGAAGTTAGGGGTGATTACCCCTCCTAATTAGAATTAAGATGCAATGACTTGCATCAGTCTATGCATTTCATAGCCATATCTTGTGATCCAAATTGATGTTGTAGTGGTTGCTGTGTGAATTAGAATATGCGTGATAAATTAAAATGTAAACTAACACACCAATGAAACATTATATTGAAAGAAACTAATCTAGAAAACATAAATGAAAACTCTAAACAATAGCAGCTCCTTCAAATTTGTCCCATCGTCCTCTATCTCTAAGGATTTGATTAAAGTTGTTGGCTCTTAGTTGTGTATGCAGCAGCTTGTTGAAATGACAACTTAGGAGAATGAGATTAATTGAAAATGCATGTGCATGGCTGTATGATTTAAGCTATGAAATTGAAATGTTATGATGCTATGATTTCCTAGAATGCTGATATGCTGGTTCGAATGCAACTATAGTAACAACGCATGATATCTAGGATGAAATCTACTTACGAGAAGGCTGTATTTATAGATTTTCAAAAGGCAAGAATCTAGTTGGCGAGGATCAACGGTTGAAATTCAAACTCGTGAAGATGAATGGTGAGAGATGGAGAGTTTGAGAGAAAGGTGGAAAGTTGAGAGGAAAGTGAAAGAATGTTTTTAACCCACAAAACCATCCTCATTAAAAAATGGAAAGAAATATGGCATTTCTTTCATTTATGAAATTTGGTTGAAGTTTGAGGATAATTGCTTAATTAATTAAATAAATTTATTTAATTTCTTGTGACATGTGCAAATAGAAGTTTCCATAATTTAAATAATTAATATTCAATTATGTGTAAGAAGTGAAAAAGATGAGTAATTAAATATTTTTACAATATTTAATTAAATGTGAAATGAGGAAAGTTTCTTAATTAAATATTTAGAATATTTAATTAAATGTGGAATGAAGAATATCATTTAAATTTAAAATTTAAACTTGTGATAATTAATATAAATAAATTGTGAAATTTATTTAATTAATTAAGAAGAATTGGAAAAATGAACAATATAAATAAATAATTAAATTTATTTATATGTAGATGACTTAAGAATATTAATTAAATAATTCATATTGAATTAATTAACAGGTTTGATTAACCGTGACCATTTTTAGATGTGTACATTTTGCCCCTCTTTGAAGTGATCTGTTTTATGCATTGCTTCAAAGAATTTTTCAGATAACGAAAATTTTGCCCCTGATTTTGAAAAAATGGCTGATGATGCTATATGCCCCCTTGAGAGATAAATTGCATGATGAAAGAATTGAAATGATTTTCGAAGAAAAATTAGCGATTTAACTCTTGAAATAGTGCTCTGTTTTGCAAAAATTTGAATATTTTTACACTTTTACCCCCTTAGAAGGTGGAAAAGGTGAAAAGTCATTGTCATTTGAACAGTAACCGTTGGTAATTTTGAGAGCTCTGAGAGGTAAAAACAAGATGCCAATCCATTATGAGTGCCACAGATTCGAGCGAGCCTGCCAGTATCAGAGACTAGCCGCATACGGACCTTCGGTAAGTCGACTTGATCCTCTTTGTAATTTTTTTTGATTGATTTTCACGGTTTTTTGGGACTTTTTAATTTTTTTATGCCCTGGTTTAGCGCATAGGTTAGATAAAGTCATGCATACAAATTAGCACATAGATGTGAAACAGTCGCACATAGATGTGTAGATTAGTGTATAGCATAGAATAGCGCATAGGGTACCTTTAGTAGCGCATCCAGGAATTCTGCTCGTGTAGGATGCTAGATTAGCATATAGATTAGATTTGTGCATTGATGAGATAGATTAGCGCATATGTTTGATAGAATAGTGCATAGGTGAATTAGCACATAGAAGGTCTATTTTAGCACATAGACTAGATAGAATCACGCATTGATGGAGTTGCACATGGCAGCTCTATTTTAGCGCATCCATGGTTTAAAGTTGCGCTTACATGGTTTAGTGCATCCATGGATTTTTACCGAATTTGAAATTTTGAAGAAAATTTGATAAGTGCTTGATGATTGTTGCTAGATTAGACAACTGATTATATGCTTGTTGAATAACATCAAGAGTAGATTAGCTTGATTTAATAAACTTGTCTTTGTGCTTGAAGAACAAATAGTAAAGATAAATTTGCTTTCCTGCTTGAAAGACAAATAGATGATAGATTTGCTTTCCCGATTGAAAGACAAATAGATAGATATTGAGTCAATTGACTGTTAAATTTGTTTCCATGCGATATGAAAAAAAAATAGTAGATGAAATGATTGATAAATTTTCTTCCATGCAATATGAAAAACAAATAAGTGTTGATTCGATTAAGCTGATTGTCTGTTGATGTAATTGATGATTTTTCTTTTGATGTACCGATTTGATGAGAGATTGCTTGTTGATTGATTGATGATTGCATGATGATGTTGTAAATGATGAATTTAACCTCCTTCAGATCAAAGAGAGATTTCCTCGTACCTGGGAGATGGTTTCGCAGCTGTCACAAGATGATTTAGAGATTATATACCAGTGTGGGTTGGGTCCATTGTTGAGGATCCCACAGTAGCAGGTCAACAGGGTGTTGTTGACTGCATAAGCTGAGAAGTGGCATAGTGAGCATAACACCTTTCATTTTCCCATAGGAGAGATTAGCGTGACTTCGGAGGATGTGTACAAGATCTTGGGTATTCCTGTAGTTGGTGAGCTTGTGATCTATGATCACAAGGAGATTGAAGGGACCGATGCCTTGAGACGAGTCTTCTAGGATTCTCATGTCTCCGGATATGAGATTCCCTAGAAGGAGATGGTGGAGAGATATGCCCCACTACCTTTAGTGTTATCAGGATTCATCGGTGGTTTCCTTTATCCTGATCATAGGGAAAAGGGACTATCAGTTGGTTGGGGTAGGATCCTGGAGGATATGCTTCTCCACTGGACTAGATATGCATGGGGATCATGTATGCTTGCCCATCTATACCATGATCTTCATCAAGTTGTAGTCACAGATGGGAAGAGTCTCTCCTATGGAGTTACTCTTTTATAGATATTTACATGGGAGCATTTTGCCATTACTCATCCCATTGTTCGGAGAGATCATCCCCTTGGGTTTCCATATGTTTATGCCTACACAAGTCCCCTTGTCTAGCCGAAGCTGGGCAAGTTAGAGTATTGGCGACGTGTGCTAGATGATTTGGATACAATCATCTAGAGACCATATGTGGATTGCGATCCATGGGAGGTGGATGATATAGAGTTGCCTTACTGCATGAGATCAAGATACCTGATTGGGTGGACTCTTATTATTGAGAGGTTCCTAGCGATGAGGGTCCTGAGGCAGTTTGGATTAGTGCAGATGATGCCATAGGGTGTGGCACACTATTCTAGGTGATGAGAGGATGTGCCAGAGTGGGGTCTAGTTGTGACAATCGAGGCTGCCAGATTTTTGGGCTATACATCCAGAGGTTACAAATGCAGGGATGACAGATGAGTATGCAACATATTTTTACACACATCCCTTTCTTAGATTTACCAGTCAAGAGGAGCCTGCTCCATTATTGGGAGGATTAGCGATACAACAAGCATGATGTCAGCCATAGGTACAGGTAGTAGCAGGGCAGCCACAGGGTCAGGCATAGACACAGGTACTAGCAGAGGCAGGGGCACAAGTCGAGGATATAGGTGGGGTAGCCATGGATGTGGATGAGGAGGATGAGGAGGATGAGGAGATGGAGGAGGAGTAGTTAGATGACTCGGGGGATAGCAGTGATGATGGGGCTGATGGAGTTGGTGGGAGTGGAGGGTAGAGGTTTTTCTTTGATGTACCCTTCAGTACGAGGCCATGAACATCGAGAGTGGTGGATCAGGCGAGTACATCGGCTCCACAGATTATTATCAGGGCTCCCTTGCAGGGATAGATAGATTCTTTGTAGGCAAAGGTTCAAACTCTTCGGAGTCAGTTAGCATAGGGACAAGTGATGATCATTCAACTGTAGGCACAGGTTGCATAGCCATCACCTCCTGACCCACAGATAGCTCAGCTTATGGCAGAGTGAGACAACTTCTGGGAGAGGTGTATATAGGCCGAGGGGATAGCTGAGAGGCTCCTCAGATCAGTCGAGAGAATCTCCATTGAGGAGGTTGTGGCAGAGGGTTTGGAGACTGCTCGGGAGGTCGAGTATTACAAGATGAGATACTTCGAGGCAGTACCACTTGAGAGGAGGATTTCCTTCACACAGTCAGGTACTCGGTCTCGGACCCACTCACGCAGTCATTCCAAGAGTGCTACCGGGAGTTTGGTTCAGCTATCTAGATGAGAGATTAGAGCCTCAGGGAGTAGAGATCCTATGAGACCTACTACCTCAGGAGACAGTAGCAGCCATGTGCCCCGACCAGATGCCCCTTAGTGATGAGTATTTTGGCACATTTATTCATTGTATTTTATATATCTTGTTGAAATATTTGATATCCTTGTACTCCTAGACATTTATTTTGATGAGATTTATGAGATGCAGTGGTGATTTGATTATGCATGTGCTATGGATGATTTATGATGTATGATTATGGATGCATGCTTATTAATATATGCCATGTCATGTATGATTTTCTTGATGTATGATGATGCAAATGATGATATAAATGATTTTATTTTATTTTATGTATGATAATGTAGGATGTGTTGTGATGAAATGATTCTAACATGATGATATATGATGCAATCAAAATAATTTTCCTTTATAATGTATGTAAGGAATGAAAATGAATGCTAGATGTAATGATGTAATGGTGAATGCTTTTAATGAGATGATATGTCTGATATGAAAATGATATGATGTAAACTAAATGAATGAGACCTAAGTTATATGAAGTGAAATGATTATATAAAACGTAATATGTAATGAGATGGTTAATATGTAATGAATGATATGCACATGATATAATGATAATGATATGACTTGGTGAAATAATTATAATGATGAAACAATATGATATGAAAATGACAATTTAAATGATGATTGGAAATGAATGAAATGGATGCAATCTTATTATAAATGTATATGTATGTGATATGATGTGAATCAAAATGTAAATGTAGATTTTTATGAAAATGATGTAATATGAGATGAATTATCAGTGAAATGAATGACTTATGCACATGATATGAATATGATGTACTCAATTTTTGTTTGAAAAGATATACGAGAATTTGACCAATCCCTCAAAAATATATTTAAATAGCCCCCAAAATGCAAATGAATTATGTAGTCCTAGAATGCAGTAATGAACCATTCTCCTTTTTGTCATTTCATGTTGCGCTTGATTTTCATCATTGAGCCTTTTGATATGTTGAAAGTTAGTACAAGCATCAAAGGGTATGCTAGCACCAATGATGACCTGAGTACTACTTTCATGATGTTTGATATAGCAAGTTAATACAAGCATCGAGGTATAATTGAACCAAGATGACCTAAGTATTGTTTGTATAAACAGACAAAAGTTAACCATTTTCTAATGCAAATTCTGAAATGTCATTAATGATACATTATAGAGCATGTCCCATGACAAATTTGCACAATACTAATGATTAGCTTACAGACAACAAGCAAAGAAAATCATACTCCTTCCTTGTGATTCTAGTTTCAGTACATCATTGAATCACTCCAAAGATATGATGTCATCAAATGTCAAAACAACAATTGCAACTTATGCTTTAAGTTTATCATTCATTTTTTTTCAGATTAAGATCATCCAATTTGTTTCAATTTTTTGTCAAAATAGTCATGTAGCCTCATTGTAATTGGATAAGTTTGTTGTTTCCAATATTCTGGTTCTTGACACATGTTGCCAATTGCCTGCTATAAAACTCCAAGAAGCGCATTGCCCCCCCCTAGTGACCCTGTACTTTGACTCCCGTTGTACACAACTACTACTAAGGATAACCCTAATCATTAATCCATGATGAGATCCTTGTTGTTTCAAGGAGATGTTGTGATGCATGATGTGAACGTGATGGTATGGCATGCATGTGATGCTAATGAAAGATGAATGTGCAGAATGTATCCTAATAGATAAGAGAGCCAAACAAAATCACAAACAATGCCTATTTGCCAGGTTTTCACCTTTTGTTTTTATTGCACTTTTTCCTGATTTTATGATTTTTTTGTTGTTACCAAGACGCCTGTTTGCCAGGTTTTCATCAAGGCAATGTTTTTTTTTTTTTTTACTCTTTTGATTTTTTTTGTATTTTTGCTCTTTTGATTTTTTTTTTTGCTCTTTTTGCTCTTTTTGTATTTTCAGGCATAAAACTTCTTCAGATGAATATTGTCGGTTGGATCTTCAAATAGGTCCCCTTCTGTTGTTGACAACTGATATGCCCCTGATCCATATGTTGCAATGACAACGAAAGGGCCCAGCCAATTAGGTTCGAACTTGCCTTTCTTTTCCCGATCCTATTGATTACGAGGGTTTTCTTTGAGAACCAAGTCACCTACTTGAAAAGTCTGTGGTTTGACTCTATGATTGTAGCTGTGGGACATAACTTGTTGATATCCCTTCAAATGATTAACTATAGTTTGATGCCATTCATCAAGCAGTTCCAGCTCTTCCAACCTTGATACTCTATAGTCTTCATCATTGATTAACCCCTTTAGTGATACTCGAAGTGAGGGAATCTTGACTTCTAGTGGTAGAATAGCTTCTGCTCCATAAACCAAAGCATAGGGAGTAGCACTTGTTGGTGTGTGAATACTTGTTCTGTATGCCCATAATGCTGGATTTAATTGGACATGCCAATCACGAACAGCTTCATTCACAGTTTTCTTCAAGATCTTCATAATTGTTTTGTTTGAAGCTTCAGCTTGACCATTCCCTTGCAGATAGTAAGGTGTAGAGAACCTATGTTGGATGGGAAATCTTTCACATAGCTCATCAACATCCTGATTTTTAAAGGGTCTTCCATTATCTGTGATAATGGAGTTAGGAATACCATATCGGAAGATGATATAGTTCAAAATGAATGAAGAGATTTGTTTGCCAGTAATAGTTGCTAGGGGAACAACTTCAATCCATTTAGTGAAATACTCAGTGGCTGTAATGATGAATTTATGTCTATTTGAAGATGATGGGTGTATCTTGCCAACTAGGTCCAATCCCCACTGAGCGAAAGGCCATGTTGTGGTGACGGGTTGTAATTCTTGAGTAGGAGCATGAATGAGATTCCCATGAATCTAACATTTTGCACATTTCTTCACAAAGATGAATGATTCCTTCTCCATGGTCGACCAATAGTAACCCAATCTCACAAGTTTCTTTGCTAAGGTTAGTCCACTTGAGTGTGTCCCATAAATTCCACCATGTACCTCTTGTAAGGCCTTATCAGATTCATCGCGTTTGAGACATCTAAGGAGGGTACCATCCAGACCACACCGGTATAAGACGTCAACAATTAAGGTGTAACGGGACAATTGACAGATGAAATTCCTTTTCTGATTTCTGGACAAATCTAAAGGTAATTAGCATCCTTCAGGTAAGTGTAAATTTGGCCATACAAGGGAGAATCATAACTGGTTAGATGGAAAATGATTTGAGTTTCTAGATTGTCATAGGCAGGAGAAAGCAATTGTTCCACCAAGAAATCATACTGTGTTTGATTCTCTGACAACTAGAGTAGAGAGGCGATTGTAGCCATAACATTTTTTGCTTTATTATCAATACACGGAATCTGTATGAACTTGATATCAACAAAGTATTTCTTAAAATTGTCCACCATCTTTTTGTAAGGTATCAACTTGTCATCCTTAGTGTGGTATTCATCATTGATTTGATTTATAACAAGTTGTGAATCACCAAAAACTTGAAGTTCTATGATTTTCTAGTCTACTGCAATTCTCATGCCAATTAGTAATGCCTCATACTTAGCTATGTTGTTTGTGCAAGGAAACATTAGCCAATAATATTTTGGAATTGTATGTCCTTGAGGTGTAATAAAAATAATCCCTACTCTTGAACCATGTTGAGTGTAAGAACCATCAAAGTAGAGTGCCCATGACTACTAGATAACTACTATGAATACATCGGCATCAAGAAAATCAATGTTTATTGGGTGTTCAATTAGCATTGATACTTCTGCTAACTGATCCGCAATTACCTATCCCTTTATAGCTTTGCGATCTACATAATGAATGTCAAATTCGCTCAAGATCATAACCCATTTACTCAACCTGCCAGTTAAGGTTGCCTTACTTAGAAGATATTTGAGTGGGTCAATCTTAGCCACAAGCTTTATTGTATGAGTTAGCATGTAGTGTCGTAACTTTTGAGAAGTGAGCACCACTGCTAAGCAATATTTTTCAATGAAGGTGTAATTTAGCTCATGAATTGTCAAGGTTCGACTGATATAATAAATTGCTTGCTCCTTTCCTGAGTTGTCTTCCTGTGCCAATAATGCTCCTAAAGACACTTCCGTGGCAGAAATATACAATATAAGAGGTGCACCTTGCACTGGTGGAATCAATACTGGTGGATTCATGAGATACTGCTTTATCTGATCAAACGTTGCTTCACATTTGTCCTCCCATTTAAATGGAACATTCTTGTGTAAGCGATGTGTAAATGGTAAACTTTTATCCGCCAATTGAGCAATGAATCCTCGAATGGATTGTAACCGTCCCTACAAAGAGCATAGTTGACTAATGTTCCTTGGTGGTGGCATATCAAGAATTGCTTTTACCTTAGCTAGATCCACTTCAATTCCCTTTTCTGATAAAATGTAACCTAGCAACTTTCCAGATTTCACTCCAAAGACACATTTCGTTGGATTAAGTCTCACTTTGAATTATTCCATTCTTTTGAAAATTTTAGATAAGATATCTATGTCTCCTTCTTTGGTGTTAGACTTGGCAAGGAGATCATCAACGTAATCCTCCATGAATGTATGCATCATATCATGAAAAATCGTTGTCATTGCACGTTGGTATGTAGCTCCTGTGTTTTTCAACCCAAATGGCATTACGTTCCAGCAATAGGTACCCTAAGGACATGTGAACGTTGTTTTATCCTGATCCTCTGGTGTAATCTTTATCTGGTTGTAACTTGAAAATCCATCCATTAATGAGTACAATGCATGTCTTGCAGTCAAATAAAAAATCATATCTATGTTTGGCAAGGGGAAGTCATCTTTAGGACATGCCTTATTCAAATCTCTAAAATCTATACAAATTCTAATCCTTCCATTTGGCTTTGAAATAGGTACGATATTGGAGATCCATTCCACATAGTCAATAGACCGAATGAATCCAACATCTAAAAGCTTCTTTAATTCCTCTTTAACCAATAATACAACATGTGGATGCATTTTTCTAAGTTTCTATTTTATAGGTTTTGCCCCCGGTATGATAGATAGATGATGCATGATGAGATTTGGATCTAATCCCGACATATCTGCATAGGACCATGCAAAACTAAATTGATTGTTCTTGAGAAATTCTATGAATCCAGGTACTTCCTCTTCTGTTAAAGATGCAGAAAGTTGCAATACTTTGGGCTACTCCATAGTACCTATATTGAGTGCCATCGTTGGTTCTATTAGAATGGAAGACCTTTCCTAGTAATGTTCTAGAAGAGTGTCAAGTTTCCCATCCTCTAGCACCTTTGAAAGGTTTTCACTATTGGATACGCTTTTTATTTTTCTCTTTTCTTGATCTAATACTGCCTTTGTTAGGTTTTCACCATTAGATCTTTCTTTTATGTTATTTATTTCATAGCTGAGAAACTTGGCACTTTCTTGTCGAAAACTCTGATCCTGTGATTCCCTCATGGAACTTGTTTCTGGTTGGGATGAACAAAGAAAGTTTATGATGGTTTCATCATTAGGAAAATTTGGGACATCGATAGGCGTGATTTCTTCCCAATCAATGAGTTCAGGATAGAACAAAGGAATTGGATCATTAGGATGAGTAATGTCACTGGCCGTTAGAGTCATGATGCTATTATTAGCATCATTATGGGGGGGGTCTAGGATGGTATCCTCCTGTGGATGATCTGTCTCACTTTGAATCGAATTGATCTCACTTGAGTCATGATTGCTTAGTAGAACGTAATCAAGCGGAGGCCTTGACATTTCCCCTTGTAAGAATGCGGGTGTGAACCTGTATATGAAATCCACCCTTTTCTCAGAGATAAATGTATGATCAGAGAAGTCATCCCATTCATATTCATTGGAATCAGTGTCAGAATTATTTGCTTGAATCCTCAGAATTGTTTCAGCCAACTTCTCTTTAGACATTCTTTGTACTACTTCTTCCTTTGTATCTTCACCATATCCTAACCCAGTCTTATCCTTTGGGTGCATTTTTTTTAGTTGGATAGGTTAAACAATACCCTCTTTCCTTTTACCTATAGGGCCATTTCCTTCATAACCCATTTGTTGCATGATAGCATAACCTTTTCCATATTGTTCTATGGGCAACTTGACATGTACCGATTCTTCTTCATCTTTGTAGAGCCAATCAAGGATAGCTCTATCTTGCATTTTATTTTCTTTGATAAATACTCCATTAAACTTGGTGATGGGAACTGAAGCTGAGGATAAAGTCGTTGTAGCCTATTGTATGGATGCTGATGGTTGACCATGGGATCTTGGAGATATGGGTAAATTAGAGAGAGATAAAGAATATTGTCTCACCCCATTATCTTTTAATTTTAGCTTGGTGCCAAAATTACTTATCATTTCTCATGCTTGTTCATTGTATTTGGACGTAGAGATGGCCAAGGCCTCTCTATTATGTGGGACAAGTGTGTCCTGAGTTGCTCTTAGGTTAGAGCAAGTTTGACTGCTAATGTGATCAGTAGGTATTGTTACTTCATGTCCATCATATGGAAACTTCAAGCATTGATGATAAGTAGATGGAATAGCTTGCATGTCATGGATCCATGGATGACCCAAGAGTATGATATAGGTTAGATCCTGATCTAGAACTTGACAAAAGGTATTCTTCACAACAGGTCCCATTTTGATTGGTAACATGATAAGGCCTTTGGAACTTCTTTCCTCATCATCATATTCCTTGATTGTAATCTTTCTTCATGGATCTATAGATTCTTCTAAATATCCCAAAGCTAGGACTAATTTTAAAGTACAAATGTTTAATCTGGCTCCCCCATCTATTAGGACACATCTAATGTGAGATTTGTGAACCATGACCTCTAAGTAGAGTGATGAATTATGTGAATGGGTTATGGATGAGTCATCCTTTTCAGTAAAGGATAAACATGCGAATGAGGAAAAGTATCCCACCATGGCTTGAAATTCAGATCAGGGGATACAGTTGTATCAACAAGTGCCTTTTCCAAAATGTCTTTATGCACAGGTGACAATTTTAAAAGCTCCAAGATAGAAATTTGGGCTGATGTTTTCCATAGTTGATCGACCAAATTGTATTGACTTGGAGGGGGAACTACCGCTTTAGATGAGCTTCCTTTTACAATGATTTTGGCTTGTCCCTTGTCATAGCATTGACCTCTCGATATTCTTGCTTACCTTTAATTTAGATAGCATTGATTTGTTGATCATCAGTATAAATATGATTGATAATGGTGTCATGGACATAATTAACATTCTTGCCCTTGTCACCCGAAGATTCCTCTTTTTGATAATTAGGGAGACGATCCTTGAATACCTCATGGCCATTATTGACATTATGTCCCTCAACCGTAATGGTATGGTTATCAATCAAATCCTGAAAAATATTCTTTAACCCTTGGCAATTGTTTGTCTTATGACCCTTACACCTATGATAATCACAAAAGTGTGAGTCATTCCATGATGGTGGTTTAACCCGAGGCTCATAGTCTCTTTGTGGTGGCAATGTAATAGCGTTTTGATTCAACAGTTCTTTGAGAATGGATTCCAAAGACTGGCCCAAGGGAGTGAAACTTCGTCGATTCAAAAAATATGAAGATCTGGCCACATTTGAATTTTGATTATTGCCAAAATTATTTCCATGATTATTAGTCGCATTCCCTTGATTAGAAACATTGCCTTGGGTACTAGAATTTCCAGCATTATTGCTACATTGAATACCTGATACATTAAGGACGGTAGGTTTCACATTTACGTTGTTAGCATCTACTACCCCATCATTCATAACATTTTTATTTCGAGTCCAAAATTGTGACTTGTCATTGTTGTTACTATGGTTGTTGTTGTTGTTGTTGTACGAACTTGAACCCTCTTTATCAATTTTTAGAACCCCACGCTTGACCAAAGCACCTTCAATAGTAATAGCGTTTTCAATCAATTTTTCAAATGATTAAGGATAGTGAAGGTCTAGTCTGTAACTCATCTCTTGGTTCAGACTATCGATAAAGATCTCCATCTTTTCTATTTCAAGAATAGGATGAGAGTATCTAGCAAACACCCTTCTCCACCATTGCAAAAATGTAGTGAAATATTCCCCTACTTTTTGTTTCACCTTACAAATATCAAGCATGGCTATCTGGTGTAGGATGTTGTAGGAGTATTGTGATATAAATTTGTTTATTAACTCCTCAAAGGATTTGATGGGGGGAGTGACCTTTAAGAGCCACTCCATGGATTTTCCACCTAGACTTTGTGGAAACAATCGCATTAAGTAGGTATCTTCATGAGAAAATTCTAAACTCAGATTTTGGAAATCCCTTGCATGTTCAATGGGGTCAGTTTTCCCATTATACCTATCAAATTTAGGGATTTCGCAATGTTTTGGAAAAGGAATCATTTGAAGACTCCTATCAAACAGATACAGACATATGTCATCCAAAACATACTTCTTTGTTGCACCCCCTTGCATTTCTTTTATTTTCCCTTGTAATTCTTTTATCTGTTGAGTAAGAGCACTAAAATCATTAGGAGGAGTTTTAGGATTCTCTTTAATCCATTTTGTATCAAAATCAGTAGGTAACTTAGCTCCTTGATTAGCTAATGAAAGGAAATATCTTTCCTTGTTTCGTTCTAAAATCCTTTCCATAAGAGGATGGAATTGGGGATCCTGCTCTGCTTCTTGGAGATTTTCTTCCGTTATCTCTTCAGTATTTGAATTATGAAAGGGGCTCTCTTCCATCTCACTATTATCACCCATTTTGCTTACTGTACTTTCTCTTTCATCTTTTTCTATGTGCTTTCGAGATCTCGTGACAACAGGCATAAGCTTTGCCCAATTTCTACTAACTTTGATCAAAAGAGTGAAATAGTGCAATTTTGATGGATATGAAAGTTAGGATAGAATGAAGATTCTATGACTTAAAAGATTTCTATTCTTTAGCTCGTGATTCCCTGATTGAAAGGATGAAAATCCTATTTGCGGGAATTAAACCAAGGATAAAAAATAAAGATGATTTTGCACTTTGTGAGGTTTGATCGCAGCTTTGTAAAAAGATGGATTTGATGAATGCCTAATGTGCTTGAGTTCTCTATTGCATAATTTGATTGGGATGAGTGTCGTACATAATTATAGGTTGGGGAATATAAAAAGAATGAATACGCTGACTGTGGTTGTGCCTTTGAGAAAGGGCTCTTCTTTGAAAGAAGGCTCATGAGTACAAAGGTTCTACAGCATAATCGTCAGTGAAACCTCTAACATAGTCATGATATTAGTGAATAAAGGTCCTCTATTCAAACAAGACCTTTCAACTTTGGTATAGAAATTTCCTCTTCTTCAATAAATTCTTATAACAGAGAGATTTCTTTGGCTTTCTAATCTTCCTCTTTAGGGATTTCTTGGAAAAATTTGTAGACTTCCAAACTCTAAGCATGGAAAATACTAGATTGAGATGACTGATTTCTGAATGTCAAAAAATTACCTAGGTTCGGAAAACACATGCTCCGAAATAGAGTAGCGATGCGCCGAAACAGAGCAGCGATGCACCGAAACAGAGCAGCGATGCACCGAAACAGAGCAGCGATGCACCGAAACAGAGTAGCGATGCGCCGAAACAAAGCAGCAGTGCGTCGAAATAGAGCAGGGGTGCGCTAAAATATCCATTTAAACTTTTGAGACAGACATGTTTGGACAGTTTGATATTTTTGGATGATCTTAATCTAATTTAAATGTAAAAAACATAGCATAGAGCAATAGACAATTGTTTTGTTAATCCTAAAATCTAAACAAAGAGTGTATGTTCTTTGAGATTTCCATAGGTTTTTCACAAGATAAGCAATTCAAATAGACTCACTCTTAGTTGTTAAATAGGTCATCATAGGGATCACAACCCACAGCTTAAAATCGTGTCGACTCACACAGCCATGTCACCCCCTAGAGGGCGCTCGTGTTTTTGTCTTTTCCAGGTGCGTACCCAAGGTTAGATTTATCGATCCCTTGAGCAAACAATCTGTAGTGATTATATGGTGAGTGTCTTGGGGGAAGATTCTTCCCTCCCCTTGCACCGTGATTAAAATAATGTTTGGATACTGACACGGTTGGCTTTCTATACTATGGTTCATATTCAAGGTTTGCATTCAGCATGGCAATAGATAAACTCCCTCAGGAGACCTCCCAATCTTTAGAACAAAGATTTTGGGGATGGTTATCTTGCTCACTTCTGTTGAATTTGAGTTTCCCCAAAATTCACTTTTGATTATAGTGGGTTGGAAAACCTGGCTTTGGTTGTTCCCACTTAGGTCATTCCCATAGGGTGAGTACTTTTTACCACTATGACAGGCCTTCTAAAGGATTTAATAAGCTTGAAATGCATAAAATGAAATAGGTAAGTCTGGTGTTCTGATCACCTAGTAAAGGGGAGAGGATATACCTATTACCCCACAATCACAACAAACAAGTGATTGAGTTTTAAATCCAAATTGACAATTTTCTATGCTAAGTGAAGATTTTTCTTCACAACAATCATTGGATTCATTTTAACCAGCATAAAAATGAGTTTGGTGACTATCCTAGGATTGATAAATTCTAGACTTTAAATTTCTATCCTAGGATTGCTTCATTTTATTTAAAAACTGAAGTGAAAAATTTTGTCCGTGGATGGCATCGAAATCAAAATTTGTTTTTACAACCCCTGTATGCGCTAAAATAGGCCACCAATGTGCCAAAACAGATGACAAATGCACTAAAAGATCAATCTGGGATGCGTGAAAATAGGTCGTCTATGCGCCAAAACAGTCCATGGATGCACTGAAATAGTCCACGGATGTGCTCAAATAGTCTAGGGATGTGCTGAAACAGTTTGTCTATGCACCGACAAAAAAAAGGTCATATGGGCCAAAGCGCAACTCCAGTCCGTCACCTGTCAGAAAATTCTACAATAAAAAGATTAAAACGGGGGGATGCCCCATGGTGGGCGCCAAAAATGTGTGAATTAGAATATACGTGATTAATTAAACTTTAAACTAACACACCAATGAGACATTATATTGAAAGAAACTAATCTATAAAACATAAATGCAAACTCTAAACAATAGCAGCTCCTTCAAGTTCATCCCATCGTCCTCTATCTCCAAGGATTTGATTAAAGTTGTTGGCTCTTAGTTGTGTATGTAGAAACTTGTTGAAATGACAACTTAGGAGAATTAGATTAATTGAAAATGCATGTGCATGGCTATATGATTTAAGCTATGAAATTGAAATGCTATGATGTTATGACTTGCTAGAATGCTGATATGTTGACTCGAATGTAACTACAGTAACAACGCATGAAATCTAGGATGAAATCTAAGATGAAATCTACTTACGAGAAGGTTGTATTTATAGATTTGCGAAAGGCAAGAATCCAGTTGGCGAGGATCAACGGTTGAAATTCAAACTTGTGTAGATGAACGGTGAGAGATGGAGAGTTTGAGAGAAAGGTGGAAAGTTGAGAGGAAAGTGGAAGAATGTTTTCAACCCACAAAACCATCCTCATTCAAAAATGGAGACAAACATGGAATTTACTTTCATTTATGAAATTTGGTTGAAGTTTGAGGATAATTGCTTAGTTAAATAAATAAATTTATTTAATTTCTTGTGACATGTGTAAATAGAAGTTTCCATAATTTAAATAATTAATATTCAATTATGTGTAAGAAGTGAAAAAGATAAGTAATTAAATATTTTTACAATATTTAATTAAATGTGAAATGAGGAAAGTTTCTTAATTACATATTTAGAATATTTAATTAAATGTGGAATGAATAATATCATTAAATTTGAAATTTAAACTTGTGATAATTAATATAAATAAATTGTGAAATTTATTTAATTAATTAAGAAGAATTGGAAAAATGAACAATATAAATAAATAATTAAATTTATTTATATGTAGATGACTAAAGAATATTAATTAAATAATTCATATTTAATTAATTAACAGGTTTGATTAACTGTGACCATTTTTAGATGTGTACAACTGCTACTCAGGGGGAGTAGTCAGATGTTTAGATATGTGGTTCAGAGCTTGTGTGGAGAAAGATAATGTGTAACTTTGTCATTCAATTCAAAGGGGGAGAAGAGTCATGTTAAAATTTATGAAAGAGTTAAGAAGAAAAGAGTCAAAACCTAAGGAGGAGAAAGTTTTAAGAGAAAGTATCATTGATGGTGTTTTTCACATCATGTCTTGCCATCAATGCCAAAGGGGGATATTGTTGGATATTGTTGGATATTGCTGATATGTCATTGTCATTGATGTCAACACTATTGAAATTAATGTCTTTAAGGTTGTATAAGTTACAGGTTGTTGGTGATGTAGTGAAGTTCAGTACAATGGCTAGCTCAATATATTGAGGATAAGGAGTTGTGGATTAAAGGGTTTGTTGAAAAGTATATCTAGTTTATCCACAGGATGTTTCAGAGGTTCACATGAAGATTTGATCAAGTTATGAGTATCGCTATTCTGACAGTTGTTCTATTGTTGTAGCTAGTGTTCTTGGAAGAAGATGATGTGATTTTAGTAATCTGAGTTGTTGTGGATGCTTCTATGGTGATTCATGATGCTTGTGGATTTTTCTAGATCGTTCTCTATCTCTGTTGTTGTTTCAAATCGATTGGTGTGCTCACGATTGGTGATTTCCTTTTGTGAGTTCATGTTTTTCATGATCATGGTCGACAGGGTGATTGTAGCGTGTTGTGGATCTTCAAGGCTATATTTTTAAGGTGTTTCATGTTCGAGACATGTTTTTTTGGGTCTTTGTTATGTTCTGGCCAACACTTTTTGATTCACATTGATGAATTGTTTATTAATTTGGGTCGATAATTTGTACACATTTCATATTTTGTTGCACCGAGATATAGTTGATGTTATCCCTAATTGCAGATATATATGATCGATTGTTTTGAGGAGAATTATATGTAAGAAGCGAGATGTATGACTGCTATGTGCAAATAATGTTCTAATCTTTCGAAGGAAGAATTAAAGTGTGAAGAAGAGTGAACAGAAGGAAGTGTTCATGTGCTTAACTAGAACTGTAATGAGGCATTAGTAGATGATATCTTCTCAGTTCAAGATCTCTTAGATGGATGTAATCTGAATGTGACTGTAAGAAAATGTGTCTTCAATTGGGTAGTAAGCCTTTTGTATTTGAGCAATGAGCTCTAGGTAGTGTGCCTGAATGCATGAGCATTCCCCATTTGTAATACTTTTAACAAAGTATAATCTTGTGGATTAACCTCCACCGTGGTTTTCCCCTAATAGGGTTTCCATGAAAAAATCTTGGTGTTATGTGTGTTTTTGATATGGTGATGGTTTATTCTTTTATGTTTATTTATCAGATATGAGATTAAGTTTAATAAGTATAATTTATGTGACAACTGATTCACCCCTCTCTTAGTTTTCTACCCTTGTGTTGCCAACAATAGGGTAACATGGCTCAATCTTGACCATTCCCTGCCAGCCCGCAAGGGACCTACCTTCATCTCTCATCCCTTAACGGGGAAGTGGGGAGATGCCACACAAAAAGATCAGATGCGTCAAAGGAACTATAATAAATTATGAAATATTTATGAAATATCTCAACATAGGGATGATTGTAATAAACTCATGCTAGTAAAGGGTTTTTAAAAGCATATGTCTTAAATATGGACAAGATGTTATAATCTAGGTCGTCTGTCTAATCTAAGGGCTATATGCAAAGGAAAAAGGCTTGAAGGGTAAATTGCATATAGATTGGAGGCGCTAGAGTCAATTTGTACCTCTTCCCACTCCCCCACTGCTGAATGCTACACATGGATTAAACCCAATAGGGGAGCAGGGAGGTCGAAACGAGGATTTTCTCAATGGTTTGTAAAGATGGTGGAGCCCACAAGATGACTAGGAATATTTTCCACATGGCCTATTATGTTTGGTCGATGGTTAAAATTGTGCATAGTTAGATTTTTTAAAATTATTTGACTCAATTTGGATTGTTTTTCAAGTCATCTCATTGTATGATCAATGACTAACATTCAAAGTTTAGTTTGAGGGAAAATGAGTCAATCTAGTTTGTGCAAGAAAATAGTATTGGTGGATATGAGGCCAAACTTCTAAATTAGTATGTCATAAATCCATAAAATCCTTCTTTAAAACATAATTGTATATTGCTAAAAGAATCCAACACATTCAAGGATTTCTTGTTGTGATTTCCAAACTCGTTCGGCGACAAGGATTAGGGTTTTTCAAGCGTCCAAAAAACTAGTAAGTGAAATTGTTACCTTGCTTCTTAATTGCTTAATACTTGCTAAATTGTGCTTTCTCTTTCATTCTATCAGTAGGGTTTCCTAGTTTGCTGCATTTATTTTAAGGTTTGACATTTAATTCAAATGGTATTTCTATTAATTCTTGTTTCTTTGTGCATCAAACCCATACCCTAATCATAAACTTATATTTTTCTAAAAGGAAACCCTAGTTTGAGAAAACACTAGGATTATAGCACCAAAATTTAAAGCCTCTACATCTAAATAACAACCCTTTGGTTCAAAACCTTCAATCAAATCTCTAGTCTAGAACCTAACTGACCAATTAAAAACCTCTACCTCTAAGAAACCTAAGGGTCAACTATTATTCCAAGGCACAAAAATTGTGGAGGGGCTTATTGACAGGCAATGCACTATTAAGGATGCCACACTACCATATACTGGATGGGCACAATTTAGTTGTTGGTTTGGCAATAGAAATTGTGGTATTCCTATGGGCAACCCCTAGAATTTGGATATGGGGAAACTAGCAGTACCAAATATCTACATGGATGTAGACCTATTAAAGGAAATGGCTAAAAATTATGACCCAATCACAAGGAATATGAGAACATTTGATGGGATTGAAATGGTGAAGGTCACCAAGGAAGAAATTGATGAATTATTCAAGCTGACTAAGTGGAATGAGGATATGGAGAATATTGATGAGAAATAACTCAAAGAAAAGTATGAGAGGGTGAGGCATACCTTCAATATTTTAGTGTTGCAACACTATTTGGCATTTTTTGATGGTTGAAAGATTATCTTGGGTCCCTTAGACAAAGAGCCCTACCCCATCAACTACTTTATCTCTTATTTCCAGAGGAAAGTTTACTCTTTATGCCAAATCATAGGTTATGACCCCATCACTAGCATTCCAATGGAATAAATGTATATGGCTACCCATATCCAATACCCTACATGTTGCACACTCTATGAATATGGGGGGTACCTGGTAGAGAAGATTCATGAGGGTTTGGTTAAACTAAAAAATGGTCACTGTGGGGTTAGGTTTTACTGGTACTCTATGTTCGTGCACATGATTTTGTTCAAGGGAGCTACATATTTTGGTAAAGATATAACATTGGAGAAAAAGGAAGGTGACTTGGATTTTTCTGTCTAGTGTTAGACAAGAATTATTGACAAGAATGACAGGAAATTTGATTATGTGGTGTTTGAAATTTTTTTTGCCTCCAAGCTAAGAAGAGTATTGATTATGAATATGCCAAGAATTCTTGCTGCTCTACATGACTTTCTGAGGCCCAAGGATAGGAGGCTAGATTTGAATATTTATAACAATGGTGGGATGTGATCCCTTACCCAAGTTACATAATCTTGAGGGTGTATGACATATATTTCTCACCTCATATTATTCCAAGGGATGTGCTAGTAAGGATTGGTTTTCTAGAGGTAATGTGTCAACTGGTAAATGTGGAGAATAATCATTTGAAGAACGAGGGAAAGGGAACCTTTTTCCCTACATATAGTTGTTTATAAGATTTTGTTATGAAGAAAGGAGGATGGGATAAAATAAATGATATACTCAAAACTCTGAAAATAAAAAGGGTAGGAGTAAGAAACCATGATCCTGATGGATTTATGGCATGGCTGAAAGTAATGATTAGAAGTTCAAAATTCATTCATAAATTCTACTTCCCTGAAGATGTAATAAGAAATATTTTTGACTTTCAAATTCAAAAGGACAAAAAACTGAAATGGATTGCATTCAATAAATTGGAGAGGTATTTGCAATCTAAAGACCCTCAATTCTAGGCTCTTGTAGAAATTCCAAATGAAATGCAAAGAATTGAATATGTTTCTAGAACTTTGAGATAGTTGTTGGGAATTTAAAATGTGAAATATTGATTCAAGTTAAGGGGAAGGCTATTGTAGTAGAGGAACAAGGTGAGGAGGATACCCCTATGATGGAAGAAAGACCATCTCCCCAGCCCCAAAATAAAATTATCTTCAAAAGGTGAAAGGACAAGACAAATAAGAAGAATCAATCAGTGTCAACCTCTTCCCAACAAGAGGAACAAAGAGTCCCTTCACTAGTGTAACAAATTCCACCACCATCACCTCCTAGGTCAACTAATCCTACAATCATTGAAATTGATTCACTGCCTAGGTAGCCACCTCAGAAGAAGTAAAAAGTTGAATCAGCTAGCCTGGTAGATTATGACGAAGATTTAGAAGATGAAATACTAGTGACTGAAGAAAAAATACAAGGTATGCCTTCTCTACCCAGGGAAATGGTACCTTAGCAATTGGGACTTAGATTGAGTAAGGTTGACCTCATAGGTATGGATAATCAAGATGATCTTAGAGAAGAGTCTTGTACCAAATTCATGGATGATGACTCTTTTGTCAAATCCAAAGCTTTCATAGAGTTTTATTGGAGGGCCAGGAAAGATGAATTTGTTAATAACATTGCAAAGAAAAGGAGCTTGCATCCAGAATTGCTAGATGCGGTCATTCAAGCCCAAGTAATAAAGGAGATGAAAGAAAGTTTTTAAGAAATAACTGCACAAGAAGGTAGAGAGATGGCAAGAAAAGGTGGAATTCTTTTATTGCATGAATGGGACTTAGCTTCTACAACTCTTTTGACACATTAAAGAGGTATAATAGGCATGTTTATAATTTTGAGGAAGAAGTGACCATTTCACTGCAAGGATCTCCATTTAGTCAGTAGTGGGATACATTAGCTATCCAGGCCCTAGCCCCCAACACCAAAAGGCCAAAAGTTGTAGAACCTGCTACAAATTGTAGAGGAGGTTTGATCATCAAAAGGGTGTCTGATACCTCAAATATTGGGGTTGCTACTATGTCAATGTATGTGGCATTGTTCACCAAAGTAATAGTTGATTCAATATGGCCATGGCCACCAACAAATAATGTAGTTATAGATTGAAATGGAATTATTGAAAGAAAAGATAAAAAACTTGCAACTTGGTAAGCAAATACAAATAGATATTTCTTCTCATTCTACATCACAAGAGCCAACACCATCTACCTCCATCCCTCCCACAAGTTCTTCATGGGAAATTGTGTTGTAAAATATGGGAAATGTGTCCATCTCAGTGGAGGAATCTAGCACATCAAAGGCACAAGAGGGAGAGGAAATCAATAAAGAATATTTTCTTGAAAAGCTAAGGAATACGAAGAAAAGTGCAACCAACATGATAGGATGATCTTTTTCAGCAATTTGAAAATTTTGACTAAAGTGCTAGAACATTTAGATAGAGGAATTGACAAGAGATTAATTAGCATTCATGCTAACTATTCCTCCATGGTTGATGCAGTAAATAATTTTGACATAAAAAAGAAGGTGGCATTTCCTCTCATGGAGAAATGGATCCTAATACTCCAAGATTTGAGGCTAATGGATTTGGGATCCAAGCATGATGTAAATAAGCTTGACAAAATCCAATGCACCCTCAAAACTGTAAATGGAATTCAAGAATTCCAAGGAAAGATTGAGCCTTTGGAGGCTAAAATAAGGGATTTGGTTAAGAGCTTTAATGAAATGAATCATGGTCTCCTACTTGATATATTAAAGGACAATGGTGAAATCAAATCTGTATAGGATTGGAGATAGCAAGCAAATGAGGTGATTTCAAAGAAAGTAGTCTTGATTTGTGAAAGAAATGACATGTACATGCTAAAGAAAAACATGGACATGCTTGCTCAAGTAGGAGTTTCTTTGGAAGCATTTGATGAGGAAAACCAAGTTGTCACTAAATATGCTCCTTATAGGTTAAAGGATGATAGTATTATCACATTGGATTGGCCCACAAAGGAAGAATTCCAAGCATGGGAAGACAAGTACTTGGGCGTTTTGGAGGATTAGGTTGCTACTATCAAATGGTTACTGAAATTTTGATCTTTTGGTATGCAATAGTGGTGAATAATGAATGAGAGAAAAGCAATACATGGCGTGGAACCAGTATAGATTAGGCCTTTGATAAAGTATGGATAAACTATTGCTTTCTCTCCAAGTTGAAGTTGATGACATAGGTGTTGATGTGGATGTTGTTTATGCTCTCCCTCTTTTATTTCTTTATGTTTTACTTTCTATTGACTTGGATAGCACGTGGATTATATTTTTCCCATGGATGATGCTACTACAATGATGAAAGATGCCCTTTGGAGGGCAGGAACCATTTTCTTTAGTGATATGAAAGAGAATTTTGTCTTATATGGTTTTCCCCCTTTTGGAAATGCAAATGTAACTAACTTGAGGATGTTTGAAATTGAAATTTAAATGTAAGTCAAATGCAAAAAGTGACTGAAATGTGTAATTTGGCCCAAATATTGTTGATCCCTTGTTCTTATAAAAGGGAATTCAAGACCAATTGCATGGCTCTTTGGTTGGTGAATATTTTGAACTCATGTAATATAATTTTTTAATTTCAGAACAAAGGAATAGACCTAGTATTGAGTCTTAGGTATGAATTTGAGTCTATGATAGACATACTAATTTTACAATAGTGAGGGAATTTCAATGAGAGTTGCAAATCATGGACTATTTTCTCTCCGTTTGTATTCTATTACTCAAGTTTTTAATAAAATGATCAAGGGTCCTTTTATTGGTATTCAACCATTCTTGTTGAATTTATGGTTTTATCTTTTCTTTAATTCAAGGAATTAATTAAAATACTCTGATGAAATCATAGGTTTGTGTGGTTAAGTACAAGGATTTGATAAGTAGTTTTTGTTCTAGGATATTTAGAGTTGTTTTATTGTAATGCAATATCACAATGGTCTATAAGTGATGAGTTAGATCACTATTGTATTATAGTTTATTTTAAATTTGAACTCATTGCCCAATGGAAAAAAGACTATTCTATTAATTTGGTCAATTTTGAGGTCACTGAGTCACCCTAACTTTCAAAGAACAAATCCTTATTAAAAATAATTAATACATCTTAAATTGTTGTAAAATTTTGTGAGAGGTCATCCATTATTATTTTTAGATGATTATTTGTTAGAGAATTTTCCAGATTCTTGAAGGATTTCATCTAATTTGTAGTCTACGAGAATGTATCTATTATTCACAATCTCTATGGTAAATGGCACAAGAGTATCACTAATCACATTGTAAGGATCACCCTCATGGGTCTTGTAGAGCCCAAAGTGTAGAGGGAAAGTCTAGAAATATTTCACCTAGTCATTGGCCAATCCTCACTATTGTTGATCATTGAATTGTGGTAATTTCATAGAAAATTGTTGAGATTAAGTTTGGTTCTTAAAAAACAACCAACAGTACCTAAATTTGAAAGAAAATACAATGAGAAAATAGTTCCAATTGAAATAGTTGAAAGGCCAAAAGGTGAACTTTAGATGTTGGACACTTCTTTGCATGGACCCAATGCAAGTCAATTTTCTACAAAGGCCAAAATTTGAAGGTAAATACAACGAAGGGAAAGAGAGGAATATTGTGAGAGTTCTAGTGGTTCTAGCCATTTATCAATCCATTATTCTAGGGTACGTTTTCATGAAATCCCAATTTCCATATGGACCTAATTGAGGTCTTGATCTTGACATGAATCAATGAAGGTCCAATTTATGCATGTTTTTCTTGGGCTTGATGCCAATCAAATTATCACATGGGTGTGATGGAGGTTTATATCTCATAGGAAGGGGGTTTTGAAGAGATCCAAGGATGTATGGGGCATGTTTCAAAGGTTAGGGTGTTTGGGAACATTCTAAAATAGGTCTAGTTCTTGATAGGGTTATAGGCCTCGACATAAGAAGGTGCCAACTTAGCACCAACTCCAAAAGGTGAAGAGGGGTTTTCTTTGGTTCCCAAAACCATTGAAACCTCTGATGGATCCTACTTCCCTTCTAAGTCTCAATGGCTTAGTAGATGAAGTTCAAAAGGAGAGACCCACTATAGCATCATAAATTGTTTCCCTTGATAATTTTGTGCTATATTTTGTTCCCCCTTAAATTACTGGACCTAATTGAACACATAATTTCATAAATTATGCATCCATGGCTCATTTCTAATAATTTTTGACAAATTTCAAGCAAAAAACAAATACAAATTCATCTAATACTTTGTCCCCAACACCTTAATTTCTAAAAAATAGGGTTGGGACACATACGCCCTATGGAGAATATGTCTCAAAGTGGAAAAATGTCCCCCTATTTTGGCTCCAGATTTGAATATGTCAGAGGTGGAAATTTATTATTTGAATTTCAAATTTCCAAAGTTAGCTATAAGGATTTAATTTGTGGTAAATTAGAATAATAGCATATAAATACCTTGTTATTACATTATTTGAACATTAACAAAAAAAATATAGCAAGAACAAGAAAGAGGTGAACATTAAGAGAAAGAATTATAGTCAAGAGAATTATCAAGCAAGCTAAGAGTAGATTGCTAATGATTAATTGCAACAATTCAACATCCAAGCATCATGTAAAACAAAATTTAAGTTTATGCATGATTATGTCAACATTGTTTGTGAAGGCTAACCCCTTTTGTAGATCTCCAAGCAATCCAAGAAAGAAAGATTAAAACCTTGAGGAGATTTGCATGACATCATTCCTTCAAGGAAGCTATTAAAGGGTGGCGAGTTGCAACACTTTTTTGATTCATCATTCCTTCCTATCATTTATCCTTTTATCATTGACATTACCAATATGGAAGTGGAAACACTAACACAAGTTTTGACTAAGGTAAGCCCGTAATGGCACAACCCTTCCCCTCTCTTTGAATGTGCACGTTCCAGGTTTGAAGGAGATTTGAAGAAGTTTGAAGATCAATTATCCATTGTTGCAATCAAAACCCTACACCTTGAAAACTCACAAAAACTCACTTACAAAAATATTAGATAGTGATCCAAAAAAATTGCAAGAAAAAACGGAAAGCTCTGATTTGACACTAGAGGACTACAAAAATATATCTGAAATCCCTCTAAAAGGACACTTACACCTTAGGAGAATTATTCCTCCATTTTTAGCCCTAGATTTGAGCCACGGGTGCATAATGTCCTACTCTATCCATTTCAATTGTCTGAATTTTTCTATGACTTTCTGTGTTTTTTGTATTTACATTAGAAAAATAATTTGCATCATTAACCTAGTTGAATCATTACATTTCATCGCTAAATTCATCCTAATTTTGGTCAAGGGAAATTTGACTCTCCTTTCAAGTTGTAATTCAATTTTATACCTTATCTAGGATCATCAAACCCCTACTACCTCAAATCTCTAATGAAACATTTAGAAAAAGTACCTAAACCCTAAAGTGAAATATCTAGGGTTTCACTTTTTTTATGTTACATTTTGGTGAACTTGACATGTTAACATTATATACCTTCTAAAATTTGAAGCAATTTGGCTTAGATCTAGGTTTAGCATTGCATTGTTTTGCATTATTCATTTAGGCATTCATTTTTGCATCATAAAAGGCATAATCTTTTTTAATATATATATATAATATTGTATTATAAGCTGCAATAGGTTTAATTTCAAACATATAGGTTAGATTTACATTCTAATTGCATTTAAAAATATGCATTAGGTCATTTAAATTTGAAATCAAATCTGAAAAAGTTCATTGCATTCATTTAGGCATCTTGTGTATAACTCAAAAAAGTAAAAAAAATTGCATTATTTTGTTTCAAAAAGGAAAAAACATCATCATTTTTAGATTTAGGCATATTAGAATCAATCAATTGTTGCATCTTAGATCTTGAAATTTCATTTCTAATTGTCTTTTACTACTTAAACATTTTCCAAATTTTTGTACACTTGCATTTTGAGTTACATAATCATAAAATTGAGCAAATTTTGAAAAACTATTCACTGTTAGACCCGTTTGCACATAGACTTGAGATCCTTAAATAGTATAGTACACAATTGAATTTTAAATTCTGAAAAAATATATTCAGGAAATAGTTGCCCTAGGTGACTTATTCCTATCATTTTGAGCTCAAATTCACTATACAGAATCTTGTCCATGGTCTCTGCCTAGATCTAGCCTCAATTTTTGCATATCAGTGACTATAACTATTTTTTTTGCTAAAAACATTTCTAGCTTAATCCATATGGCATAACACAATATTATCATTGTAGAATTCTTGTTTTGTCATGACTCATGTTCTATTGTTTGATCTTATTAAGCATTTCAAGGAATTTTTTTTACAAGCATGTCAAAATGAGTTTTTTTCTCCACTTTTATTATTTTCATTGATCCCTATCCCACTATCTATCATATGTGTGAGGTTAATTTGGTGCAAGAGAATGCAATCATAGAAAATCACAAAAATCATGTTTTTTCTTCTCTCGATACCTTTCCTAATTGTGAAGAAGACATCTTGATGTTAGAAGATCGAATCATTGAGTGTCATGAGAATCTTGTGTGTTTCACTTCCACTATATCTCCTACTTAGGAAGATATTTTTTGACAAGATGATGAAATCATTTATACATTACTTTTGAATGCCACTAATATGGATTGCATAAATGAAGATGCTAAGGTGACATTAGATCCTCCCTCAATAGAAGATCATCAACAAGTAGTTAAATTCACTGAGGTTATGAACACACAATATAATATTAGGTCTCCTCTAGTTATTGGACCTCCTAAGAATCCTTTAATTATTGGACCTCCTAAAATTCCTCTAATTATTGGACCTCCTAACTTACCTCTCATTATAGTACCTCCTAAACCTCATGGCCATATCCTAAATATTTCAAAAATACTCACTAGTAATTATGTGTCATAGAAACAAAGTTATCACGTAGTTTCTCACACATATAACACTAGAAATAATAAGTGACGAAAAAAATCCATCCCATTACCTCAACCATACCTTCCACTTGCTCCTAATATTCCTTAGCATAGTGGAAAAAAATATGATCTTGTTGAGAAACTTCGTACTACTCCAACCAAAATATCCCTTTGGGATTTAATTCAAACATCACCTACATACCACATGATGCTCCAAGAGGCTTTGTAGAAGATTGATTTCAAAACTTCAATTAAACCAAATGATGTAGCAGCCTTGTTTGATTGTATGAAAGTAAAAATTTTGTATATTATATTCCCTCAACATGAATTACCCTCGCTTGAGATCCAAAAAAAAATGAATCTTTAATGATAGTAGTGGTTTTTGATAAAATTGGAATTAGGCATACCCTCATGGACAATGGATCAGGTATTAATATTTGTAGAATTCATCTTCTCGATAATATTGGTGTGGATAAGAAACTTATAGAATCAAATGACCTTTCAATTTGTGGATTTGATAATGTTAACAAACAACCATTAGCAGTGATCACATTGCCCATCAAGGTAGGATGTGTGACTTTACAAACACCGATTTATGTTATGTCAAGAACTATTTCATAAAATCTACTCCTAGGTAGACCATGGATTCATGCCATGAAGGGAGTCCCATCTACTCTTCACCGTGAGATGAAGTATGAATATAATGACAAGATATACACAATTAAAGTAGATGAAGAGATTTATAAGTTAAAGGCCAAAGAAAAACATAATACTTCCAACTCCCTCAACACTTTGATTCCAACATCAAAAGTAGAACCCATACATGTTGAACATAAAGAAGAATGTGTCTTACCCATGATGAGATATTTGGATGATGATTGGGGGTCGCTAGATTTTACAACTTGCTTTAAAGGGGAGTCTAAAATCTCACCATCAAAGTCCAAATAACCTATACAAATTGATGATAATCCTAATTGTATATCATTTGTAACAAAAATCTTGGATGATGATTGGGGTTCATTATGTTTTACATCTTCCTTTATGGGAGAGTATAAAATCTCACAATATAAACCTAAATATTCTTGTGTTGTATCAATTTCTACATCAATAAATCCAACAACATCATCCCATGATGGTGATGGGGGCTCTTTAACTTCCGTCCATCTTGAGTGTAAAATAACTAACTTAAAAAAAATAAAAAAGGATTTGCATGCTCAAGAAAAATCCAATTCTTCTCAGGAGAATGTAGATAAGATCTCTTCATCTGAGTTGGAAGAGTGTTATGGACTTGGCTATAAAATTATTTCTAAAAAAGGATAATATGTAAACATAGAACAAAATGATAGAAATCAAGTGAATTCTATATCATAATTTTCTAAACAACTTGTCTAGGTTTCCAGCCTTCATCTAATGATTTATCATCTACTATATGTATGACATCTTGTGATAATAAATCAATTCTCTCTTCACAAATGAAAGAAATTTCATCTTCTAAGCAAGAGCATAGTTTTTTGAGGATTCTCAAAAACCGCTTGATATCTCTCCCTCCAAAAACATGAAAGAAATTTTATAAAAAAAAACTCATTTTGTGCATATCATCAAGTACATGGTCATTCTACAAATGAAGGTCATTCCTTGAGTAATAAAATAAAAAACTTAAGGATTGTAGTTCTATTCCATGTGTTGATGCATCTAATTCCTCTAATCAATAATGATATTCATCCTTTCATATTTCTCTTCACTATGTGGAATTTGTATCTTTATGTGTTTTCTCATTATCATTCACCATGGTACAATATTAACTGTTACCATATTCTCCATAGAAGCAAAACGATAGTCCTTGGTGTGGTTGTCCTTTTCTCTACACTTGGGGGGCAAGGATAACTAGTTTTGGGAGGTGTGCATTCTCCTTAAGTATCCCCTCTTCCCCTCTTCTTCCTTAAAATACCAACATAGAAAGTATGTTGAAATTTTAAGGGGGGGAATACATTACCCTTATCCATATCATACACATCTTGTGAGATTTGACTTACTGGAATACCCCCTTGGTGGTGGTGGTATTATAATGCCCCCTGAGGCATGGTTATCAATTTTTCCCCTTGGACGTTAATGCACCTTCTTAGGTGAGTTTTTTTGTTCATGCACCTTCTTAGGTGAGTTTATGTTCCTTCTTCGATGATTTTTTAATTTATGCACCTTCTTAAGTGAGTCTATGCACCTTCTTATGTGATTTTATGCACCTTCTTAGGTGAGTTTTTGTTTCCTTCTCAGGTGAGTTTATGAACCTTCTTAGGTGAGTCTTTGCACCTTCTTAGGTGAGTCTTTTCACCTTCTTAGGTGATACTTTGGAAAATTGGTTCGTGGATTCAATATAACACAAATTGTTCATTCATGGACGCCTCTTTTAACATGGTCATCAGGCATAACACAACTTTCTTGACAATAGAGATATGTGTTTAATGAGTGTTTGAAATAACACACCTTGCTAGATCTTGTAGAACCCATCATATTGCATGGACAGCTAGCATAATGTAGCTTGCTACTTAGTAGATCCATGTGGCTCATGAGTGATTTGGCGTAACACAACTTGCTAGTCCTCATGGGAACATTCTTTTACTAACATCCATTTGATGGATGATGTTTGGTATTTGAGACAATTTAAGACCACGGTCTCTTTATGTTACTGACTCGAATCCATTTAGTACTAACCTTGTGTTTATGTTATGTATCTTTTTTATGTTTGCATTGTGTTTACATCATGGTTTTTTTGTTTCATCTATATGTTATGTCATGTTTTTCTAACATGTATGTTTGTGTATGTTATCATGTTACATTTCATACATGCATGTGTTCCTATGTGCTCATGTTGGTTTTCCATGGGATCTTGGATCTTGGGGGCTTGCGTGCTCCCCCTTGATCCATAGTCATCCAATCTCTTCAACATTTGGACAAAAAAACCCCTCTTGACATAGATTATCTGCTTTAGTGTGAGTCTGAGCATAATTTCGTACTCTCACTAAAGTGGGGGCTAAATGTAGCATCAGAAATTGTCACCCTTGATAGTTTCACACTATTTTTTCTCCCCCTTAAGTTATCGGGCCTAATTGATGATTGAATTTCCTAAATTATGCATTCCATGGCCTATTTTTAACAATTATCAACAAATTATAGGTGGAAAAAAAATGCATTCATCTAATAATTTACCCTCGACATCGTAAGTTCCAAAAAAAAGGACTGGGACACATGCACTCTATGGTAAATAGGTCCCCTTATGGAAAATATGTCCCTCTATGGTGAAAATGTCCCCCTATTTTAGCTCCATATTTGAATATGTCAGAGGTGGAAATTTATTATTTGAATTTCAAAAGTCTAAAGTTGGCTATTAAGTTTTAGTTTTTGGAAAATTAGAATAATATCATATCAATACCTAGTTATTGCATTATTTGAACATTAACAAAAAATAATCTAGCAAGAACAAGCAACAAGTGAAAATTAAAAGAAAGAATTATTGTCAAGAGCATTATCAAGAAATTCAAGAGAATATTTTCAGTGATTCATTGCAACAATTCAAGATCCAAGCATCATGAAAAATCATATGTGAGTTTATGCATGTTTATATCATCATTGTTTGTGAAGGATAACCCATTTTGTAGGTCTCCAAGTAATTCAAGAAATTCAAGCAAGCAATATCCAAACCTTGATATGTGCATGAATTTAGTTCTTTAAGGAAGCCATTGAAGTTTGATGAGTTGTAACAATTTGTTGATTCATCATTCCTTCCTATCATTATCCTTTTATCATTGAAATTTCCATTATAGAAGTGGAAACACTAACACATGGTTTAAATAAGGAAAGACCCTAAATGGAACAAACTTTCCTCTCTTTTTGAATGCGTAGGTTTCATGTTTGAAGATCAATTATCCATTGTTGCAATCAAAATCCTATACCTTGATGACTCATAGAAACTCACTTATAGAAATATATGGCAGTGATCTAAAAAATTTATAGGCGGGAAAGGAAAGCTCTAGTTTGGCACTAGAGGACTGTGAAAATAGATCCGAAATCCCTCTACAAGGACACTTATGCCCTAGGAAATTATTCCTCCATTTTGAGCCCTAGATTTGAACCATAGTTGCATAATGTCTTGCTATTTTAGTTGTCTGAATTTGGCTATGACTTTCTATGTTTATTGTATTTGCATTAGAATAGTAATTTACATTATTAACATAGTTAGATCATTGAATTTTATCACTAAATTCATCCTAAGTTTGGTTAAGGGAAAGTTGACTCACCTTTTAGGTTGTAAGTTAGACTTATACCTTCTCAAAATTCATAAAACCCCTGCTACCTCAAATCTCTAATGAAACATTTAGAAAAAGAACCTAAAACCTAGAGTGAAATCTCTAGGGTTTCACTTTTTCTATGTTATACCCACAAAAAAGGTATAATGAGGCAAGGTAAATGATAATACTATGCATAATGAATAACAAGTAAGTGTTTATTGGAGCTTTTGGTGGTTCTTGAAACCACTGGAACTTCAATCGTTCACACTTCCCACATCTTGCTTTGATAAGGGGTAAAATGGAGAAAGAAATAAAATTCACAAAAGTGTAGAAGCCAAGTTAAAGTTCAATGGGAGAACCAAAGGTTGATAGAAGGAGAGATCTTGATGGATCCACTAGATTTTGATCAAGAAATTTCCCTGCATGTTCTTATAATTACCATTTCCATGTAAAGTCACATATCTTGATGGAGGTTGAGTCTCTACAAGGGTAAAAATAGAGAGATAGCTTCCAAGAAGTGACTTCAATGTTGCAACAACTCTTCCAACTCATGTATTTCACACCATAGAGGTTTCATGAAAGTATTTTATGTGTTTTTGTGTGGTTTATTGGAAAATAACTATTCCAATGTCTCATTTCTGATTTTTAGACCCACTTTCAATCACATGGACATTACTAGGCTGTAATATATAGTGCATTCCATGGGGGTTAGATTAATTCATCATTATAGAATCATGGTAGGGGTCTATGGGAGGATCTCCATGCTTGGAGAGTATATTTTCATGTAGATATGTCAAAACTTATAGGGATGGAGCTAGGGTTTTCCTTCCTACCACATCTCTCTCTCTCTCTCTCTCTCTCTCCTATACCTTTCTAGGTAATAAAAAACTTTAGATTTTCATTATAAATGGTTCTACCCTTGTTTCTTTGGCAAACATACATGAAAATTTTGAATATCTACAACTATGAATGGGTTCCATACCTCTATATTAAATATAAACTACCATTTTTCCTTTTCTCATTTCTTGCACTTTGTGTAGACTTTTACCTTTGTGTTAACATATTTGTAAAAGATAACTATGTATTAACTTTGTCTGTTTGGGTGTATGTCAAACCCCAAACTTTATACAAGTCTCTAGGAGCTATTATAACAAAGAGCTATGCAAGTTTCTATTTTACAATTTTATTAAAGATCACTATACTATAGTGAGTAGGAAGAAACACATTTTAATCTACATAAATTACCACCCTTTCAATTTATTACATTTCTCTCTTCCCTTTTCCATTTGAAAATTGGTATACTAGGTTAGTTTAGAGTTATTAAATGTTGGGTTAGACCAACACTGTTGCATCTAGGTTAGAAAGGAGACAACCTTTTCTTGAGATTTGATCTCATATTTAGGGTCGCACACCTTGAGATTAATCCCATGTTTCACTAGAATGATAAACAATAGGTTTAGCAGGGGTGCAATTACATTTCACAACAATTTTTGGCATGCTCAATGGGACTCCTCAACTTTGAGTTAAGAGCTACTAAAGAAAGTGGTGTTGTTCTCACCATATTACAACCTTGAAGAGGCATTCTAGTACTGGGTGGCTCTGCAAGTCCTAGTTTCAAATCAATCCTAAAGTTTCATGCCAAGAGTGAAGACAAGAGCTTATTCCAAAGGAAAAAGATTTAATTTTATTGAATTACCTCTCTATACCCTAGGAAGAAGTAGGGTTATATTATCTAGATCTCATATAAGGATAACCAAAAATACTATATATTCACCTCCAAGAGCCCACTCAATTCTCCCTTTTGGTAAATTTTTGTTGCAAAGACGAATGTCGTTGCACCAAAAGATTGACCTATTAATGCCTGATACAATCGCTAGATTTATACAAGATCCAAGATCCACAGGAGGTGGTTAAACCATGTCACAAAGCCCAAGCACCGCGCTGGCCCACGCCAAGGAGACCAAGGGCAACACCTTACAACAATCCCCCCCAGTGCAAGCAATGGTTTCAAACTTGTGACCTCGTCTTTGATACCAGTTGTTGTAAAGATAGTTGTCATTGCACCAAAATAACACTCTATTAATGCCCAATACAACCGTTGGATTTATACAAGATCCAAGATCCATAGGAGGTAGTTAAAACATGTCTTGAAGCCCGAGCGTTGCACTGTCCCACGTCAAGGAGACCAAGGGTGACACCTTGCAACAATTTCCACAATCAAGAATAAAATTTCAACCACCCCTAATTCTTATGGATGCTCCTAGGAATCAAGCTTCTAGTCACTTTTAATGGGGAAACTCCAAATATTGACCAACATGATGACATTCATATGGAAGACATGAAAATTATTCCTTCCTTTATTGAAGAAGATACAACTATTCCCATTCAACATGTTAGTATGCTATAGAGTAGAGCTTAAAGCTACCAAAAGTTACCACATAGGACTTGTGGAACCTAAGGCCAATGGGGAAGACAAAGTAAAAGGTACCCTGTAAGGGTCACGTATCTCTAAGAGATAACATATAAAGATATGTATGTAATAGATGTAAGAAGAAAAGGAGATAAGGAATGAGAATATATGTAGAGTAGATACTAAGACCTACCTTTGTATTTGATATGATATAATATATATGGAGATATAAGGATTGATATATATATGTTATAAGTGGATGAATGTTTCTTTTTCATGTTAAGTAAATAGGGAATGTAGGTTAGTATAGTTTTCCTTCTACAATTGTCTTTTATCTCACTGTATTCTCTACGGTATAAATTGACTACATAAGGGATATTAGGGTATAGATCTCCATACTATAGTTCTTCATTTCCTCTTGCTACCATTGGTTGCATTGCCAAAACCCTAGAGTGATCAATGAAGAAAACTAGAGTTAAATAGGTGATATTAATCTAAAAGGATACTTAACAACTAAAATATTTTTTTCTTAGAAATCTACATAGACACAACTCTTAGGTACCACCGTTGTGAGAGGGGGATGGGTGCTTAAGGGATGAAAAATGGGAATAGGGAAGGAATCTGAAAAGATTCTTGAAAAGATGTAACTATTCAAAAATTATGATAACCATGGGATATATAAGGATTAATGAAAAGTCGGATCAGAAAAACCCATGAAAAAAGCAAATAACAATATGAAAGTTGAGCTTATTGGAAGAAGTAATTTGGCAATAGAAATAAATGTAGAAGAAAGAAGGTTGTGTAGCATCATAAATTATGCTCCCTAAAGGTGAAAGAAAAATTTCATGCTTTATTTGGAGCTCTCTTTGGTGACCACTTCATTAGTTAATTTTAGAAATACCCCTAGCACTAACCTTTCCCTTCAACCGAAGAGAATGTGTCAGTGCTAACGTAAAATTTCCTTCTCGATCACATTTAACTATTTCAACCCCATCAAGTGCTCATTTTTTGAATGAATCTTGATTAAGTAGACCCTAAAATCAAGAATTAAACTCAAAAGTGTGCAAAGAAGTTGGACTAGGGCACCACTTCCATAGACCAGGTGTTTTTCTTGATAATTTTTATTTTTATTTTTGGTCAATCTCTTATTTATGAGATATGAATTCTAATTTTAGATTTGGAAATAAATTAATCTCAAAAATTAAATTTAAATGAGACAGCCTATAATTTAGTTTATTCTTGAGTTTTACTATGTAAGAATGAATCATTATTTAAAAAATAACAATGAATTATAATAGAAAAGATTTACCAAAATATACATCCAATTTTATATAATTACAAAGAAATTTTTGTATTTGATCAAGCTAGAACAATGATTGGAGCTTGATTCCACTGGATGAACTAGTTGGAATCTAGGGTTAGAGATAGCTTTGGCTCCCCTCAAGCAACTAATGACTTTTTTTCAATGTGTTCTCATATTCAAACTTCTATCTCCTTGCAGCCCTAAGTAAGGTATTTGAGTATTTTGATTTTCCCTAGGGTATTTTAATTTCGCTTGGGTTGATAATTGATTATGTTAGTTAGGAATCCTTATATAACATAGTTGATTAGAGTTTTTATCATTTACTTTTCCTGTTAGATCATCACAACCTTAGAAAAACTTAAGGCTCAAAGCACACACTGTATCCATCAAAAAATTGACTATTCATAGAGGTAAAAATATCAAAATGAGGGTTTGACCTAGGAAATATCATATATAGCCTCCCTTAACCCCCATATTTGTTGTGATTTGTGCAACTTCAGATCTAAAGACAAGTTGTAGAGTGGGAAAGGATAGTGTAGACCTGTATTTTTTATCCTAGGAAGTTGTAGATATTGAATCATACTCCTAAATCAAGGCCACCATTACACTTGACCCTCCAATTTAACTCCAAATTTTTAGGACAAGTGCACAGTATTTCTCCCTTCACAGGTCTTCTTTTGTTTTGTCAATTTTTAGTTTCATCTATGTGAATAATTTGTGTTTTCATATTAGATTTTAGAGTTAATTAGGTCAATAAATTCACATAAAATCTAATCAAGTTTCAAAGCAATAAAATAACCAATTCCAAGGTAGATTGGGTATCCTTCTAGGCTATTGGCCAATATTGACCATATTTTTGGCTTGGATTATAATGTTCATGAGAAAAGGGATTGATCCAAAGTAATCTACTTGTTAGGTCTAGGATCTCTTTGTCCACATCACATTTTCACCAACACACCCTACACTTTTAAAATCTTTTGATTTTTATTGAATAATTAAAATTTTAATTATTAATAAAAATTTCAAAATTGAATCTCTTTATATTTGCAATAAAAGTGTGGTTAGATTGATAGAGATGTGTTGTTTCTTTATTTTTGTCATAATTTGAAATCTTGTTTCATTTAAATCTCATAAACTGATATATTATATTTAGGGCTAAATTTGATAATTTCATGAGCTAGTGTATGAACTCATTTGAAAATAGAAATAGTTTTGAGTAATTGGAAACCCTAGCTCATTACATTAGGTCACATTTTGAAACAAAATTAGGATATTATAGTATTTTTAGTTATATGTAGTATTAGAACTGGATTGTCATAGTCCCATATCTCTATATGTTGTATTTCTTGTACAAAATTTAAAAGATTCAAAATCTTGAATCTTTGGTCAAGGGTGCCACTGCCCTTGACCTACCTATTTTCACTTAGTTTTTAGAGGCATATTGATATTTGTATTCTCTACCTAGAACTGGACCCTATTTTTAATTTTTTTTGTAACAAACCTGATATATTATGTTTGATCATAACTAAGCATAAGAAATTAAACAATTTTATTAGTGTTGTATCTCTATTTTTAAGAGAATATAGGATAATATTGTTGATCTCTTAGAGAGAATAAAGTAATCTGATCATGTTCGATCTCTTTTTATAAGATATTAATGTAGTCGATGAGGCTTTTAGTAGTGATGATTTTGATATGTTGGATGAGGCCCTTGATGACTTCATCTCATTTGAATTATCCACTAACACTAAGACTCCAAAAACTTTAATAGGTAAAAGATTAATAAATGTAATATACTCAATAACACCACAACTGATTATTTACTCTCCTTATAGACAGCAACCCCAAATTCAACAAGTTATCATTATTGGACCACCTTCAAACAAACAAAGATCTCTTGGTCATATCTTAAACTTTGCAAGACAACTTAATAAACATAATCACATAAAACAAAATACATCACAAAAACCTCATTTCCATGCCACTTCTCAAAAATATAACACTAAAAACAACAAACAATCCCATTCCCACAACATAACCTTCCTCCTACACCTCGTTTGCCTCAATATAATGATAAGGAGTATGATCTTTTTGAGAAAATTTGTTCTACTCTGACTAAGATATCACTTTGGGAATTAACTTAAACTTCACCTCCTTACTATAACATCTCCAAGAGGCTTTAAAAAATATCATTGTGTCACCTTCTATTAAACCAAATGATATACCAACCTTGCTTGATGGTATGAATTCAAAAAACTTAGACATTGTCTTCCATCAAAGTGAATTACTCCTACCAATATTAAAAACCAATATGATGCCTTAATGATATTTTTTAATTAACAAAATTGGGGTTAGACATACTCTTATTGACTATGGGCTACACATTAATGTTTGTGGCATTGACCTTTTACATAAAATTGGTGTGGAAAAATCTCTCATTAAACCCAATTATCTTTCTATTTGTGGCTTTGATAAAATTTGTAGGAAACCATTGGGAAAAATCACATTACCTATTAAGGTAGGGCCCGTAGTTCTACCTACCCTTATCCATGTCATGCTAGATTCTCTTTCATATATCTTCTTCTTGGAAGAACTTGAATTTATGATATGGGAGGAATTCCACCCTTCACTGCATAAGGAAATATAAATATAAGAATAAGGTTGATAAAATCAATGTGGATCCAAAGTTGAAAAATTTCTTACAAACTAAAATGGGACATAAAGACCCTAGTAAAAAAATATTTAACACTTTGATTCCATCTTCAAAATTGGAACCCATGTCTTCCAATGATAAGGACATTGATGATTGTGATTCACCCACAAATAATTTCTCTTTGGTGATAGTCGGGGTTCATTATATTTCACACACACCCTCATTAGTGAGTATAAAATATTATCTAAGCCTAAATAATCAAAAGAAAGTTCAAGGCCATATACATAATCCTCAATGGATTCTCCTCGAACATCTAATTTCATCACTTCTAGTTCAAGAAAGAACACTAGTTATATGTCTAATTTTGAAAATAATTATCAAAAACCACCTTACTCAAAAGAAATGGAATTTATTTATGGAAGAGGATTTTTTTTTTCAATTTGGGTATAAAGGAAATGGTTGTGGTATAAACAAACAAGGTATCAAGATCCCCACAAAACTAAATACACAAAGTTCAACAAATGACCTTAGTTATCATCCTTCAAAACCTACCAAATCTTCCCATAGACCTTCTCTTAATGTGAACACAATAACACAATGTTGGAACACAAAAATCTACTGAGAGGGGGGGTGAATTAGTAGATATCAAAACTTAGCCCTTAAAACCTTTGTGTAAATTATTTCTTTTAGATCTGAGTACTTTATGCAAATTAATTCATTAAGCCAATAATGCAGATTTACCAAACATTCACAGAGATATACATGCACACAAAATCCCATAACACTAGACGTACATGGAAAACCCAAGATGAAAAAAACCACGGTGAAATTTTTTGCTTGAGTCTACTTCTCAAATCCAATGTCACAAAGAAATCATTGATTACAAAGTTTAAGGGAACCAACCCTAAGGAGACACCAATCCCCTAATTTAGGAGCACCAACTCCAAGGAAGCACCAACTCCCTACACTGAGAACAAACTCAATTATCTGATGGTATGAACCAATCAGATTCACAATGATAATATTATAGTTGATTCAATTGAATCTAGTTCTCTATTACAAGTTTGATCTGTAACTGCTCAATCTTTGTTCTGTAGCTATATAGTCATTCTCTTTGTTGTTGATGCTACAATATCAACAACACGTCCCCTCTACAATGCACTCTCTTCTTTCTCTCTTTTGTAGTTAGAACATTCATAGTTCTACCTTGTTGCAACTTGAATGTAAACCCTTAATTATTTTCTACTCTTTGTTTGGGTTTCACTCATTCACAATTTGTGCATACTTTATCTGCTACACTACACCTCTGCACCTTGAATGTTAACACTTCTAATGTTTTAATTTTTGTTTGGGTGATCTAGGAGGATCTCCAAAACCTTAAAAAATTTACAATCTTAGAATTCGACAAAACCAAATTCATCACATAGAGCTCTCCCACACGATCTTGACACAACTTGAATCACATCAAAAGGAGATCATATGTGAGAGTTATGCCCATTCAAAGTTGGGTCAAAATAAGGGTACAAGGGGCTAGAGGCAAGAGAAAAAAATTGAGTGTCTCAAAATTGGTCAAAAACAACATCAAATCAAAGAGCTCGACGAGATGATTTTGATGTTGCTCATTTCGCTTGAAGAGGAGCTCGTATGTAAAAGTTATAGCCAGTCAAAGTTTGCAAGGAGAGGTTGACCAAGACTATACCCTTGATGATGTCATCTTAACATCAGCATGTTGATGTGATAGTCGTACAATGATGTGGACCAATCAGGCACTGACACATGGCATATGTATGATGACTAGGAATCTAAGTCAGCAGTGATGTGGCAACTTCTTGCATGGACATGTGGCAGTATGGATATAACATGGCACCATCAGGACTGGACACGTGGTAGTACAAATCCTGACTATGCAGGCGATGTGTCTTTGGCAGTGAATGAGAGTGTGCCACATGGCCAAATCACTGGGTTCCACATGGCACCTCATCTATGGTTTAAAATCCAATCCAAATATGTATATGTGTTGGGAGGGGTCGAACTCATTAGCCCCCAATTACTATTTTCTCTCACCACCAATGAGCTTTGAGATCTCCTCATGAATATATAAGGGCTCCAATTTATTTAAAGTAGATAAAATCAAAATTGGGAGGGCCAACGCTTTGAACCATCAACCTCCCCCTTACCACCCAAGCCTCCTACCACTATTCTATGCATGTGGTTTGCAATGTTATCGAAGGAAGTTTTAATTTAAACAAAAATTAAAGGCCGAATCTCCTATAACTAAAAGATTAACCCCATTTTATTAAAATATTAAACTCTTAAAATATCAAGCCCAAAAATATAAGAAGAAAAGGGGCTTAAATAATATTTAATAGATATTTAAAGATTTTTAAAGGGGATTAGGAGATTTTTAAGGGGATATTAGTTAAATATCTCAAGATTTTGATGTTTAATTAGAACTCCTAAATAAAGGGATGATATGGCTTAATGAATTAAAGCCACATGTGTAAAAATTCAAAACCTAATTAGGAGATAGGGGGATATTGAGAAATATTATTGTTACCCTTTTATAAGAAAATGAAATTGTATAAAAGGGGGTAATAGCTTGAGAGAAGACACATTATTGAAGTTGTATTTTTAGAGGATATAGATATTTTGAAAGGATTCTAAAATCCATATCTCTTGCAATTGTAAGGAGAAGTACTTGAAGACTTCTTGTGCAGGGTGATAATTTTATCACAACATTTTCATTTTCATAATGTTGAAGTTCTTCTAGATTTGAGATGATGTTGGAAAAGACTGTGTTGGAAAAACAAGGATAGACAATTAAGAGGGGGGGTGAATCAGTTGTCATAGATTATTCAAACTTATTAAACCTTATTCAACTTATTCTCAGATCTGATGAAAGAACATTAAGCATAAACAATCACCACATCAGAAACAAAAAGAACACCAAGATTTTATACGTGGAAACCCTATCAGGGGAAAAACCACGATGGATGTCAGTCCACAATATTATACCCTAGGTATAAAGATGAATAATGAGAATGCACATGCATTCAAGCACACTTCCTAGAGCTCAGTGCTCAAAGAAGACACACTATCTTACATAAATATTTAGATTAAAACCATCTAAAGGATTTGAATTGAGGAATTAGCTTCTTCAAAATCCTGATTACAGTTCTGGTTAGGCACATAAACACTTCTTCACACTCTTCTTTACAATCGAATGATCTGGTCTTTATTCACACATAGCACTTGCATAATTCACATTACACACACATACATCTCAAATGAAAAAGACAATCACTCTTATATATCTACTATATGGAATTACATGAACAAATTTTTTGGCCAAAAATAAAGTGATAAATGAATACAAACTGTCGACCCAATTCATGATCAAATCTCAATGTGCACCAATCGAAGTCAGTCATGAAATAATGAAGACCTAAAAAAACATCCTTGAATGAGCCAAACATTCAAAAATTAATCCACAAGAATCCACAACATGCTACAAACATCATGTCAGCCAAGAACATGAAAACCCGAACATGCAAAGGAAAAATCTTTGATCACAAGCACACTGATCAACGTGGACATACAAAAAAGATAGAGCATGATCTAGAAAAATCAACAGATATCATAGGATCATATGCAAAAACTCAAATTATCAGATTCATGTTCTCTTCTTCTAGAAACACCAGCTACAGTAATAGAATAACTGTAGGAACACACAAACTGACAACTTTCTCAAATCTTGATGCACACCTCTGAAACTTCTGGTAGATAAACTAGATAGACTTAGCAACAAATCCTTTAATCCAAAACTTTTGAATACCAACATGTTGAACTTTCCAATATGCTGAACTTCACAGTTTCAAAAATATCCTTCAATATATTTATTATAATTTTCTCAATATCCTCGACATATACAGCCTTCAAGACACCAATACTAAAAGTGTTGACATCAATGACAACCACATATCAGCAACTCAACCACAACATCCAACATACTGTGCATACAAGATATGGTCTTGTACTGAAGGCATGATGTGATTTCTCATGAATCAGGGAGAGCTTGTAGGGATTGAATCTTCTTGGGAGGCATATCAATTTGTCTTTGTATTTTGAAGACTAAGATGATGTACAAGAGTGTTTATAGATTTGAAATTATTAATGGAAACAATTGTTCTTTTTAGGTAGATCCAAAGATGTATCCCTAAGTGGTGAAATCCATTATCAAATCTTGTTTCTTTCATTATTTTGTCTATGTTTTGAATGCTCATTTATATGCTCTTTCTTACAAGGAATTTGTCAACGATCAATAACAATAAAATCTATGATCCACAGGTGAATCTAGAAAATTGTATAAGTGATTCATAAGTAGGATCTTTATAGATCATTGGGTTCTACTTATTTAGAAATGGTGCATACTTTGTCTGCTACATTACACACTCTCTTCACACTCTCTCTTTGCAATCATCATTCCCTCAACACTTGCAGAAACACACCTTAGACAATTTTTTTCATTGTCTTCTTTCTTCACCAAACTGGAATTACTACCTCAAGATTCTCACTCATGATTAGATCATCTTGAATCCTCTATTAGGTTTTCCTTTACCTACTAACATCTCTAGCAAGTTGTCAATGCATCGAGCCACACACACACAATACAGATTCATTGAATTTTGTAAACAAGACAACTTGAAAAACCCTAAACCTAGAATACATTAAATTCAATCTTTAGTTTGTTTAATCTACTTTTGATCTCGGTCTCCTTTGTAATTTGTGCTACTACTTTTTTGATCAAACCACCAATCAAATAGTTACTAGAGTAAGTAGGTCATTTAATTCATAGTCCCTGTATCTAATTTGATTTTGATTTTCTATTGCCTACAAGTCCATGTCACTGGCTGTTTATCTCATCACCAAGAAAATTGGTAGTCGAGGTGATTCAACCTTTGAATTTGGGTCATTGATCTGTAGTATTTGTGCCATGATCAAATGTTTCCTTTTTATTGTCACATCTTTAAAATGTCACCGTTAGATGAACCTTTCTTTAAATATCCATCATCGATCTTGTCTTTTATGATCATCATGTATTGTTTCTTTGTTTATCACTTCAATGTTCATATTCATGATGAGAGGAACCATGGCGATCACCATTGGATCAATCACCAAACAATTTGTACCATCCCTCACTATACTGTTGGTAGAAGACACATACCCACAAAATCTTAGCGAGGTATCAAGAGGCTACAATTTTTCATCCTCATCAACATCATGCAACTCACAACAATGATGTGAGTTGACATATCATTTAATTGAAGAGACTTAAAATTGCTCACTTCAATAACTGGAGGTCTCTTCGATCAACTTGATTCGATCACCACCAATGATAAAATTTAGTTTGATCTCCATTGTTGATCTTCTTACATACATTGCTTCTAATCATCCTTTTCCATCTAGACATACTGACATCATACACTATTGGCTCCTATCGAGTGGGTGGTCTCATTGGCCACATGTCATCCTTATCAACACTATGCAATAAACAACACCTATGTGACTTGACAAGTCATTCAATCACATGCCACCACTTGTCCTCACATGTCACCATTCACCATCGTCACCTCCCTATTGGGTCCCACCAAGTTCATCATCTAACTTTCATTGTGTCGAAGGGACTATCATTTTAGTCTTGTTGATGTTTATCATTCTCCTCGATGAGGTGCCTTCACTATGTCGAAGGGAATCCTTATTACATTTTTTCAATATTCATCCTTCTCTCTGATGAGGTTCCTTTGCATCCACACCATCCAATCATCCTTATTTAATTTTCATTATTGGTTAACTTGTTGTCACCATGTTCCTTCCATATCATCACCACACAATCTTCCATGTCATGCCTTCTTCTATAACTTCATCTTTCATTTGCTCCCACCAAAATCTACAATGACCACCATCTGATCACCACTGATCAATATCCTTCATAGATTGACGTGTCATCACCAAGTTGAAGGGATTCAAAAGCTACTCACTCTGATATGTAGAAGTTTCTTCGATGAAGTTTTAACAAAATTTTGAAGGGACCAATTATTTGTCTCACCAATATGCACCTGTCACCTCGATGAAGTCATCTTACTATCTCATCATCACCAAATCAATCATAATCATTGATTATTCTCATCATTGATAGCCTCGATCGATGCAACCACTTGTTGCCACCTATCAATCATGGCATCACCTTCCTTTATCGCCTTTCACTTAGTCTAGTCCCACTAAACTTTGTAGCAAGCACTGTCCAATTACCATTGATCAATCTTCACCATTCCCCATTGTACCACTAGCTGAAATAATGGGCCCACAAAACCTTAGCGGGTTGGTGGGATAATTCCACCCATCAATATCTTGGATCATCATCCACTAGCTCTATATGCCTCCTTCATTATTTCAAAGGGACTCAAAATTACTTACTCCGATATGGTGTTGTCTCTTCAAACTTTCAGCTTCAATCACCACTATCTGATCTACAAGGCTTGATCTCCATCATTATTCAAGCATCATCACTATGTTGAGGGGACTCTGAAGTGACTCCTACTAATGAGATGTAGTCTCCTTGATATGAACACATGGACTTTTCCAACCTAGAGAACTAGGTAAAGGGGTTGGTCACATAATGAATTTAATGATGTAAGTTATAACTTATGCGACTGGTAACCTCTAGTAGGTAGTCAACAAAAAAATAGAAAACCTATTAGAGCACCATGGAAGCAACCCTAGGGTTTAACTATTAAACCCTAATTCTATTTGAGATCACAAGTAATTCCATTTTGAGCTCATCCTTCAACCTATGGACCTATAATTTATGCTTCTAAGAATCTCTCAGAAAACCCAGATCAAATCTGTCTATTGTTTCACCTCTATCTTCTATAAGAACCCTCTGCAAAATATGTCAACAATGTATGACAACATTGCAACCATCTGAGAAAATTTGTAACATTTTCTGAACATTCTTTTGTCACTAACATTCTGCACAAAATCTTTTAGACATTTATCCTCTTGTCTTCATGGCATCCAAGCACACCACTGAATTGCCTTTTTGCATCGATGACACCTTTTGTCATCATGCCAACAATCTACCCTTTAGGATCAATTCCATATCACTTCTGATATCTTCTTTGACATCAATGACAACAATATGCCAACAATCTCCCCCTTTGTCATTGATGGAAAAACTAAATGCTCAAATTACTAATGGTCTAATACCAATTGTGGATAATCATCTGAGCTCGATTATCCTTTGCTCACCATTATGAGAATTTGCATACCTTTTATTTCATGCTCCTCTTTTAGCATTTTCTCATCTTTCTCCCCCTTTGACATCAATTGAAAAGGGTCACACTATTGAACATCTTTTCTCAGGTCACCATGCTGCTATAACCTCTATTTCTCCCTGGCAATAGAAAAAGTGACTTTTTGTACCCCTCTGATTGATACCAACTCATACAAATTTATGCTTTCATACCAATTGTTGCTCTCAACCTTTGACTGCAATGGAAAAACCATATGCTCCAAACTTTTTATACTAATTAGCACTATCTAATTCCAGTTGAAGTTCCATTACGTGCTCTAAATCAATCAGGTCTGATACGAATTATAGATGTTTTCCCTTTATGATCTGTACCAATTTATATTCTAGACTACATTGTATCAAGTATAACATTGATTTGATACCAATAGTAGCTCCCCCTTAGACCTTGCTCCATTATCTCTTCATGTATACTTGAGAACTTGCTCCAATTCAAGCTCTATATCAACTAAACTATTTTGAATCAATTCACACCAGTCTGACACCAATTAGAGCCACTCTATACCAATTATAATAGAAGTAATTGTGAGTGTATTTATAGATCAACTCCCCCTCAGACATATCTCTACTACTTTCAAAAAAGGATCATTTCTCTCAATAAAGAACTTACAAAACTTATCTCTCTCAACTACAAATATTTTTCCTTTCGAAAATCATTTCAAAGAGAAAGAGTGTAACCATAAATCTACAACCATCAAGTAAATTAAAATTTGTAAAACTTATTTTACTTGACTTGATTTTTCATTTCATTTCCAAGGATGAATGAGATACCAATCAAGCTCCCCCTAGACTCATGCCTTATCACTAATATTTAGTGATGTAAGCTAGGAGAAGCCACATTTAGTGCTACCTACTGAATTTTTATTCTCCACACCTTCTTGGTCTTCTTTTCTATTTTATTAGCCTTCTTCTCAAGAATATGTAAACATTTTTCACTCTAGTGGACATATTCCTCTTTCCTTTGTTCTATGATATAGGAATTACATAATTTGTTCTATAACTCTTAGCTATGTGACCAAAATTATTACAATTTTAGCATATTACATTCATGTTTATTACAAGAGAAAATGAATTCTTATTCACATATTTTGTGCTCCTTCTAGGTACAGCTCTGTAGTAACCATAGAAAAGTGATGAATACTTGGTCATATATTTTCTTTGAAAAGGATGAGGTGGACTTCTTTTATTTGACTTCTTCATGTATCTCATCCTTGAGAACCTTTATGCATCATATCCCTTTGTATGTTACTTCAATTTCTTAGGGACTGATTGGTTGTTCTTTTTCTTGTCTACAATAGGTCTCTTTTCTTCTTCAACTTTCTTCTTATCAACAACATCCTTATCTAGTTTTCCATCCTTAGTGGAATTTTCTCTGGAATAGCTCATGTAGTCTTTCTCTTCCTTTGTGCAACATCTTTCTACTACTCTAAATCTATCATATAACTTTGCAGAAGTACTAGTAGAGGGACTCTTTCCCTTTTCAAAACCAAGGCCAGATTTTTCATTTGGTTTTGATGGATTTTGTGATTTTATTAGTCCATCAAGTATCTCAGAGCCACCCTTCAACTTTAGGCCTTTTTCAATCTACTCCTTAGCATTTTCTAAATCTTTTCTTATAGAAACTATTTTTGCTTCCAGCTTCATGCACTCTTGAGATTTAGATTGTAGTTTAGATTTAACTAGATATTCTACTCTCTTTTCTTCATCCACTTGTGTCTTCAAGATGATCATAATTTGATTAGATTCTTCAAGATTCTTGTTTAGCTTATCAATATCCTTTTTTTCATGCAATTTTTGTTCTTCATTCTCCTTCTTCAAACCTTTAATCTCATCTAAAGCATAAATGAGTCTACCTTCAAGGTCAAATTCTTCTTCTTCTTCACTGGAAGTTTCAGCTTCTTCTTATTTATCATGGATTCATTTCCCTCAATCTCATAGGAACTTTCATGTTAATCATATGAGTTGCCAGCAACATCAGATAACCTATATTATTTTCTTATGTGTAGATTCTTCTTATCCATCTGCTTACTATTATTTTCTTGCTTAGAGTTATTATTTTCATCATAAATGCATTCAAAAGAAAGATAAGTAGTCTTACCTTTACACTTTATGGATTCTCTCCTTAGTCTGTTAATGAAATGATCTTTCTCCTCATCAGTCTCCACAAATCTATAAGTAGATGCTTCTATCATCTCTCCTCTAGCAAAAACTTCTCTCATAGATGTATATGCACTCCTCTCATCTTCACTCAACTTTAGACTTTCAAAATCGCCTACATATCTTTGAATCTTGACCTACACCTTTCTTTCATCTCCTTTATACATCTTCTTTAACTTGTTCCAAACTTCATATGCAGTTTGACATTGCATGAATTTGACAAACACAGAGCTTGAAAACCCACTCAAAATTGCAAACTTTTCCTTAGCATTGTCTTCATAAGCCTTCTTTCCAACAGTATTAGTGGGAGGAGTGGCAAGAGCCTTGCATCCCTTCTCAACTTACATCCACACATCAGTTCCTAATGACTCTAAATATGTCTTCATTTTATTTCTCCAAATATATAGTTTGATCCATCGAAGGGAGGTACTTCTATAGATGCACCTTCCCGATTAGCCATTTTTGTGTTCACTTATCCAAGATCTACCCGAGTTGATTAAGCTTCTCCTAGGGAACTCGAGGCTCTAATACCAATTGTTGGAACATAAAAATCTACTGAGAGGGGGGTGAATTAGTTGATGTCTAAACTTATACCTTAAAACCTTTGTGTAAATTACTTCTTTTAGCTCAAGTACTTTATGTAGATTAATTCATTAAGCCAATAAGGAACATTTACCAAACACTCATAGAGATAAATATACATGCACAAAAAAACCCATAACACCAAATGTACATGGAAAAACCACGATGAAAAAAGTTTCTTGAATCTACTGCTCAAATCTAGTGTCACAAAGAAATCACTAATTACAAAGTTTAAGGGAACCAACCCTAAGGAGACACCAATTCCCTGATTTAGGAGAACCAACTCCAAGGAAGCACCAACTCCCTACATTGATCACCAACTCAGTTATCTGATGACACCAACCAATTAGATTCATAATGAAAATATTATGGTTGATTCAGTTGAATCCAATTCTCTATTACAAGTCTGATCTATAATTTATTAATCTTTGTTCTACAACTATGCAGTTATTCTCTTTGTTGTTGATGTTGCAATCTCAACAACACATCCCCTCTACTCTACAATCTCTTATTTCTGTCTTTTGCAGTTAGAACATTCACAATTCTACCTTGTTGCAACTTGAATGTAAACCCTTAATTATGTTCTACTATTTGTTTGGGTTTCATTCATTCATAGGTTTTGCATACTCTATATGTTGCACTACACCTTTGCACCTTGAGTGTTAACCCTACTAATGTTTTACTTTTGGTTTGGGTTCTACTCATTTAGAAATAGTGCATACTTTATTTGCTGCATTACACACTCTCTTCAGACTCTCTCTCTATGGGCTTCATTCCCTCAACACTTGCACACACACACCTTAGACAATTTTTTTGATTTTTTTTCTTCACTGACCTATAATTATTGCCTCAAGATTCTCACTCATGATTAGGTCATCTTGAATCCTCTTTTAGACTTTCCTTTACCTTCTAACATCTCCAACAAGCTTCTAATGCATCGATCCACTCACACACATAGTATAGATTCATTAAATCTACTAAAAAAGACAACTTGCAAAAACCTAAACCTAGAATACATTAAATGCATCCTTCAGATTGTTTAATATACTTCTAATCTTAGTGTCCTTTGCAAGTTGTTCTACTACTTTTTTGATCAAACCACCAATCAGATAGTTGTTGGAGCAGGTATGCCATTTAATTCATACTCCCTATATCTGATGTGATTATGATTTTCATCTTCCTACAAGTCCATGTTGCCAATGGTTTATCTCATCACTAATAAAATTGGTAGCTAGGTTGGTTTGACCAATTGAATTCAATCATAGAACTAGTTACCAACTGAAACCCTCATTTACATGGACTTAGCCATTATGTATCTTCACCTTTGAATCAAGGATGTTGATCTATAGTCTTCGTTCCATGATCTAGTGTTCCTCATTTATCATCACATCCTTAAAACATCACCATCAGATGAACCTTTCTTTAAATCTCCATTGTCAATATTTTTTTTTATGATCATCATATACCACTACTTTATTTATGGCTTCAATTTTAATATTTTCTATGAGAGGAACCATGAAGATCATTTTTGGATCAATCACCAAACAATCTACACCATCCCACACTATACCTCTATTACAAGACACAAACCCGCAAAATTTTGGCGAGGCATCATGAAGTTACCATTTTTCATCCTCATCAGCATCATGCAACTCACAACAATGATTTGAGTTAACATATTATTTCATCAAATAGAAAATATCTCACTCTGATAACTGGAGGTCTCTTCAACCAACTTCATTCGATCACCACTGTTGATCAAATTCAATTTTATCTCCACCATTGATCTTCTTACATACATCGCTTCCAATCATCCTTCACCGTCTTGACATGCTGACATCAGACGTTGTTGTCCCCTATCGAGTGGGTGGTCCCACTGGCCACATGTCATCTTATCAGCACTATGCAACAAACAACACCTATGTGACTTGACATGTCAGTGAATCACACGCCACCAGTTGTCCTCACACATCACCATTCACCATTGTCACCTCCCTATCAGGTCCCACCAAGGTCATCGTTTGACTTTCATTGTGTCGAAGGGACTATCATTTTTATCCTATTAATGTTCATCATTCTCCCTGATGAGGTTCCTTTACTATGTTGAAGGGACTCCTTACTACATTCTACCAATATTCATCCTTCCCTCTGATGAGGTGCCTTTGCATTCACACCATCTGATCATCCTTGTTCAATCTGCACCATTGATTAACTTGTTATCACCATGTGCCTTCCACATCATTTCCACATAGTCTTCCATGTCATGCCTTATTTTGTAGCCTCATCCTTCATCTAGTCCCACCTGAATATGTAGTGACCACCATCCAATCACCACCAATCAATCTCCTCCATATCTTGAATTATCACCACCAAGTTGAAGAGACTCAAAAGCTACTCACTCTGATATGCAAAAGTTTCTTCAGTCAAGTTCTATTAGAATATTAAAGGGGAAAATTATTTGTCTTACCAATATGCACCTGTCACCTTGATGAAGTGATCTTACCATACGATCATCACCAACTCAATCACAACCATTGATTAAGTTCATCATTGATAGAACTGTTCAATGCAATAATTTTTTTCCACCTATGAATCATGACATCACCTTCCTTTGTTTCCTTTCACTTAGTCTGGTCCCACAAGACTCTACAAAAAGCACCATTTGATCACCATTGATTAATCTTCACCGTTCCCCATTGTACCACTAGCTGAAAGCATGGGCCCACAAAACCTTAGCGGGCTAGCAAGCTAATGCAACCTATCAATCTCTTGCATCATCATCCACTAGTTCTATATGCCTCCTTCGTTATGTAGAAGGGACTCAAAATTACTTACTCCAATATGGTGTTTTCTCTTTGACTTTTTAGCTTCAATCGCCACCGTCTGATCTCCAAAGCTTGATCTCCATCGTTGATCAAGCATCATTGCTATGTCGAGGTTACTCTGAAGATGTAGTCTCCCCAATATGAACACATGGACTTTTCCAACCTAGAGTACTAGGTAAAGGGGTTGGTCACAAAATGACTTTAATGACATAAGTTATAACTTATGCGACTAGTAACCTCCAGTAGGCAGTCAATGACAAAATAGAAAACATGTTAGAGCGCCATGACTACAACCCTAGGGTTTAACAAGTAAACCCTAATTCTATCCAAGATCAAAAGTAATTCCATTTTGAGCTCATCCTTCAACCTCTGGACATGCAATTTATGTTTATGAGAAGCTCCCAGAGAACCCACATTGAATATGTCACTTGTTTCACCTTTGTCTTCTAGAAGAACCCTTTGCAACAATATGTCAACAATATATGACAATATTGCAACCATCTGAGAAACTTTGTAACATTTGCATAACATTCTTCTTTCACCAACATTCTTCACCAACTCTTCCAAACATTGATCCTCTGGTCTTCATGGCATCCAAGCACACCACTGAACTACCTTTTTGCATCAATGACACATTTTTTCATCATGCCAACAATATGTCAACACACAAGACCATCCTAAGGTGTCACTTAATCTAGTTTATCCTGAAATGATAGAGTCAATTAAGACAAATAAAATATATGATTAGAGACCTTTCCAATCGATGAACCCTTAGTGGAAATTTTTGGATTTTATGACAACTTACCCTCATATCATCATGATCATATTTCCTTATTGTCTAAATGTTGAAGCATACTTTGGGAAATATGCTTATATATTAGGTGATATAGTGGACTCTCAAGATATACCACAAAATTTCCCTCATCCTCCTAATGCCCTAGACTACAATACACTACTCATAGGAGACAATTGATGTCTCAATGAACCCATCTAACTTGAATAAATTTATTCTTATTCAAAATTTTCTAGACTCTAATGAACAACAAGAAGATTCTACACTTTTACATGATTTTCATTAATTTTTTTCTTTTCTTATTCTGATATGCCTGGAATTGATCCTAAAGTGGTGACATATAATATTTTGTTCCATAATGATCCTAAACCAATAAGATAGAAGATTTTTAATATGAATCCCAACATGGTTTTATTGGTTAAGGTTGAGATTGAAAATATTTTACAAGCTAGTTTCATCTACCCTATCAACCATTCACCTTGGATATCAAACATCATAGCAGTTGCTAATCTTGGTAATCATATTCAAATGTTTATTGATTTTCGTGGTTTTAATAAAGCATCTTTAAAATGTGATTTCCCTTTGCCTAAAATAGATATGATTGTTGATTCTATTTTAGAGAATTCTTTTGTAGCACCCCTCTGATTTTCTTATGTTTTCAGATAGTGCTTTTACTTTGATAGACTATGATACTATGATGTTGTTATTTGATCACTGACATTAGAGTGATGATGCTTTTTATATTGAGATGTGATGGGACACTATATGGATGATTATTGATTATGACATGTTTTCTATTTAGTATAGTTGTTTATTTGAGTTGATATTGATATATGTTCATCTCTAATTATTTGATGTTTTAGTTTCACCAGTTTTGATGTGACACTATATTGGTGAAGGGAACGGGATTGCATCACTCGCTTGTGAGCACCCTGCGATTCCACAATTTTCTCTTCATGGTGTGATTGATCATGATTTATATACATGTACGACATATGTTTTGATTGTAGGTTTGCAAGTATAGTACATTGAATCCACCTATATTCACAGGTTTGAGCATGTCCATTGGCCAATGAAATAGTTGATTGGGAGATAGTAACAGGGTTTCCTTGTCAAACGACAACCCTAGTCAGAGTGTGTCATCACTCTTTGTTTTGGTCATGCTTTGTTGTCAGGTTGTTTTCCATTTTCCTTGTCATTTATGTATTTTGCAAGGTATGCTCTTTGGGAAATTAATGTTAATTTTATTGTTATAATGCTTTTAAGTGATTATTTAATTAATCATGATAATGTTGTTAGAAAATTTATATTTGATTTAATTAATTAAATTAAATTTATTTTGTAAAGTAATTTAATCTTTGAGATTAAATTTATTTTATAAAGTGATTAAATTAATTAGATTAAATTTAATTAGAAATTAATATGTGATTTTGAATTATTAAATGCACAAATATCTTGTAAAAATCTTAGAGGAAATATATGTGATTTGGTTGGAAAGATATTTTATTTGTGACATGCGTTAGAAAAATTTAAACACTGTTGTTGGGAATTAATTCTCGAAGAGAATAATTGCATTAACTGAAAGAGGAAAGAGGCTACTTCATGACAATGAGAAAAGATATTTTTAGAGGTTGTTGAAAATTGGGGAAGAAGCTCTTGAGAAAAACTGGCTCTGGTTTTGTTTTCATCTTTTTGGAAAGAGGTTTATTTGGAAAAAGCTTTGATAATATTGGAATCTGAAGGCAAGGCTCTACTTCAATCTTCATTTTTCAAACATCTGGAAATAGGTTCTTTAATTGTTTCTATTTATTTGAAAATTGGAAAGATTTCCTGTACAAAGAAGAATATTTTATTTGTTTAGAAGCTTTAATATATTTTGAAAATTTGGAAGATTGTCCTGTTTAGAAAATTGACGTGAAAGCTTAGAGATTTTGTAGAAATTTTTTTAAGCTTTGATTTGTTTGGAATTGGAAATTGTTGTAAAATCTTTAGAGTCTCTGTAGGAAAATGATTTTAAACAATAGAAATCTCAGAAGGAAAACAATAGAATATTTGGAAAATCTCTGTAGGAATCCTACCAAAATTTTTGGAAAATCTTGTTTGTATGGGAAAAGATCTTCCTGTAGAAGATTATTGTTTTGGTTTTTTTTTCCCAATTAAATTTATTTGGCTGGGAAATTGAAAAACCTCTTGAAAATTTATGAAATTCCTCCTGTAGAAAACTTTTGTAAAAATTAATTGCACTTCTTGAGCAATCACTTTGATATATATATATATATATATATATATATATATATAAATATATGCATGTTATTATTGATAAATTTCCTATAAATAAAATGTATTGTGAAAAATCTGGATAGAAGTATGTACGGTGATCCTACAGAAAATTGCAGGTTTAAATTGCATAGTGTTTAATTTATATGTGTTTGGGGGTTGGGGGGGGCTACCCCCACCACCGTTCCCATAGGGGAGCGACGTTGTGGAGGTAGTGCCTCCATAAACCCCATGCCCTTCATGGGAGCCAACTTTATATATAGGTTGGTGCAACCATATCAATGTCCGCCAAACATGAATTCGTCCACCCATGTTAAAATTGGATTTTGTTTTTATTTAGATTTAAAATCTATAAAATATATATATGTTAATATATATATTAATATATATATATATGTATATATATGTTTGGAATATTGTAATTAGATTTTACAACATTTAAATAATATATTTATATATGTATAATTATATATAAATATATATATTTAAATGATTTTTTTTTAAATAAACACATGTAATTGCACAAATTAGAGGATTTTATAATGAAAATATTTAGAAAGAGGAAATTTAATTTTTATATAGTTGAAATTGGGAAATTAAATTGAACAATTAGATTTAATTTCTTTATTGTCTATAAGTGAAAATTGTAATAAGCTAGTTTATTTGGGCAATGTGTTATTGTATTTTCTTGAAATGGAAAATGGATTTAGGAAATCCTAATGGTACTTTTTATTCCTGCTTAAATTGCCTATTAAATTATAATTTCTTCTATTCATGTAAGTTGGGAAAATATGTTAGTTGTGTATGTAAGTCTTCTAGATGATGTTATTTTATGAGGGGGTTGTTGTAAGAGTAATAGTTCATTTGCCTTTATAATTAAATCACTTTGGTTTAATTATTAATCCTAACTATTATTCTATTCACTTAAGCTTGTCATTTGTAGGTGCATTATAATTAATATTTTTATTAATTATTAAATGCACAAACCTAGCTTTTTCCGGCTTTAGGGTTTCTCACCTTATATGCCACTTTTGTAATTATTGTAATTAATCTTTTTGGGAAATAACAATTCTGCTCTCACTCCACTGAGATTTTCCAAACCCTTGCTTCTGTCTCTTTGGTCTCCATTCAGCATTAGGTATTTTGCATGCAGGTGTTCTTGGCGAGCTGTGGATTTGCATTTATCAAATCCTATATGGTATCAGAGCCACCCTGTCGCTACCTGGTTTGAAGGTGTTTGAGGCCACGATTCGAAGATGACAGCCACAGCTTCTCTAGGGTTTTTCTGTTACTTTGAAGGAGGCGCTATTTTCTAGAGCCGTTTGAGCAAAAACGGACTCCACCATCGCGTTTAGAAGGTACGGGAGAGTCAAAATTCATATAAAGTTTGACTATTTTGGCCACAATGACCACAGGCAAAAATTTTTTGGCCTACCAGAGCCGTACGGGCTCAAAAATTGAGAAAAAATTAAAAAAATAAAAAAAAACCGGCTTTTTTTAACAAAACCGCGCTGCACACTTCGTCCGCTGTCGCTGCCGCCACCGCCACCGCCGCTCCGCCCGGCCCCACCTCTGCTGGCATCGCCACCCACTGGCCACCGCCGATGTTTAGTGACGGCCATACGGTCGTCAAATTATTTCCCCTGACTGGTTTTTTCCAGAGAGCTCATTTTTAGGGGGTACCTGTGGTTTTTTGGCCGTATCTTGGGCATACGGTGTCCGTTTTCGAAAAACAAAATATGTCGAAAAGGTGTTTCCGAGCCGGATGTGACTATGCTGGTCTTGTTTGCTGATTCAGCCATTTGAGCACTATTTTTTGGTGTCAAAGTAGAGGCTTTGTTTTCCTCTCTCTCTGCATCTGGCGTTCAGGTTTTTTCCTCATTTTTTGTACTTTCAGTATTTGTTTATTTGATGTACGAGGGTTAGAATCATACATTGTGGGGGGGTACTTTTGCTTTCTGTCATTTCCTTTCAGAAAACGACCCTTCTACTTCTGTCTTTTTCTTCTCTCAATGTCGGACCCCTCTATGGCCCGACTGACACCTCATAATTACCACACCTGGAAAGCACACATGACCAGGCTACTCATGTCACGTGGCTTATGGTCATGCCTAGATGAACATCAACCTGTCCTACAGCGTCCTTTTGAGATTCTTCAGCACAGGAATAAAATGGATGAAGCCATGGGCTTGATTGCACTGAACATTTCCGACAGTCTCCTCTTTCACTTGGATGGTTTGACCACTCCTAGGGCCATTTGGGGCAAGTTTTCAGATTTGTTTGGCACTGTCAATGAATTCTGGGCACTACAGCTTGATGCAGAGCTGACTACTTTGACACCTACCGGCTTTCCCACCATTGAGGACTTCTTGATGAAGTTCAAGTCTCTACGCTCAGTTTTGCAGGGATGTGGGAAAACCAAGACAGATGACGAGTGTATCTTCTTGATACTCTCAAAGTTGCGAGGATAGTATCAGATCTTCTCTTCCACTTTCTACTCCACCATGGATGCTTTGGGTGCTAGACACACCATGCCTTCTTTTGAGACATTATGTGATCGGTTGACATGGGAATAGGCAAAGATCCAACAGATGGATGCTTCTGGCTCTTCTAGCCAAGCATTGGTTGCTCAGTCTTCACAGGGGAAACCAAAACAGAAAGGAAAACCGAAGAAAGATTTTGTAGGCAATGAGTCTTCCTCCAAACCTGCACATAAAACTGATTCAAAACCTCTAGCTAACCCTTCCAAGGGTAAATCTTCTTCGAAGTCTATTGAGTCTACCTCCAAGAGTAAGAAGAAATCAGTTGAAACCTGTAGCTTTTGTGGAAAGGAAGGACATCCCGTTTCTCAGTGTTGGAAACGTTTGGAGGCTTTAGAGGAAGCCATGCAGGAGCATCACATTTTAGCTCCTCAATCCACATCCTCCCCTGTAGGGAAAGGTCATGCTCTTACTACACGAGCTATGACTTCTGGGCCCACCTGGATTCTTGATTCCGGTGCCTCTCACCACATGACTCACACTCAGTAGTTAGTCACCTCACTTGCTCCTTGTGCTAGTTCATAGATTACTGTTGGGAACTCATCTCATCTTTCTGTTTTGGGTTCTGGATCTGTTGCATTGGCTGGGGGTTCTCTTCAGGATGTTCTCTTTGTCCCTGACATTTCAACGAACCTACTGTCTATCTATCAGATTTGTCACTCTGGCTCTGGTAAGACAGTTGAATTCTCACCACATGATGTGGTTATTCAAGACTTACATGATTCTGATATGATTGTGGCTACTGGGAGTGTTGACACTGCATCTTGACTATACAGATTTGATGGATTTGAGTCTTCTGCTGGCACAGGTTCCTGTCTTATAGCACATGCAGATTCAGTGAGCAGACTTTGGCATGAGCGTTTGGGCCATGTTAATTACAAATATATTCAGTAGATGAGCACACAGGCACTTGTTCTTGGGCTTCCACATATTACTTGCACTGATGGGGTTTGTTAGGGTTGTGTTCTTGGCAAACAACAAAGGGATCCTTTTCCTCAGGGACGAGCTACTCATGCTTTGGCACCATTGGAGTTGATTCATAGTGACCTCATGTCATTTCCTACTCCTTCTTTTTCCAGTGCCAGATATGTGCTTACTTTCGTTGATGACTTCTCCAGGCGCACATGGGTGTACTTTTTAAAGTACAAGTCTGATGTCTTTGACTCATTTTGAGTCTTTAAGACATTTGTGGAGAAGCAATCTGGTCTTTCTATTCGCCGGATACGCACAGATAATGGGGGGGAGTATGTGAACCAAGCTTTCAGGGATTTTTGCTCTGAACATGGTCTTCAACATTAGTTTTCAGTGCCCTACACCCCTCAGCAGAATGGTGTGGCAAAGAGAAAGAACAGAACACTTCAGGAGATGGCTAATTGTATGATACAGTCCAGGTCCATGGATTCGTCTTTTTGGGTAGAGGCAGTCAATTGTGCCAACTATATTCAGAATCGGATGCCTCACAAGGTAGTTTGACATATGACTCTTGAGGGGGCTTGGTTTCATGTCAAGCCTGATATATCTTCATTCTGAGTTTTTGGTAGTGAAGCATGGGCATTTGTGCCTAACGCTCAGAGGAGAGCAATGGAGCGGAAGAGCCGACACCTCATTTTTGTTGGCTACTACAAGGATGTTAAGGCATACAAGTTGTTTGACCCTGATTCTAGAGAGGTCCTATTTCGACGGGATGTCCATTTTGATGAGCACCTTCCTGCAGTTGATACCCCGCTTCCAGAGTCTACTTCACTTACCACTACTCCCTCCTCTCTTCCAACTTTGTTTCAAGATGATGAGGATGATGATCTTGGTGATCCCCATTTACCTCCACCACAGGATCCTCCATAGATGCCTAGATGGGCTCGTGTTACAGTTGATGCTACAGGATCTTTGGCTGGTGACCCTTCCACTTCCCATCGCACCCGGTCTCATATTGCGGGTTCTAGTCTTTTGAGTCATGCTATTTGTGGTGATCCTCAGACATTGGGGGTAGCGACAGGACATACTGAGTGGGACAGTGCTATGGAGGAGGAGTATTCTTCTTTGATGAAGAATCATACTTGGGATCTTTGTTCTCTTCCTAAGGGAAGAAAGTTAGTGTGATGCAAGTGGTTGTATCGTACTAAGTTTGTTGCTAATGGTTCTATTGATAAGTACAAGGTACATCTTGTTGCGAAAGGTTTTTCATAGATTGAGGGTATTGATTACATTGAGACATTTGCCCCTGTCGCCAAGATGAACTCTATTCGCCTTGTCTTATCCCTCACGGCTTCTCAAGGATGGCCCATTTTTCAGATGGATGTGAAGAGTGCTTTCTTGCATGGTGATCTTAGTGAGGAGATTTACATGGAGCAGCCTCAGGGATTTGTGCAGGATTCCTCCTTGGTTTGCAGACTTTGACGTTCTTTGTATGGTCTCAAACAGGCCCCTCGGGCTTGGTATGAGAAGATGGACTCCTTTCTGCTTTCTACAGGATTCACATGCTATCATTTCGATCCTACAGTCGACATTTAGCGTCTTGAGGATGAGGTTTTGATCCTTGTGCTATATGTCGATGATCTTCTCATCATAGGTAGCTCATCTTCTATGATTCAGGATGTTCAGTGCGCATTGATGGAGCAGTTTGAGATGACAGACCTCGGTCTATTACACTTCTTTCTGGGTCTGCAGATTGTTCAGTCACCTACTGGGATCTTTGTTTACCAGCAGAAGTATGCTCTTGACATGCTTCAGCACTTTGATATGCTTGCTTGCAAGCCTTCTCCCACACCTTTTCAGTCGGGTGTTACTTTGTCTACCTCTTGCACTTCGCCTTCAGTGGATCCTACATTGTATCGGTAGTTGGTTGGCAGTTTGTTGTACCTAACACACACTCATCCTGATCTCTCCTTTGCAGTTGGTCTAGTCTCTCGGTTCTCTCATGAGCCTCATGAGAGTCATTGGAGAGCTGCCAAGCACATTTTGAGATACATTCAGCGCACACTTATGTATGGCATTCATTACACATCAGGGGCTCCTCACATTGTTGGCTACACTAACTCAGATTGGGCTGGTGATGTTGATGATCAGAAGTCTACTTCTGGCTTTGTCTTTTGCCTTGGCTCTGGTCCTATCACATGGTCGTGCAAGAAGCAGAATGCTCATGCACTTTCATCTATAGAGGCTGAGTATAGAGCAGCAGTGCATGCTAGTCAGGAGATTTTGTGGCTTCAAAAGTTGATGACTGAGTTTGGGTTTCCTCCTGATCGTCCCACTGTTCTATGGTGCGATAATCAGAGTGCTATTCACATTTCTCATAACCCGGTGGAGCATCAGCGCACTAAACACATTGAGCTTCATATGCATTTCATCCGTCAGCAGATTCAGGATGGTGTTCTCTCTTTGGAGTACATCCCCACTGATGCGTAGGTTGCTAACATCTTCACCAAACCTTTTGCATCTCCACGCTATCTTCAGTTGTGTTCTATGCTTGGGGTGATGGAAGTTGTCCTTGGGGGGTCTTGTTGAGGCCTTCCTTCCTTCATGTTTTTTTTCAGCATGTTGTTGTATCTCTTTTTGGGGTAGAGTTTTTTCCCACTGGGTTTTCTCTATTTCCCCATTTTACAGAGATTTCTTTGTAGTTGGGTACCTGATCTGGCCTTGTTGCCAGGACCCATTTTTTCCTGCTTTCTTAGTTGTGCTAGGTTTGCTTCCTCCTGAGCTTCGCTTAAGGGGGGGTGTTAGAGTAATAGTTCATTTTCCTTTATAATTAAATCACTTTGGTTTAATTATTAATGCTAACTATTATTCTATTCACTTAAGCTTGTCATTTGTAGGTGCATTATAATTAATATGTTTATTAATTATTAAAGGCACAAACCTAGCTTTTTCCGGCTTTAGGGTTTCTCACCTTATATGCCACTTTTGTAATTATTGTAATTAATCTTTCTGGGAAATAACAATTCTGCTCTCACTCCGCTGAGATTTTCCAAACCCTTGCTTCTGTCTCTTTGGTCTCCATTCAGCATTAGGTATTTTGCATGTAGGTGTTCTTGGTGAGCTATGGATTTGCATTTATCAAATCCTACAGTTGTGTTTTATGGTTCAACCCTTTATTTCCTTAGGTAGTGCACTTGGTTGTGATTCAATTTACACACCCGATTACTACGAACGGGATGTGTTGCCTCTTGTATTATGGATAGGATTTAGTATTCATTTTTGTGCACTATGTTTACCCTTGGTTAAGGATTAGATCCTTGCGTTGTCAGTAGGGAAGTGGCTCTCAATGGGGGTCGACACACAAAGTGGTGCCAGGGTAACTCATGTGAGAGTTAGTTAACTCAGTGGAAATTAAATAAATGTATTAGGGGAAAGGGTAACCTAAAACACATAACTTATTAATTATGCCTCACTCATGGGCTTGTTTAGACTTGGGATGAGATGAGAAGGCCTAGAATGGCAAGATCATTATCTTGTCCCTTTGAAAGATATTTGATTCTGCATCGGTTTGCATGTGGGGCCGGGGATCATGAGAGGCTACCAGGGTAACCCAAGCTGGGGATCGGAGCCTAGGAAGATCTACCAAGATAACCCATGCTACTTTGTGATGACACTCCTTCTATGATAACATTTTGATTGTTCAGTGGATGTACTTGATTCTTTTACTCTGGAAGCAATGTAACCTTCATGTTAAGTATTGTACTTGTATAGATTAGTCTTGTGGTTTCATGTGTCTTTAGGTTGTTTTTTTACCTTGGAAGCCTTTTTACTATCTCCTAGCATGGGGGGTGGGACTTCGAGTACCACTTGGTTGGGTGGAATGTGCACCTTACACCATTGGGCAATGATTTTTTTAGTGGCTAATATTCGCCAATTGGCTAATAGTTGAAATTTGGAAATCCAAAATTGGCTAATAGTTCGAGCTACAATGTGACTTGAATCGCCACATTTTTACAAAATTTTATTAGTCTTATTTAAATCACCAAATAATTTATTTTATTAAAAAATTTAACTCAAAAATTTGCCATAATATTCGATACATGATTAGATCAAATTCGCGTTAATTTTAAAAATTATTGGAGAAATCTATATTAATTCGCCAATAGTATATCATAACTATTAGTTTCTTTAGGACCATATTTCTAATCTTTAGTTTCCACCATTGATTTAAATATAATCTAATGGCCCTTGTTGTATTCCACGAGGTAAAATGTACACATGATCTGTAATGCTCATGGGGCCCACAATTTTGGGTATCACGAGCATTATAGATTGTGGGTAAATTTCACCTTATAGTGTACAACAAGGGTTGTTAGACCAATGATCTAAAAGCAGTTTTGAGCCCCCATGAGAATTATAGATCATGGTTACATTTTACCTTGTAGAATATAATGAGGGCCATTATATTATATTATAAAACAATGGTAGAAAGTAAATATTATATTCTACCCCTTCAACTCATTGATAATTTTCACCCTCGGGCCCCTACTTTTCCATGAGAATTATTTTTAGATTGGATAGATTCGCCATAATAATAAATGCATTTTCTGATTATTTTTCAAGATTTTCCAAAATTTTCCACAAAATTCTAGTTATGTAAAAAAATCACCAATAAAACTAATTTTTTTTCCTCAAAAAATGAAAGATACGCCAAGATTTTATATCTTTTTTTAAGGGGGGTTTCTTAAAGTTATCACTGCCATTGGGTTTCCACTTCATGTTCGTGATGGCGAGATCTTCCAGATTGGAGAGCTCGTGTGTTCCAGTTGCTTTGTACCTTATCTTATGTTTTATTGGATCAATTGGATGTTATTGTATATGTTCTACTCCTTATTTGTATTCGAGGAGGATTCTTGTATCATTGTAATTGTAATAATGTTGTATGATCTACCTCATTTTAGAAATGAGCTTTGTAAATGTTTAATTGAATGAATGCAATGTATGAATGATTCTTTAATGTACTTTGTATCTTATGAGATGAGTTTAATGTTATTGGATGTATGATCTTTATATCATGAGTATTATTTTATATGCTATGGTTTAGTTTACTTTTGTATGTTATGGGATTCAAATGTAAGCGCTAAGTGTAGTTAACTTTACTTGTTATCAATTCACTTTAAAAGAAAATTTGTTACGCTTTCGTTGTGTTTGTGTCATCCTCTAGGGTTATGTGATGGGGCGTTATAGCTTTACTCTCCTTTATGGATGGTTTTTTGGTGTATAATAAAATCTTCACTATCTATCAAGATCAATTTAAAACTTCCTTTATTACACCTTGGGGAAAATTTTGTTGGGTGGTTATGCCATTTGGAGTAAAATGTCCTAGAGAAACATATCAAAGGGATATGACTTTAATATTTCATGATTTATTTCATAAAATATTAGAGGACTATGTCAATGATATCTTGGCTAAATCTATCTCACATCAAGATTGTGTCAAAATACTTCATCAATTTTTTGAGAAAATTCATAAATATAACATTAGTTTGAATCCTCGAAAATATGTCTTTGGGGTTGATAGTGGAAAATTATTAGGCTTTATTATGACACATTGAGGTATTGAGGTGGAAACAAAGAAAATTGATGCCATAATTAAAATTCCACCTTGTAAAAATATTTTGCAACTTCATAGTTTACAAGGAAATATTCAAGCTATTCATTGTTTTATTTCATCATTGATGGACCAGACTCTCCTCTTCACTCAATTTATTAAGAAGGATTCTTATTTTAAATGGAATGAATATTGACAAAAACTAAAATAAAATTTAAAACAATATTTTGCTAATCCCCTATTTTATAACTAGCTATCTTAGGATGTCCTTTTCTTCTTTACACCTCTACCTCATCCAATGCTCTTGCAGTATTATTGGTGCAACATGATGAGAACAATATAGAATGTCCTATATACTAAATTAGTCACATATTACTTGATTAGGAGACATGATATACTATGATAGAAAAACAACATTTGGATCTTGTGTTTGCAACAAGTAAACTAAAACATTATTTATGTAATGTTGAAGTTAATATTATTATATAATTTGATCCATTAAAACATCTTTTCTCAAAAACTGGTTTATGCTTTTGCAAGTATGAAGGTGTTTTCATTGATGTCAACTGGTTGTTGTCATGAATGTTGTTTATTGGCTGTATATGTCAAGGATATTGAGTTTAACACCCCTCTATTTTTCTCTTATGTTTAGATTATGATGCTTTGATATTTTGATCGCTATTGATAGAGCAATGCGGACTTTATGTGTGATGAGATGTATTTTCTTTGATGCTTTATTTGACATGTTTTGATTAGTGTAATAATGTTAGTTTTTTATAACATGATTATTGTACTTGAGTAATTTATTTAGTATGGAACTGTCAGTTCGTGATAAATGTAGTGGTGAAGGGGATGGGATTGCATCAGTCGCTTGCGAGCGCCCTGCGATTATGCTATTTCCTCTTCACGGTCTATTTTATGATGATTTTATATACATGTGCTATTGATGCCTCATTTACAAGATTGCAAGTACAAGACATCGACTCCACCTGGTTTCATAGGTTTGAACGTGTCAACCCAATGCTAAGATGATTGGGAGATAGTAACTAGGTAACTTGTGTTAGGTCTACACCCTAGCCACAATGTGTTGTCAGTCCATGTTCGGTATGTTTGAATGTCTTGTTTACAGTTGCCTTGTCTATTGTTAATTAATTATGCAAGGTTTATTTTATGGAATTAAATGTTAAATTAATGCTTTAAATGATTTTAGTGTTTATTTAATTAATTTTAGATAATATTGATGGAAGGTTTTATTTAATTTATTTAGTGAATCAATTTAATCCTTGTGGTTAAATTTATTTATTAGGTAATTAAATTAATTGATTAAATTATTTATTAAGAAAATAGATTAATAGAATTAAATTTATTTTGAAATTAAATTGGGATTTGAAATTATTAAAATTACTTTGAGAAAATATTTGTGGGTTGTTAAAAGATATTTTTGATTTGCCAGCAATTTTTAGTTAATTAATTGGGTTTTTGGGAAAATTAATTCTTGGAGAGAATCTTAGCTTTGGGTGAGGAAGCGGAAAGCTTCTTCACAACAAAGGAAAAGATATTTTAAGAAAAAAGGTTGAAAATTTGGGAAGAGGATTTGTTTGCTGTGGAAAAATTGGAAAGAGATTTTGGATTGTAGAAAATTGTTGGAAATTTTGCATTCTTAGATTTGTTTGGGATAGATTGTTGTTGGGTTGGAGTCAATATTGTGTTCGGGAAATTTGGTTACTTGGAGGAGGCTCGGGACCAAAAATTCCATTTACTCCAGAAGCTTTTTTGGATATAGGTTCCCTTCTTTATTTCCCTTGTATTTGTTTAAGTTTTTAAATCGAAATAATTTTTTTGTAGAAAAGCTTGTTGTGTAAGAAGAATCTATTTTTTTGTAGTAGAAGCTTTTATTTGTCTGAGAAAGATTGTAAGGTTTATGTGTTCATAATTTTTCCATGAATAAATATAGTGTCTTTGTAGGAAAATTTTACAGTGAAATCAGAGAGTAAAATTTGAGAGCCTCTGTACAAAATTATTGTTAAACAATAGTTAAACAATAAAGAGAAAACCCAGAAGAAAAAAATAGAGGAATAAATAAATTCTTTGTAGAGTTCCTTGTAGAAAACCCTTTGGAAGTTTTGTATAGGCTTTTGTAGAAAATTGTTCTATCTTGTTTCCAATTGGATCTATATGGTTGGAGTAAACCTCTAAGATTTATTTATGTTTTATGAAGTCTTTGTAAATTTTCTTTTTGGAAAGAAAACCCTATTTGGGAAATGGTTCTCTATGAAATTCTATGTAAAATTTGGACTCGCGGCTGTAATTGTAAAATTCACCTATAGAAGGTCTTTTGGGAAATTTTTCCCCAATTATTTTATTGTGCTGAATTCCTTAGATATATATATATATATATATAAATGTATTTTTATTATTATTAAATTTGAGATTTCAAATCTGAATTGTCGTTCGTACAGTGTGTTCACATGTTAATTTGCAGGAGGTTAGAACTGTGATTGTTTTGTTTAAGCAAGTTTTGTATTGGAAGGGAGGGGGAGGTAAGCGCATGGCTTCTTCCCCATCCGCTGCCCCCCACTATGGGGAAGGAGTGGGTGAGGAGGAAGCTAGCGCTGCCCCTCCCCAAACCTATGACCACACCCTCATGGAGATGGGGGTCAGTTGTCTTGAGTGCTGCCCCCCTCTCCATTAGTAATTCACTTTTTATGCTTAATACAAAGCATGTGAACAGTCCGCCTTTTAATAAGTTCGTTTGGTTTTTTTGGTATTTCAATTTTGTTTTAAATGGTAATTTGTTAATATATATAAATGTATATATATGTTTTATATATGTGGTTTCATTGTTAAATAATTTTGTAATTAATATATATAATGTATATATCTTAGCATATATATAATTATATATATATATTTTTTACAATTTGATATAAAGAATAAGTAGGGTATGAATATTTAAATATTTAAAATTATTATATATATGTATTAGATATACATATATATATAAATAGATTATATATTTAGATGTTTTATCTTAATTAATGCATGTATTAGATGAATTTAAAATGATGTGTTTTAGAAGAGAAACAAATATAATTAAGGCATGTATATAATTTATTTAAATTATATAATTCATTTGTGGAAATAGACATTTTATTATATTTAATTGAGGGAAGTGGTGTAATAGCTAGATTGATGTACTTTTCGGTTTGAAAGAGTCTTATAGTTAATTAGTCAAATTGGGATAATTGTAATGTTCAACTGTACTTAATTTATTTTATTTCTTGTAAGCAAATGGGTATTTAATTAGAATACTTTGAATATTAAACTTTTGTATCTTTATGATGTGCTTGAGATCTCTTCTGTGACATTTTGGGGTAAATAGAATAGAGGTATTGGGAGTTGTATTTCATGGTCTTGTCTTTTGTAATTCTCTATGGTAGTGAGGATTGCCATTTTCAGTGGGTCACTCGATTTCCATGAATGGGGGTGTTTTGTTTCTTGTTTGGATGGAGTTGTTTGATTATTTGTTTCCTCTTTAGTTTTGAGAGGTGATGTTTCACATGTTGATTGTAGGAGAGTGAAGCTCAATGGGGACTGGGATCTGGAAAGATCTGTCGGGTAACTCATGTACCTTGTGTGGCAGTTCTCCTAGGTTAGCAGTATGTATGGGTTACTGGTGTGTCAAACTATTTAACTCTAGAAGCATTGTACTTTTGAGTTGGTTGTGTACTAGTTATGATAAGCTCAGTTTTGAGTCAGCGTGTGTCTAGAGGTAGTAGGTTGACCATGTATCCTTATTACTATCTCCTAGCACGCGGGGTTAGCCTTCAAGTACCACTTGGTTGGAAGGAACATGCACCCTACGTCGTTCAGTCCCCCTTGATCTTCAGTTCGTGATGGCGATGTCTTCCAATTGGAGATCTCATGGATGCTAGGGGTTTCATTGCATTATCTTGATGTATTTTATTTCAGTTAGTATTTTTATTTAATTCACTCCTAAGTTGTATTTGAGGTGGAATCTTGTAACTTGTAATAGTTAGGTATGAACTACCTCATTTCGGGAATGAGTATTGTAATTTTACTTGTTAAGTAATGTAATTTGAAGCTTGTTATTTCATATTCTATGTATTGGTATCTTTTATGCTTTGTTTGTATGTGCATTTAAATGTATGATTAGTAATTTAATTAAAATGTGTTCTAAGAGTAATGTATGTGTTATGGTTTTAGATGTAATCTTGTCATGTTCCCTTAGAGAATGTTGCAAAGTGTTGTGCATCTTCCTTGTTAATAATGCGCTTTTAAGAAAAAAATTGTACTCTTCCATAGTGTTTGAAACTTCCTCTAAGATCACATGGTGGGGCATTACACATGGTATTAGAGCCCCAAGTTCATACACTAGGTACTTTGGGTAAATTTGTGTCCACTATGTTGTTCGTGTGAATCTATTATTGGAATTGTTAAGTGATCACGTGTTCATGGATTTTACGTTAGCATGATGTACTCTGTGGAAAAGAGTAGCATGAAAGAAACCTGATAAAAGGTTATGGAATTTGATGTTCCTATGGGATTATGTATGTAGTTGTACCCCCTGTAAATGTAAGGAACCAGTAACTATGTCTTGTTTTGAGTGTTGTGAATAACCCGTACTTACTTTGTGTATCCATGGAATGGTGTTACTTGGTACCTATCCATGAGGAAAAAGTTGCACTTTGGTGTGGGATTTACCATACCATTGTGTGTGTTTGCATGTTTGTTACTTGATTGAGGTCCAACCCATATGTGGTTGAAACTTATATATAAGAGTAACCAAAAGTAGTTATTTTCCTTTTGGTTCTCTAGACCCTCAATCTGTGAAGGGATAGTAGAAACCACAAGTTCCTTGGGTGGAGTGTGCAACGTATGCATATTGCAATGTAGAGCATCTCAGCTCAACCAATCCCGAGGAATTGCACCCACTACTTTCCCTTTTGATGGATCGGGATACTTGATCCATAAGTGTTAACCTAATCCCCACAGTTTTCAGTATAGCAGCATAGATTTTCTAGTGTATGCCTGGCCGTCCTTAGGGACATTGATCTGGCATTAGCAAGTAAACCTCATCTATATGAGAGGTGAAGTCCGGGTAGCCCCATAGTGATATTATCATATTGCATTGTATACTTAGTGTATCTGCACATGTTCAAACATGATGTAATGGATATGATATCACACCCCACTCATGTTCTAACATAGTGATGGTGATGATTTCATGTTACACGATGCCACGTGCTTGGACAAGTGAAGGCGCATTATGAGATTGTTTTTGTTAGCCTACTTGTGTGATGATCGTTATGGCGCCTCGAAAACTTGTAGAGGGATCCTCATGGTTTCCTTGACCATGTTGGTCGAGTAGCATATGAGTAGATCCTAGCCATGTATAACTCTGGCTACAATGAGTTCCTATGTGTGTCTTCTCCATGAGGTATCGTGATGTGGGGTGTGTGCCTACTTCTACAGACCCATAGACACATTGCCATGTGGCATGTGACCAGTACGTGCCTTCTCTAGCTGGCGTATGACCAGGTAGAGTGACGATGTGATAGTCATGGATACACTCTAGGTCATGTGGATGGCGTGCTCACTCCGTACCACATGAGGGCTATTATTATTCTAGTTGGACATTGTTTCCTCTTTCCTCGTTTGGTGGCTAGTATCTAGTCACATAGTGTTGTACAGTGCAATTTTAAAGATTGTGAACTTTCTTCATGGTTATTGATGATTTTTTGGTTGATTATGAAGGTCGACACTTTGTTTATACTTGATTTTGAAAGTTTAGCCATGACTTGTGATCTTATTTGCTTATAACCCTAGTGGTTATATATTTGAATTAGTGTTGATATTATGCACATTTATTGCTTTATTATTGAAATTGAACTTTAATTTTTTCTTCTTTATGAACTTGGTGGCTAAGCTAGTTATCTTTGTTGTTTTCAATGTCGACTATGTTTTGTAATGTGATTCCTCTCCACGGACGTATGAGGCATACTTTGTGAGTGTGTACAAGGAAGTAGACACAGGAAATGTTGAGGATGGGGGTATGTGAGGCTGTTATGCAGCTAGGACCCACTACTCACCTATGTGTTATGACTATCTCTTAGAGGCTAATCACCTTATACAACAGAGATAGTGTTCTCAGAAGAACCCACCTAATTTAAGTCAAAATTTGACGGCTACAGAGCCAACAAGGAATGATACAGGAAGGACTCATTGAATGAGTGCACCAGTTGATCATCGTCAGACATAGCATCAGGGTACAAATGTAGAGATTATTGGTAGTGGACATGTAGCTAATTCGGAGGCTCATGAAAATCCAGCTGTATAGGAGGCCGAGGAAGTACCTTCAGTGTTGTTTCCTCTATTTTGATACTTGATATGTTAGCATATGTGTTTTGAGACTATGTGATTGTTTGGATTGACAGTATATTTGGCTTAGAGGATTATAACTCTGGTTATTGTTTTTTTTTATTAGTGTATGGAGTGGGTCAGTTTTGGAACCATTGATTATGTGTGATTTTATGGAGTTTGTACTAGGGGTATTTGCAGGCTTCCAGGAGTAATCCTGACCCTAGGGGAGAAGAATGTAACACCCCTCTATTTTTCTCTTATGTTTAGATTATGATGCTTTGATATTTTGATCGCTATTGATAGAGCGATGAGGACTTTATGTGTGATGAGATGTATTTTCTTTGATGCTTTATTTGACATGCTTTGATTAGTGTAATAATGTTAGTTTGTTATAACATGATTATTGTACTTGAGTAATTTATTTAGTATGGAACTGTCAGTTCGTGATAAGTGTAGTGGTGAAGGGGACGAGATTGCATCACTCGCTTGTGAGCGCCCTGCAATTCCATGATTTCCTCTTTATGGTGTGTTTTATGATGATATTATATACATGTGCTCTTGATGTCTCATTTACAGGATTGCAGGTACAAGACATCGACTCCACCTGGCTTCACAGGTTTGAGCATGTTGACCCAACAGTAAGATGATTGGGAGATAGTAACTAGGTAACTTGTGTCAGGTCTACACCCTAGCCATAGTGTGTCATCAATCCATGTTCGGTATGTTTGAATGTCTTGTTTATGGTTGCCTTGTCTATTGTTAATTAATTATCCAAGCTTTATTTTATGGAATTAAATATTAAATTAATGATTTAAATGATTTTAGTATTTATTTAATTAATTTTAGATAATATTGATGGAAGCTTTTATTTAATTAAATTAATTTAATTTAATTTATTTAGTGAAGCAATTTAATCCTTATGGTTAAATTTATTTATTAAGTAATTAAATTATTTATTAAGCAAATAGATTTATAGAATTAAATTTATTTTGAAATTAAATTGGGATTTGAAATTATTAAAATTACTTTGAGAAAATATTTGTGGGTTGTTAAAAGATATTTTTGATTTGCCAGCAAGTTTTAGTTAATTAATTGGGTTGTTGGGAAAATTAATTCCTGGAGAGAATCTTAGCTTTGGGTGAGGAAGTGGAAAGATTCTTCACAGCAAAGGAAAAGATATTTTAAGAAAAAAGGTTGAAAATTTGTCAAGAGGATTTGCTTGTTGTGGAAAAATTGGAAAGAGATTTTGGATTGTAGAAGATTGTTGGAAATTTTGCATTCTTAGATTTGTTTGGGATAACTTGTTGTTGGGTTGGAGTCAATATTGTGTTCAAAAAATTTGTTTGCTTGGAGGAATCTGTGGAAGCTTTGGAGGAGGCTCGGCACTAGAAATTCCATTTACACTAGAAGCTTTGTTGGATACAGGTTCTCTTCTTTATTTCCCTTGTATTTGTTTAAGTTTTTAGATGGAAATAAATTTTCTGTAGAAAAGATTGTTGTGTAAGAAGAATCTATTTTTTTTGTAGTAGAACCTTTTATTTGTCTGAGAAAGATTGTAAGGCTTCTGTGTTCATAATTTTTCCGTGAATAAATATAGTGCCTCTGTAGGAAAATTTTACAGTGAAATCAGAGAGTAAAATTTGAGAGCCTTTGTAGAATATTATTATTAAACAATAAAGAGAAAACCTAGAAGAAAACAATAGAGGAATAAATAAATTCTCTGTAGAGTTCCTCGTAGAAAACCCTCTGGAAGTTTTGTATAGGATTCTGTAGAAAATTGTTCTATCTTGCTGAATTGGATCTATACGGCTGGAGTAAGCCTCTAAGATTTATTTATGTTTTATGAAGTTTTTGTATATTTTCTTTTTGGAAAGGAAACCTTGTTTGGGAAATGGTTGTCTATGAAATTCTATGTAAAATTTGGACTCCCGATTGTGGTTGCAAAATTCATCTGTAGAAGGTCTTTTGGGAAAATTTTCCCCTATTATTCTGTTGTGTTGAATTCCTTAGAAATATATATATAAATGTATTTTTATTATTATTAAATTTGAGATTTCAAATCCGAATTGTCATCCATACGGTGTGTTCACATGTTAATTCGTAGGAGGTTATAACTGTGATTGTTTTGTTTAAGCAAGTTTTGTATTGGAAGGGATGGGGAGGTAAGCGCATGGCTTCTTCCCCATCCACTGCCCCCCACTATGGGGAAGGCATGGGTGAGGAGGCAAGCAATGCTACCCCTCCCCACACCTACCACTACACCCTCATGGAGATGGGGGTCAGTTCTCTTGAGTGTCACCCCCCTCTCCATTAGTAATTCGCTTTTTACGCTTAATACGAAGCATGCAAAGAGTCCGCCTTTTAATAAATTCATCTATTTTTTTTGGTATTTCGATTTTGTTTTAAATGATAATTTTTTAATATATAAAATATATATAAATGTATATATATATTTTATATATGTGGTTTCATTGTTAAACAATTTTGTAATTAATATATATAATGTATATATGTTAGCATATATATATATATATATCTTTTTTACAATTTGATATAAAGAATAAGAAAGGTATAAATATATAAATATTTAAAATGATTATATATATGTATTAGATATATATATATATATATAAATAGATTCTATATTTAGATGTTTTATCTTAATTAAGGCATGTATTAGATGAATATAAAATGATGTGTTTTAGAAGAGAAACAAATATAATTAAGGCATGTATATAATTTATTTAAATGATATAATTCATTTGTGGAAATAGACATTTTATTAGATTTAATTGAGGGAAGTGGTGTAATAGTTAGATTGATGTACTTTTTGGTTTGAAAGAGTTTTATAGTTAATTAGTCAAATTGGGATAATTGGAATGTGCAATTGTATTTAATTTATTTTATTGCTTGTAAGAAAATGGGTATTTAATTAGAATACTGTGAACATTAAACTTTTGTATCTTTATGATGTACTTGAGATCTCTTTTGTGACATTTTGGGGTAAATAGAATAGAGGTATTAGATGAAGTTTCGTAGTTCTTCCTAGTAGGGTATGTTAACTTTGGGAATTGTATTTCATGGTCTTGTCTTTTGTAATTCCCTATGGTAGTGAGGATTTCCATTTTCTGTGGGTCACCCAGTTTCCATGAATGGGGGTGTTTTGTTTCTTCTTTGGATGGATTTGTTTGATTATTTGTTTCCTCTTTAGTTTTGAGTGGTGATGTTTCACATGTTGACCATAGGAGAGTGAAGCTCGATGGGGGCCGAGATCTGGAAAGATCATACGGGTAACTCATGTACCTTGTGTGGCAGTTCTCCTAGGTTAGTAGTATGTATGGGTTACTGGTGTGTCAAACTATTTAACTCTAGAAGCATTGTACTTTTGAGTTGGTTGTGTACTAGTTATGATAAGCTTAGTTTTGATCCAACTTGTGTCTAGAGGTAGTAGGTTGACCATGTATCCTTGTTACTGTCTCCTAGCAGGGGGGGTTGGCCTTCCGGTACCACTTGGTTGGGAGGAAAATTCACCCTACACCGTTGGGTCCCCATTGATCTTCAGTTCATGATGGTGAGGTCTTCTAGTTGGAGAGATCATGGATGATAGGGGTTTCATTCCATTATCTTGATGTGTTTTATTTCAGTTGGTATTTGTATTTAATTCACTCCTAAGTTGTATTCGAGGAGGAATCTTGTAACTCGTAATAGTTAGGTATAAACTACCTCATTCCAGGAATGAGTATTGCAATTTTACTTGTTAATTAATGTAATATGAAGCTTGTTATTTCATATTCTATGCATTGGTATCTTTTATGCTTTGTTTGTATGTGCATTTAAATGTATGATTAGTAATTCAATTAAAATGTCTCCTAAGAGTAATGTATGTGTTATGGTTTTAGATGTAATCTTGTCATATTTCCTTAGAGGATGTTGTGAAGTGTTGTGCATCTTCCTTGTTAATAATGCACTTTTAAGAAAAAATTATACGCTTTCATAGTGTTTGGAACTTCCTCTTGGGTCATGTGGCGGGGCATTATAGAGAAAATTGTAATAAAGAACGTTTGCATGTATTTTGTATGCTTTGATAAATGCTCTGGGATGTGTTTATATTCTTGTGTGGTTCAGATATATTGTTCATGGTTGATGATGGTTGCTATATCCAAATTTTGGTCTTCTAGATCAACATACAGAGCGAGATATTTTCACCAGTATGTGTATTATGCTTTTCTATGTATCTGGTTGTGGTCTGGGAGAAATGTAGTTGCTCTGAATTTCTATGAATTGTGGTTTCAGGACTTGTGGTTCTGAAAATAAGCTAATATGACCATGTTCAAATTAAGTTTGTTATTCAGAGAGATTGGATCATGTTAAGGTTGTGTGTGCTTAATTGATTTATGTGTTTTACATAGGTATTGGTCGACTTTATGTTAAACACTACTCAAGAAAATTATAGCAGTGTGTTGAGGCATGTTGGGACTTATTTAGGTCCTCATTAAGTGTATTCTTGGTCATCCTCATTCTAATTCCACCATAGAATGTTTTGGCACTGACCTAATTTGAATTTGTAAATACAAATGGTGTGTGGCCAACCTTGGATGAGTTTTGAGGTTGAAGATGGTATAAATACAAGTTGAGATGTTTGTGAAATATGAATGTGAGAAATATAGATGCAAGATAGATGCAAAAATAGTGTGTGCAATGCAAGATTGAGAAAATCAATGTGAAATTCAAGTGGTGAGTTTTCAGAGGCAGTGAGATGAAGGTGTACTCTATCATTCAAGCATGTCTGCAAGTGTGTGATCAAATTGTGGTCGAAATATCCATTGCAGTGAGATTGTTTTCTCTCTGTAACAAATCTCTTCTATCTTCTTTATAATTCTATGGCAGTGAGCTCTCCGAGTGGTTAACCCTTATTAGATAGTGAGACTTGTTCCAAACAGTAAGTCATGTTTTGGTAATGAGCCTTTGTATATGATTTTGATATTGTTTATATTGTGAGTTAATCCTCATCGTTTTTTTTTCCTTCATTGGTTTTTCCACATAAATCTGGTGTTATTGTGTGCATGGTTTTAATTTTTTCATTTTATGCTCTTACACTTAATGATTAATCACATTAGTAGAGTAAATGATTTTTGAATGATAATTGATCTAACCTCTAGTGGAAGTTTTAAAGGTTAAATTGCTACAACTGATTCACCCCCCCTCTCAATTGTCTTGTTCAAAAATTGGTATCAGAGCTTGGTTCCTTGGAGAAGAGCTTAACTACTTAACGAAGGTATGGGATGGAAAGCAGTATCACTATTGAGTGTCCTAGGTTTGATGGGACTGACTATGCCTTCTAGAAAACAAATATGGAAGGATATTTGGAATACTATGGATATGATGTTGAGAAAGCTTATAAGACTGCATACACTACTCTTGCTATTGGTTTGAGTACAGATGATGAGATCAAGACACATGAAGTAAACAATAAGGAAAATTTCATTTTGAAGAATAGTCTTTCACATTCTGAATTAATCAAAGTTGCAAATCTGAAGATTGCTAAAGAGGTTTGGGATGTGTTGGAAAAGATGCACGAAGGAGATGAAAAGGTCAAAGAATCAAAGTTACAGAACTTGGAGGCACCATTCGAGATCTTGCATATGTTTGAAGATGAGAACATTAGATCTTATTTACAGAGTGGATGAGTTGGTAGGTGTATTGCAAGGACTTGGTGCAACAGTGGATGAATCTAGGATAGTAAACAAGATTCTCAAAAAATTTCCCTGATGCATATAGTGAAAAGGTATATGCTATTGAGGAATTTTTAGATTATAAAACTTATACTAAAGATTAGTTGTTGGATACTCCAACATCATTTGAAATGAGAAAGCCTAGCTTGAGAAATGGATCCAAGACGAAAACATCTTTCAAGGCTACAAGAGTTGAAGATTCAGATGAAGAGAACTTTGATGAAGTGGAAGCTAACTTTATAAGGAGAATGGAAAAGGGCTCTAGTAAGTATGAAGGTAAGTTACCTTTAAAAAAAATTTGTTATGGAGGAATAGGTCATTATGCTTTGAGATGTCTGGAAAGAGCTAAGAAGAAAAAACAAAGAGAAGGTAAATATAACAAAGGAAAAATGATCAAAAGAGAATATTATGTGAATGAAGATGTTGGAATTTTTGATAAAGAATCTAATTATGGAGATTTTTATGATAATGAATTATTTTTCTTTGCTATAAAAGATGAATCTACTCCTACTAATATTGAAAGATATGTGAAGGAAAGTGCTCTGGAGAAAGTTGAAGATACTATCATCTCTAATCTGCATGCTAAATAAGAAAATAACTATTGGGTTTTTGATAGTGATAGTTCACATCACATTATTGGTGATAAGAATAAGTTTTTTAAACTTGAAAAATATGATGGAGGCTTATTTAAGTTTGGAGATGATACTGGTGCTAAGATTTTTCGAATAGGTTCAGTCAGTTTTGATGTCAAGCATAATACTGATGATGTCTACTATGTGAAGGTTTTAAGGCATAATCTCTTGAGTGTTGTATAGATGTGTAGTAAAGGATATAATATTGTATTCGAGGATGAGAGATGTGAAATCAAGAAAGGATTTGAAATAGTGATTAATGGTGGAAAGAAGTTTGAAGGGAATTTTTATCAACTTAAGGGTGTTGATGGACATTGTTTTATGTCTTAGATTAATGAAAGTTGGTTATGGCACCATAGGATGTGTCATATGAACTTTGATAATATGGTGAGAATCAGTGTTGTACAAGTTGTGATAGATTTAACAAGTATTACAAAGCCTGCTAATGCTATTTGCAAGGATTGTCAGTTTGGAAAACAAGCTAGAAACTATTTTAGGTCAAAGGAAAAATCTACTATTGGACTACAGGATTTGATTCATATTGATCTTTTTGATCCTATAAGAGTGAGAATTCTACAAGGTGATAGGTATTTTATGCTTCTTATTCATTATTACTCTAGATTTACATGGGTTACTTTTCTTAGAGAGAAATTTGATACATTAGATAAATTCAAGGCATTTAAGGCTATGGTTGAGAATGAAGAAAATTTGAGAATAAAATGTTTGAGGCCTGATAGAGGTGGTGAATTTACCTCCATTGAGTTTAATATTTTTTGTGAAGTTCATGGAATAAAGAGGTAATTGTTTGCCCCTAGAACTCCTCAGCAGAATGGAGTTGTTGAAATAAAGAAGAGGACAATTCAAGAAGCTGCTAGATCAATGATAATAGAGGTAGGTCTATCGAAAATTTATTGGAAAGAAGCTATTCACACTATTGTTTACATCTTTAATCGAGTTCAAAAAAAATCCAACAGCACTAAGACCCCCTATGAGCTATGGTGTGGAAGGATTCCTACTGTCAAGTATTTCAAGGTATTGGGAAGCAAATTCTATATCAAAAGGGGTAAAGAAAATTTAGGGAACTTTTATGCTAGATGTGATGAGGGTATCTTCCTTGAATACTCTACTAGAACCAAATATTATAGAGGTTTCAATAAATGGCTAAGAAATATTGTAGAGAGCACAAATGTCAAGGTGGATGGAGCATTAAACAATTCAATTGAAGTCAATGGCTATGTATCAAAAGAACTTGATTACAGAGAAGTAGAAGAATTTGTGGAAGAATAGGAAAATCATAATGAAGAAGAAGAAGCATTGGTGGTGTCCCCAAAGACACATAAATATGTGCAAAATAATCATTTAAAAGATCAAATCATTGGAGACAAGAGAAAAGGAGTATTAACAAGAAGAAAATTTGTTGTTGTTGCTGAAATAAATATGTATTTACTTTCTGAAGTTTAACCTAAGATAGTAATTGAAGCATGTAAAGATGAGCATTGGATGAGAGAAATGAAAGAAGAACTTATGTAGATTAACAAAAATCAAACCTGGGAATTGGTCCCTAGACCGGAAGATAAAAGCATAATTGGATCAAAATGGGTATTCAAAAACAAGTTGAATGAGAATGTAGAAGTGGTCAGAAATAAGGAAAGGCTTGTGTGTAAGGGTTACTCACAAGTAGAAGGTATAAACTTTTAGGAGACTTTTCCTCTGGTGGCTAGGATGGAAGCTATTAGAATTTTTTTTAGCATTTTCTGCTTATAAATATTTTAAAGTTTATTAGATGGATGTAAAGTCTACATTTTTGAATGGTGAGTTAGAAGAATAAGTTTACATGGAACAACTATTAGGATTTTAGTTGTTAGATGAATGGGATATGGTCTGCAGATTGAAGAAAAATTTATATGGATTAAAGCAAGCTCCTAGAGCTTGGTATGTAAGGTTAGACAAATATTTGATTCAACAAGGTTTCAATAAAGGTACGATAGATAGTAATCTTTATTTCAAAATTAAAAATGAAAAAATATTGATAGTGGCTATATATGTTGATGATATTATCTTTGGAGGAAATGAAACAATGTGCAATTTTTTTGCTAAAGAAATGAAAAAAGAATTTGAGATGTCTATGTTTGGTGAGATGAATCTCTTTCTTGGGATGCAATTCAATCAAACAGAAAAGGGGATTTTTATTTCATAGTCAAGGTATGTAAAAGAAATGTTGAAGAAGTTTGGGATGGATGGTTCCAAACTAGTATGAAATCTTATGGTGAATGGCTGAAAATTGAGTAAAGATGATGATTCACCTAAGGCTAATCAGAGAAAATATAGATCGATGATTGGAGGTTTGATGTATTTAACTACTACTAGACCAAATATCATGCATGCAATTTTTCTTGTGGCTAGATTTCAAAAAGATCCTAAAGAAACAAATGTTGTTGTTGTTAAGAGGATATTCAGATATTTGAATGGCACTCTGGATTATGGCTTGTGGTATTCTAGGGATACTGATTTTACACTAAGTCCTTACAAAAATGCAAATTGGGTAGGTTGTGTTGATGATAGAAAAAGTACAAGTGGTGGTGCATTATTTATTGGTTGCAGATTGGTGTCATGGTTAAGTAAAAATTAAGATTTAGTCTCCTTATCCATTGCAGAGGCTGAGTATATTGCTCCAACATCTTGTTACACACAAGTTTTGTGGATGAGATAGACATTGAAAGATATCAGAGTAATGTATGATGATCCCATTTCTATTTTTTGTGATAATACAAGTGCAATTAACATTTCAAAGAATCCAGTGATGCCCTCGAGGACAAAGCACATATCTATCAGATATCACTTTTTCAGAGAGAAGGTTATGGAGAATGAAGTGAAACTTGAAAATGTACCTACAAAGGATTAGATTGCTAACATATTTACTAAGGCTCTTCCAAAAGATACTTTTGAGTATCTTTGGGAGAATTTAGGGGTCATTTCCCCTACTTTCTTAAAGTAGATGCATATGAAGATGCATCAGTCTAGAGGATCTATGGATCTATCTTCTTTCTGGACTGATGTTTGGTGGGTACCTCTCAGGGTAGCAGGTAGTATCTTGTGTTGTTATTGTGCAATTGTTTGAATGCACTCCTAAGGGGGAGTATTTAGTATTGGTAATGTCAAAGGAGGAAAACAATGTCAAATATCTTTTTCCTTTTCCATTGATGTGAAAGGGGGAGAAAGTATCATGTGAAAAATAATGAGTAGGAGAAAGCATTCTATAGTTTGATGGCTTAGATCTACTATTTTTTCTTTGATGGTTTTCACATCATGTGTTGGAATCGACAACAACGGGGGAGATTGTTACAAGTATGAAGGTGTTTTCATTGATGTCATGAATGTTGGTTATTGACTATATATGTCAAGGATATTGAGAAAATTGTAATAAAGAATGTTTGCAAGTATTTTGTAAGCTCCAAGATATGCTTCGAGATGTGTTCCTATGCTAGTGTGGTTTGGATGTATTGTTTGTGACTATTGATGGTTGCTATATCCAAAATTTGGGCTTCTGGATCGATGTACGGAGTGAGATATTTTCACTAGTATGTGTACTATACTTTTTTATGTATCTGGCTATGGTCTATGAGAAATGTAGTTGCTCTGGATTTCTATGAATTATGGTATCAGGACTTGCAGTTCTAAAAATAAGCTGATATGATCATGGTCAACTTAAGTTTGTTATCGAGAGAGATTGGATCATGTTAAGGTTGTGTGTACTTAATTGATTTATGTGTTTTACATAGGTATTGGTTGGCTTTGTGTTAAACACTACTCACAAAGTTTATGGAAGTGTGTTGAGGCATGTTGGGACTTATTTAGGTCATCATTAAGTGTATGTTTGGGTCACCTTCATTCTAATTCCACTGTAGAATATTTTGGCACCGACCTAATTTGAATTTGTAAATACAAATGGTGTCTGGCCGACCTTGGATGTGTTTCGAGGTTGAAGATGGTATAAATACAAGTTGAGATGTTTGTGAAAGATGAATGAAAGCAAGATAGATGAGAGATAGATGTTAAAATAGTGTGAGTGTAATGTAAGGTTTCGTAGGCAGTGAGTTGAAGATGTGCTCTATCATTCAAGCATGTCTGCAAGTTTGTGAGTGAACTGTGGTGAAAATATCCATTGCATTGACATTTTTTTCTCTTTATAAAAAGTCTTCTATTTTCTTTGTAATTCTATGGTAGTGACCCCTCTCGGTAGTTAACCCTTATTGGACAGTAACTCTTGTTCCGGATAGTAAGTCTTGTTTTGGCAATAAGCCTTTCTGGTAGTGAGCCTTTGTATTCTATATTTTGATATTCTATATATTGTGAGTAATCCTCATCGTGGTTTTTCCCTCATTGGGTTTTCCATGTAAATCCAGTGTTATTGTGTGCATGGTTTTTCTTCTTTTAGTTTTTTCTCTTACACTTAATGATTAATCACATTAGCAAAGTAAAGGATTTTTGAATGATAATTGATCTAACTGTTGGAGTGAAAAAGACACTGAGAGGGTGGGGGTGAATCAGTGTCATTAACTATTTTGACAAATTTTACTAAAACTGAAATAAAATAGATTTATGTTCTCATTTATCAATGATAAACTCATTCATGTAATGAATGAAACCACATATAACTGAAATGAGAAGTATGATAGTGAAACATAGCATATTAAAGAATTCACACAAAGAATTAGATGAACCACAGATAAGCAAAGTGACACAAGATCTTCCAAGTGGAAAACCCTCCTGGGGTAGAAAAACCACTCCTAAACTACTGCCTTTCTAGGCTTTTATTTTAATAACCACTTTTAACAATGCCTTATAGGCTGATTTTTGAGCACCAACTCAAGGAGCACCAACCCCTTAGTTTGAAACATCAATTTCAAGGAGCACCAACCCCTTTTCTATTTTCAGTAAGACATACAATGATACAGAGGATCTCTCTATTTCTCTCTTTTCACTCAAGTGCCTCTTGATAGACAATATCTAAAATTTTCAAAGTTTAGTAATGAACCTTTAGAATTCCAGCCATTGTCAAGCCTTAAGACAACTTTATATTGAACACATTTTTCAGATTTTCAATCTCAAAACTCAACATTTCTTCAATTACAATTGCAGTGATGTTCTCACTATACCTCATAGTTATTTCTCATAGTTCTGAAATGGTTAACTCTTTCTCTTTGATTTTTCAAGAAACTAGAAAAACCTTATCTCTCTATCTTTTTCTTCTTACATATATTTCTACATTACATCTCAAGAAATTTCAACACTGTAACTTGTCTCATTTTTCAAAATCAACAGAGGTAAAAAAAAAATGTACCCAACTTCTGTCGAAAAAACATGTTGCCAGGAATTGCAGTCATTTTTAGAAGAATGTTCAGCATGGAGGTTTTCTTTTTACAAAGATAGTCAAGGAATATGAAATTTTAGAAAGAAGACTGAAACCTGTCCACACAAGGAGCCTGCACAGGAAATGCTAACTGAAACAACATTAAAACAAAAATATTCCATGTACAATACCCTTGAAAACTGTTGTAGCAACAATGTAACCAAAACCCCATTTTTGAGCACTTAGAAACAACTTATCACCGAATCAAGTGAAACATCGAAATGATTTACAGAAAGCATGATTACCCACTAAAGAAAAACACAACCCCTTTATGCAAGAGCAAAAAAATGGTATGATAAAATATTTGGGTATGCATTTCAGATTATTAGTAACTGACATGCATTATTTTTGACCATGAACAAATAAACCCATTTTATCATTATCCAGAAAGAAGAAAACACTTGTCTTCTAATATTTGTGCCAATAGAAGTAATAGTTCTTCAAAAGATAGTTGATAAGGTGAATACCTGAGGAGAACGATAGAGAAAATGTCATGGAGATATTTACCAAACCAACAGAGAGCATAACAACAAAGACTTCTTCCAATTTCAATCCTTCAACCAAAGACAAGAGGCTAAAACAACCATCGACCAAGGCAAGGATCTTTCAGATACTCCCATTCGTTGTCAAAGAGTTTTAGTAACCCAACAAACACTATGTAATGACTATGAGAATATCTCTATGGTGGCGGCCAAGATAGAGTTCCAAACCCTCGAGCTTGTAAAGAAAAAAGAATGAACTAAATTTCCTTAGAAAAAAAATCGATGACTTTTCAAGTATTGATAAAGTTTGAAGTCCAAAAGGACTGAATTCATAAGTAGAAACCTCATAATGCATTCTGAATATGTGGAAAATCCAATTCAATGCATGTCGACAATCTCATAACCACCGAATGCATACAAACCATCAATCATTATTATCAATGTTCAATGATTAATCAAGTAAGAATGCTGACACAATTAAGTCTTAAATAATTTGTCATGACCACATAAAATAAATGTCGATTACCTTAGCCATCATTATTACCAAGAAATCAAAGCCATGTCACTTTCATAGTGGCTTTTAAATAATCCAAAACCTCATAACTGTTGTTGACCTTAAGGCCTAATGAAATATTTAAACATAAGACTCAATTCCATTCAAATGTAATGATCAATTTGTTGACCTTTATTCAAAGCCATTTTCCATGACATAAAGCCTGATTTATCCAATGCCTTTTGTAATGAAATAAAGGCTAATTCCATGCCAATTTCAATGTACCATATACCCATGCCAAATTCAATATACCATATGCCCATGCCATTATCAATTATTTAAGGAAACCCGATAGGGTTTTCTTAAAACTAAAAACCAATTGCATTTGATAATTCCAAGAACCAAGATAACTGAAAGCATTACCTAAAAGAGTCAAAATGTTAGGTCTTGAGGCTGTTAGATATAACTAGCTGCCTATCATTGACCTATAGTCAGTTGGATTTACAGTAGCACAAAATGTCAAACCAGAATTACACCACCTGAACATAGAGACATTATACTATAAACAGGATTCCATGTAATCTGCACATGGAGTCAAGAGATTAGTGTCATCAAAACCATCATAATGCCAAAGTAAGTATGCCAAGACATAATAGAAACAGTGCAACTGAATAATCAACCACAAAGATGCCAATCTGAATAATCAACCACAATATTGTCATCAAGGAAAAATAGTAAAAGAGAAGCTGAACAAACTCCCCCTTTGTCCTTGATGGAAAAATCTAAGCCACCAAACGGAAATACTGAACCAAAACCAAGAGCTTATAATTCTCCCCTTTTTTGTCACAAGGATAAAGGGAAGACAACAATGAAATACCATGAAGTTATAGATATAGCAATGGAGCAGCAAAGTATGAGCTGTAAAGAGAGCTTACCAGCTCCCCCTATCACCAAGATAGAATATTAAGATAGCAAAGATTGAGAGACAACTCCCAATCTAGACCGAATTCTTTCAAATACCTCTTTATCCAAAGGCTTAGTAAAGATGTCAGCAACCTGTGCTTGTGTAGGAACATATTGCACAGAAACCTCATTAGCTAGCACCTTTTCATGAAGAAAGTGAAATCTAATAGCAATGTGTTTAGTGCGAGAGTGCATAACACTGTTTTTGGAGATATTAATGGCACTAGTATTATCACACAGAATAGAAATAGGTTTAGGAATACCCATGTTAGATAGAGTTTGTGACATCTAGATTACTTGAGTGCAAAAAGAGGTGGCAGCAGTATATTATGCTTCAGCAATGGAGAGTGAAACAGATTCTTTTTTTTTGTTGTGCCATGCCACTAATCGATCACCAAGAAAGAAAGCATCACCACTGGTGTTTTTCCTATCATCCAGACAACCAGCCTAGTCAGCATTAGTATATGCAATTAATGAAAAATCATTGCTTCTAGGATACCAAAGTCCATAATCAAGAGTGCCTTGAACATATTTAAGAATCCTTCTAATAGCATTAATACGAGATTCCTTAGGAGATGACTGAAATCTTGCAACCATGCAAACAACTTGCATTATGTTAGGTCTTGAGGCTGTTAGATATAACTAGCTGCCTATCATTGACCTATAGTCAGTTGGATTTATAGTAGGAGAATCATCAACCTTGCTGAGTTTGCAGCCAGTAACCATTGGAGTGCTAACTGGATGACATTCATCCATTTGAAATTTCTTTAGCATCTCTCTTGCATATTTTGTTTGAGAGAGAAAATAACCAATTTCAAGTTGAGAGATTTGAAGACCTAAGAAGAAGGATAGCTCTCCTAACATTGACATTTCAAACTTAGATTCCATAATCTGAGAGAATTTTTTACTCAAAGCAATATTGTTGCAACCAAAGATAGTATCATCAACATAGATTTCAACAACCAGAATATCAAAATCTTCAATCTTAACATAAAGATTGTTGTCTACACCTCCTCTAATAAAACCTTTTGATATCAAATGATTATCCAGTCTAGAGTACCAAGCTCTAGGAGCTTGTTTTAGGCCATATAGAGCCTTTTTCAGCCTATAGACATGATTAGGCTTATTTTTCCAAGTAAATCCTTCAGGTTGTTCTATATAAACTTCTTCATCCAAATAACCATTCAGAAAGGAAATTTTGACATCCATTTGATATACAGTAAAGTTTTTGAGAATAGACTAAGCCAAGAATATTCTAATGGATTCAAGTATAGCTACAGGTGCAAAGGTTTCACCAAAGTCAATACCTTTGTGTTGAGCATATCCTTTGCAGACATATCTAGCCTTGTTGCGAACAACATGGCCATTTTCATAATGTTTGTTTATGAATATCCATTCTCCTCCTATGAAATTTTTGTCATCTGGTCTTGGGACTAACTCCCAAGTTTGATTTTTCTCAATTTGATCAATTTCTTCTTGCATTGCATTAAGCCAACATTCATCAGTTAGATCTTCATAAAAAAAAATTGGCTCAAACTATGTAATTAAACAGAAGGCAGTAAGCTCAGCTATGTGAGGTTTTTCATCAGAGTTAACAGTTCTTCTCCTTGTTTGAACTCTTGTAGATTTATCTCCAATAATTAGATCTTTAGGATGGTTTCTAGCAAGAGATTTTGAAGGAGTTTTTGTTACACATTTTTCAGGACTTAATTCAGCACTTTTAGAATTTGTTTCAGCTAGTTTAGGACTTGTTGATTCTACTTCAGGTTTTGTTGTTTCAAAGCCTTCTGAATTTATTTCAAGTTCAAATTCTTCTTCTTCATCATCCTGCATAGGTTCAACATCTAAAAGCACATTTTCATCAAATTTGACATTGACAAATTCAATAATCTTATTCAGCCTATTATTAAAGCATTTATAGGCTTTGCTATGAGTAGAGTATCCTAAAAACATACCTTCATCAGACTTAGATTGAAAGCTGCCTAAGTTATCATCATCTCTCTTGATAAAAAATTTATAGCCAAATATTCTGAAGTATTTAATTGAGGTAGAATTACCATACCATAGTTCATATGGAGTGAAATTGGATTTCACTTTGATTTGTACTTTATTCAGGATATAGATAGTTGTATGAATAGCTTCTTTCCTATACATGTTTGGCATTTTTTCTTCATCCAACATAGTCCTTGCCATCTCTTTTACAGTTCTATTCTTTCTCTCAACAACCCCATTTTATTGAGGTGTTCTGGCAGCAGCATATTGTCTTTTTATGCCATGTCTTTCACAGTAGTCAATGGATTATTGTGAGGTGAATTCACCAACTTTATCAGATCTTAGACATTTCAATTTTAAATATGACTCCATTTCAACCATTTTTCTAAAGACTTATTCTTGAGAAAATTAATCCATACCATACAAGAGTAGCCATCAACAAACAGCATGAAATATTTCTCACCATTGATAGATCTAGTCCTTGTAGGACCACATAAGTCTATATGAAAAAGTTGCAGAGGCCTAGTAGAAGAATGTTCTTTAGATTTAAAGCTTTCCTTTGAGACATTCTTTACAAATTGCATTTTCAGGTTTTCTTAAGACAGATAGACCTCTTACATTCTGGTTCTTGCTGATCCTAACCATATTGTCAAAATTAATGTGACCTAGTCTCTTGTGCCACAACCAACTTTCTTCAGCATGACTCATTAAGCACATACCTTGATTATTTTCATTTCTAAATGTGTCAAGAAGATTGTAGACATTTCCCTTCGTCCTTCTTCCAACAGCAATAGCTTTTCCAAGCTTATTTTGAATCTCACATCCTTGTGAAGTGAACAAAACCTGATAGCCACTATCACAAATCTGACTGGCACTTAGAAGACTATGTTTTAAACCTTGTACATAATACAAATTGTAGATAGGAGTGTCTTCATTCAGAAGAATTGAACCTCTACCTTTGATTTGTATACCTGAATTATCTCCAAACTTCACATTTCCACCTACATAATCTTCAAGATTAGTGAATTTTTCTTTGTCACCAGTCATGTGGTTTGAACAACCACTATCCAGGACCCACAAGTCCTTTTTTCTTGGAGTAGAAAGTAGTTTGAACTAACATAGTTTGTTCTATGTTGTTGATAGTTTTAGGTTTCCTAACCTTTTTAATTTTCTATTGTCTATTCTGCAGATCAGCTTTGCATTGCTTAGCAGAATGACCCATGGAGTTGCATGTGAAGCATCTAATATGTCTAGCATTGCCAAGATTTTTCCTATAACCAAATATAGGTGTTCTAGGATTCATAAACTTACAAGAGCTCACTTTGTGGCCAAATCCGTGCAGAAATAATAGTACCCATAAAAGAAAGGGTTAGAATTATATGATAGTCTATTATTCCTAAAAGGATGAACATGATCCTTATCAGAATCAGGATGATTAGATTTAGAACTTTTGTTTCCAGCAACAACATTATCCTTTGCACTATCATTTGAACATTCACCCTTCATAAATCCAATACCTGTTTTGTCCTTGATCAATTTTTGTTTACTGAGCATGTCATTCAATTTAAGAGTACTCTCATACTTCTCAATGGTCTTCCTAAGATCAAAAATTTCATGTTCAAGTTTTTGAATTTCTTGATCTTTAAGATTTATGCCAATACGAAGACAATATTCAACTCTCTTGGATTCTTCAAGTTGAGTTTTCAATGAGACAATTTCAAGATTTGTGAGTTGCTCTTGAGCAGAGTTTTGTTCTTGAGCAAGCATTTGTTTTTTGAGTTTTCTTAGCTCTTTTAATGCACATTTCAGTTCACCTTCAATATCCACTTCGCCAACTTTAGCATCATTGTTGTTAGTATCTTCTTGCTAAATGATTTCAGCCATGAATAGGTTTTCATCTTCTTCATCTAAAGAATCTTCAGATTCAATGTCTATTTCATTTTTGCTGAACAGACTCTTCTTCTTTTTGAAGTTGAATTTTTGTTTAGGTCTATAGGCCTTTTTCTTAGGCAATTTTTCAGATTTCTCATTGTCACTATTCAAATCACCATAGGGGCACTTTTAAAAAAATTGAAGGGAAGTGGCCTATTTTTCCACAATTAAAAAAATTGAAGGGAAGTTTTACCTTATATTTTCCAAACCCATTTTTGAGCTTCCTAACAAAGTGGGATTCTTTGGAATCAGAAAATTCTGATTCAGTAGCCTCATCTTTTTCTTTCCTTTCAGTATTAAATGCAGTTTCTTTTGTAAAATAATTGTTTTTACTAATTCTCATTTCATAGGCAGTCAGAGTGCCTTGTAGGCTATCTAGAGTAAGTTGGTCAGAACTTAGCTTCAAATTTAGTTGGTAAGGTTCTAATGACCTTAGTTACAACATCGAATTCTCTTACTTCTTCTCCCAAACCCTTCATAGTGTGAACCCCTAAACCTGCAATTGCACAGGAACAACAAACAAATTAGGATGTTAGATCAAATGCAAACAAGAATGAAGGATTCCCCATAAAATCCATTTGCTAATAACTTAATCTAGGAAAATGAAGAACAACTAAATAAATGAAGATAAATCCTAATTAAGTGAGAAAACTAGTGATCCCATGGGGGAATTGGTGCCAATTGAATATTGAAATTGGCCCTTTCCCAACTCCTAAGTTGCAAATGTGGATGGTTGTGGATTGATCAAATCTCCATGATGAGATTTGAGCATAACCTAGCTATGAAAATTGTGAAAATGATGAAGTATGGAGTGATGTGCACAAAATTGGTTCTCAATGTTAAGAGAGTAACTTTGCATGAATTTGTGGATGAAGAATGAGGAGAGAAGTCTCCAATTTATAGATTTGAATTTGGAAGAGAGATCAAGATTTGGGTAATGTGGGACTAACTTTCACCCAATGGTTGAATGCCACTTGTCACCATGTGAATGGTTGATGGTTGTGCACATTTTGGCCAAAGTGCCAATAAATGCAATTAGGTGGAATTTGAATTTGAAGAAATGACATGTGAGAGGGAAAAAGGAATGAAATAAATGCCACTTGGCTCAATGCGCAAGGACATGTAAGAGGAGTGAATGCCTTGTTGGATGTACAAGTCCCTCATTTTTATTTCTTCAAACTAGTGTTTTAGAGTGAGGACTTTTGACTGTTTAACTTTTTCATTTCCTTGATAGATAGTTTCAAGTTTAGTCCAGATATTCCTAGCAGAGCTGTAGTGCATGACTTTGATAAATACATCTTTAGTCAAAGCACACAGGAGAGCATGTTTTACTCTTGCATTAGTTTCATATATTTTCTTTTCATCAGAAGTTGTGGGCAATGTAGTTGGTATAGTGTACCCAGTTAACACTATGCTCCACACATCGAGGTCAATAGAAGTTAAATAAGTCTCCATTCTAATTTTCCAGAATACATAATCAGTTCCATCAAATAATGGAGCTCTAGTCATGGATGTCCCTTCATGAGATTGAGACATTTTGAATAGATTATGAGGCCATAATCAATCCTAGGATGGATAGACATATCAGAGGACCCTACGCTCTGATACCATTTGTTGGAGTGAAAAAGACACTGAGAGGGGGGGGTGAATCAATGTCATTAACTATTTTGACAAATTTTACTAAAACTGAAATAAAATAGATTTATGTTCTCATTTATCAATGATAAACTCATTCATGTAATGAATGAAATCACATATAACTGAAATGAGAAGTATGATAGTTAAACATAGAATATTAAAGCATTCACACAAAGAATCAAATGAACCATAGATAAGCAAACTGACACAAGATCTACCGAGTGGAAAACCCTCCTGGGGTAGAAAAACCACTCCTAAACTGCTACCTTTCTAGGCTTTTATTTTAATAACCACTTTTAACAATCCCTTATAGGCTGATTTTTTAGCACAACCTCAAGGAGCACCAACCCCTCAGTTTGAAACACCAATTTCAAGGAGCACCAACCCCTTTTTTGTTTTCTGTAAGACATACAATGATACAAAGGCTCTCTCTATTTCTCTCTTTTCACTCAAGTGCCTCTTGAAAGACAATATCTAAAATCCTCAAAGTTCAATAATGAACCTTCAGAATTCCATCCATTGTCAAGCCTTAAGACAGCTTGATACTGAACTCATTTTTCATATTTTCAATCTCAAAACTCAAAATTTCTTCAATTACAATAGCAATGATGTTCTCACTATACTTCATAGTTATTTCTCATAGTTCTGAACTAGTTAACTCTTTCTCTCTGTTTTTTCAAGAAACTAGAAAAACCTTATCTCTCTATCTTTTTCTTACATATATTTCTACATTACATCTCAAGAAATTACAACACTGTAACTTGTCTCATTTTTCAAAATCAACAGAGGTAAAAAAAAATTGTACCCAACTTCTTTCGAAAAAACATGTTGCCAGGAATTGCAGTCATTTTTAGAAGAATGTTCAACATGGAGGTTTTCTTCTAACAAAAATGGTCAAGGAATATGCAATTTTAGAAAGAAGACTGAACTCTACGCACACAAGGAGCCTGCATAGGCAATGCTAACTGAAACAACATTAAAAAAAAAAAATCCATGTACAATACCCTCAAAAACTGTTGTAGCAACAATGTAACCGAGACCCCATTTTTGAGCACTCAAAAACAACTTATCACCGAATCAAGTGAAACACCAAAATGATTTTCAGAAAGCATGATTACCCACTAAAGAAAAACACAACCCCTTTATGTAGGAGAAGAAAAATGGTATGATAAAATATCTGGGTATGCATTTCATATTATTAGTAACCGACATGCATTATTTTTGACCACGAACAAATAAACCCATTTTATCATTTTCTAGAAAGAAGCAAACACTTGTCTTCTATTATTTGTGCCAATAAAAGTAACGGTTCTTCAAAAGATAGTTGATAGGGTGAATACCTAAGGAGAACAATAGAGAAACTATCATGGAGATATTTACTAGACCGGCAAAGAGCAAAATAGCAAAGACTTCTTCCAATTTTGAGCCTTCACCCAAAGAAAAGAGGCTGACACAACCATCGACCAAGGAAAGGATCTTTCAGATACCCCCATTCATTGTCAAAGAGTTGCAGTAAGCCAACAAACATTGTGTAATGGTTCTGAGAAGATCTCTATGGTGGTGGCCAAGATAGGGTTCCAAACCCTCGAGCTTGTAAAGCAAAAAGAATGACCTAAATTTCCTTAGCAAAAAAATTGATGACTTTTCAAGTATTGATAAAGTTTGAAGTCCAAAAGGACTGAAGTCATAAGTAGAAACCTCATAATGCATTATGAATCCGTGGACAAGCCAATGCAATGCATTCCGACAATCTCATTACCACCAAATGCATACAAACCGTCGATCATCATTATCAATGTTCAATGATTAATCAAGTAAGAATGTCGACATAATTAAGTCTTAAATAATTTGTCATGACCACATAAAACAAATTCTGATTACCTTAGCCATCATTATTACCAAGAAATCAAAGCCATGTCACTTTCATAGTGGCTTTTAAATAACCAAAAACTTCATAATTCTTGTTGGCCTTAAGGCCTAATGAAATATTCAAACATAAGACTCGATTCCATGCAAATGTAATGATCAATTTGTTGACCTTTATTCAAAGCCATTTGCCATGACATAGAGCCCGATTTATCCAATGCCTTTTGTAATGAAATAAAGGCTAATTCAATGCCAATTTCAATGTACCATATACCCATGCAAAATTCAATATACCATATGCCCACGCCATTATCAATTGTTTAAGGAAACCCGATAGGGTTTTCTTAAAACTAAAAACCAATTGCATTTGATAATTCCAAGAACCAAGATAACTGAAAGCATTACCTGAAAGAGTCTGAATAGACAAACACAACTCTGATGTTGTTCAAAAAACTTTATCAATGCCATGATGTTAGAAATCTAAACAAGCCAATAACATATAAACTTGTAGATCATTGTAGCACAAAATTTCAAACCAAAATTATACCACCTGAACATAGAGACATTATACTGTAGCCAAGATTCCTTGTAATCTGCACATGGAGTCAAGAGATCAGTGCCATTAAAACCAATATCATAATGTTGAAGTAAGTATGCCAAGACAAAATAGAAATAGTGCAACTGAATAATCAACCACAATATTGTCATCAAGGATAGATAGCAAAAGAGAAGCTCAACACTAACCTCTAGTGGAAGTTTTAAAGGTTAAAATTGCTACAACTGATTCACCCCCCCTCTTAGTTGTCGTGTTCAACATATACAAATGTCTAGCTAAATAGGTCATGTTCTTAATGAAATTTGACCTAAAATTTATTTCTCAAAAGGTGATTAAGGGCCAAGCATTGACCAACCACTTAGTTGAGGCTCCCTCACCACTTGTTTTACCAAACCAAGAGGTATTTCTCGATGATCATATACTATCACTAGAAGATGAACGAACATGGGATTTATAATTTAATGGTTCTAAGTGTCAAAAATTAGCTCTAATGCTAATGTTATACTGTTACCATCTTAATTTTCATGTACTTAAAATTGTCTCAAGCCTACAATGACATTTTCTAATTAATTTCTCATCTAATTCTTCATCTAGCCCTAGTTATTTTTCTAACCATAATTCTTCGTGTAACCCTAATTTCATCTAACCCTAATATAATTTCACCCTCTTTCTCACATGTACACATAATTAAATATTTATTATTATTTAATTACACTAATGTCTTATGTCTTCCATATCCATCTGATTAAATAATTATTATTTAATTATTAACATCCTCGTTGATCAATTAAATGTTTTTATTTTTTTAATCTTACTAACCTAATGTCTAGTCTATAATTAATTAAATGTTTTAGACTTAATTAATTATCAACACTTTTGAAAATAAATGATTTTTTTTATTTTCAAAAAATAAACTCTTACAAACTTCCATAATTTTTAAAATTTTGAACTGGCTCTAAATTTTAAATTATGACCTATTTTAAGTGTCAAACTGGCTTTGATGCTAGGTATGCCAATTCTCTTATTGTACCATCTTAATTTTTTATTCACCAAGAATATTGTGGAATATGAAGCTCTTATCACTTAATATTCATCATCTTTGTATATTTGGATATTCTCAACTAATCACAAAGAAGATAAATGGATCCTATCAAGAAAAACAAGATAAATTATCCTAATACTGTGACTTGGCATTAGAAACATTAAAACATTTTTCATCATACACCATTGATAATATTCCACAAAAAAATAATCGACATGCAGATGCAATGGAAAGTGTGGTTTCCCTTATATACTTTGATGATTCATTTATGGATTTCAAATTCACTATTTATAATCTCACATCCCCATCAATCTCGAAAAATATTAAAGATGATGTTGATTTTGTCTAAACATTAATTCAAATGAATGGTAGTCCCACCTATTTCAATATTTATGCAATGGTACTTTTCTTGATCCTTCTACAAAAAGCACTTGAGCTTTTATTCAAAAGCTTACAACAAGATATACCATTCTATTTGTAGACACTTAAAATAGTCTCAAGCCTACAGTGACATTTTTTGATTAATTTCTCATCTAATTCTTCATCCAACCCTAGTTCTTTTTCTAACATAATTCTTCATCTAACCCTAATCTAATTTCATTATCTTTCTCATACGCACACATAATTAAATATTTATTATTATTTAATTACACTAATGTCTTCCATATCCATCTGATTAACTAATTATTATTTAATTATTAACATCCTCATTGCTTAAATAAATGTTTTTATTTATTTAATATTACTAACCTAATGTCTAGTCTATAATTAATTAAATTGTTTAAATTTAATTAATTATCAATAGTTTTGAAAATACCTGATTTTTTTCATTTATTTTGTTTTCAAAAAATAAACTCACAAACGTCCATAATTTTTAAAATTATGAACTCTTCTATTTCCCACTAATTTTGAATTTGAACTCTTCCAAATTTCCATTAATTTTGTTGATTTTCTTCCACCCATTAATTTAGCCTCCATTCCACAATTTTCTCCAATCGCTTGGCACTAATTTCAAATTTGATAATGAGAAAGTTTACCATGAAATTCGTCTCTTTTGATCTGAACCATTGATTCTTCCTTCGATCTCATCCATTCATTATGCCACTGCTTTGCCTATAAATTCAATCTTCATCTCTTCATTTGGTTAACCACCATCTTTGAATCTTTGTCATTATTATCAATCTTTTAATTTTGCACTCCAAAAATCTGAGAGCAACATATCACAAAGCTTTAAAAGCAAAGAGCAGAAGGGTAATAGAAGTGATTCAACTATGGCATAAGAGGTATAATTTGTGTTTTGTGTGCTTTTATTTGATCTTTTATGCAAGTTTCTTTTTTAGTGCTTGATCGGGAATTTTTAGCTTGTTACTAACAGTTTCATGGTTGTTGTGCATGTTATAAGCTCTCAACCTTAGTTTTCCTAGTCATACAATTGGTGAACCTGGTGTGAAGTACCAATATTTTTGGCTAACTTGTTGTTTGGAAGCTTTTACTATTTTCTATCTTGTAGGTTGTAGGTACCTTTAAGAAACCTTAGAAATCACACTTATACGAGCCTTTTGAGGAGAAAAAAAACCGCTATTGTGTCCAGAGGCACATAGCCATAAATTTTCATATATTATACCCATATTTTGATGCAAAATTGCATTTTGGATGTAAAAAAAGTGATTTTTTATTGTTTTAGGATTCTATGGTGCTTTTTCAGAGATAGAGTGGTGCCTTTGTCTCCATAGTGGCACTTTTGTTTGTAGAATAGTTCCTTTATCTATAGAGAAAAACTTTTGTTTTTAGAGTGACACCTCTATTTGCAGAAAGGTAAAAAAAATAAAATTGTTTTCTTTCTATTTTTGGTCTAGTAGCTATCTATTTTTGGGTTTTTTGTTACTGATCTCTATTTTTAGTTGTGTTGTGAATATTGGAAAAAGGTCACTTTGAAACTACTAATTCCTTTTTCTTTTAGCTTGATTATCAAAGCTTTTGTTTCAAACTACTAACTAGTTTGTTACAGGTCTATTTATTAATGAATCAAATTTGAAACATTATGTCTTTATTTTTTATATTAGCTAGCATTTAGATTAGTTGGGTTAAAAAGACATTTTTTTTCTATGTTTGGTGTGCTTACACATTATGTGCCAACCTAAGATAGTGTGTACATATCCTCTCCCCTTGCACACTTATGTGATTCTAGGTGATGAGAAATACACATTAGTCTATTTTTAATTTTTAGTAGTCCAAACTTGCTTAGGGATTTTATCACCCCACGGTTCAACCTCAAGAATGTTTTATTTGGTGGGCTATATAAAGAGGTGAGAGTGAAAGTTGTAGCTCAATCCAATCATGACTTGGTAGGAATTCCTTTGATGTCCCAAATGATTCCAAACACAAGGAGTTGAGATTTTGATCTTGCACTTGTGTAGGCAGTGGTGTTTACAGAGTACCCCACTAGACACCTCTTTCTTTTAGTATCCTAGAAGCCTTCAATCATAAGCTTAGTGTGGTGCAACGTAAAGTATCATGCATGAATTTACTCACAACATACTCCCCTGAGTTGAGATAGGAATCTTTGGGTTGGACTTCGTAGCCTCTTGAGGAGAGAGGGAAGGTGTGTTCCTGCCATAGAGCATGTGTCATCGAACCTCTAGCTATCTTCTCTTAAAAGTGAAGTGTCTCATGTTGATCTTGGTGTATTAGCACCTTTGGTATGGTGGGCCTACATTAAGTGAATACACCTAATTGAATAACTAGGTTGTGCTTTTCTTATGAGTGTCTTTATTTGTGATATACCTGTGAAGCCATTGGCCTTTGGGGCTTAAGCCATACCCTTTATAGTTAAGAGTCAACAAAAAATTTGTCTTCAAAGTTTTTTTTGTGTATGCTATCTTAAAATTTAAAATCCCCCACAAATAACACCTTTAAACACTTTATTCTGAGGGAGACAACCATAATCTACATTGAAACAAGTTAGGGTCTATCCTTTGAATCCAATTTTTGAACTCAAGTGACTTAACGCCTATCCAACTTCTTCCGTTTAGCTTTCCATATTCACCTTGGAATCTCAAATATTAATTACATTCTTAGGTTATATTTTGGTTTCCTCCCTGGGTTAATATTTGGTTGATTCCTCTCCCTTTGGTTAGTCCTTGGTTGTCTTTATTTCCATAGGTTAGATTTTGGTTTTACTCCTTAGGTTAATCCTTGGTTGTCTTTACATCCTTAGGTTAGATTTTGATTTCCCTCCTTTGGTTAATATTTGGTAGATTCCTCTTTGGTTGTTGTTTCATCCTTAGGTTAGGTTTTGGTTGTCATCCCTAGGTTGATTTTTCATTCTTGGATTAGGCTTGCATCCCTTAGGTTAAATTTTGGTTATGTCTTGCATCCTTAGGTTAAACTCGAGTTAGGTCTTTCCTCCTTAGGTTAATCTTTGATTGATATTTTCTCCTAAGGTTAATCTTTGGTCAAGTCCTTATGTCCAAAGGTTAAAATTTGGTTAGTTTTTCATCCATTGGTCAAAATTTCATTCCATCATTCGCCCAACTACTCATAAATGGGTGCTCCCACAATAATGGGTTACACTTTCTCAAACATCCTGATATTTTCCTAAAATCACATATTTTTAGAAAATATAATGGTTTAATCCCTGAAAGGTTCCATTTAAAGTATTTTAATTGTAAAGGGTTTGATCAAACCCCCTTACATCAAACCCCCTTAGATAGAATCTTTCTAGTTTTATACCATACCTATAATGGAGTCTCCTCTACACCTATCAAAATGTTGATAAAAATCCACTTTTGATTTACCTTTTGGGGGATCAAATGAATTCATTTAAAATTTATGTTTTGTAATTATTTAGTTCTTATTATAAGCTTCCCAAAAATTATAATTTTAAATATATTTAATTTGATTATTATATTTATATTTTAATTCTTGTGAATGTAGGTTTTTCAATGAATATCAAGGTCTTTGTTTCACACATGAAAAAATAGGAAAATAGAGAAAAAAAATTCTAAAAAATACATGTCCTCTAGGTATTGATGTCCTTATTCCAACAAACAAAATTATGCTCCTAATAGTACATCTATGTCTAAATTGTCATTGGTTTGACTTTAAAACTTAATTAAAAAAAATATTCAATAAAACATTATGAAACCAAATGAATCCTCTAGATATTGTAGTTACAAATCTAAATTTGAAAAAAAAAAGAATTTCATCCTTCATAGAAAAAAGTTATGGTTTATAGTACACATCACCCTTTAAAAATGGTGTTTATTGTCAAAAACTAGTTATCAAATGATATGGAAAAATAAATGCAACTTGATTCTAATTTTTTTTTTTTAATATATATTTAGAATCTACAAACAAAATGTCACAAATCACTAGTTTGCATCATCTTCAAATTTCTCATGGTTTAGGAACTCTAGGTGTCCAAAAGTGAATATTTAGTTAAAAATATTCATTTCAATGTCAATTGGATCACCCAAATCCTACACTAATCTAACTATCATTGCTAGACCATAGTTGTCCCTTTTAGGTGTCTTGAATCTCATCCTACTCTCATATTCTTGTCTATAGTTTCCCTAAACTCACAAGTCTAGTTTGGGTGTGACTAGTCTCTTGTCTTCATCTTTTGAAATTATAGGATTCTCTTGAGAATACTTAGTCTATTACTATTCATATCCATTCATCATTCAACCACCACTTATTTTACCCTAGCTAAATTGTGATTCAACCGTATTTATCCTTTGGGTTGTCTTGATCTCTTTTCATTCCATATTTTCACCTACAGTTGGATTTAAAACTCATAAGTCTAGTTTAAGGTCAACTGTCATCTATTGTCTTTCTCACTTCCATCTTTCGGAGATCTAGATATCCCTTTTGGTTACTTTGGTTAACCATTGTCTTTCAAGGTCAAAATCTAAACCCATAATCATACATCACTTATCCTCACTATCTTCAAACATTTAAAATCCATAATCATATCCCATTCACCATCTATAATCCTTCATTTACACAACCATTTCTCTTAAAACCCAAAAAAAAATATAAAAAAATAAAACATCAAAAACCCAAAAAAAAAAAAATCCAAAAAAGTATTTTCTTGTCCTTACCTCTTGCCAGGGTTTATAATACAACCAAGGATCTACTCACATATTCACCTAAAAACCAATATTCACACAACCCATGGCACAATATCAATATTTGAACATGCTTAATAAAAAAACCACACTTATCTATCAAGCACCAAATTATCAAAACATTAACCCAACCATGGGTCCCATGCCAAATTTAAACTACAATTCTCAATAAAATACCATTCCAATACAATCATTGATAAGGAAAATAAATTCTAGTACAACAAGGGTAAGCCTTGACACAGTAGATGATTGATCTAGAAGACTCTAGACTTAAAAAGAAATACACAGTAGAGGACATATATCCTTATCATTACTAGAAGTGCACACATACCACCTAACCCTTCATACCAAAAATACCAAACAATCCAATCTCCTTTCCAACAATCTACAACCCCTATTTATCCCTCTATCTCCATTCATACCAACAACCCAACCACAACCAGCCACAAGGTTATGAACAACCTACCAACACCTATCCATCACCAATTCCTTTCAAACCGACCAATACTATTCAACACAATCCTTCACATGGTCTTCCTCCAACATGATAATTTATCTTTCTAAGGGAACAAATTCAACCAATCCTAAAGAAACTATTGTAGTCTCATGTTATTCAAATATTGGAGGCTAGACCTTATGACCCTCTTAATAAACCATCTTGGTGGAATGATAATGCCTTTTGTGAATTCCATAGGTACAAAGTAAATAGAACTTCTTCTTGCTCTAGACTCAAGCACATCATACAAGACCTTATTGACCAAGGTAGAATCATTTTTGAACCTATGCCAAGGGAAAACCAAAAAAGTATTATAGCCTCCACCTCTTCTCATAATCCTTTATCCAGTAAACTATTGCAATCCACTAAGACATTGCCATCCACTCCATCCCATTTTATGATTCCATCCAATAAAAACACATCTAGTAATGATATCCAAGTACTACTAGAAAGGGATTAAACTCAAAATAAATTTGGACAATCCTATCACATTTCTAATCCTACACCATCCAACCCTCTTCCACCATCATGTCATTTTTCACCTTTCAAGCTAACACAAGAGCTTCCTATCCAAAACATTGAGTCCACTAAAGAAGATCCTATAATATTCCAAGATAAGATTAAATTTCCTAAACCATTAGATATGTGTCAAGAGAAAATCCTAAAGCATGATGAAATAAACCCTAAGATAAGTCAAGATCAAGTTATCCAAGATATCCTGATAGATCATCATGATATACAAACTACTTTGAACCTTGATCAAAATCATGTTCATGGAATTCATGACAATACAATCCTTGATCATGATCCTATCCTTAAGTCCATCTAATAAAATCCTCTAGATTCTCATGATATCCAAGTTAATCCCATCTCTTATCAGAATCCCATTCCTAATCATGACATCCAAGATGAGCCTATCTTAGATTATACCATCCATGATCAAACACTTGAATTTAATCATATTCAAACTCCAAAAATCTCCATTTCCCAAGATGAGACACTTGCCTCCCTTGGACACATAGATAATCAAATAATTGGCATGGATCACATTAGATAAGAATATACAAAAGATACTACAAATCAAATCAGACATGAAGATAAAGAAGCTACAATGGATCAAATCAGATAAGAAGGTAAAAAATATAATATGGATCAAATCGACATCCTAAATGATCAAGAAGAAACAAGAATCATGAAGAATAAAGCTTCAATATCCTATCAACTAGGATCATCCACTTTTATCAAGTCAATATTTCTTGTAGATTACCAATCATTAATGGTTTCCAGCTACACAATTATGGGTTAACATCTTTCTTCCAAAATAAAAAAATACCCCATCACAAATAGAATCTATCAAAGAAAGCAGTATCAAGGAAGAGGATTAGGCTTACATGATCAAGGAATTTTAGAACCAGTATAGTTTCATGCAAATCTTCAACATCAAGGTCTTGATTATTCTTCAATTAGAAAATTAAATTATGTTAGTGATACCTCGATGATATTGGGGGCAACTCTACTTGATACAAATATCAAAATGGGGACCATGTGTAGTCCTTAACATAAGGTTTTTGTCAACACTCCTTCCATCTATACCATAAACCATCATTCCCAATATCTTAAGCCTACCATTTGGAACCAACAAAAAGAAAATTCTTATAAATCAAAATTCCAAAATCCAATGTCAAAGGCAATTGAATCAAACAAAAATCCAAGTGGAAAAATGAAGTTAAAATGGATCCCAAAGAAAAATGGATCAAGAAAAGGAAATATTCCAAATCTAATGTCCAATCAAAAATATGGAGCCACAAGAAAAGAGGTCTCCTACATATAACAAATTTCCACCTCCTTCAAAATGGTTATCATGCAAGGCATATAAAGGTGTTGGTTCCAAACATTATCTCAATAAAAATTCTAAACTCCATCATCCATCACCCAAAGTTTGGAAAATAAAAATTGCTACATCCAAACTTCCAAATAATTCATCCATAGCTACCATCACTAATCATAATTCCACATTTTGCTTGAAGCCTAAAATCCTACTTCACAAATCCACCGCATCTTAGCAGCAGCTCTTTATTGTAAGGACTCTTATGGAACTCTATCATGATGTATATATTTTAATAAGGACAACTCTAGTATCAAAAAGGATCACAATGAAATCCATCAATTGTATGCAAGCACCATGATCCCCACAAGGCAACTACTCTATAATGGTCACTATTGGCATATCATGGTACTCGTCTCTACATCAGTACCATCAAAGGATTCAGAACAATCAATGATCATCTAAAATATTAAGGCCATCTAAAAAATCTGAAAAATTAAAAAATGTAAAAAATCGTCACCTTGATAAAAACCTAGCAAAAAAGCATCTTGTGTGACATCAAAAAAATAAAAAAAATTGTAAGAAAAATTAATCAAAAAGTGAAAACCATTCTTATGGTGCTTTCGATAAGTACTGTGATGAAAACCTAGAAAAAAAATATCATGCTTAAAATCAATTATCTATGTGGACCACTACACTTTGGGGAAATTTGTCTCATCTAACATACCTTTGTCATGACATTTATATCCATCTTCCCTACCTACCTTGATCTTGATAAGTAGTGGGGCACAAAAATAAGTCATGCTTTGGAAAACTCTTGACATGTCATTCCTTTGGTCATATTCTACCAAATCTCATGCCATTTCCTACATAACACTATCCAAACTCATATCTCAAAGAAAACATGTTATTCCTATGTGACATAGTCCTTGGAGATCATATACTAAATCCACCATCTATTAGTCCTCATCTCTCCTATTCTTTACCAAAGCAATCCATTGTTCTTTTATCCTTATAACAAGACTTGATTTTCCCTTGTCATTGGTTTTGAGATTCCAATCCACCTAGAAAATATCCTTCCATAATCCCACCTTGTCCTAAGATTAGTTATTTAAAATGCAACAATCTTAATTTATACAGTCTTGCTATGCAATTTAATGCATCATCCAAAACATTCCTTGGTTTTTCTCCCATCTTTGTTGCAAACCTTGATCCTTTAGTCACATTTTCATTATCAAGATATGTCTTTCCCTATCCTCATGTTGTTTTTGGTATGTGTTCTTCCAACATCTATAAATCAATCATCTATCAATCAATCATACATCAATCAATTAATTTATCAATCTATCAGTTATTGATCAATCAATCAATCAATTGGTTTTTGTCTTGACTAAGGGCAAGATCATGTTTGTCTTTTTATCCTTGTGCATTCTTGCTCTCTTTCTTGTGTGTCTCTTTCACAATGCATTTATGATGGTCCTTATAGTATATCTTCCATAATAAACAATTCATCAACCTATAATAAATTCAATCCACATTTCCTAATAAACCTTATCACAATTCACATTCCCTAATAAACCATCCCTTTGTAAAACTGATACATTGATCAGACACAAACTAAATCTTATGCAACACTCTAAAATTGACAAATCACACAATAAAAAATGAACTATCAAGCTAGTATTCATGTCTAACTGATCAATTTCTTGTCTTTATCACTTCTCTTCATCATCTATCTCTATCATTGTCTATGGTATTTTTTCTTATACAAGTTGTTGCATTCCTTGGAACCAGACTAGGTGTCTTATACAAGGTGCTTATTTCCTAAAACAGACACTCTGTTTCTATCATTCTCCATCTTTGGAAAGAATATCCAAATGCTTGTTGACTCTCTTGGTCTAGTATGTCTTATCTTTTATCTAATTTATTTGTTATCATGTTCCTACGCTACTCAAGGATATCCAAAAGTGATTAGAGGAGTGAGGATGGATCAAGATGTTTTATATTTGGTTTTTATGTGTGGTTTGTCTTGACAATATGGCTAGGGAAAATAAGTTCCTCATCTGAGTCATGACACTCCTTATCTGAAATGTGTCTATTTATGCAAAGGGATAAAATTTCACACCATGGTCTTTCCATACCTTAGTGTATGTCATCCCCTTAAAACATAAAAATGCTCAATGATGATATGTGTGCACTTATCAAGGCTCATGATGCCTTTTTCATCCCTTCCCTTTATTCATCCATTCATCTTACTAAATTTATTTCCCTTATCATTAACCTATTCTTCTAGATAACATTTCTTTTTTCAGTCTTCTCCACATGTGATATCAACCAATCCAATCATTCTTCACTTTTTACTAGCCTTTTCCTCTATCTTATCGATAAATTTGGCTCAGTTTTTTAGGTCTTTCACAAAATATCTTGAGGGGGCATCATAATCCCATTTCCATTAGGGAAAGACCTAATTAGATTTTTTTTTACTTTTTCCTTTGAGACAACACTAAAAATCACATTATCTCAAAGATGAGAAAAATGTAGACACTTAAAATTGTCTTGAGCCTGCAACGACATTTTCTGATTAATTTCTTGTCTAATTCTTCATTGAACCCTAGCTCTTTATCTAACCATAATTGTTAGTCTAACCCTAATTTTGTCTAACCCTAATCTAATTTCACTGTCTTTCTCACACACACATAACTAAATAATTTTAATTATTTAATCACACTGATGTCTTCTATATCCATATGATTAAATAATTATTATTTAATTATTAACATCCTCATTGATTAAATAAATTTATTTATTTAATCTTACTAACGTAATTTCTAGTCTATAATTAATTAAATTGTTTAAATTTAATTAGTTATCAATGGTTTTGAAAATAAAAGAGTTTTAGTTTTTTTTATTTTCAAAAAATAAGCTCTTACAAACTTCCATAATTTTTGAGATTATGAACTCTTTCATTTCCCACTAATTTTTAATTTTAACTCTTCCAATATGCCATTAATTTTGATGGTTTTCTTCCACCTATTAATTTAGCCTCCATTCCATAATTTTCTCGAATCACATGGCACTAATTTCAAATTTGAGAATGATAAATTTTCCCATGAAATTTGTCTCATTCGATCTCAACCATTGACTCTTCCTTCAATCTCATCTATCTGTTCTACCACCAATTTTCCTATAAATTCAATCTTCATCTCATTTGGCTAACACCATCTTTAAATTTTTGTCATTATTATCGTCTTAATTCTTTCAATTGTGCACTCTAAAAATTTGAGAGCAACGCATCACAAAGCTTTAAAAGCAAAGAGGAGAAGGGAAATAGAAGTGATTCAACTATGACATAAGATGTATAATTTGTGTTTTGTGTGCTTTCATTTGATATTTTATGCAAGTTTTTTTTCTATTGCTTGATTGAGAATTTTTATCTTGTTACTAACAATTTGGTGGTTTATATGCATGTTATAAGCTCTTAAACCAAATTTTTCCTAGTCATACACTATTTAATGTGTTATACTAAAGGGCATATAATGGTCTTCTTCTCCATTACCTTAAAAAATTAGAGATCCCCATTGCCCTTGAAGAAGCCCATTCAAGTGCTTACAGAATACATTTCAATGGCCAATATTTGGTTCAAAATTTACTTCATATTGGTTGTTATTGGAAAAATATGGAACAAAACTCTTTTTCCTTTCTAAAAAATTCCCAAAATATCAACAACATAACAATTTTATTCTTGCTCTAGCCTGGGAACTTTAAGATCAAGTATAGATTTGGTCATTTTCCATGTGGGGCTTGGATATTATTTGTAAAGTCTCTCCTCCTCAAGGACACACCTTTATCATCACAAATACAAATTATTTCATGAAATGGGTTGAAGTGGTTCCACTTCGATCCATGACAGTTTAAGTCATATGTCTCTTTATAATGATAACATTATGGTACAATTTGGTATTACTTCTGCTTTAGTTTTTGACTATGGTACACCATTTAATAACAAAGAAGTGAAGAAGTTCCTCAATTTTTTATACAAAATAATTTTTCTACACCATATCATACTCAATAAAATGGTCAAGCAGAAGCTTCTAATAAAACTATTGAACAAGTCTTATGAAAAATGTTAATAAACATAGTAAATATTGAAATACTCAAACCTTCTAAATATTATGGACTTACCGCAAAAGCATTCATACAATTATTGGTACTACTCCATAAAATATTATGTACGACACAGATGCCATCATGCATTTGGAATTAGAAATTTCTTCATTGTGAATTTCTCTCAATACAATTATAGATGACAATACCTATAGATAAAAAATACTTCAACAATTAGAGATGCTCGATGAACAATGTATACATGCTCTCGAACATCTGCAATCCTATTACAAAATTATTCAATGAAAATATAATAAAGGGTTTATTCATCATTCATTTAAGGTTGGTGATTTGGTACTTTATGAGAATCAACATAATGTGAATTCTATGCCAAGATAAAAGGAATGTTTAGACAAAATTGGTTAGGAACCTATATCATCATAGAAGTCTATAGATTGGGTGCATATAATATTTCTATGATGGATGGTATGCCTCTCAAAGAACTTATTAATTATAAGAATTTGCATAGATTTTATGCTTAAATTTATTTCATTTCTAAATGGTATGTTTTAATTTAGAGCATGTAGTTTAGATAGATAAATTCATTTTATATTTGATGTGCATTTCTTCATTCATGAGAAACATTTGTGTCTTGAAATTTTAGATTAGTTTTCTTAATGTTGATAATTACTTGTTATCATACTATTTAGTAGTTTGTGTACCATGCTAATTAGATCATTATATCATTTAATTATATAATTATATCATAGTCACATCTAGTTCAACATGTGTGCACTAAGTAAAAATATGGTATTAAATTAAATAATTTTAATAGGTTGTTTAGCTAGATCAAATCTATCACATATTTTGACTGAGGATATTAGTATGGTCCAATTACGCTTGATCCATGAAGAATCAAAGCATATTCATGCCACTAATACTCAATCTCAAACAAGATCATTCACATTAAGGTTAAACTAAACATTTATTGAAATAAAGCATTCTAAACTATGAAACCGTTAAAATGGCTACTCTAATCCATTTGAAACTTATCCTGTTTTGGAATTGGTGTCATTTTGATGTGGAACAATGACCCTTTCCCAATCCTATGATTAGTGAGCCTGTTTCAATCGATTCTTTGGAAGAGAATCGATGAAACCATTGTGAAAAAATGATGAAAACTTGGTTTATACTAAAATGAACATGATGCAAGCTCAATTACCATGATTTGATGTCAAAATTGATCTAACTATGCAATTTCTAAGCTAAAAGATGGAAACCCTAATTTATAAACAAGCTAATATGGATGCATGGAAGCCATTAATGGATGTCTTAAGCTATTTATGAAACTAGAAATGAACTAAAACAAGCTAAAAGTGAGTAAAATATGAGTTTGGATGCAAGTTAATTAACAACATAAGTTTGCAATTGAAAGATGGATCCATTTGTCTTCAAATAGGGTTCTATTTATACAAGAGAAAATGAGAAATGGAGGGTTGAGATAAAAAATATTAATCAACAGTCAAGGATGAAAGGAAGAAGAGGTGTTGATCATGCATTATCATCAACAAATGAGAATGCAAGATGAAAATTAGTCAAGGGCTCACTTTTGGTTCAAACAAATACACTTTTGACCTGCACACATAGGTCAAAAGGTGATTTGCTCAAGAGGTCAAAAGATAACTTACATTTGAAGCCAAGTGAGAATATCCCTTTCTTAATTGATTGGAAGAAAGAGAATATTCCTTTTGGGATATTCTCATGGATGAGGATAAAGATATTTTGCAAATTAAAAGAAAGTTTTAACTGTGCAAAAAGGGGGATAAGGAATATTCCCCTTTTGGAGGAAAATTTGTTTAATTATTAATTAAACAAGGTTTAATCACACAATTAAGGGATTTAGTGGAATAAAGTGATTTTCATTAAATTAAATGATTTAATGAATGGGTAAAGGTGAAATGATATTTAATTAAATAACTTAGGGTTATTTAATTAAATTAGAAGACTTAGGGAATTAAATTAAATATCTTGATTTATTTAATTTAATTAGATGAAATGTTAGCATGAAGGGGGGGGGGGTGAATTAACTTGATTTAATAAATTAGGTTAATAGACAAAAATGATGCAATTAATTAATTAGCTAGGCTAATTCAATCAATTAAGCGAAAAGAGGATGGGTTTTAGAGGAAATGATGTTAGTAAACCTATTTCGAGTGCATGATACCATTCAGGACATTTTTTAGTGTCTATACATATCAATTACACATATTAATCAAACCATGGTTGTATTGATTAAATAATCTTGGTTATATTGTTTAATTAAATCACATGTGTATCTAATTTTCCATATATGTTCAATCACATTAGCATTTAATTAAGGGAATGTAATGCAAGATGTTAGTTAAATTTCATATAGTATAAAATAAATAGATAAACACATATATAAAAAAACTAAAATGCTCCTATATATACATCATAATGTCTATATACATCCTCATATCACCACACTAAGAATATGTGGTGTATCATACAAAATCATATCATCAAGCTATAGGTCTATGGCTATCAGACCCTTCGAAACCTAGTAATGGTGCTTGGTGAGAGGTCATAGATCATGAGTAACTCTTAGAGTTACTCCATACCCAATTGAATCTAAGCTCACCTCTAAGATTTTCATTTTCCTCTAATGTCGCTATATACTATTATTGAAGTTGGTATCTCATAGCTCGCTCTATTTGAATCTTCTTGTGGGATCATCTAAGCACAATCATCAGTAGGGGATATCTCTCCTCTAATATACTTTTATGCACCTCTGAATCACAATATGGGTTCAAAAATCTCCACATGATGCCCTGCATTTTGTTGTGGCTTATAGTCATCTTGCATAGACCGATGTAGTTGCACATCAAGAATCATTTTTTTTATGAATCAACCCGTAAAGTTGAGCCAGTATTGAGTACCAACTACAAAAGTAAATCACATAGAATTAAGTTAGATCCATAATCATCATATAAATAAAAATCAAAATTGAGTGCATCATCTAGTATACTACAAAATTAAAACATATGATATCACTTGGATTATAAACTCACTAGTCAGGATCCATACATGAGACAATCGTGGTTATATTTGGGATTGATCGTGAGGCTAGGGGCATGGTATAATTTGATCTACTTATCTCCCCATTCTCATATATTCTTGGTCTCTCTGGTGTAGTAAGGTGTGGCTTTGATACATGAGAATGATACCTAATTCTCTCTTGAGGGGCATCATCAACCTCTTACTCTATTAGATCCCATCTTGATTTCGTTGTCAGTTGATCCTCCTCATCAATTTATCTCTCAATGCATCATTTTCATTATCATCCTCCTCATAATCATCACAATGTCATGGCCATGGCCCTAGATTGCTAATAGGATGGTCAACGAGAAATATCAGATTTGGACATGTAGTATTCCACCACCTAGTATATAGGATGCTTGATCTAACATCATCTACATTGGACACAAGATGTGCATCTATCTCATCATCATTAGAATAACTCAAAGGTATGTTCATGATGGTCAAGTGAGATATATCCTAGGGTCTTGCACTATTGTAAGTCGGTCAAAGGATGGGAACTCCTTGAGGGAAATCAAGCTGTTTGTTCAATCAATCATAATAGAATTGCATAAAAATATACTCATACCAACTAACAAAAAAGTTGGACCTATTGCATCCAATAAAGCCACTCTAATGAACCTACCCAAACCTATAGGGTCCTATATGGCCTCCAAACCACATCTATAGCATCCAATCAATTTAATACAACACGCCAATATATATTTTTTTCATTCTTCCATGGCCTCTTCAATGGGTAAGAGTAGGCTCAAGGATATGTCCATGCTACCTCTATCAAATATCTTATGAGTTGTGTACAAGTAATGTGTTTGAACACCCAAACTTGGATAAGAGTGCATTTCATCAATTTTTGTGTCTCATAGTGTATATATCGACCAAGATCATAGTAGAGGTGGGATATCATGCTTCATCCCTAGGAAAAAATGGTCTATTTCTCCCCCATCACTTGTATAGTGTATACAAGGCCCCTGTGTAGGTATGTGCCTCATCCATTTGGTGCAACTTCTAGTGCTATGGTCATGATCAAGATACAATGAATGATACAGATCTTTATGCCTCCATATAAGATCCATAATAGGTATATTTTTCCCTTGCCATAATTTGGTATAGGTTGACCAATACAATATAGTTGGCTGGCTAGAATATTATCTGATGTCCTCCCTTCCTTATAGCTTATGGTCCTACCCCATATAGGTAATTTTAGAATGTGATACACATCCTCAAGTTTCACAATCATCTCTCCTATCAGAAGATGAAGGGTAGAGGTGTTTATGTCCCATCACTTCATAAGTACCATCAACATAGCATCATAGTACCTCATGGTGGGAATGGTATAGATCCAAAGTAAGCTATCATATATTAGGTGCCTCTTCTCTGCTACTGATAATAACAGGGTGTGTTCATACAATTTTTTTATATAAGTGACCCCCTAAGTGCTCTCACATGTGTGGTGGTGCCTATCAATCATCAAAGTATTATTTCATCAATATCACATCAAATTAAAGTAACAAACAACCAATTTTCAACAATGTGCTTGGTTAGGGGTACCATAGTTAGACTAGTCTACCCATATAGGTTTATGGAACCTATGTTAGACTAGGTCACCCTCATGAGTCTAGGGCACAAATTTTGGTTAGGGTTGCCCTATTTTTAGCAAAATTACTAAAAAATAAAAATTATGCTCTTAACTATTTGGAAAGTGAAAACATGACTTACCTCTTGGGTTGACACCCCTCATGCGATGTGATCTCTCAAGGCCTCCAGTCTTAATGCAGGATATGGCCATCGTTGTGGCATTTTCAATCCTAGGGATGTTTGGCCCATCTCAAGATGCTCTTAAGTTACAAAAAGTCAAAATGAATAAAAAAGTAAAAAAATTATTACTTATAGTAACAAAATCGACAATATGTCATATCATTTCAGAGCATGTCTCATTCAAATGATCACAAATTGGGCTTACAAAATTTGATTTATATGTTGTTTGTTGTGTTGGAATCTTGGTTCCACCCTCATTCTTATTAAATGATTTTTGGCCTTGGAGTTATGTTTACACAACCCTGCCAAAATTATTTTCATCAAAACCATAATCAATCCGATATGGAGAGATCGCCACCCTTTTTCTACATTCATGAAGCATGTAGAAATAGGGGGCATACATTTTCCCTGGAATTTTCTTCTCCTTATAATTTTTGGACTAACATATTATTTTTTATGTGCAATATGATTTTGGATTTATAACAAGCTAGTTTTTGGAGGATGCAGTTCCTAATGTTGTGGTTTATAGGCTACAATATTGGGGGCTTCATTCTCTCACATGGAAAATGTTTTACATTCACTCGCTTGGAAAATGTTTTACATTCTCTACAATATCCTTTTGGGTATAAGTTTTCATATTTTATGATTTACTCTTTGGTACTTTAGCTTTCATATGCATGTAGTGTCATATGACCACTAAAGTGGGGGCTAAATGTAGTGTCATAAATTGTGTCATGTTGGCCTTATCAAATACAAGGATAGGAAACTTACATTTTTCCATTGTTTTCTTCAAAACTAAATAAGTTATTTCAGGGGAGTTGGGGATATTAAATTCAACTTGAAATTTCTCCCAACCTTTTAATCTTCCATGATCAATAATATTGTTAAAAAATAACACTCCTTTTTCATTCCTAGACTTTGTAGAACACCCCTAAGTGAGGTCCAATGACTTATTGTTCAACTCCAAGTTCCACTATATAGATCTATGCTCGATGCAAGACTTGGTGGTTTTTGATAATGTGTTTCAATCTCTAATTTGATGCTTATTCTTCCCCCATGCCTTCCAAATACTAATAAAAACAATGGATCGAAAAGCCTTCATCTCGACATTACCAAATAATATGTCATGCAGATGAAGTGACTTCCAAGTTTTTTCTTTTTTTGGATATGACAATACCAAAGTATTCCTTATTAACACTTTCCATGGATCTAATCCTTCATACGCCTTAATAATCAATTTAACAACTAGATAAATACCTTGTGTCCTTAGGTCCTTAAGGATCAGCTCCCCTAGTTCTTCGAGACACAAAACTAACCCCAGTTTATTGCATGCTTCTTTTTTTACCCTTTACCATCTTACCAAAGAAATTCTCTCAGTATATTTTTGCAATTTCTCAAGATAACAATTAGAAAAAATGCAAGAAGAAGAAAAATATATGGAATATGAAGAAATTACCTTTTAAACTATTTGAATCCTTCAATCTAAGGAAAGAAGGTGATTTTTCCATTTATAATTATTTTTTTCAATATTATAAAAGAGCCACTCCCACATCTATTTCAAGGAGGGAGATATAGAAACTTGGATCCCAAGATAATTAAAAACCTTGGTAGGTATGGCCCATTTCTATTTCTTTTTCTTTTTCCGTTTTGGGGAATCCTTTTCCTAACTAATTATTGTGGATTTACAACTAGAAACCTTAGCACCATAGGCTAGAAAAAATATTTCCAATCTATTCATTACATTGTTAAAATTTTCTTTATTCTTTTAAAAACACAAGTTTGTTTCATCTGCAAACCAAGAATTCATTTTTTTTTTCCTTTCTAGGAGACAAATACCATAGAGCTGGGGGAAAATAAGCTTGGTTCTGAAAATATAGTGTAGAGCATCGGTAACTAAAACAAAAAGGGTATGAGAAATAAGACAACCCTGATGGATAGACCTTTGCAATATGATGGGCTCTGTCAGTCCCTCTTTAACATCTACTTGTATGGAGGAATCCTTGAAGAGGATATTAATCCATTTATAAAATTTGTGAGGAAACTACATGGCTTGCAAAATGTCAATCACAAATGACCATTCAATCCTATCATATGCCTTTTCAAAATCCAGCAAAATCATGGAATCTTTTTTATCAATGTGTCTAGCCTGATTCATACCTTCCCAGCTAGCAATCGGATGTTCCAATATATACCTACCTTTCATGAGTCCATTTTGGGTGACAAAGACTACCTTCACCAGAATATTGGCCTATCTAGGAGCCAAAGCTTTTGCCAAAATTTTATATGAGACATTTTACAAAGTTTTGGGTCTCCAATTTTTTATCAAACCTTTATCCACACCTTTGTGAATTAATTTGATAATTCCTCTATTAATATTTTTACCCAAGGACCCCTTGAGGAAGGCCTCATTGTAGACCTCCAATGACTCATTCCCAATCCAACCTAGATTAGCTTAATAGAATTCAATAGGTAAACCATCTACTTTAGGTGACTTACCATTCCTAAAATATCGAATGGTATTGATAATTTCATCAACTAATATTCCCTTATCTAGAGAAAGAGCATCTTCCAAACATAAAATTTTGTGGATAATCTTTTGAAAAAAGGCCCTAGCCTCCCTAGACCTACAACTTTCCTCAAAAAAATAGGGATTGGTAGAATGAGAAGAAGGCCTCCTTCATGAATGCACTATTTTTTGAAACTATACCATCCATCTCTATTGGATCTATTTTGACCTTATTATTCTTGTGTTTGATGATGTTGAAGTACTTGGACCATCTATCTCCTTCCTTGAGCCAAGTTACTCTGGCCCTTATCTTTACACCCTAATGTTTGTAATTTTATATTTTCCTCAACACTGACTTTTTTCTTACCAATCTATTCTCCATATTCAGGTTTCCAACATTACTCTATCGCTCTCCTTCTAAAGACAAAAAATTTTCTTGCAAGAAAAAATATATTTTCCTCTTAACAATTTCATTCTTTTTCCCAATGATACTAAACAAGCTCCTCCATACATCAATGAAATTTTCCCACCTCTAAATTAATGTATCAACCTTATTTAGTTTGTTTGAAATAGTAGTGGTGATGAGGTATAAATAACCTCATGATTATAATAAGCTAAATACCATTCTTTGTTTCCACCAACCACTTTAGCCTTGCCAATTGTTTATTTTTAGGATTAATAATTGTCTACTTTTATAAAATGATGTATAAATTTTATTTCTTAAATTGGTTAAAATTAGCCGGCTGACGCTGAAATAATGGTATAGACTTTAAGTCATTGTACAAGACATTATGCACGACCAATGCATAGAGTGCACTTGTGGTTGAAGTTAAAAGCTTTGAGATTCTAGGAACCAAAAATATAGGCGTGTATAGTGGAATGATTTCTTTTAATGCTTTCTATTAAAAAAAAATTTAAAACTTTATGGCTCTACTCAGAGCCTGAAATTTGTTTTATGGAATGGACATCAGTCAATTGGTTAGTTGAATTTTTTTTTTGATTTACTTTTTCAATGGTGATCTTCCACCATCTAAAATTTTGGTTTTTTTTAGGAGTATAGTAAATATATGTAACCACCCAAAAAAATGCATACTATTATGTTGTAATGATATACTTTGAATACCGTTCAGCTATGTTCTCTTTGTTACACTTGTATGATATGAACAAATAATGTTGCCAGTCTTATTCTGAGTCAATTGTTCTGAGAAATGAAAGTACCATCGATGGATTTATTTTGAGGATGCAAATGTGTGATTTGAGCTAAACGTAGGAATGCCCAAGAGCTGGCCACTCAAGGGATCTCGTAGAGTAGATAATTATTTTTCATGTTAATATTGTTATTTCAATTCTATATATGTTAAATTTAGATGAAGTTTACTTTGTGTTGAGCTCTGTTATGTGTTCCTATAGGTTGTAGTTTTGATTTTACAATCTTTAAATTTTGTTTACTTTGAAATTCCAGAGCACCCACTCCAATTTTTTATTACAAGTTGTTTGTACTTCTAGTTAGTAGTTAGTCATTAGTCATTAGTTGTCTTCATTTGAATTTCATAGTTTAACTCCAAGTGTTAATTCTTAGGTGATCTACATGCTTTATAGCTTAACAATTTCATGCTTTCTAGTTTTAACAATTTCATTCTTTCTAGTTTAAACAATTGTGTGCTTTCTAGTTTAATTCTTGATTTTAAAATTTTAGAAAATCTAGGAGAGATGGCCAAGATATCCCCTATTGCATACATCCTTTGAACACAGCCCGATCAACATAATTGATGTATCTTTAACTAAATTTTTAGGACCTAATGATAGCTTGTCACTTTTTGGCATCGTTGTCATGGAAAATTCCTTTTTTAGTGTTAATAGGAGACTGCTTGGATACCTCTTTTAGAAAAAAAATAGTTGCTAGGATTCTTTTTCTACATGGTCAGGAAATGAGGCTTGCACAGAAGATTCATAACAAAACCCCCCAATTGTAGTTCCAACCATAAATAGGGAGGTAGAAGTCTCAATTGAAGAACTTATTGATGAATTGATCGAGCAAGATCAACCTGAGACCTCCTAGTATACCCCCAAAACTCACCCATTAGAAAAAACCTTTGAAGAGGAATGCATTCCTCTCAACATCATGGGCAATAACCATAGAAATGTTTCTAACCCAAGAGGGGGAGAGAAAAAATTTACCTATCCTATTGCTCTTGACCAAGATGATGATGCACCTATGAAAACAAATTCACCATCCATCTTACCAACCTTCAGAGGTTTATCCTCTGAAGATCCTGACTAGCTCCTTTTCACATTTAAAGTTTTATGTCAGACGTATGACTACAAAAAGGATAACCAAAATTTGAATCTCTTCCCCTCCACTATGAAGGATGTTGCAATACGTTGGTTCATGGGATTCACTTCAGGGTTGATATCCACCTAGGATGATATGGAGTCTACCTTTTTGGACAAATACCAGAGTTATTGTAGAGTTAGCGATAGGGAAGAGGAGTTGAAATTGAGATAAAAAAAAAAAGATGAAAGCCTAGAAGATTACATGGATAGTTTCATCTTCTTATATAAATGATGTGGTGAGGAAGACATGATTATGGAAATTTTGAAGACCATATTTCTCAAAGGACATGATGAAGATGCTAGGATAAGTCTAGATTTAATGGGAAAAGGAGATGTGTCACAACTTGGACTCGATGATATCACTGAGTTATGCCATAATTTCTCCTATAATTGAGGAGGTATTCGTAAAACTACTCTTTTTAGAGGTTCCAATGAAATAGGTAAACTACGTGAGGAAATAGAAAACCTCAAAACTAACATTCTTGTTCAGTTAAACACCATTCTAGATGGAATACAAACCAAAAAACATAATCCTAAGACCTTATCCATCTATTTTCCTCGATGTCGAAACAAACATCTCTTAAGAGAATGTCCCTTGGACAAAACTGATATTTTCCAAATTTGTGATAAGCGTCATGCTAGTGATCAATGTGATATCCTAGATGCAATCAAGAATTCCAAGAAAAGGACATCTCGGGTTGAGGAGGAGGTCAATTTTGTGAATCAAAGACCTAGAGGGAATTTCTCTTATGGTCAAAAGTCAAATCCCTCCTGGTGGGCCCCAAATAATTGGAATAATAATCAATGGGAGGTACCTTGTCCTCAAGCACTGCCTAATTGGGGATCCTACCCTTGGAGACCACCTAAGTGGGTGAACCAGTCTTGGGGAAACCCCCAATGGCCAAACCAAACTCAACAATAATGGTATCCTCAAAATCATGCGCCTCAATGGAATCAAACTCAAAATCAATTTTATAATGGGCCAAGGAGGATGCCTAATCTATAGCAGAACCTTTTTCTAGCTCCTCATAACCCTCAACAAAATGAGTGGGTCAACCAACCACAACTTCTAGCACAACCTACTCCTAATCCAAATAATAATCATCAAAACTCTCTAGTGTATTCGATAGAATAGGAAAATGTGACAAGACTTAATGCTATCCATTGTGGAAACCTATAGTTGATATCAAGAAAAACACTTAGTAGCCTACCATAGTTGAGATATTGGAAGAACCAAATGAAGAACCTATTGAAAAGACCGAGACACCTCCCATACCTTCAAACAAAAACCCCGTGAGTAATCAGGACAAGCCTCCTCCACAATCCTCATCTAGAACTCCTGAGTTACCTCGAGAAGAGCATGGCCAGCGTTCAACAGACCTTTTAAAGAAGGATTCCACCTTGAAAGAGAAAAATCAAGTGCCTTTTCCCAAGTGTCTCAAAGCAACTTCCTTGAATAACCCTCTGAAAACAACCTTATCCACTAAAACCGCGATGATACAAGAAATTAAGCAACTTCACATCGAGGTTCCTTTGTTACAAGAAATTAAAGAAATTCCTAAACTAAACCAGCTAATTAAATATTCGTGCATCAAAACACTAGGAAGGAAACCAAAATGGATTAACACTGTGCACATAAATGAATATCTAGCTGACCTTTTGGCTGGAAAAGCCTCATCTCCAAAATATGATGACCTAGGTAGTCCCCTTATAACTATGGCAATCAACAAGGTAGCAATACCTAATGCACTTGTGGACTTAGGAGAAGCCATTAATGCCATGAAGGTGGATATTATGGAAAAATTAGGACTCACTTATTTACTTTCCCACAACTACCGTATTACAAATGGCGAATCAACCTATATCTATTGTATGCACATAAAAATGGTCTAGAGCACAAATTAATTAAATACTTCTTATTTAATTAATAAATCCTAATTCTTCTACTAATATAAATAAATTGATAAATCTATTTATATGGTTCATTCCCTAAATTCTTATTTTCCAAAAATCACTTTCCTCTTAAATTAATTAAACACACAAATTAAATAATTTGTTATTTAATTAATTTCCCTCTTCCATTTAAATTTGAATTTTTAATTCAAATTGGCACATGTCTCCATATTTATTCTAACCACCTCCAACTTGCCTCCCACCTTGCCATGTGTCACATGAAATTGAGTTTTTCCATTTGTAAAAGATATTTTTTAACAACAACCTGCAACAAATTTGAAACCACCTTAGACACATGGCTTCTTCTTTCCTCTGATTCTCTTCAACACTTGGCAAGGTGTTCTCTTGAAGGGAACCATCTCCCTGATTCTCTCCAACCTCTTTGTGCTCAACTGTTGATGCCTCAAGATCACAATCTCGATCATTCATCACTACCACATCATCTCAAGCCTGGAAAAATCTATAAATAGAGAGAATTTCTACAACTTTTGAGAGATATCTAGAAGATAAACTTATGTTGGAGAAATTGAGAAAAAATTGAGAGCAATTGAGAGTTTGCATTTTCATATAGTATAAAAATTATGGTAATTTTACTTTGCATTACTTTAGTATTGTATTAGAATTTACTGTTTTTCATAGCATCACATTATAATTGCATCAACAATCATAGTATTCATCTTAGCATCATTTCAATTACAACAACATCTCATCGTAGGATCATTCAATATTTAAGCATCAAAAATAAAAAAATACAGTGATGTAAGCATGTAGTTTTCATTGCACAACATCTTCTCATTTCTTAGGTTGTCATCTTTGTAGATTCATGTGCAACACTTTAATAAATCTCAGAGCATGAATTTCGAAGGTCCTTAAGACTAGAGAACCATGGAATGATTTGAAAGGATAGCAGTAGAAATTTAATTTTGTTATTTCTATTTCTTTTATCTAATACATTGCATGGATGTGTGTGTTTAGTTTTATTAACTAATTTGCTCTCATCGACACATTTTATAACCACACATAAATTGGTGCCCACCGTGGGGCCTTGCCCCATCTTTAATCTATTTTTTTGTTGAGTTATTCTTCGTAGGTTCCATGGAAAATTTTGAAATAGCGCATCCAAATTTTCCAAATTTTTCTTTGGCACATTTGGAAAATTTATCGGTACATTGAGTTCCTATTTCGGCACATCTGGTGGTTCTTCTGGTGCATTCAGCTTCTGTTTTGGTACATCGGGTTGTTGTTTTGGTGCATAAAGTTGTTCTTTCGACACATCAGGGGGTTTTAATTTTTATTCTATGTTTTTCTAGTTTAGCACATTTGGTCTCTCTTTTAGCACATTCGGTCTGAGTTTCAATGCATTCAGTTACTGTAATGGCGCATCTGATTTTTAGGGTAAATTTTCCAGATTCCATAAACTAATTTGTGCATTTTTTTTGTAGGAACCTTGTATGCAGTTAGAGACTTGACTGAAACAAATAAATAATGTTGTCAAAGAAAAATGGACTGAAACTACTAACAATTGGTTGCAAGGTTGAATCTATTCGTCATTTCCTTTGGTTAAGTTAGGAATCTAGAATAATTAGGAGGGATAAATTTACACCATGCTTGTTGTATTTGGACTGGTAGGCGTGTATGCTCTCCCCTTAACTAGGTGATCAGAAAGCCAGACCCATTCATTTTATTGAATTTTGAACCTTAGAGGGCCTTCCTCCCTGTTTCAAAAGGAGGGAACGACCCAACTAGGAACACGCTAAAGCCAAGCGACTTCCACTGGAGATATAAATGTGGGTACTCGAGGAAAGTTTGAGTATCACAAGGATTGTTCTAAAAAGAAGGGTAGCAATGGTCTCTTTCCATATGGATGATCCCCCATAAACGGAATGCCCCTACTAAAACCCCTTTGTTGTAGTAAGCTAAAAATTACCCTTATTTATTCTTTGGTGCAACAACGATCGTTGCCAAGACATCCACATTCTCGCAATTCTTAGTAGAGGTGAAAAAATTTCCATGGGAGATTCATAAGAGTTTGAAGCTTGGTTGACCCGAGAAGTGAGTGCAATGTAAGGGGAAGCCTGTGTGGCCAAGCTTCTAAATCACCCGTTAAGAAAAGGTGTGGATGGAGTAAAATCTGCGTGGAATCCAAAAGAATATTATCTTACACAACCTAGGATTGTGTTTGTTTGATATGTCTTTACCAATGTGTTTTTAAACCAATATCCAAGAAAACATCACACAAACATATTCAACTATAGGTTCAGAAGAAAATCCAAAATTCACTACTGAAACAAGAAAAATCCATCAAACTACCAAAAACTAGAAAGCATTTTTCCAAATCGGTGCATCCATTGACTATTCTGGCGCATACCTTGTATATTTTAGTGCATCCATATGTTGTTTTGGTACATACCTTGCATAATTTATTGCATCCATTAACTACCCCAACACATCCCTACCATAATTTAGTGCATGCATTCATTGGTTTGACGCATTTTTCCATTGAAACCCTTTTGGTGCATCCATTTACTATTCTAGCGCATAGATACCATTCCCTAGTGCATCCCTACCATTCTTTGGCACATCCAGCCATTTTAATAGTGCATTTATACCATCTCGTAGCGCATCCAAATTTTAGCATATTCGGACACTAATTTAGCACATCTAGAAAATTTGCAAACAAAAAATTTGACCTCCCATCTGCCAATTGACACCTAATTTGGGGATTCTTTCTCAAACAACATTCTTTCCTTGTCCAAAAATTGCTTTTTACTTGTTGAAAATAGAATTCTCAAGTGAAAATCCCTCAACAAAACTTTGATTAAATATTCCAAAAGTGCCTCATCATCATACCTATTTTCTAATTTATCAACTAAGTTTCTCCCATCAGGATTTATCATCCTTTATCAGGATTCATCATCCTTCATCCCAAAAACATAATGTTGCTAAATCAGATTTTAACGTTAATCTTTGAAACTACTCAAAACTTTGATCAATGTTTAGAAAATCTCCATCACTTGTATGCCCATATTAACAAGATTGCAAAAACAAAAACTTGAGCAAAAAGAAATTGAAAACCAAAATACCATGGTTGAAAGAGAGGAAAACCCTTTTTTTGGAATTCGTCAAGATGAGGTAGAAGAAATAATAGATGAAACCATAGAAAAAGCACAACAAGACCCCAATTTTCATAAATTCATGGAGAGGATCTTTGAAAAATAGGGTGATAAATACCTTTTGATGTTAGCAAACAAAGGAGTCAAAGTACCCGATGATTTTGATATCACAAGATTGCAAAAAAATCCTAAGAGGATAGAAACTGAAATACCAATTGAAACAAAAAATGAAGCAAGGAGCAATGAACCCATGGCTACTCTAACACAACAAATGCAGAACATGCAAACTAGAACCACTAAGAGGTACTCAATACAGGATATATGCCCCTACCCGTTTGATCCAAGTTTCAACATGATACCATTCCCCAAACATTGTGAATTCCACAAATTTAAAAAATACAATGGAAAGACAAATCCCATCGATCATGTAAGGGAATTTAGAACTATGAGCCTTGAATTTTCCCACGAAGACACTTACTTAATGAGATCATTCCCATACAATTTGGGAGGGCAATTTATGCAATGGTTCTCACAATTACCTCCAAGGATCAAATATTTTGAGGAATTAGTCAACTAGTTTATCACCCAATACTCATATAACATTCAACATGAAATCAAAATAAAGAAACTTTGAAATGACAAACAAAAGAAAGGGGAATCATTTCTAGTATTTTTACAAAGGTGGAGAAGGTTATTCGCAAGGTATCCCCATCCCATACCAGAAAAAGAAAAGATAGAGGTATTCATCGACAAATTAAATGATTACATGACTTATAGGCTTGAATTACAATGTCCTCCAACTTTTGAAAAATTAATTGAAAATGGGATCAAAATTGAGGAAGCCTTGGTCAAGAGGGGCATTTTGAAAATTTACAATGAAAACAACTCAACCAATTCCTCCAACAATGTTAAACCAAAGTTTTGGCAAAAATACAAAAACAACGACAATGATAATTCAGTCGAAACGCATAATGCCAAACCGATTTTCAATCTATTAGGAGTCACAGCCAAGACCAATCTAGCCCCTAATAAAAACAACACCAACCAAAACATGAATCAGAATAACAATTAGAATAGTAACCAAAATAACCCTCCACCTAAACTACCATACCAAACATCGAACAACCATAGAAAGTTTACACCTTTGGGTCAATCATATGAATATGCATTGAAAAAATTTCTAGCGGAAAATCTCATCACTCTACCCGACACTCGAGGGTTTGAACCCAAAGTAAAATCATCATGATGGAACGAGGCCCACTTTTTTGAATTTCACTGATGTAAAGGTCACCTAACAAATAGTTGCATGCAATTAAAATACAAGATACAAGACTTGATTGACAATAAGGTCATACAAATTGAAGAACCCAAAGAAAACATCGATCATGGGATGTTCAAAAATCCCTTAACAAATTATGATAAAGGGGAATATTCTAACATGAACGACAAAGGAAAAGGTGTGAACTATGTTTATGACAAAACCATTTATCATATTTCAGTTGTTGAAGATCATGTCGGCCTCTTACAATGATTTTAATAACTAAGCCTTTACAACCATGATTTTAAGATTGCACATCTAACCTGAATAGCCATTTTAACCATCATGAAGGTGCATTTAAATTTTCAACCTAGGGATGTAAAATTGAAATGAGTCAGCACATTATGTGCACTAGAAACTTCAAAGTAGTCATCTTCATTCTACAGCTAACAAAGATTCAATACTGAAAGTAAATTGCATTGAAAGGAACAAAGTAAATGTTGAACATCACTCAACAATTAAACTAAGTTGAACATGCATGACAGGAATGAAAATATGAGCAACAAACAGGAAACTACTCTGTCCGCTTTGGTTGTAGGAACAGATAATAGAATTCTAGTGGTTGCAGGAACAGTTAGTGTTATATTCTTAATTAATTACTAAACAAAAACTAATAAATAATCTAGCTAAACTAAAGGATGGATTAATCACCAAATGGGCCCCCTTGGATAAGTATCATCTAAAACTAATATAAACTCAAATGCTCAACTCAGAACTTCATCTTATTCATTGGGAAATGCAAATATAGAAGAGTAGCATGTTTGGAAATGTTATATTATCAAATCATACATCAATAACTCAACAACTCAACAACCTTCAAAGAAGGAAGATCTGAACCTTATTTATGCTATCAACTAAACAAGCCAGTCAACTCCCACAACTGAGAAAATGCCATTTAGGGAAAATAGAGAAAAGAAGAGAAGGGCAGTTACACATGCAGGGAATCCGGTCAGACATGCATGTCCAAATGTAGACTCAACGTTGCAATAATTCCCGCAACTACTCAACATCGTGAAAGACCAATATAATTTGATTACACACGGGTGACATGGGGAATCTCCTTTCATCATCCTTCAGGTGACCCTCGAACGATTCCTCTGCATGACCAGTTGGTGACTACATTTCTCAATTTAGTATCCTCAAGTATGTTTGCATGGCAATGTTAGTACACATAATAATTGCACATCTATAACCACCTTAAAGAAAATTCATTAACCACATGCAAAATTAATATGCATAGTCCACATAATAGGCTAATGTCATTAAAACTGGCTGAAATGGAATTAAACCCAATATCTATGGCTTGAGGGAAACTCTATGGAAATATCAATATTTAATATCAAAGTCCTTGTCAACTTCAGAAAATAAACTATAGATTCTACCCAAATTTGGACCAAAAACTAGGCTCATCACTCCCCCCAACCTAATGTTTTTGTGGTCCTCCAACAGGGGAAGAGCTATTTTTTTGTCTGGTCAAAGCTCTAAAATTTGCAATTGATAACTATCCAATATCGGTGTCTGTTAAGCATGAGTCAGGGTCCCAGTAGAATCTTCCCAATCTTTCAAGTCTTCTCCATCTTTGATTTTCTTCACCAATTTCATAGAGGTAGAATCTAAAATTTGGAATAGGCCACATGAGGATAGGTGGTTGAAAAGTCAAGGGAAGCCACTCTCGGCCCTTTGTTCTCCCAAGATGAATGTACCTTTCAATCATTTGTATTGTTGCGGCATAGTTCTGGATGGAATGAGGTTCGACCAATTTTAGCTCATCAGTTAAAGTGTTCCATCTCTATGATAGTTATCCTTTCATGGTGTCCTCTTTAATTGTCGTCTTTACCTCATATTCACTGTAAACTGCCTCAATCCAAGGCATAATTTTGTTACCAAAACTAGGCCTAAAAAGCATTTTATTCCATTCTCTGTAAATATCTTTGGGGTTTCTTGATTCTACTCTAATGGCCAAGGGGATATTGGATTCCCTCTTCCTATAAGCATTGTATTGCTCTCCTCAGCTAATCTCATTTTGCACCAAAGACATGAATTTTCTTAGTTGGATATCTCCAACATACAACAGCGGGTTCCAATCTTCGTCTTGACTTATAGAAAAATTATGTAAATAAAAATCACATAAAAAATTCTTCAATTCAGGGGAGGCAATCCTATAAGCATTGAAAAATCCAATGGGAGTCTCAATTTAGGGATTCAAACCTGTGATATTTCTTGATAGTTTAAAAGAGAGATATTTTTCCTTTAGGTGCAGAGCATAAACTCTTGGAGGGGTTCTACATTCTAAAATCTATGGCACTAGGGTTGCAATTTTGTCTACCCTCTCCTTTAGATAGGAAATCTCCTCATTCTTTTCTTCAATAATTTCATCCCTCTTGAATTTCTTTTTTCAATCTTTTCTTTTCCTTTTTCCATTCTTCCTCTTGCCTTTGTATCTCTCTCCATAAATTCAAAATTGTTGTATGTACTAAAAAATCTGGAGGGTTATGAATTCCTACCAAGATTTTTGTCGATGGTTACTCCCCATATGGTACTATTTGCATAGATTCAGGTTGTCCTACTAGCTCAAGTTGAGGAGGTACAATTTCTTCTCCCACTTCTGGTTGCATGGCCTTTGGTTCTGGTTCTTGTAGTTGTTGTAGGAACTCCTAATCTAATTCTTGGTCTTGCTATAGGAACTCTGGATTTTCTTCATGCTCTCAAATTTCAACTTCCTCTACAAGGGCAACAAGATCCGCTAGGGTCACTTTTGCTACCTCTTCGAATACATTATTTTCTTTGACATTTTCCTACCCCATTGGGGATTTTGTGCTCTTATGTGATGTCCTTCCATGCTTAGGGTTTTCTTGTGAAGGCATATCAACAACTGGTTTTGATTTCTTGAGAGGGATCTCACATTTTCCTTCGGCTGCAAGATGAATCATGTCAAACTTTCTCTTCTTAGGACTTGGCACCTCTCTATCCATAGGCTGTGTTTTGGGATTTTTTTCCTACCTCTACCTCCTTCTTTTGTGCCATAGTTCTTACTAAGGTTTCAAGTGGAACATCATCATCAGAATTTGATGAAGAACTTTATTTTTCAAAGTGCTTTGTTTCAGAGGAACTAATGTATATGGTCCCTTTTTCTGCAGGAGGATTCATACTAGAGGTAGCACCAGGGGTGGCTTCAGCCATGTTTAATCTCCTGCTAGACCTACGTGGTTGAGGTAAAGCCCTAGATTGCAATTGCTCAGGTCTAAATTGATCAACATTTATGAATTCCTCCCAGGTTATTTCAGGTGCTATATCATGCAAATACTTTTCAACCAACAATTTAATGAGGCAATGGTGTGAGACAAAGTTATCCCTACCTTTTTGAGTTTCATCCGCCATGATGGAGAGAAGGTTGTATAAGACGTTAGGCGAATTCATCCTTCTCCCATGCCTCATGTGACTCAAAATTTTGAAATATACTGAATGTAGGTTTGAAAATCAACCTTCACAAGTGATCTACCTAGTAATGTGGATGGTTTTCTACTTTCATGGCTTGAGCAGAGAGATTCTTTTGGAACCCTGGTTGTCTATACTGATTGGAGGGTCACCATGTATTGTGAATATGGCCCTTGCTAACCTGACGTCTCTAGAAACAGGGTAATGCTCGCCATCAGCAGGTAACCCTATAAATTCTACAATTCTTTTCTCAGTTACCACAACCTCCAGTCCTTTTACTGTGGTTTTTCCTTCTGAAATCTTTTGGGCGAACTCTAGTGCAATGTCTTCATCAAAATCATCCAGCTTTAGGAAATAGTCCAACCAGCCACAGTTTCTAAATTTAGGTAGGCACTATGCATCCTGTAATAAGGCATCATGAATCGAGGGCTCATTATGAATTAGTCTGCTTCTCATTGTGTACAATCAACTATCACTCTAAAAAATTATCTTCCTATAATTCTTGTCTGAAAATAAATTCCTTTCTGCAACACTTGCTAGTTGAATTGTCCTGCACCAATGTCGACTGAATTTTCCTTCTCTATTTGTTTTTACCTTTTACCACTTGCAATTCGAGATTATGATGGGGTCAATAATTGCAAAGAAGGGGTAATAAAATGGAGTTATGATGAAAAGAAATGGTGGCAGAAATTTAGTGTCACATCACAGATGTGAGCCATCCTTCACTTCAAATTTTATATCGGCTTAGCTAGATTTTCTAATGTAGACAAGTCATGGACTGACATGTGGGCAATGTACCTGCATCTTTTCTTTCCCCCCCAACCTAAAGTTGGACATGTGTCCACACGTGCGAGATGGCAGTAGTGATTTGATAGGGAGGTATGAAAATTATGTGAACATCCACACTAATTGTAAAGCGATTAAATGAATGCACTAAGAAGATAATTAAGTGAGAAATTAATGTGTGCATACCTGAATATGTGGAGGATACGTTGCAAAGATTGTGGATAAAGTACACTTCACCTTTTTAGGAAATAAGTTGAGCAATCAATGATGATAAAGTGGAATGATGTGAGGTGGAATGAAGTGATGGAAGAGAGAGAAAGGTGGTGATGGATGGGCATATGGGCAGATGGATGAAGAAATGGACTTCTACAAAAGTAGAAGTATTTATTATGACAAGTGCATACCTTAATTAGCCAGAAGGAGGGACACTAGGTCCACTGCCTTCGGCTGCAAGAAGCTCAGGTGCTACAGGTTGGATGAATTGCTGTAGGAACTCTTCTTTGGAAGCTAGATTGTGATACAATCTGAGATGATGACCATTGACTAGTAACTTGAATCTAATGGGGTCAATGGTGGTGAGTTGAATAGCTCCATTGTGAAATACCTCAGCAAATTTATATGGTCCTAGCCACCTTGTCTGTAATTTTCCTACATTGTCCTGATATCGTGAGTCATAAAGCAATGCCCAGTCACCTAGCTGAAATTTCTTCTCTTTGATAAATTCTTCCTGCCATTTAATTCTTTGATTCTCCTTGACCTCAATGTGGTGAAAGGCTATCTTCCTCATCTCATCTAAAGAATTCATCTACATGATTCTTTATTTTTGTGCCTCAGAAATATTCATCCCTAAGTCTACTGTAGTTCTAAGAGACTTGTGCTCAAATTCAATGGGCATCATAGTTGTCTTCCCATAAAGTAGCTCAAATGGAGTGAAGCCTGTAGTTTTTTTCCAGGTGGTTTTGTAGGCCCAAACTGCTTCTGAAAATCTATTTGTCCAATCCTTTCTATGAATAACCATTGTTTTGGTTAGAATGGCTTCAATTTCCCTATTGGTCACCTCAACTTGTCCATTGGTCTGAGGGTGATAAGGAGTAGACTTTATGTGCCTTATGTTATATTCATTGACTAGTGTTGTAACAAGTGTTGAGGGAAACTGAGCTCCTTGATTAGTTACTATTTCTCTAGGGACTTCATATCATGTGAAAATTTCTTCATAAAGAAATTTTTCAACCTTGTTATCTCTTGCATGCTTCATGGCCTTGACTTCTACCCACTTAGCTACATAATCAGTGCATACCAAGATATAAGACTTACCATTTGATGGGGGATCAATGGGTCCCAAAAAATATAATCCCCATTTGTCAAAGGGAGTGACTATTATTTGGGGATAGAGTGGCATCTCATCTAATTTGGTTGGTCAGCCCATTCTTTGGCACCTATCATATTTCCTTGTATATCTTCTTGCATCCTTGTGGAATGTAGGCCAATAGTATCATGTGTTCAAAATCTTCATTGTTGTCCTTTTGGCTGCAAAATTCCCTCCACGAGATTCATCATGACATGCATGAAAAATTTCATATGTCTCATCTTCCCTCACACATCTTCTCATAACATGATCTAGTCCAATATAAAACAAGAATCCAACAATCCATGTAAAAGGAAAATATTTTTCAATGAGCACTCTTCTCTCTTTTGGAGAGAAGTGAGGAGGAACTCTCCCTATCACTAGGTAATTAGCTATGTTAGCATACCAGGGTGTGTGCACACTAATGGAAAATAGATGCTCATTAGGAAAGGAGTCATCTATGGCTTGATTGTTTTCTGATATGGTCAATCTTGAAAGAAAATCAGTAACAACATTGGCCTTCCCTGGTTTATCCATAATGGCTATGTCAAACTCCTACATCAACAATAACCATCTAGCTAACCTTTTTGAGATTAAGGGTTTGTTCATGAGATATCTAATGGTTGCATGATCGGTGTGCACAAAGATCTGGTAACCTGTTATGTAGTGCCTGAATTTTTTTAGGGTGTAGATTACTGCCAGCATTTCTTTTTTTGATACTGTATAATTGAATTTAGCTCCTTGTAAGTTTTTGCTATCAAAATAAATGGCATTTTCAATGGGTCCTTCTTTTTGTCCAAAGAATGCTCCTATAACATAGTATGATGCATCATTATGGATGTGAAAAGGAATTTCCCAAATAGGTCCCTTAAGTACAGTTGCATGAGTCAAGGTTGCCTTCAAGTCAGAAAATGCTTTGGCACAATCTTCTGTCCATTGGAATTCAACATCTTTGGTTAAGAGAGTATACAATTGTGCTACTATTTTATTGAAGTCTTTGATGAAACGCCTGTAATATCCTACATGTCCAAAGAAACTCCTAACGTTCTTTTGTTTTGCAGGTGTAGGAAGATTAGTAATTACCTTAATTTTTGTAGGATCTACTTGAATTCCTTGGTGGGAAATGTAGTGGCCAAGAACTACACCTTTGTGCATCATCATGAAGCACTTCTCATTGTTTAAAGATAGATTTTGGTCTTCACATCTCTGTAATACTTTCCTGATATTTTCCAATGCTTCATCAAAATCAGCACCATAGGTGGTAAATTCATCCATATAGATTTCCATGCAGTCAAAGGAGATGTCAAAAAATATCCTGATGACTGCACTCTGAAAAGTTGCAGGTGTGTTCAATAAACCAAAGGGAAGTACTGAATAGGAATGTGTCCCCCATGGACATGTGAAGGTTGTCTTCTCCTAGTCCTCAGATGCAATTTGGATATGATTGTATCCACTGAATCCATCTATAAAAGAGAAGTATTGCTTTCCTGCAAGTGAGTCCAATACTTGATCTACAAAAGGCAAGGGGAAATGGTCTTTCTTAGTATCAACATTGAGTTCCCTATAATCAACATAGACTCGCAATTTTCCTCCCTTCTTGGGCACAATCACCAATGGAGACACCCATTGGCTGTCTGAAATGGGATAGATAAAGCCTGCATCTAGCAACTTTTGCAGCTTTGTTTTGATAATTTTTCTCAATGCAAGGTTGATTCTTCTTTGTGGTTGCCTAACCAGTTGACAAACATCTTTGATATATATCCTATGGGTGCAAAGCTTGAATTCTAGGACTTTCATATCATGATAATCCCATGCAAATGCATTTTGGTGGGCCTACAACAATTTTGCTAATGTCAGTTGTTGTTCTTCTCCCAGTTTGTTGTTAATATTCAAATATTTTCCTTCGGACACCTATACTTGTGTAGTTAACTCTATCATAGTTTTTTCATTAATACATGGCACCTTAAGTTCATATGGCATCATTGTGTGGAACATACCTATTGTTGTAGGAAGTTTTCCTATAGGAAGAGTGGTTGCAGGAAGAGTGGTTGCAGGAAGTTTGTCTATAGAAATAGTGGTTGCAGGAAGATCAAGTAGAGTAGACATAAGTGTCTTCATGGGATCAACACAACTAGATGCATGAGAAGGTGGCACCTCTTTTATCTCACAATTTTTCTGAATTATATTAGATAACACTTCATCTTCATCTTATAGCTACAAGAAAGGGCTTCTACCTAACATCATAAGTTGTGCCACAAAGTTAACTTCCTCGGCCTCTTCACCTACATGTGGGCATACAGGATTATCCTCATCATGGGATGGCTAAGAAGGAGGATAAAGAAGAAGCTTTTTGGTGTTCTTGCCATCAAAGATGGTCATGTCACATGACCGAAATCCAATATAAGTATTTCTTGTTTCTAACCATGGCCTTCCAAGGATAATAGGATACCCACCTAGTGTAGCTTTAGGAGAAAGAATCATGAAGTCACCTAGATACTCCCAAGAATCTAGAATCACCACAAGGTCCTCTACTATGCCATCAGGCTTAACAGTGGAACTATCAGCAAGCTGAAGGATAGTAGGAGTGGATCTCATACCTACAATTTTTAGTTGTTGCAGGATGTCTTTATTCATCACATTTATTGTTGCACCCAAGTCAATCAAAGCATTTTTTATGTGTATCTCATTTATAATAACTTCAACCACAGGACTACCTGGATCATTGTACTTGGGGATAGTTACTTTTCCGAGCATGATGTCAGCCAATTGTCCCACTCCATGAATTATAGTTGGGTCTTTCTTCTTCCAACCCGGCTTCTTGAGGCATGCTTCTTTGATTGCTTTTACATATATAGGAACATCTTTTATGGCCTGAAATAGGGGTATCTAGACACATATATGTTTCAGCTAGTCTAGAATGTCAAAAGTGGTGTCCTCCTTGTCTTTCTTTTATTTGGAAACTTCCAATCTCTGGGGGAATGGTGGTTCTTATACCGTCTTCTTGGCTGGAACTGGTTCAAGATTTTTAGGTGCACCAGGCTAAATGGGAACATCCAGAGGTTCTTCTTCTTCCATAAGAAGCTCGGTGATGATGGGTGTGGAAGGAGCTAGTAAATTAGTTCTTGAATGTAAATTTATGTCACTTAAACTTGCAGCATATGCAAGAAATTGATTTGGATCAATAGAGTATACAGGCTATTGTTGTGGTTTATTATTTGGGTTAGGTGTGGGTTGGGATGGTAACTAAGTGGGTTTCGGTGCATTTGAGCTAGGATTAGCAGGGGGAGGCATTATAGCAGGTTGTTGGGGTTGAGAAGGTGGTTGCATGTAACTAATTATCTGGTTTGGCCATTTTTGTCCACCTCTTCACTGAGATGTTTATTGCCAGTTTCCTGGAGGTGGCTGCCAAGGTCCTTGAAACTACTGCCAATTCCCCTAAGGTTGCTGCCACTGAGGTGAAGAATTTTGATAATTGGGCCAAGCATTTGGAGGGTTACCCCAATACTGTGGTGGATATCCTCCATAGTTGGATGGATATGGGGGTTGCCATTGGTTACCAGATGAATAAGAATTAAAATATGGCCCAGCAAAAGATAGTGGATCTAGTGGCATACCTTGTCCTCGAGCCCATGGCCTTTTTTGTGCAACAAAGTAGACTTGATCTTCCTCAATTTGAATTGGTTTGAACTCAGGTGGAATCGGTTTTCTGTCAATGCTAGCTACCATCTTGTATTTGCAGTCCTTCTTCTTTTGTCTGCAATGAGGGAAATATTCTGTCAGCATTTCCTCTGCCTCCTCATGTTTCTTCTTGGCCTAAAGTGTATCTCGCTAAGTAGCTATATTTTTTTATGATATCTTTCTTGAAATCTTTTATCAAATGAGTAATCTCCATCCTTGAAACTCCATTGGTGGATGACTTACCCATAGAGGATTGGTAAGCTCTCCCTTTCTTTGAAGTTGCCCTAGAATAGTTCTAGCATATCTTCTTGATATCCTCCCAAGGAGCTTGAGTGATATCTCCTCCTTCCATGAGGTCCAATGCATTAGTGCAGCTTTCATTAATTCCTCTCAACAAAATCATCTTTTGTGAGTCTTCATTGAGTGTATGGTGTGGAGATTTCTACAGATAAAACAAAAACCTTGAAATGAAATCTTCCAGGCTTTCATCTTCCTTTTGTTTCATTCTGAAAATGTCATCTCCTCTCATATCACTACCCTTCCAATACTCTTTTTATTTCTCAAGGAACTTTGTCTTCATGTCCTACCAAGTCTCCACAGTATCTCTACCAAGGCTCATAAACTATCTCAATACAGCTTCTTTCAAAGTGGTAGGAAATAGCTTAAGCTTGTGGGCATCAGTGGTATAGTCATAACTTTTGCAGAGTATATCAAACTCAAACAAAAATGTATTAGGATCTTTTGTGACAAGCCCATTGAACTTAGGAAGGACTAAAGCAGGGATATTTTTGAGGTTGTCTACTTCATTCTGATGAGCAATGGGAAAAGGAAAATTTGGTTGGTTTTGCATGTTAGGCCTATTTCCATTTGCATCAGCCATGCCTACTTGATGAAGTTCCAAAGTAAAGGGTTCTTCAACTGGATTTTGATCTTCAAGGGAAACTTCAGAACTGGTTAAGTCAGGAAATGTATCAGCAAAGGGGTGTGAATCTTCGTCTTCCTTGTTTCTGGGCAGATTTGGAAGCTCTACTAGCTGAAATGGTTCTGGATTATTAGGAAGGAATCTCCCATAAGCATCTCTTCTTCTTCTATGCATGTGGTGCCAACTCAGCATCAGCCAACTCACACAAAGAATTAGTGAAATAATAGTGGATCCTAACTTCTAAATACTAAGAGAAAACTCTAGAAATATTATAGCAAAAACTAGCAATGTCTCCAAAGAACTCCCTAGTTTGACACCATCCTCAGCAACAACACCAAAAATGTCAGCCTCCTACAATGATTTTAATAACTAATTCTTTACACCCGTGATTCAAAGATTGGGCATCTAACCTGAATAGCCATTTTAACCATCATGAAGGTGCATTTAAATTTTCAACCCAGGGATGTGAACTTGAAATTGGCTAGCATAGTATGTGCACTAGGAACTTCAAAGTATTCATCTTCATTCTACAACTAAGAAAGATTCAATACTGAAAGTAAATTGCATGGAAAGGAGCAAAGTAAATTTTGAACATCACTCAATAATTAAACTAAGCTAAACATGCATGATAGGAATGAAAATCTAAGCAACAAATAGGAAACTACTCTATCCACTTTGGCTGCAGGAACAGTCACATAATGGAATTCTAGTGGCTGCAGGAATAGTCAGTGCCAGATTCTTAACTAAGTACTAAATAGAAACTAATAACTAATCTAGCTAAACTAAAGGACAGATTAGTCACCAAGTGGCCCCCCTTGGATGAGTATCCTCTAAAACTAATATGAACTCAAATGATCAACTCACAACTTCATCTTATTCATTGGGAAATGAAAATACAAAAGAGTAGCATGTCTAGAAATGCTATATTATCAAATCATGCAACATCAATAACTCAGCAACTCGACGACCTTCGAAGAAGGAAGATCCGAACCTTATTTATGTTATCAACTAAACAAGGCAGTCAAGTCCCACAACTGAGAGCACTCCATTTAGGGAAAACAGAGAAAAGAAGAGAAGGGCAGTTACACATATAGGGAATTCGATCAAACATGCATGTCCAAATGTAGACTCAATGCTATAGTAATTCCTACAATTGCTCAACATTGCGAAAGACCAATATAAGGTAGTTACACATGGCTAACATGGGGAATCTCCTATCATTGTCCCTCAGTTCACCCTCGAATGATTCCTCTGCATGACCGGTTGGCAGTTGCATTTATCAATTTAGTATCCTCAAGTATGTCTACATGGAAATGTTAGTACGCATAATAATTGCACATCTATAACCACCTTAAAAACATTCATTAACCACATGCAAAATTAATATAGATAGTCCACATAATAGGCTAATGTCATTAAAACTGGCAGAAATGGAATTAAACCCAATGTCTATGGTTTGAGGGAAACTCTATAGAAATATCAACATTTAATATCAAAGTTCATGTCAACTTCAACAAATAAACTATAGATTCTACCCAAATTTGGATTGAAAACTAGGCTTATTAGATCACACAAATGACATTGAGACCAATAGCACACCAGATCTTGTTGCAGCCAACCATCCAATCAATGATGCCAACATTCCCTCCAATCAAGTCCATAATACCCAACAAGACATGGTTGCAAAAAATAATCAAATTAATGTCATCAATATCAAAGGAAAACAAGACAATGTACCCGTAAATGTGACTAGAAGTACCCAAACCAAATATGTTTTGAAAGGAAACACCTCCAAAACACTCGATGTCCCATCTCATAAATATAACATTATTGATTAGCTCCTAAAAATTCCTACACAAATATCATATTAGAGCTCCTTAAAATCTCACCCACCCACAAAGAGATCTTGGAAAAATCCCTAGTCAATACAAAGTACCAAATGATTTGGAAATCTGCACTTTTCAAGCCATGGTGGGACATTTAGTTGCACTTCATTGCTTATCCTTTTCAGAAAATGATGATGTATCTCTCACCCATCCTCATAACACAGCCTCCATATCGAGGTCCTAATCTATAAAAGTCATTTCAAGTGTGTCCTAATAGATGGGGGATCTGATCTTAATATTTGTACTTTAAAGCTTGTCTGTGCATTGGGGTTCTCTGAAAATACAATAGATGCAAGGAAAAAGATCACCATCAAAGAATATGATGATGAGGAAAGAGCTTCAAAGGGATTGCTAGTATTACCAATTTAGGTAGGGCCAATTCAAAAATATGTGGTTTTCCAAGTTTTGGATTAAGATTTGACATATAATATACTCTTGGGTCATCCTTGGATCCATGAAATGTAGGTTGTCCCTTCAACATACCATCAATGTTTGAAATTTCCTTGCAATGGGCAAGAGATTACCATCCCTACCGATTCCAATAGTCCCCAACATTGTAACACCCTTAAAGCAGTCCAGGATGTATTTGTGCCTCATAACCGAGAAGCTTTTGATTCCACCTGTGACACCTCCAATCATCCAAGTCAAGCTAATCCCTTTTCAAAATCGCTAGCCACATCCTCCAATGAAATATTTCACCCAAGTTCCTCATCCAAATAGATTGAGAAAAGGAAAGAACCTAGCCCCTCTGCATCTACCAATCCTGAAGCCCAGCTTAATACCTTGGCCAAACAGTTAGAGAAGAAAGTCCAAGTCAAAGACAAAGGTGTAGGTGAATATTCCATCGAACAATCCCTCTACCTCTCATAGTTACTTTCACCAAAATCCCATGGTCAACCATCAACCCCATCACACTTTTTGATGGTCGATTCATAAAAGCAAGCACTCAAGCAGAAAAATCTGATGATAAAGATATTTTGAATTGGCTCTACAAGGATGAAATTGATTCTCAAGCAACAATGGCTAATTTCCAAACCACACAATATGGCAAAGGATTCACAATCTTGGAAAAAATGGGCTATGAGGGATAAGGACCTATTGGAAAAAGGAAAGAAGGTATCATAGAACCCATCCAACCCATTATAACAAATCCAAAAGACAAAATAGGATTGGGTTATAAAGAGCATCAAAAGGACAAAGAAAGAAAGGAGGACCTAAAGCAGAAGGTTGTTGAAAGGATCCTACAGCTCCAAGCAAGTGACCATTATGAAACTGATTTGAATAAATATGAATGTGATTCATTGTTATAATATTCATGTCATGATAAAGGCATTGATATGATACACAAGTATACCCCCACACTTGAGGAGGGACAAAGCTCAAGGTTACGACCATTTGAATTAGGATTGCAAAATATAGATGGCTCGAGTGAAGATGACCAAACTCCTAGCAAGACAGATCACTTGAAAGAGAGTAACATCATAGACCTTGACCTTTCCATGGTATTGTTCGACAACAATGTCACCATTAGGACCTTCACGACCTTTGACCTAAACCCATCAGATGATCCCTTACCATTGGTACATCTTGAACTCATAGATTGGGACCAAACTGACCCTATTGATATCCCCACCTTTTCAAATGATGAGGCCATCATCATCTTCCTCATTTTTGTTACTCCTCAAACAATTTCCACCATTGAATTTCATAACGAAGCTTCCAGACGGGAGAGTGCCGAATTTCCCAACTGCAAAATGAGTAAAACAAAAGAAAGATCTGATGGTGAAAACCATTCCATGCCAGTATCAGATCAAGAAAGAATAAAAATAAAGAGTGCATCTGATGGTGAAAACCTCTCTGAGGTACTGAAGGATGGGAAATTTGACACTCTTCCTAAGCACTTCCAAGAAAGATCCAAATTCCTGATCGAGCCAACGCAATCCATCAATGTCGGCAATGCAGAAACAGTGAAAACTATCCATCTAGCAAAATCATTAATAGAAAAAGAGAAGCTTAACTTTATCAAGTTCTTTGAAGAACAACAAATCAAATTTTCCTTGTCATATGTAGGCATGCCAAGGATTGAACCAAATCTCATCATGCATCATTTATCCCTTCCTTCAGGAGTTAAACCAGTCAAACAAAAGTTCAGAAAAATTCATCCCCACATTTCCTTATTGGTGAAGGAAAAACTAAAGAAATTATTGGATGTAGGATTCATTAGACCCATTGATTATGCAAAGTGGATATCCCACATTGTACATGTTTCAAATCCTGACGACAACATACAGATTTTTAGAGAATTTAGAGACCTCAACAAGGCTTGTCTGAAAGATGATTTCCCCTTGCCAAACATTGATATCATTGTAGACTTAACATCAGGTCATGGAATGTTGGCACTAATGGATGGATTTTCCGGTTATAATCCAATCAAGATAGCACCTAAAGATCAAGATAATATGGCTTTCACTTGCCCATGGGGAACCTTATTTTGGAACGTCATGCCCTTCAAATTGAAGAATGCAGGGGCCACATACCAGAGAGCTATGACAACCATCTTTCATGACATGATGCATACCTTCATGGAAGATTATTTGGATGACTTGTTACCCAAATCTTACACTAGAGAAGGACATCTGGAGATACTAGACAAACTCTTCACCCAATTAGAGAAGTTCAATGTCCGCTTGAATCTAAAGAAATGTGTGTTCAAGGTAACATTAGCAAAGCTATTGGGATATATAGTTTCAAAAAAGGTATTGAGGTAGACCCTGTAAAGTTAAAATCTATCATGGAAATTCCACCTCCAAAAAACATCAGTCAGTTAAGAAACCTTCAAGGTAGATTCCAGTAACTCAGAAGATTCATATCACAATTGGTCGATAAGACTCATCCTTTTACCCACTTGTTGCACAAGAATGTTTCCTTTCAATGGGATGAGAAATCTGAAGTGGCTTTTAATCAACTAAACCAATACCTGATGAGTCCACCTATCCTAGCACCACCAATAGAAGGAAAGCTTCTCTTATTGTACATAGCCACAACTGATCAATCATTAGGAGTTTTATTGGCATAAGAAGATTCAACAGGAAAGGAAAAAGCAATCTATTACATCAGTAGAACTCTAAATGGGTATGAAATCAACTATACATCCATTAAGAAATCTTGTCTAGTAGTAGTGTTTGATACCCAACAATTGCGGTACTATATGTTGACTCACACTATTAGACTCATAGCCAAGATAGATTCATTGAAATATCTCCTTAACAAAGAAAACCTGACAGGAAGATTAGCCAGATGGGTAATGATACTCAATGATTTTGACATCCAATATGTTGGCAGAAAAGCAATCAAAGGACAAGCTATCACCGATCAACTGGTTGATGTACCAATTCATGATGATCATCCCCTGTACATGGAATTTCCAGATGTTGGTGTCTTCAATATAACAACACAACAATGGGTATTGTATTTTGATGGCTCATATACTCAACAAAGATCAAGAGCAAGAATTCTATTCATCACTCCCTTAGGGCACACTATTCCAAAATCTTATAGATTAATGTTCCCTTGGACCAACAACATGGCAGAATAGGAGGCCCTCATCATCAGCATCAAAATAGTAGTAGAATGGAAAATAACAGAGTTGTAGGTCTATGGGGATTCTCAATTAGTCATTAATCAGGTCAACGATGATTACTAAACAAAGGATGATAAACTGATGCCCTATAAAATAATGATTGATGATTTCAAGAAATATTTTGTTGACATCAAATTTTCTCAAATCCCAAGAGTTGACAACAAAGTTGTTGACGCTATGGCTACCATTGCTTCTTTACTCCAAATTCCAAAAAAATGAAGTCATTATGAGTTCATGGTGGAAAACTGTTTAACCCCACTTATGATGATCCTAAATCTTGACTCATATACCACCTACTTGATGTTTATACCTCATCTATGGGAAGATCTATACCTACCTGAAAGATAATATCCTTCCTCTTGATCTCTCCTAAAACCAAAAAAAAAATTCATCTGCCAAGCTTCTTGTCATACCCTTATAGCAGATGTACTCTACCAACGAGGTCTTGATGGTTACGGTGTCTAGAATGCAATGAGTCTAAAATGGCTTTACAAGAAGTCCATGAGGGTATCTGCAGCACTCATTCAAGTGGTCTAACCCTTGCTAAGAAACTCCTCCATTTGGGATACTATTGGCTGACTATGGAGAGAGATTCCTTCCAATTTTTCAAGAAGTGTCAAAAAATTCAAATCCACGGTAATCTTATCCATGCACCAGCACAAGAGTTGCAGCCCTTCACATCAACATGGTCGTTTTGTCAGTGGGGATTAGATCTTGTAGGAAAAATTCACCCATCTTCATTCAATGGACACAAGTTCATAATTATAGCCACAAAATACTTTACCAGGTGGGAAGAAGTTGTGCCTCTATCCACCATCATAGGAAAGTATATCTCATCATTCATCCTAAACTACATCATTTGTAGGTATGGTATCCCTCAGTCCATTGTCACTGATAATGGTAGACCTTTCGAGAATCAAGACGTGCAAGAACTCTATGAAAGGTTCCATATCCAACATCGATTTTCTATACCCTAATACCCTCAAGGGAATGGCCAATCAGAGGCCTCCAACAAAACCATCCTGAATATCTTAAAGAAAAGCATCAACGATGTTGGATGTGATTGGAATATCCAGCTGAACCCTGCTTTGTGGGCCTATCACACAAGAATTTTCATTCCAATAAGTGCCACACCATATGCTTTGGTCTATGGATCTGAAGTCATCTTCCTATTGAGGTTGAGATACCATCACTCTGTGTGTCCCTGAAAGGTCTTGTTTCAGATGAAGATTACCGAGTGTCTAGATTACAAGAGATGGAATTATTGGATGAACGTCATCAGCTTGCAGTGGATCACCTAAAGGCCTATCAACAAAGAATGTCTAGAAGCTACAATCACAAGGTCAAACCTAGGACATTTCAGATAGGATATCTAGTACTAAAGGAAAATCCCCAAAATCAGCAGAATCGAGAAAAGAAAGGAAAATTTGAGCGAAATTGGTTAGGTCATTTTGTTATTGTATCAGTGTTTGGATCGAGGCATATCAGTTCTCGAAACCAGAAGGGGATCTATTTGAATAACCAATGAACAACCTTCATCTAAAGAAATTATACACATAATGCAGCTAGTGCATGCCTAAAAAGTCCTAAAAAAATCATAAAAATCAGAAAAAGTCCTAAAAGAAAGCATAAAAATCAGAAAAAAGTCCTAAAAAAAAAAAAGTCAGAAAATGTCCAAAAAATGGTCACCTTGATGAAAACTGGAAAATGTGCATCTTGGTGACAACAAAAAAAACCAAAAAAGAGAAAAATACAAAAAAAAAGTGAAAAATCAAAAAAACCGTTACCTTGGTGAAAACCTAGCAAACAGGCATCTTGGTAACAACAAAAAAATCATAAAATTTGAAAATGTGCAATAAAAGCAAGTAGTGAAAACCTAGTAAATAGGTGCTATTTGTGATAAGTCAACTTCTCCATCTATTTGAGCATGTGTTGACCGTTTGCTTTTCTCCATCACTGCGCATTCATCCCTATCATACAACGAGTTTCATGTCCATATCCAATTTTTGCGGTCGTGACCCACTTTGGCTTGGTTTTCATTGTGCATATCCATAATAAATTTGGTTTGTTTCTCATTGGGGGAAAAATCCTGGTCTCACTAGGGGCAAACAACCGTTGAGCTTAAAAAAACCAATAGGAAAACAAACAACAAGGCAAACTTGGCGAAAAACAGCAATTGTCCTAACCAACAAAGTGAACATCAATCATAGTCAACTAAACAATCAACTATCTAAATCAAGCAAAAAGATAAATCAAATCAATTCTCATTGGAGGATCATCTTTTGAATCATGGTTGGATCACTTTAGCGCATAGGTTCATTTGTTTCATCTTGATTGTTGTTATCATTTCTCAGGAGTATCTCGATGATGTCACAAACTAGAGGGGTAATGATTGAGAATGATATTTTTCTTTGTTTTTTGTTTATAATTCAATCATTACTACTGTACAAATTATCATGGGACATTCTCTACAAAGTATCATTGATGACATTCTAAATTTGCATGGGACTTTGATTAACTCTTGTTTGTTTATGAAAGTTATACTCAGGTCATCTCGGTCCAATTATACCTAGATGCTTGTGTTATCGTGTTCTATCAAATCTCAACGAAATTTGTATAGAAATTGTACTCAGGTAATCATGGTCTAATTATACCATCGATGTTTGTACTAAATTTCAACATAGTAAAACATGCAATGATGATAATAAGCAGAGTGAATAAGATGACAACATTGCATAAATAGGATGGCATTCATATTAGTTTTGCATTTTCATTATAGATTTTTTTTTCCAAGTTTGGTAACTTTCAACATTATGTTATCTCTCACTACGAGATTGAGTACACTTGACATAACAAAAAAAATCATTCATCTACATTAGCATTTCCGTATCATATCAATAAAACAGCATTATCATACATCCATCCATACATCAATCATTATCATATTATGCATTTGCAACATGCATTCCAAAAATAAAGCATTTTCCATAATAACATCATCATTATCATACATCGATATCATAATCCATAAATGCATTCATCACAACAAATCATTCATCATAACACCATAATTCATTCATCATCATAATTCATTCACATTCATATGTTTAGGACATATATTTGCATTAGAAAAATATCAAAAATATGGAGAAAAGTACATTGCATTTCATTTTAACATTCATTTCACATAAGAGAATAATCCATGTCACATAGGGGCATAACATAAATTCATACATTCATTCATTTATCATACATCCATGCATTATCATTTCTATCCATCATATCCAAAATCCATTCATTCACTTATCATACATTTGAAATTCATAAACCATACATAAAATCATATATTTGCATTACATAATAAAACCACATATGCATTCATTCATTCATCCATACATTGATATATACATGGGAAAAATACAAAAATACAATGCATCTCATATCATTTTCATAACTGCATCCATCGCATTTACCATCAATACATAAAAGAATAACCTCATCATCTCATTAATGCATCCATACATGGAACATGAAATAATCCTATAGAATATTATAATCACATAGCACATAAATAAATGCATCTATCATAAGCATCCATAATAAAAGCATAAACAACATATAGATCACTAAAATTTCCACTACATATCATATAACCCCAAAATAATACTGTCAAAGTGTACAATGATGTCAAGAAATGAGAAATGATACAAAAAAGTGCCAAAATCTAGGTCTTCGAATCAAGATACAATATATCAGATATGACCACAGGATCTTGTGGTACTGCCTCCAGAGGTCGTAGGCCTCTCCCCAACACAACTTTCCCCTAATGGTCCTGCTCCTAGACCTCCTCCTAGTGGAACTCCACCTGGTGGGCCCCTTGGGAGTGGCTATGTGATGCCCCTGCTAGTGGTTCGGGACTAAGAGTGACTAGATCTAGAATGAGCATAACTCATTCTCTGCTCAGCGAGCACGGCCTCATAGTATCTTCCTCTATAGTATTCTACCTCCTTAGCAGACTCACAAAGGTCTCTAACCAAGTCCCATATCCTAGCACCCTCAGCTATTGTTTGCATCCTATTAGCCACTACTACTTCCTACTCTCCCTACTGTCGGGCAGCATCTCTCTCTGTGGTGAGGGTGGCTATTTGTGCCTATAGTTGTACCATCTATCCCTATACCTATAGTTGTTTTGGTGCCTGTACTTGTAACTGAGCTTGAGCCTAGGCTAACTGTGCCTATAGTTCCTGTACCTGCCCCTATAGCATTTGAACCTAAGCCTGCAAACTAGTTATCTATGTCTGTTGCAGCTAAGAGGGCATCCTCAATACAACTAGTTGTTGTCCGATAGGTGCTGACCTCCTCCTCTTGGGGATGACCCCAAAATATGGCATGTCTCTCCCTCTCCCTCCTCCATCTCCCCCATCATCACCAGCATCATATCCCCAACACAACTTTTCCCTGATGGTCCTGCTCCTAGACCTCCTCCTAGTGGAACTCCGCCTGGTGGGCCCCCTGGGAGTGGCTATGTGATGCCCCTGCTAGTGGTTTGGGACTGAGAGTGACTAGATCTAGAATGAGCATAACTCACTCTCTACTCGGCGGGCACGGCCTCATAGTATCCTCCTCTATAGTATTCTACCTCCTTGGCGGACTCACAAAGCTCTCTAACCAAGTCCCATATCCTAGCACCCTCGGCTATTGTCTACATCCTATTAGCCACTACTACTTCCTGCTCTCCCTACTATCGAGCAGCATCTCTCTTTGTGGTGAGGGTGGCTACCTGTGCCTATAGTTGTGTTGGTGTCTGTACCTGTTACTGAGCTTGAGCCTGGGCTAATTGTTCCTGTAGTTCCTGTACCTACCCCTATAGCATTTGAACCTGAGCCTGCAAACTAGTTATCTATGTCTGTTGCATCTGAGAGCGCATCCTCAATACAACTGGTTGTTGTCCGATAAGTGCTGACCTCCTCCTCTTGGGGATGACCCCAAAATCAAGCACGTCTCTCCCTCTCCCTCCTCCATCTCCCCCTCCATCTCCCCCATCATCACCACCATCATATCCCTCCTCCTCCTCTCCTCCATCCCGCTCTGTTACACTGCCCATCTTTCCCTCCTCCCAACCTCCAAAATGGGTGCAAGCTCATCAGGACTCAAGATCCATGGAAATGGATGCAGATAGAAATACTTGGAATAATCTATTGTCATCTGTGTATCAATGATCTCAAGATGCTACTGCCACAATAATGGCTACAAACCGTAATAATATGCACACGTGACATCATATTCTAGTACAAGCCCCCACTCTAGAATGTCCTACCTCCGTTTGGCATAATGTGCCACTCCCTGAAGCATACTATGTACTATGTCGTACTGCCTATATAAAGGGCCAAAAAGGAATCTCTCAATGATATATGGTGTCCTACCAATCAGGTATCTCGAACAAAATACATAGGGAATCTTTATATCATCCTCTTCCCATACATCACAATCAACATACAGCTACCAAATAACTGTGTCCAAGTCATCAAGGACCCTCTGCCAATACTCTAACTTTCCCAACTTATGCTGGACAAGTGGCCCTGTATAACCAAAAATGTAGTGTCTCCCTATTGGTCGAGCCCTCCCTCCCACTGGTCGTGTAACTACTATATTCCCTCAGGCCTAGAGTTGTAATAATGTACACCTCGATGTGAGACTGCTAGCCCAAAGATATACAACCTAATGGAGATTGTGGTACAGGTGTGCAAGTATGCACAAACCTCACGCATATCTGGTCCCATAGGAAATCATCCCCTCTAACACCCGACCCCAGCCAAATGAAAAACCCTTTGACCTACGGTCGGGGCAAAGAAAACCACCAATGAATCCTGCTAGAACATAGGGAAAGGGCTAATGAGTCGCAATCAACTCCCACCAATAAATCTCATATCCATTGAGCTAACCATCATGGAAAATCTATCGAATGGATTCAGTCCCCCCTGCTCCTCATGATCATAAACCACTAGGTCCCCCATGACTGGTATCCTCAAAATATGATAGGTGTCCTCTGGTGTAACTATAATCTCACCAGTTGCCAAATGGAAGGTGTTATGGTCACTATGCCACTGCTCTGCAAGTTCTGTCAATAGCCCCTCATTAATCCAGTACTAGGGCATATCAATCAATGAAGTAAGTCCACAGTGGTCAATAATAGTTAAGTTTGTCGGGGTCAACTATGGGATCATGTCCCATGTCTGAGGAAAGTGCTCTCGAACTTGTAATACTCCTTGGCCACCCTCCTATGATCAAATCAACATATCAATTAATCAAATCAGCTCATGTGATATTTTGATCAAATCGCGAGGAGGACCTATCTTATCATCGATTCTCATTTTTCATGAGATTGATCAACATCAATCAACTTATCTTTGACTCTCATTTTTCATGAGGTCAATCAATCAATCATCCTTATCTATCCTATCATCGTTCCTTGCCTATCATGAGGACGATCATTAATCTACCAATCAACATCATCCTATCATTGGCTAACATGATCATCAACCATCAAAAACCTAGGAGGAATCATTCAAAATCATCATTCTTGGCTCAATGCGCTAAAATAGGGTTTTTATCTACTAATCTACCAGATGCACTACATAATTTACCGGATGCGCTAGAACATGCCTTTTATGCACTAGTTCTTGGATGTGCTACAAAACAGACTCTATGCACTGGAACAGAGTCCCGATGTGCCATTTATTCGATACACTAAATGAACTACCCTATGCACTATCTTATCTATCCTATCGCTAGAATTCCTATGCGCTATTTCACCAACCTAATGCGCTAAAGAAGTTACTGCATGCGCTCATCTATTTTCAGGCCTAAACCTCACCCTATGAGCTATTACAATGACTCTATGCACTATATCGAGTACCCGATGTGCTATTTTCCTACCCCTATGCACTAAAAAGTGTTGAAATCCGAGATTTTAAAATGGGAAAAAGGGGAAAATTTTGAATTCAAATTTGAAAAAGGCGGTTCTCAAGGTACTACCAGAGGTCTGTATGCAGCTGGACGCTGGTGGCGGAAAACTCGCTCGAATTTGTGAGTGTGGCACAAAATCCTATCCATCTTGCCTCTCCTTTCTCTCTCAATTTTCACAATGCCAGGTTACAAATGAGCTTTATTTCACCCATTTTGACCTTTTAAGGGCTAATTAAGGGGTAATTATGGTGGTATTTATTTAATTTTTCAAAATTGGTCTTTTAATCAACTAATCAGCAATGTGGCTAGACTCTAATCATTTTTAGGAGAAAAATTAGGTCATCCTCCTCAAATTCGAAGGTCATCAACATATCATTACAAAAATCATTTAATCATCAAAAATTTCAAAAATTCAATAATCATTCAAAATTTTAAAAATCCCCAATTTATCTCCCAAGGGGGCATCCATTCATCATCACTGCAAAATCAGTGTATGGGGCATGTTGTAATTTTTATCATCATGGTCTAAAAATTTATTCTTTGAAGCAATGTGTCTGTGCACATCACTTCAAAGAGGGAAAAAATGTATGCACATAAAAATGGTATGGAGCACAAATTAATTAAATACTTGTTATTTAATTAATAAATCCTAATTCTTCTACTAATATAAATAAATTGATAAATCTATTTATATGGTTCATTCCCTAAATTCTTCTTTTCCAAAAATCACTTTCCTCTTAAATTAATTAAATGCACAAATTAAATAATTTGTTATTTAATTAATTTCCCTCTTCCATTTAAATTTGAATTTTTAATTCAAATTGGCACATGTCTCCATATTTCTTCTAACCACCTCCAACTCACCTGCCACCTCACCATGTCTCACATGAAATTGAGTTTTTCTAATTTGTAAAAGAGATTTTTTACCAACTTGCAACAAATTTGAAACCATCTTGGACACATGGCTTCTTCTTTCATCTGATTCTCTTCAACACTTGGCAAGGTGTTCTCTTGAAGGGAACCATCTCCCTGATTCTCTCCAACCTATTTATGCTCAACCGTTGATGCCTCAAGATCATAATCTCGACCGTTCATCACTACCACATCATCTCAAGCTTGGAAAAATCTATAAATAGAGGGCATTTCTACAATGTTTGAGAGAGATTTGGAAGATAAACTTATGTTGGAGAAATTGAGAACAAATTGAGAGCAATTGAGAGTTTGCATTTTCATATAGTATAGGCATTATGAAATTTTTACTTTGGATTACTTTATTATTGTATTAGAATTTATTTTTTTCCATAGCATCACATTAGAATTACATCTACAATCATAGTATTCATCTTAGCATCATTTCAATTACAGAAGCATCTAATCGTAGGATCTTTCAACATTTAAGCATCAAAAATACAAAAATACAATGATGTAGGCATGTAGTTTGCATTGCACAACATCTTCTCATTTCTTAGGTTGTCATCTTTGTAGATTCATGTGCAACACTTTAATAGATCCGAGAGCATGAATTCCGAAGGTCCTTAAGACTAGAGAACCATGGAATGATTTGAAAGGATAGCTGTAGCAATTTAATTCTTTTATTTCTATTTATTTTATGTAATACATTGCATGGATGTGTGTGTTTAGTTTTATTAACTAATTTACTCTCATTGACACATTTTAGAACCACACATCTATTCCTAAAGGTATCCTAGAAAATTTTCTTGTTAAGGTTGATGGTTAGGAATATCTAGCTGAATTCCAGGGTATGTGCAGGATCATGATGGGCCAAAAAGTGGTGATATCTAAGTGATATAATGGCCCATGTGGCTGATGACTTTTTTATAAACCAAAATTGATGAAACGAAAAGGGTTTTTAAAGGAGATTCTCAGCTTTCCACCAATATAAATTATGCTTTACTTTGAATTTAATAAATTATTATTATTCATTTTCTATTTGAATTATAATTAATGTCTTGATTGATAGGCTGATTGAAAAACATCTATAGATTTCAAACGGTATCACATTTTTTGAATCCAAAACATGCATCACATTCTATGCTTCATATACTATAGATTAAAAAAAAAAAAATTGAATTTCATGAAGTTTTGACCAAGTTAAGGTGGTTAGACATACAAGTTTTTATATTTTTTAAAATTTGTAATAAAAAATTCATAATTAATTCTTTACTTGGAAAGAAATTACAAAATAATATGCATCACATCGGGACATGAGTCCCCTACTTATATCTAAAATATTATAAAAAAATATTATCATTTTATTGTGGTTAGGGTGGTCAAACAGACACCTACTTCTTATTTTTTCCCTAAAATTTAAGTACTACTACATTGAAATTTCAAATTTTCATCAAATGGATTTTTTTTTAAAAAATAAACCTAGTAGTTTAGAAACTACATTCAATTTTCTATAGATTCTATTCTTACATAATTTTGAAATAATATAGATAACTTATTCAAATTTTTATGTCAAGTTGCCTAACTCTGGTTTTCTAGATTTTATTGCGACTTAAGGGCCTGTTTTTTCCATGATGATCCTGCACATACCCTCCAAGTAATCCAATCTCTCATACCAAAGGATAGTTATTTGATAATATCGGGTAGATCATGGTTAGCTACAGTTGCAGCCAAGATTGACTGCAAGGCAGGAGGAATGACCATTTCACATGGTCCTAATAGAAAACACTTATTCCTATATCCTCGCCCTCAACTTGTTGAACATAACCAAGTTTGGGTTGATGAACTAGATGGTGCCAACAATCAAGAGAATCTAGCTTCACTTGCTATCGTAGTCATTAAACAACATGGTGAAGAGTTGGAAGATGAACTGGAAAACAAGATGAAAAATCTTATCATAGACTCAAGTGATGAAGAAATGTTAGAAGTGGAAGAGATTTTAGGGCATCCAATCAACATTGATCGCACTGAATTTGATTATACCAGCTTCATAGGGTTACCTTTTCCTCTGGCTAATATCATTCCAAAAATAGATCATTTCTTCAAAGATATTGCCAGACTCCATAGAACTATACCCCATAGTTGTCCTCTCAACACCTTAACCAGAGAAGTGCATACTATCACCTCCAACCACCCGAGAGTCAAAACCATCATGTTACTACCAGGAAAAACTTTAAATATTAGCAACTGGTTGATAGAATCAGAAGAGCTCAAATTTTTTAATGTTTTGGTAAATAGATCAAAAGCTTTCACTTGGAATTATACAGACATGAGAGGAATACACCCAAGTGTTTGTACCCATCACATCTATACTGAAGATGTTAGACCTGCTTGTCAACAACAATGAAGACTCAACCCTGCTTTGAAAGACATTATTAAAATGGAAATTGAGAAACTCTTGCAAGTATGATTCATCTATCCCATTTCTGACAAAAAATGGGTTTCGCCTTTGGTAGTTGTCCCAAAGAAAAATGGTAACTGGAGAGTGTGCATTGATTATAGGGAGCTTAACAAAGCTACCCATAGAGATTACTTTCCTTTACCTTTCTTGGACCAAGTCTTGGATAATTTAGCTAGAAGGAAGTATTTCTCATTCCTGGACAGATTCAGTGGATATAAGCAAATACAAGTAGCAATGGAAGGCCAGGACAAGACAAATTTTACTTTCCCCTAGGGAACAGTCACATATTGTGTCCTTCCTTTTGGGCTTTACAATGCTCTTACAAAATTTTAGAGAGCTATCTTGGCCATATTCACTGAGCTAGTGAATGATTGTGTGGAGGTCTACATGGACAACTTCACTATGTATGGTTCCACTTTTGATGAAGGACTTCAAAATTTGGACAAGGTATTGAAGTGATGTGAAGACCGTCATCTATCCCTGAGTCGCGGAAAATGTCTAATAATGGTAGAACAAGGGATAGTGTTGGGACACCACATTTCTGTTGAAGGGATAAAAGTGGATCCTCAGAAAATTGAGGTAATACAACAACTTGAGACTTTGAAGACTCAAACTGACATTAGAAGTTTCTTAGGACATGTTGGATACTACCAGAAATTTAGAGAAAAATTTAGCAAGATTGCACCCCCATGTCTTTGCTCCTCCAAAAGGATGTAGATTTTTCCTGTATAGTCGAATGCCAAACATCATTTGAGACCATTAAAGAGAAACTCATCTATGTTCTTGTCCTACATGGGCCTAATTGGAACCTTTCATTCCATATTTATGCAAATGCTTCCAATGATGCTATTGGAGCAGTATTAGGTCAAGAGGATGAGAATGGAGGGAAATATGTCATCTATTTCATTAGTAAGAATTTGACTCCCACTGAATGGAACAACACTACTACGGAGAAATAATTCTTAGTTGTGGTGCATGCAATTAATAAATTTCAACATTACATCACAGGTTACAAAGTGATTATGTTCATAGACCATTTAGCTATCAAGTACCTAATGAACAAACCTGCAGTAAATGGAAGAATAATCAGGTGGTTATTACTTCTACAAGAATTCAACTTGACCATCATTGACAAACCTAGGAAGTTCAATGTAGTTGCAGAATTATTATCTCAAATCAAACAAGACAATGGAGATTGTGCTCCTGTGCAAGATGAATTCCCAAATGAAAATTTGTTTTCCATTTTCGTAAAAACCCTTTGGTTTGTTGATATTGCCAACTATCTGGCTACTTCAGAGTTCCCACCAAACTTTACATCCAAACAAAATAAATGCCTAGTTCAAGAAAGTGCTCAATTCAAATGGATTAATGGAATTCTATTTCATTGTGGTCCTAATATGGTTTTATGATGTTGTTTCAGGTCAGATGAAACATACAGTATCATTAGAGCCTGCCATGATTATCCCTCTGGAGGCTATTACTCTACCAAGAGAATGTCCCATAAAATATTGGGTACTAGATATTACTGGCCCTCTATGCATAAAGATGTGAAGAGCTATGTTCATCGCTATGATGAATGCTAGAGAGTAGGAAGACCCACTGCATCCAATTAAATTCCTCTCCAACCGTAGGTAGCCCTTGAACCATTTTAAAAGTGGGGATTGGATTTTATCGGTCCTATAGACCCTTCTTCATAAGGCAAAGAATACATTTTGGTCTATACCGACTATCTGACTAAGTGGGAATAAGTCCAAGCCCTAAAAGTAGCTAGGGAAGAAAAAGTAGTTGGCTTCCTGTATAATAATATTTTTCTCAGATTTGGAGCCCCTAAAACAATTGTCACAGATCAAGAACCCCAATTTATGTCCAAAGTTCTGCTAGCTTTTACTGATCATTTCCAGGTAATCCATAAAAATTCATCACCCTATCACCCACAAGCAAATGGTCAAGTAGAATTCACCAACAGGGAACTTGAGAACATCTTAACAAAAATAATTTCATCAGGGAGAAGAGACTGGGCCAAATAATTACCTGAAGCCATTTGGGCCTACAATACAACCTAGAAATCAACCACTAGCTTCACTCCTTATGAGTTAGTTTTTGAAAGAAACCCCTTCTACCCATTGAATTTTAACTTCAAACTCTCATAATAGCAATGGAGTTAGGTTTAGATCTCAAACGAGCCCAAGTTGAGAGATTTTTACAACTTAGTGAATTGGATGAACTTTGGTTATAATTTTTTCACCAAACTGAGCTAATTCAACAACAATGAAAGGCCTAGCATGATAAACACATAAAAGAAAGAGAGTTCCACAATGTGGATTGGGAACTGTTATTCGATTATCAATATAAAGATCACCAAGGGAAACTAAGGACTCATTGGCTGGGTCCATATGAAATTTGTGAAGTGTTTTCAAATGGAGTAGTGCAACTTAAACCCATTGATGGTGACACTCAAACTCTCTTAGTCAACAGTCATCAATTACGAATCTACCACAAACCTGTCAATAAAGAGGAATTTATGAGAATGGTAGAAATGTAAGGATAAATCCAAGGCATTGACTCTACTATGGAAGATCCAATGTAGTTTTCATATTCTAAGTCTCAATCAGCTGAAAAAAAATAGAAAACTTTGCATGTGTATGTATTTTTAATCACTTCAGAGCATTTCTTTTAAATTTTTGATCATTTGGACTTGGCTAAAAAAATTTTTGGTCTTACAGGACTTTATTCTTAATCAAATACAAATTTTGGTGCATCTTGCTATGATGCTATGGAACTTGTTGGTTCAGTTGCTACAATGCTCTGAAACTTGTTCACTTGATTACTATGATGCTCTGGAACTTGTACGCCCAACTATTTCCATTCCCTGATTTATTCCTGCAGTTTGGCGCATCTTTCATGATGCTATGGAAAGTCTTAAGTCCAAAGTGCTTCATTTTGCTTCCTTCTTTTGATGGCATCTTTCAATGATGCTCCAAAAAAAAATTGTTGTATTCTGGTGGCATCTTTCGATGATGCTCCAAAAATTTTGTTGTTGCATTCCGGTGGCATCTTTCGGTGATGCTCCAAAAATTTTGTTCCTGCATTTTGACAGCATCTTTTTAGTGATGCTCCAGAATTTTACTTTTTCCTTCTGGCCACATCTTTCAATGATGCTCCAAAAATTTTCTTTTTCCTTCTAGTCACATCTTATGGCGATGCTCTATAACTTTTCCTTCTTCACTCCAGCTGCATCTTCCGGTGATGCTCCAATTTTTTTTTAATTCCTTTCCTCCATAAATGCCCTGATAGTTTCGATAACATACCCATGCTCATTATTAAATTTTTCATCACCTTCAAAATCCACACCCTTCAATGCCATATTTTAGCATAATAAATCAAAATTATTATGGCTACTTTCCACCATAATAACTACAACATTAAATAGCCATCCCATCTTCATTCATAATAAATTCACTGTCACCCCTCACTATCCCATTTGATGATACTGTTATGCCAGCATAGGTAAGAAATTTTCAAATTGATGATGGGACGTAAGGTATGTATAACTTTTATTTTAAGTAGGTAATTATTGTGAATAAAAATAAATAAATTGGAACGTTCCACCACCCCTTTCTAAACTTAGTAAATTATGTGGATTGTACGTTCGCTTGAGGTGTGGCAGTTCATGTGCTCTTTCCCATGCAAAGTAATAATGAAAGTACAATGCAACTAAATGCAACAATTAATTCATGTCCCATCAGTTGTGTCAAAGTATGAGTGGTTGAAAAGCTTATATTTTCTTTAATCTACATTATAGTTTTGTTTAAACAGTTATTCACCTTTTGAGTGCCATGGCATTCAACAAATATTAAGCAAAGTTAAGTGTAATAGATAGCATGGGAGGAGATAAGAAAAAATATGATCCAAATTCCATAGATAAATTATTGGCACTAAGTAACATTTCAAAACTATTTCAGAGGGTTGGGTGGCTTGAGTTTATCAAGAAATTTGAGGGGCACAACAAGCAACTAGTAAAAGAGTTTACAAAGAACCTCTCAGATGGGAATTCAATAGTGCGTGGAAATAAATTCAAGGTAAGCCCTCATGTCATTTATCATTTATCTAGTATTAGAAATGAGGGTGTAAAATTATCTGAAACTACAAATATTTCCTATCAAAGAATGCTAGAACTTTTCAGCAGGGAAGGGGAACCTCAACCTTTGCTTGTTGTTAATACCTAGGGGCAGAACAAGGGATTTCAAAGAATGTCAATTATAGAAACATGGATAATGACAGTTGCCTGGATTATTAAATATTTTATATGTGACCTATACAATGTGCTATTATAGTCAGTCCACCTTTTCGGCTACTCACTCATTTGCACCATGGTGCTAGAAACCCCAAATTTAGGGTTAACCTTCCTGCATTTCTTAGTGATTCTATTGTTAACATGATAGAAAGATCTAAAATTGGTTCAGGGCCGCTATAAAATCATGGCCTCATTCATTTAATTTTAAACATCATTTCCAAAGAAAAACGAAAGGGAAATGGCAAAAAAATCTTCAAAATTTTGAAAACCCTAAGCCTACAAGACATTTAGAAGAAGGTGAACCATTTGGTCTGGTGGCTCAAAATTTGAAAGAACCTTCTCCTGAACCTCAAAATACCAAAATAGTTCCTGATAATGAGGCATCAAAAATTCTATCAAACCCTCCATACCATGGGGAAAGACCAAGTCCACAAAATGTCTCAGAGGCTCTAGAAAAACAAGGAAATATAGACCTAGAAAATTTGGAAGACAAGAATGCTCATCCCCGTAAAAAGGGAAGGAGACCTAAAGTAGAAATGCATAGACCTTCCCCTTTGAGAAGAAGAAAATGATTGTGTTTTGAGATTAGTTGTGTTGTGGCTTGTGATCAGCTGCATGTCCCTAAAAAGAAGTGGTAGGATAGGAATTCCAATGAATCTATAGCACAATCATGTGAAAATATGGCCCAACCATGTGTAGAAACAACCTAGTTAAATGAATCTAGAAAGAAAGATGTCTCACTTGAGACAAGACAAGAAGAAACAAGAGAATAACTGCCAAAATATGTACTTATTGAGGATGATCCTGTGGATTCATTTTCTCCTTTTCACTAGCCAATAGAAACACAAGGAAGTGATATGATCCACCTAAGTGAAAAATTGTTTTCCCCAATTTCCAATGATGCAGAACTAGACCCACTAGAGGTACGTAATGAAGAAAATATGATTGATGATAATGCAGAAGTTTCCATTTCTCCTCTCCACTCTAATGTACAAATCGAAAGTTTTGATAACATTAAAAAAGAAATAGATAAGACGAAAATAGAAATTGTTCAATTAAGATTTAGCCTGCAGAAAAATGAAGAACAAATAAATCAGCAACAAGAGGAAATAGATGTACAAACTACAGTTTTGAAGGCTCAATTGGAGCGACAAGATAAAATTATTGGAGAATTGTATATTAAAGTGCAACAAAGTAATGAGAAAGGTAAACAATATTTGGAAAGTTTTTTTCTGAAAAAGACAAATATATTAAAGGTTTAACTAGTAACCTAGTGCAATCTCTTCAAGCATTTGCAGAAAATTAAGAAAAACAAAAAGATGAACTCAATGCAGCTTTGAGAAAAACTGTTGAACTAGAACAAGATTTGCAAGAAATCAAGATGAAGCCAAAAATGAAATCAAAAGAAGTACAGACTGGGCCAACCAAAATGGAATGGTTTTAGGTCCATATTCCCCCAATGTTGACTAAATGGATGGAGAGATGATATTTCTTAAAACAAGAAGGGATAGAAAATGCCAAATTTAAGAAGGAAATAATATTATTAAAAGAATCTTACGATAGGCTCTATCAGGCTAAAATGGATGCATACCAAATTGGAGAATTATTACTAGCCTATAGGAAACCATCTAGATTATATTCCATGTTTTAAAATGAACAACTGTTAAGATGGAAGTTGTTGAGAATTTCTTGCAATCCGCCTCATGATCCAAATGATGAACAATTTTTAAAGGCATTTAAAGAGGCAACACGTGTTCAAAAAAACTTGTTGTGTGAATTCTTTGTACATAATCTACTCTTAGAAAAACACATTGATCTGTTTGTCAATCTTTTTGTTGGAGAAGTACAACTTAAAGAATTCATGTCCACTATGCAAAATCTGATTCAGTGGCAGGAGAGAACTAAAGAATATTTGCAAGTGGAAAGAATTGTGGGACTTCAAATGTGATACCCCAATAGAAAAAAAATTGCCTTTAAAGCACAATTCAAAGGAATTAAGACCTATGAAGTTGTTAGGAGCAAATATGATGACAATATTCAGATTTTTTTAAGGATTTCAAAGCTCATGGGCCAAAGTTAATACACAGGGAATGGAGTTCCTATGAGGAGCGATATACCCCCTACCTATGTATCTTAAAAGGAGGGAAATTATTTCTCCCACTAATCTAAGATGGTCATACATAAGAGCTCAATAATTAACAAAAATACTACTACAGCTTAAAACTAAATGGATAGGGATGCGGTATAGACATCCCTTGATCCTTCAGACACCCCCTACAGTATTTTTTACTACAAAGAAAGATCCTAGAAACTTACATGCATGGCAGATGAGGGTTAATTTCCACAAGGGTTTTCTTAAAAATCTTGATCATTGGGATGAGGAAGTAGGGGACATGTATGATCTTAGTTCCAAGTTTGACGAACTCAATAGAAAAAGGGGTGTAGAGAGGCCGCAGAATAATCAAAGAGAACGAGGGCCTACTTAAGCTTAGGAAGGGGAGGGTGATGAGGTATAAATAACCTCATGATTATAATAAGCTAAATACCCTTCTTTTTTTCTACCAACCACTTTAGCCCTGCCAATTGTTTATTTTTAGGATTAATATTTGTCTACTTTTTATAAAATGATGTATAAGTCTTATTTCTTAAATTGGTTGAAATTAGGTGACTAACGTTGACATAATGTTATAGACTTTAAGTCATTGTACATGACATTATTCACAGCCAACACATGGAGTGGACTTGCGATTGAAGTTAAAAGCTTCGAAAGTCTAGGTGTCAGAAATGTAGGTGTGCATAGTAGAATGATTTATTTTAATGCTTTCTGTTAAAATTATATTTAAAACTTTACGACTCTACTCAGATCCTTTAATATATTTTATGCAATGGACATTGGTTAGTTGGTTTTTTTTTTTAAGAATTTTTCAATGGTGATCTTCCACCATCTGAAATTTAGGGTTTTATTAGCAGTATAGTATATATATGTAACCACCAAAAACAATACATATTGTTATGTTGTTATGATATACTTTGAATACCATTCAACTATGTTCTCTATGTTACACTATTATGATATGAACAAATAAATGTTGCCAATCTTATTCTGAGTCAATTGTTCTGAGAAATGAAAGTACCATGGATGGATTTATTTTGAGGATGCAAAAGTACGTGTGACTTGAGCTAAACATAGGAACTCCCGAGAGTTGGCCACTAGAGGGATCTTGTAGATTAGATAAGTATTTTTCCTGTTAATGTTGTTATTTCCATTTTGTATATGTTAAGTTTAGATGAATTTTATTTTGTGGAGAGCTCTGTTATGTTTTCCTGCAGGTCATAGTTTTGAGTTTACAATCTTTAAATTTTGTTTACTTTGAAATTATGGACACTCACTCCTGTTATTTATTACAAGTTGTTTGTACTTTCAATTAGTAGTTAGTCATTAGTTTTTAGTTGTCTTTATTTGAATTTCATATTTTAACTACAAGTTTTAATTCTTAGGTAATCTACATGCTTTCTAGAATAGGAATTTGAATGCTTTCTAGCTTAACAATTTCATGCTTTCTAGTTTTAACAATTTCATGCTTTCTAGTTTTAACAATTTTGTGTTGTCTAGTTTAATTCATGTTTTTAAAAGTTTAGATAATCTAGGAGAGATGGCCAAGATATACCCTATTTTATATACCTTTTGAACACTACCCGATCAACATAATTGATGTATCTTTAACTAAAGTGTTAGGACCTAATGACAACCTGTCAAGTGGCAGTCTCAGTACCTCTCATGCAATCTGTGTCATTTAGAAAGGGGGTATTTAACTTATAAGATCATGCCTAAATTTTGTTGAACCCTGAACCATTGAATCCAACCTCTAGATAGGCCTCAATTGGAGCATGATCAAACATGGAAGTTGGGAAAACTGAGACCAATCTTCCTTTCTCACCCGGTTTAAAGGAAAATAGATTTAAATATGCATATAATCTATCCAATCTTGAATAAATCATTTTATTATTGGTTTTAATATTACACCAAGTAAACAAGATATCTTTATTTTGTGCTTTATTTTTCTCTAGGGGATCTATAAGAAATAGAGACCTCTCCAATCTAGACCAAAAAATTAGTTCATTACCCTTCTAGAGACCCTCCTTACCCCTCACTTTTTCCTTTTTATACTCCAAAATATTAAAGTCTCCCACAATAACCCAAGGTACCTTAGGAATATTGTAATCCATCCAATTCCAAACTTCACTCCTTTCCTTATAATCATTGGATGCATATAGAGAACACAAACCAAAAGTTTTACCATTATTTTCTATTATAATCTAGACTAGTCTATTACAAGGAGATAGAATTCACTAAGTTATGTTATGAGTGCATATAGGTTTTACTAGAATTTCCACACCCCCTTTCCCTTTTTCAATAAAATTTTATAATACTTTTTTATTTTTCTCGATAATGTTTACGACACATTCCAATTGAAAACCTACAACTTTAACCTCTTGTAAGCACAAAAAAAATAGTTTTGGCCTATCTTTGTAAAATTCCTTAACAATGTACTTTCTATCTAGGGATTTAAATCCCTAGAAATTCCAACTGCTAATGTTAAATCTCATTATTTACCATGTGTAGGGGGACTTCTTGTACATCCTATCCAAACACTTGACAATCTTGTTAGTTGTATGATTTTTAACACTTTTATTACAATTATGTATCTCATCACTCCTACTTCTATCAATTTACTTTGTTTTCTTTTTATCATCTTTATTTTTAGGCTCTATAGTATTTGCAAGAATTAAATCACTTGTTGAGGCAAAAATGAAGGATTAATATAGCCCAAAATGATCTCCTTACTACCTAGAGTTGTATCAATTTTTGGGAAGGGTCTAAAGTGGAAAATTCTATCAGTCCTTGACAAGGCATGGAGAAGACTTATTTTCTCCTAAATTCATCTAATTTATCCTTAATTATTTTAAGAGCTATTTTTTGGGCATTCTTAGGTACTATCAAAGCTAAGCGCGAGTCTGACTTAGGGGTATTATGCAAATTCCTTTAACTTAATGGAGGCATAACTTTAATAACCATTATCTCACTATCAAAGAGGGATTCAGATAGAGAAAGTGGATTATCATCCATATCTCCTAACCCACTCTTTAATAGAAAGGGAGGAATTTTAGATTCTTTTTCCATATCCATTTAATCAATATCCTTAAACATTCCTTCATTACTACCATTGTTTACCTCAACTTCCATCTGTATTTCAACAACATTAAGAGACTTATCGGGGGAAGATAAGACCTTATTTTCATTACCAAATGAAACCAATTTCTCAACCGGGGAAATATTTCTTGAGATGCCTATTTTCTACACAAAAAAAATAGTTGAGATTACCCAAAAGTTTAATTTTTAAAACAACTAGGGTTTGACCAACTTGAATTTTAATAGCCTCAAGGATATAAATAGACAGGGACAAAGAGATTAAAACCTAATCATTTAGATCAGGGAGAGTAAACCTAGACTCTTAACCCTATAGAACATTCCCTAAAGGAGTAAGGAAGTTAGGAATAAACTTACATAGGTGGGGAGGGACATTTTTAACTTCAAGCCATTTGAGAGCCGAATTGGCTATTACCTCATCACATTTCTCCTCAAGGGACCACAAGATTTTCCTCAACATTGATTGAACTAGATTCTAATATTCCTTTTCTAGAACCCTCTCCTGCATCCCATACCTTTTCAAAAAAACCACAAAAAGTCCCTTTGAATAATTCTACAAAAAGAAACATAGATACCTAATTTTTGCCCCTAACATTGGCCAACCAGACATCGAAAAAATTTCTCGAAGGTGGAATTTTTTTGTCTAAACAAAAAAATAAGATAGAAAAGATTTTAATCCTATTTTCTTCATCTTCAAGGATTGTAGCATATCATGGTTAGGTGAAACTAAGATTACCTTGGCAAAGGAGGGAACCTTACCTTGTTCTCCTGGTCTAGGGTCCTATCCTTTGACAATTCCTCTTGATCCCACTATGACTACCCTGGACCCTAAGCATTCACCATTCTTCATGACTTGAAAAGAAGATAGAGTTGAGAGGCTTGCGCCCACAAAATCTGCACCCAAAGACTACTTGTACAAGGTTTTTCACTCAATGTCTCAGAATTTATAGTTTCTAATTATGGGGACTTAACACCATCTATCTCTTCTTCAAAATTCCCAATGCCTCCATTAATTCATCACCACCACTTTTTATTTACATAATGAAATGGTATTAGGGGATACTAATCCTATCCCTAGTGAACTAACAAATTCTTAATGTCACCACATTTTGGGAATAGTGAAAAGAACCCATGGGAAGGAAATAATACAATGAGTAGAATTATGAGTTCTAAATTTTCACAACAAAGCCCAATTAAACCAACACATAAGATATGAAGGAAAGACCATAGAATCAACCAATAAATCACCCAAACCTCCCCGAGAAACCCAAAATAGAGAATGAAGAGAATGGAGAGGACCAATCAAACCAAGTGCAACAATGATAACTAATATGCGCTTCACCAAAGTGAATGTAGAAGCTCCAAGGAGTTGCAATGGAAGATTACCATTCAAATTCCAAAGAGATCTTGCCTCACCTTACCATAATAAATTATATTTCACTTTAATTTACTAAAGAGTAACCAATTTAGAATAAAAATACATTATGAAAGGAAAATGATAAGAGCACAAGGAAGGGTGAAGAGAGCATCCTTGATTGGATGTTTTAAATACATGATTAGAAATTATTGTACAAACTAGTGCAAGAGATCATAGGGCTCAATTGTTAGATGCATGTACTCAAGTATAGAGTTGTGGAGTCATCTTGGCATATAAAATGAAAAGTGCTAGAAATAAAGAGAGATGTGGATACAAAAAAATTCTAAAACAATTGTGGATGCACCCATTTTTAATAGATATGTTAGAGTTTTATCCACATCCTTATGTCTTATGACCTTTATATTTTAGGACACATTGGCTATGTATATCCAAACAAATTATAAGAATACAATATTATTTTTCTTAAAAGATAAAAGCAACCTTCAATTATAGCCTAGTCAAAGGAAAAGGTTGGGACTACCTAGGATATTAACTTAGTCATGCCCCTACAAAGTGTTTCTCAACATTGTGTGGAATCATATAGAAGAAGTTGGGTATGTTTTGTTAACATTGTGTACTTTAGGTTAAATTTGTAATAAAAATTTAAAACCTATAAAAGACAAGGATATTTCTATCTTTTTTGGAGTATTTTTTGCATGGAATAAAAAATTAGTGGGATACAAAAGATGCCAAGGGGATATAGGACAAGGCACAAAATTTTTTTTTTAGGAAGAGAATATGTTTAGAATTTTAAATCTTTTGGTGTGATAATTAAACTATATATGAAATGATAAAATTAGTTTAATTATACAATTAAATAAATAGAAGCACTATTATGTAGAACACAAAAATTATGGCATAAAAAGGAGAAGGTAGAAAACCCTACAAGAATCATTAAAATGATAAAACTTACAACAATGTGTAGTGTCAAAAATTGTCACCCTTGACAATTTCACATTATGTATTGCTCCCCTTAATTTATTGGACCTGATTAAGCACCTAATTTCCTAAATTATGCATTTTAAGGCTTATTTTATCATTTTTGAGAAATTGCAAGCATAGAAAAAATTCATTTATTTAATGTTTTGGCCCCGATGCCTTAATCCTTGGAAACTAGGGTCAATATTGGGATGCCCATGGGTGTCTTTGTCCCTCTATTTTGTTAGGATCAAAATTAAAATATTTCAGTGTCAACATTTTAACATTTGAAATTCAAGTTGCAAATGTCAGCTATTAGGATCTAATTTGTGGGAAATTGAATAAATGCTTATAAGTACCTAGTTATTGCATCATTTTCAATCTATCTAGAAACAAGTGAACATAAAGAGCAAGTCAAGAGCGGTATTTTAGAGCTTTATTGCAGTAATTTAAGATCCAAGCATCATGTCAAATCCTATGTCAGTTTATGCATGTTTATGTTATCATTATTTGTGAAGGCTAACCCTTGTTGTAGGTCTCCAAGTGATTCAAGAATTCAAGCAAGAAAGATCCAATACCTTGAAGCACGATGTGCATAACTTTAGTCCTTCAAGGAAGCCATTGAAGGGTGTTGAGTTACAACACTTTGTTGATTCATCATTCCTTCCTATCATTTATTTTTCCTATCATTGGCATTTCCATTGTGGAAGTGGAAACACTAACATGGGGTTTGAATAAGGCAAGCCCCTAAATGCCACAACATTTCCTCTCTCTTTGAATGTGTAGATTCTAGGTTTGGAGAGGATTGAATGAAGTTTTAAGATCATTTATTCATAATTGCATTCAAATCCCTACACCTTTTCAATTCACGAAAACTCACCTACAAAATTATCCAACAATTATTTGACAAATTTGTAGGCGAGAATTGGGAGCTCAAATCCGACATTAGAGGACTAAGAAAGTAGATCCAAGACACCACTACAAGGATAGAGATTTCCTTGGTCACCTATGTTCTATTCTAATTGATACTAAATTTTTAAGACATGTACATAATATTCCACCCTTCTCAAATCTACCTACAAATCTCTATTACAGTTTGTCGATTGTCAGGATCTTGCAATTTTTATATTAGGGCACATAGTCTAACTAGGTTAATCAAGGAAAATCAATTCCAATCCATTTACAAGGATTAAAAAGATGAAGATCCAAGTATGATTGACTCACCTTCATGGTTGAAATTCAATCTAATCACCTTTTTTATTTGCATCCTAATGTACCCTTGAAAAAGGAGAAAATTAACCCTAGGTTCTATACATTAAACTTACAGTTTCATTTTTCTATATTATATTTTGATGAATTTGACATTTTGACATCATAAACCTTCTAAAATCTAAAGTAATCCAACCCTAGATCTAGGTTTAGCATTGCATTGTTTTGCATTGTCCATTTAGAGTTTCATTTTTGCATCATAAAATACATAAAAACTCAAAAAATTACATCTCACATTGCATCATAGGTTGTAATTGGATCAGTTTCAGTAATTTAGGTCAGATCTATATTCAAAATTACATTCATAATTGTTACTTTTTGTTCAAACATTGTTACACATTTTCATTTGAGTTATATTGTCATAAATTGAGCAAATTTTAGAAAAATACTTAGTTGCAAACCTATTTGCACATAGAAATAGAACCCTTAGACAACCTAATAAACATTCAATTTTTTAGTTTTCAAAAACCCTATCAAGGACATAGATGCCCTAGGGCGCCTCTATCCTCCTACACTTGGATCAACAAAATTTTGCACAATTCTTTGTCTTTGTGTCTTCAGTTTGTTCCTACTTGAAGATATCTAATTTTGAATTCTTAATTGCATTCATTTATACATCTTTCATATAGCTCAAAAGGTGAAAAAAGTGCATTGTTTAGTTTCAATGCATCAAAATTGTCATTTTTAGACTTTTGCATTTTATAATCAATCAATTGTGGCATCTTAGATCTAGAAATTATATTCAAATATATCATTTATTCATAAAAAAATCTTCAAATTAATGTCACACTTGCATTTTGAATCACATTGGCATAAAATGAGTAAATTTTGGGAAAAAATTCACTATCAGACCCTTCTGGAAGTAGACCTGAGATCCTTAAACAATATAACACAGTTAAATTTTGAAACTTGCAAAATGCTATGTAGGACATGGGGTCCATAGGGTGACTTAGTTCACTTATGGTGACTTAGTCCTACCATTTTGAGCTTAAATTCACTATGCAGAATCTTATCTCTGGTCTCTACCCAACTATGGCATTAGTTTTTGAATGTCAATCCTTTAACTATCTATTTTGCTAAAAAAATTGCTAGCTTGATCCATAGGGAATAATATCATGTTCTCATTGTAAAAAAAAATTGTTTTCATAATACATATTTTATTATCAGATCTTGTTAAGAATTTCAAGAAATTTTTTATACAAGCATGTGAAAATGGATTTATTTCTCCTTTTTTGTTATTTTTCATTGATCCCTCTGCCACTATCTCTCTTAATTTTTATATTATCTTGGTGCAAAATAATGAAATCATTGAAATTTTTCTTAATATCACTTTTTCTAATCTTCATTCATCTGCCAACGTATCTCCTACTTATGACAATGTTTTGGTGCAAGAGGATGTAATCATTGACAATCATGAGCATCATAATTGTTCTTCTCCCGATACCTCACTTACTTGTGAAGAAGGTATCTTGGTGTTAGAGGATCCAATCATTGATAATCATGAGGGTATTGTCTATTTCTCTCCCAATACCTCTCCTACATGGGAAGACATTGTGGCACAAGAGCATTAAATCATTGATACATTTATAGATTGCATAGATGAATATTCTAAGGTGACATTAGATTTCCTCTCAATAGAAGATCATCAACAAGTTAAATCCATTAATGTTATGAATGAAAAATTGGCTGTTAGATCTCCTTTGATTATTGGAACTCCTAAAACCCCTTTAATTATTGGACCTCCTAAATCACCTCTCATTATAGGATCTCCTAAATCTCATGGCCATATCCTAAGCTTTGTAAAACAACTTACTAGTAATCACATGTCAAAGAAACCAAGTTATCATATTGTTTCTCACACATATAACACTAGAAACAATAAGAAACCAAAGCAAACATCAACATCCATTCCATTTCCTCAACCATACCTCCCACCTACACCTAATATAGGGTAGCATAGTGGTAAATAATTTGATATTGTTGAGCAATTTTGTAACACTCCTGCTAAGATCTCTTTGTGGGATTTAATTCAAATATCTCTTGTTTACCATGGCATGCTTCAAAATGCTTTCCAAAAAGTTGTGATCCTTCCTAGTGTGCAACCAAATGATGTAGAAGCCTTAACTAAAGTTATGAATTTGACTAATGTGAATATTTTCTTTTATCAAAGTGAATTACCTACCTCAAAAACAAAAAATGAGGCTTTGATGGTAATGGTTGTTATTAACAAGGTTGGGATTAGGTGTATTCTTATTAACAATGGTTTGGCGCTTAATATTTGTAGTGTGAACCTTTTGGATAGAATTGGAGCAGATAAGACTAAAATTCAATTAGTTGATTTATCTATTCAAGGTTTTGATAATTTGGGAAAACAACCACTTGATGTGATAGCGTTGCCTATTAAAGTTGGTAAGGTTGTATTGCAAACTCCTATTTATATCACGGACCATGATCTTTCATATAATCTTCTCTTGGGTAGACCATGGATTCATGAGATGAAAGGTGTTCCTTCAACACTACATCGTTTAATGAAATACACTTACAACAACAAGGTTTATATGATAAAATCTGATCTATATATAAAAAAAAACATTATAAACTAAAATAGGAATGATGAATCCTCTCAACACATTAATACAAACTTCAAAAGTGAAACCTTTACAACTTGATGATGATCCTGATTTTCTTTCATCAGTGAAAAATTTACTAGATGATGATTGGGGATCATTAGATTTCACACCTACATTCATGGGGGAATACAAGATTACATAATCAAAAAAAAAAAAAAAGAGAAAGAATCTACAATGATACCAACACAATATATCATTGAAACATTGAAAACATCCACTACTTCTAAAAAGAATTAAAATATAAATTACACATCTACATATGATGAAAGTGATTATGAAAAACCACCTTCCTCGAAAGAAATGGAAGCCATTTATGGAATGGGTTACAACTTTTGAAACAATTTTTCTATAATGGAAAAAGATGTGGTTTAAAAGAACGAGACATTCTTGTCCCCATAGGGCTCAACACAAAAGAAGCAACAAGAGGTTTTGGTTATTGTGCTTGAAAAATAATGACAATATTAAAAATACCATCACTTTTAATCATACAAGAGACAAATATCATTAGTTGTTGCCCCTTGCCATGTAGTAGTTGCAGTATCATATAACATACTCACTACCATGTATGATGGTATAAAATAGGCTTTATGCAATAATATTTTATTTTGCAAGGAGCAACATATCTTCATCCATTTTGGGCTCATATTTTCCCCTAAACTTAGGGGCAAGGGGTTAGGTAGCCTTGTGTTAAGGTGTATTCCTTCTAGCAAGGGATCCCTTTATATCTCCTTAAAATTTTAGTGCAGCAAGTACACTAGCATTTTAAGGGGGGGCATATAGTCCCCCTCTCATTGTTTGCATAATAAATAGTACCTTTTAGTGATGATAGTATACATATCCTAGAAAGTGTGACCTTGTCAATGGAATTGTGCTCTTCTCGATCTATGATAGTGTCTACTTTTTGGTGATATTTGGCATGATTCCCTCTAAGAGTGTGACCTTTTCTTGGCATATGATGTTCCTTTTGGTAGAAATTCTTTGGCTAGTATTCTCTAAGGTATGAATTCTTCTATTCCATGACTATTCCTCTCTTGGTGGTGATGTCATGTGTGATATTCCCTAAGGTGTGACCTTTCATGTATTGAGAAAAACCTCTTTGTTGTTTTTGTAAATCACCTTTTATGGTGTTGTTGTTAATACACCTGTTGAGGTTTTGGCCTTATCTTGTCATCATTTTTATGCCTCCCTAGCTGATTTTGTGCACCTTCATAGGTGAGTTTGGAATTTTTTCTTCACTTTGTTCACATGCGTTGGACTTAGTGGTGTGTTGGCATTGGCATTTTCTCTTCACTTTGTTCATGTGCATTGAACTTAGTGTTGTGTTGGCATATCATCTTGATCATTTTTGTAGCACCTTATCAAATTTATCAGGGAGTATAAATCTTGGTATGGTTGTGAATGGGTGCACACCTAGTGAATAGCGGACTTCACTAGACCTAGTGTGTCTTCCATTTTACTACTATATCTTGGGGGTTGACCTAGTGAATATTAGACTTCACTAGCCCATGGTGCCTTCTGTTTGTGATTCACCTATAAAATATCAAAATTTTCTACTATGTGATTCATTAACACCTTAACATGGTCGTAAATCATAACACAACTTGCTTTCCAATAGAGCTATATGTATTTCATGAGTGTCTAGCATAACACAACTTCCTAGCTCCTTGTGAAACTCATCATATTGCATAGACACCTAGCATAGTGCAACTTGCTAGCTAGTAGATCCATATGACTCATGAGTGATGTGGCATAACACAAATTTCTAGTCCCCATGATAGAATTCCTTTATTTGATGGATGATGTTTGGTATTTGAGACAATTTAAGACTGAGGTCTCTTTACCTTACCGACTCAAATAATTTTAGTACTAACCTTGTGTTTTTTGTATGTCTTTTATGTGTTTTCTTCATGTTGACATTGTGTTTGCATCGTGTTTGTGTTCACTTTTTTTTCATCTACATGCTATGTAATGTCATGTATTTTCATCGTGTATGCTTTGTGTTTTCTGACATTTATGTTTATGTATGTTGTCTTGTTACATTTCATACATGTGTGTGCTCCTTTGTGCTTATGTTGTCTTTCCATGGGATCTTGGATCTTGGGGGATTGAGTTCTCCCCCTTGATCCTTAGTCATCCTATTTCTTCAAAACTTGGACAATCAAACCCCTCTTGACATAGATTTTCTACTTTAGTGTGATTCTAAGCATAAGTTCATACTCACTAAAGTGGGGGCTAAATGTAGTGTCAAAAATTGTCACCCTTGATAATTTTACACTATGTTTTTCTCCCCTTAATTTATTGGACCTGATTAAGAACCTAATTTCCTAAATTATGCATTTTGAGGCCTATTTTTACCATTTTTTGAGAAATTGCAAGCATAAAACAAATGTATTTATTTAATATTTCCCCCGATGCCTCAATCCCTGGAAAATAAGGCCAAGATTGGGATGCCCATGGGCAGCTCTGTCCTCCTATTTTATTGGGATCAAAATTCAAATATTTCGGTATCAAAATTTTAACATTTAAAATTAAAGTTGCAAATGTCGACTATCAAGATCTAATTTGTGATAAATTGAATAAATTCCTATAAATACCTAGTTATTGCATCATTTCAAATCTATCTAGCAACAAGTGAACATCAAGAGAAAGTCAAGAGTGATCAAGAGAAACATTTTATATCTTTATTGCATCAACTCAAGATCCAAGCATCATGTCAAATCCTATGTGATTTTATGCATGTTTATGTTATCATTGTTTGTGAAGGCTAACCCTTGTTGTAGCTCTCCAAGTAATTCAATCATTCAAGCAAGCAAGATCCAAGACCTTGAAGTGATTTGCATGATTTCAGTCCTTTAAGGAAGCCATTGAAGGGTGGTGAGTTGCAGCACTTTTTTGATTCATCATTCCTTCCTATCATTTTTTTTTCCTATCATTGATATTGTCATTGTGGAATTGAAAACACTAACATGGGGTTTGATTAAGGAAAGCCCCTAAATGCCACAACATTTTTTCTCTCTTTGAATGTGCAAATTTCAGGTTTGGAGATGATTGAAGGAAGTTTGAAGATCATTTATTCATAATTGCATTCAAAGCCCTACACCTTGTCAACTCACGAAAAATCGCCTACAAAATTATTCGACAATGATCTGATAAATTTGCAAGTAGGAATTGAGAGCTCAAATTCGACATTGGAGGACTATTGAAATAGATCCAGGACACCCCTACAAGGACAAAGATTCCCTTGGGCACCTATGTCCTCAATATTTTTCCCTTCATAGATTTTCCTATAGATCTCTATTATAATTTATCAATTATCAGGATCTTGCATTCTTTATATTAAGGCACATTGTTTAATTAGGTTAATCAATTCAATTCAATTCCAATCCATTTCAAATACTTAAAAAGATGCAAATCCATGTATGATTGGCTCACCTTCATGGTTCAAACTCAATCTAATCACCTTGTTGATTTGAATCCTAATGTACCCTTGAAAAAGAAGCAAATTAATCCTAGATTTTATACATTAAACTTAGGGTTCCCTTTTTCTATGTTACACAGAGTATAAACCATTATAGACTAAGAACATGTTTTTTTCACAATTCTTACATCCTTTCCACTCAATGACCTCACATTAAACCCCTCTTATACAATAATGGATATCAAAACTATTCTTACAATAATCAAATTTTCTTCTATACAATATCCCACATTAGAATTTGCTAAAATCTAGGGTGAGAGAGTTACACCCATTCAAAAAGTTACGATACCTTTCATTATTATTTACATAATAAAATAATAAATGTTAAAGAAAACTATTTTATATTAATTAATTAAATATATATAATTTATGATATACATATTTATTTAATATTTTTTACACCATATAGCTAGAGCCTTATAAATTTTATTTGAGGACCATTAATGTTAAATATGATCTACTAATAAAAATTATGCTCTAATCCCCCTCCTTAATGTTTATAGGGGTCACATGCTAGCAATTTTATTTAGAAAGAAAACAAAAATTTCCCCATTAGTAGAAGACATCTCTAATAGAAATAGAATAGGGATACAATATATGCCAATATAAAGATCGTGTATTATAAATTACATTATAAAATTTGTGTCATAACTTAAAATCTAGTATTCTCAACAATGCTCATAAATATGTCTTATAAATTTTATTAGAGCCTAGGCCTCCTCAAAATATCCTTCCATCTAGGTGTTTTACATAATTCCCATATATATTACTCATAATTCAATGCTATGAGGTCTTCCAAGTGCCAAGTTGAGTCTCATGTAATAAAATAATTTACAATTGGAAGAAGAAACATAGAGAAAGAAATTACATAATTCTCTTATAGGTCTTATATAGAGTACAATAGTTGACCTCTAGGAGGTGTTATTGTCATGCACGCTCTCCTTCAATGGTAAATCCTTGAGGTCCAACATTATTTTAAATGTAGAAAGTATTACATTATATATAGTTTTGTAAATGTGGATAATAAGATTCAATCCTTGATTTTCATGACCACTCATGACTATTGGGATTAATATTAGGTCTCCACAACTATAACATAGAATATAATATCCATATAATCATTAGTTTGATAGAACTAGTGAGTAATTTTCACCATTGAGAACTTCTCTCAAATAAAGTTTACATGGACTTCAATGTGTTTTATTCTTTGATGTTGAACAAGATTCTTGGAAAGAGTAATATAACTTTGGTTATCACACAATAAGGTGTTACTTTCATTGGTATTTAATGAAACTCATCCAATAATCCCTTCAACTACACATATAGATTATGGTGAACTTAGGTTTGGGTTGTTGTTTCTTCTTATGACTTTTTGTTCCTCCGTGTTCTAAAACATGTAATTATCTTGGCACTTATCTAAAATACATCCATTTTTATTTTTATTAGTAATACAATATTTTCCTAAGAAATAAAAAATCCAAATATAAAGCAAGCTCAAATCCAATAAGGAAAGAACTATTGAGATGGTGGCATATGTTGATAGAGATTTTATTTTCCACTCCAAAGTGAGGAATAAAGGGAGAGAAAGTGTTGGAGCAATATGTCACACCCTTGAGAGAAGTACTCCCTATAAGTAATTATAGTGAACCGAGACTCCATAAAGAGTGCAACCTCTATATCTATTCCAAACAAGATCTTCTACCATTATTGTTTCTAGTAAAATAAGAGTTGTGAAGTTGACTATATTAGAATATTTATCTATTGTCATTGTGTGATAAGGATAACCATTATGTGGTCATGCATTAAAGGAGGAATGAGATCTTTGCTAGATACTCAATTAAACAGTATAAACTCAGCTCTAATGGAATACACATCTATAAGTGAATGAGACAAGAATTGCTTGGATGAAATCTACATTTAAGAAGCATTCATTAATTACTGGTTATTATTTTTCTTTCAATTTCTTATGCTTTATTCTATTAACCTTGTAAACTCCAAGGGTCAATATAACAAATGTTGGTATACATCACTCATTGAAACTAGGTTTACTATTAGCTAAATCACAAGTGAAATGTTCCAACTAAGCACATATTTAAATAGGAGAAACCTTCTACTTGTATTCATAAGCAACATGGCAACTAAATTAAACATAATCTAAAATTTAATGTCTTCTAAGTAATCCCCTAAGAAGAGATATTGCAAGGGGAAACACTAAGATCTTCACAACTCCCCACTATCAATTTTGTGTGTTTTTTATGAGGTAACTATATATTTCAATATTAATTTAGTAATTATATCTATGCAATATAATATCATTAAAAAGGATTTAAAGATAAAAATTCTTGACATATTTCTTTTGCAAATCTAAAATCATCCTTAGTAAAAATCTCAAAAAATCTTTATTTGAAATGATATAAAAGAGATAATATAGAAAGTGCCAAAGCTATTAAGCTAAGGTTTTTTAAACGCACTTTCACTAATATATATATATAATAAAAACTCAAACACAGATCTCATAACCTTAATTGTTATTTTACCAGTAACTTTTTCTAACTTTTTTTTATTATTTGATATTGAAAATGAAGAGGAAATATTCTCAATCTAATCAAATTTAAAACCCTAAAAATCAAATCATTATGTTTGATGAGATACAAACCTCTGTTTCTTTGATTTGTTTATGAATGGAGTAGACCTCATAGAAACTTTAATTAGCATCGAGTAGTGATATGCTTAAGAAACTTATGTAATTAAAAAACAAAAATTGATATGAAGTGCACTTTAGATCTCTTGCAAAACAAATCATAATGCTCAATTTCCTAGCAATTGTAGATGCTTACATCCTTATCAAAGACAGCATTTTATTCATATCTTGCAATCATTCCACTAAGGCACTGACAGTCCTTCCAGACTTGCATTCTTCATAATTGGCAGGTCCCACCGCAGATTATAATAATTTAGAATTCTGTATCTGAATGAAGTTCAGACGATGAGATGCACCACTGGAGATTTTTTAGTGTGCAAACCACATTACAAATCGCTACCAAATATTCCTGGTGTTAGACAAATACAGCCAATACAATGTACCTTGAAAAGTTAAAAACTTGACGCATATTCCACTCTCATATATACAAAGAGGCCATATTCACATTCTAGTTTGAATGTTGTATGCAGAATAATGTTGTTTGGTATACAGATGTTTCATTGTTTTGGGGAATTTGTTTTGGAATTATTGGGTTGATTCTCCTCTTTTTTTTTCACTGTTTTTTTTGTTTTTGTAATACAATTTTGATTAACAGAAAAAAGAGAGGTCATATGTACATTTAGTAGACGTGTTCTTTGTCTTAAAATATACAATCAAAAGACGGCCTATGATGGATATACAAATTGAATACAACGGATATACACAAATATGTGCATTTTATGGACAAGTCTAGAACTCAATAGTAATATTGTTCTATGAAACCACTATCATATATGTACATATTCACGAATATTTGCAATGCATCCTTCATACATTTATATTTGGCATAAGCTAAAAAGCAAACCTTCGAAAGTCAATTTCTAGTGGCTTGTTTGGATATTCATACTATATAATGCACTTAAAAAAGCCTTATCTAGTGCAAATATCATGTAAAGTCGCTCACTTAATAAATATTTTAAAATTAATTTTAAAGTTTTTTATAATCTTAATTAAAAATGGCTATTAAACTTTTTGTATCTCAAGTTTTCATTTAAGATATTAACAAATAAAATTAGGTGAAAAAAATGGTGTTACAAATGTGACACTAAATATGTCATATTGGACTCATGCATGTACAAGATTCAACAACACACTTGATATGCATGTTGATGCACTACACATGGTCACACATGCAAAAGACTTACTATACCATAGACCAAAATTACCATGACTAACTCAAACAACTTGACATTTGGCGGAGAGTTGGTGTTCCCACATTAACGTATAAACTCTTGCAACTTGCTTATCAAGATGCACTCTTGATAAGATGTGTGCATGTTTAAGGAATGGATGTGTGTATGGTTAGGATTTTTGGGATGATGGTTTTGAAGGTTTTAAACTTTTGGACTATTTTTATTTTGGGACAATGGTTTATAGAGAACTAAGGGGATGGTGTTGGATGGAAATCAATGTTTTTTTCAAGTAAATCTAGATCTTTGTGATTTAGGGGATGATGGGATTTTGTTATTTCTTACTTAGGATAGGAAAGCTCCTCAACAAAATCAAATAAGAATTTTGGATACCACTAACTTAGGATTCGCCGAAGTCCTAAACTAATTTATCCAATTTTCATAAGGGATAACTTAACATAATACTTGAGATAAGAAAGTTCTCAAGGAATGTGTAAGCTAGAGATGATGGATTAAAGATCTAGATTTTACTCTTAGACAAGTTTGACTTTATTTTCTAGATGATAGTTTTGATTTTGTTTGAAGGTAATTGAAGATGGATGTGTAAGTTGAATGAGAAAGAATGAATTGAATATTAAGGAATTATCTTAGTCCTAAGTCCAAAATGGAGGGAAAATGGTTATATCTATCACTAAAGTGACAAAGTGAAAGTTTGATTTTTTTTAAGTGAAGTGATAAAGTGATGAAAGGTTATGGGATGTCTAATCTAGGTCCAAATTAAGCAAGTTTGGTGAAAAATCAGAGTGAAGTGGATATGGGGATGTTTAGAAGGGTATATGGTCAATGAGGGTGATAAGGTTAATTATTTTTTGGTTAATAGAAGTGGAAATTGTTTGGGTGTTCAAATGGTTTGATGGGTGTCTTAAGTCTATCTAAGATTACATGTTCCAAAATTTGGGTCAAGATGGTTCAACATATCGAAATGAGAGGTATAATTGGTTAATTTCATGAAAAAACACAAGTCATAAGCATTGAAAAACAAAAGCATTGATCAAAAAGTAAAAAGTGTTAAAATTATAGGTGTTGAAAATAGAGTGGAAGCACTAAAATATTGTAGGTGCTAAAATACAAGTCAAATGCACTAAAAGAGTTCAATTTATAAAAGATAGGTTAAAAGAACTAATCAATATAAGCACTGATCAACAAGTCAAAATTGTTGAACTAGGAAGTTTGATTACTTGAACAATATGGATAGATATTTTATAAAGAATAAGATGCAATGGTTGACTTAACTATTTAGGGTTGAAGGATGAATGGCTTTTACTAGTTTCAAAGATGAAAACATGCCAAGCACAAGAACATGTTTTACCTAGACTTATTTAAGTGGGTTTGACTCTTTGTGTGGGTTCACAATGGAAATTAATGTATTGATACTATTGACATGTGAGGTATAGATAAGGATAATCAAGTACATGATAAATATCTTACCAAAGGTAGCTAAAGGCTTTACCTTGTTTAGTTTCATTTCAATACATAGATGTACTCATGAGTAACTTTAGGGGGAAATACACTTCTCTTGAACCATACTAAAAAAATTAAGGTATTAGGGTTCTATTTACAAGATATTTAGGGGAATTTGATTGGCACTAGCCCATCTAAATGTATGGGTAGAGAGAAATAGACTTAAAGCATCCCTTCACCTTATGTTATGAATCACCAAGGGCCCCAAGGATTTAATAAATATGACATGACTAGATTGAGGTACAACTTATGTTCTCCCCCTTTATATACCCCACTAAAAAGTATGGTTGAGGTTGTCCCTTGGGTGGAAAAATCCCCACGAAAGCCTCTGAATGGGAAAGGTAATGTCAAGGGTTTTTCGTCACCCAAGATCACATGAAATATAATCCCTAGGAGAGAAAACACACACAAACACACCTTGGGTCTTAAATAAAATAAATAAGGAGAATGTAATACTTTTGATCCTTAAGATCACACTAGGCATAAGGGGAGAACATATGTATACATCTGGACACAAACATGAAAAACAAGTAAACTAACCTTCTAACTACTTTAATGCCTAAATAATGGAAAACATCCAGTCTTTGTCTAGTGAACCTACAAGCAATTTGTTAGTATTTTTGGTTTTATGGCTTTGACTATCATAATAAAACCTACACCACTTAGTTATTTGCCAAATCAAACAAAGGGTTAGTCAAAATTTTGGAAACCAAAATTATAAAATGCAAAATAATGAAAGCACTAAAAGACATAATGTTGGTGATAAATCGTGCAAGTGCTAAAGCATAAAGGGCTAGTGTGTTGAATAGTAAAAGTGTTGATCAATGAAATTTCTACTCTAAATTGAACTGATAAAAAATAGAAAATAAGAATATATACCTTTCTGTAGAGTTGTTAATCCACAAGTCACAAGTGCTAATATGCACAAAAATAAAAATTTAGTAATTTCTTGCACAAATGAAGAGAAAATATAGAAATAGAGGGTGAAAATGATTAAAACAATAGGAAATAGATTCATGGAAAATTAAAAAAATGACAGAAATAGGATAAAATAAAAGGAAAATAGAAGAGAAGGTGAAAGAATGAATCCACAAGTCATAATTGCTACACAAATAAGCCTTTCAATAAATTGTTAAATAGAGTGTTAAAATATAGAAAATAAAAAATAAAAAATACCACAACCATAGACAAGGTCAAAAACCTACATCAAAATATGAGAAATAAATTGAAAAAGATATTATTAAGTGTAAGTATTAATATGCAATGTTCAAGTTCTAAAGTATCCACAAAATCATCCTTCTTGAGGTAGAAGCACTAAAATACTAGTCACAAACACTATTCTAAAGCCTGGGACATAAAAACTACAAGTAAAACTCAAATAGTTCATTAGTTTTAGGGAGGTGGGTCCCATTGAGTTTGACAAAATAAATACAAGGAAAATAAAATAAGGAAAACACACAAAGAAAAAGCACACAAACTAAATCTTAACCATAAACTCCACCTTGCTCCTTGGATTGAGTTGAAGTGAAGTGCAACCTCTTCCACTTTATTATCTCTCAAATATAGATTTGAATAACAATGGATTTGTATGTTGGTTGTACAAGAATCATACATGCATAATATGGTTGTGATGATGATTTTTACTGGAAAATCAATAGCATAATATTGTAGCCAATTAACTACTTTTGGATTGAAGTACAAGGCTTCAATTTATAGATTTTTAATGGCCAAAATGGAGGGTTGAGATGCATTGCACGAGATGGAGGAAAAATATTGAATGAGGTTGGAGGCTTAACCTTGTGGCATGTGTCAAGAGATGGAGTCTCATTAAAATGATATGTGGCATGGGAAAGAGGGCTAGGTGTTCTCCCACATGTGTGAGCACACATTGGAAAGCACATGATTTTGACAAGTGGAGATGAGGTGGAAATCTTAAGAGGATAAAAACCAAGCAGTGTGACATGTGAGAGAAAGAGGAAAGTGTAGGGTGACTACATATGTGTGGGATATTCCCACACATGTGTGAGAAACCAATGAAAGGGGTTCTCAAAAGATGAGGTGGAGGGGGATGGTGACCCATGCATGCTCACACATGTGTGAGTATTAAAGAGGGTTAGGGACACTTGTCACATGATGAAAAGTTTGGAGATTTGGTTTAATCTTTAAGTGAGGAAATTTTAAATGATGATTAGTGAGGAATTAAGTAATTATTCATGTATTAATAAATCAATCAATTTTAGAAGAATTAACATTGAGTAGGGGCTATAGTTTCTTTTTTTAAAGGAGGGGTTAAAATTTGTTCAAACAAGAAGAAATACAAAGCATGGGCATCAAACAACCCTATCAAGATCCAATAAATGATCTAACTATTGAGACAAACCCAGAGGTAATTGACCCTTATCCACAATATTCCATTTTTGCATTTGATCAAAATCCCATTTGGTCAGACAATCCACAACACCGTTCCACTCCCTAGGGATATGAGTGAAAGTAACAGAATCCAAAGTATCACACAAATTAAGAATCTGATTAACCACCAAGACTAACTTCCAACTGACATCCTCATAATGTTGACGAGCCAACAAATGCACCACCACCAACGAATTTGATTCACAAATGAGCCTGCTCCATCCAAGGGCACAAGAACGCTCCACAACATATAAAATAGCCAAGCCTCCATCAAATTATTAGTATGATGACCTTTATAAACCAAAAAAAAAAAAATTGAACAGTCCTCGAGCTATCTCTACCAATTCCACCAATGCCAGCAGGACTAGGGTTTCCCCATGAAGACCCATCCATGTTGATTTTTAGACTGTCTTAATTAAATTAGTCAATATTTAGAGAAGAGGGAAACGTAATAAATCATATATAGTTTATTTATTGATTGGGATAGATAATAACTAGTTGTCTAATTAAATAATTAATTAATTATGGGAAATTAGAAGGTTGTAAATTACAAGAAATCATTAATCAAATATTTTTCTAATTAATTATATAGTAAGAGGTCAATTTTGAAGTGTCTACACATATTTTGATGCCTCAAATTCTAAATTTACAAATAAATAAGCGTTTGAAAATTTATCTTTCTTATAGTATCTATCTTACTAGACATCTCCCTTCATCTCAACTATGTTATCAATTGAAGAACAAGATGAAAGGTGGAAAAGAGTTCCCTAAATATTAGAGATAAATTTTAACCTTTCTACTAATTAAAATTAAAAAATAATATTACTTTCCTTATGAAAAGAGGTGCAAAATATAGAATAAAATTAATCCAATTAATAATTTCACTTCAATTTACTAAAATGTAACTGATTTATAATAAACATACATTATGAAAGGAAAGTGATAAGAACATTGAGGAAGGGTGAATAGAGAATCCTTGATTGGATGTTTTAAAGAGTACATGATTACAAAAATGTTATGTGAACTAGTATAAAAGGTCATAGAGATCAACTATCATATGCATGTGCACAAGTATAGAGTTGTGAATTCATCTTGGCATACAAAATGAAAAGTGTTAGAAACAAAGAGAGATGTGGATATGGATAATTCTATAACAATTGTGGCTACACCCCTTTTTGATGAAGATGTTAAAGTTGTATTCACATCCTTATTCCTTATGACCTTTAGATTTTAGGAGAAATTTGTTTGATTTTAGGAACAATTATACCTTGGACTATGGATATCCAAAATGTTTGTAAGAATAAAATATGATTCATCTAAAAGTAGAAAAGTAACCTAGAATTGTAGCTTGGTCAAAGGAAAAGGTTGGGACTACCTAGGATCCTACCTTAGTCATGCCCCTACATGGTGTTTTACAACCTTGGGTGTAATCATATAGAAGAATTTGGGCATGTGCTCTTAACTTGGTGTACTTTATGTTAGGTTTGTAGTAAAAAATTTAAAACCTATAAAAGACATAAGGGGATTTCTATCATTTGTGGAGTATTTTTTGCATGGATTAAAAAATTAGTGGAATACAAAGAGATGCCAAGGGAATATAGAAAAAGACCCAACATTTAGTTTTTAGGAAGAGAATATTTTTGGAATTTTGAATATTTTGGTGTGGTAATTAAATTATACTATGAACTAAATAGAAGAATCATTATGTAAAACACAAAAATTATGGAATAAAAATTATAAGTAGAAAACCTACAAGAATCATTAAAAATATATTTAACCTACAATAATGTATAAACCATCATAGACTAAGAACAAATGGATTTAACAATTCTTACCTCATTTCCCCTCAATGACCTCACATTAAACTCCTCTCATACAATAATGAAGATAAAATTTACTATTCTTAAAATAATCAATCTTTCTTCTATGTAATAACCCACAATAGAATTTGCTAAAATATAGGGTGAGAGAGTTACACCCATTCAAGAATTTATGATACCTTTCATTAGTATTTAAGTAATAAACTAGTAAATATTAAAGAAAACTATTTTATATTAATTAATTAATTATATAATTTATGATATACATATTTATTTAATAAGGTTTTCACCCTATAGATAGAGCCTTTATAAATTTTATTTGAGAACCATTAATGTTGAATATGATTTCCTAATAAAAATTGTGCTCTAATACTCCTCGTTAATGTTTGTAGGGGTCACATGCTAGCAATTTCCTTTAGAAAGAAAACACAAGGTTCTCGATTAGCACAAGACATCTCTAATATCTAAATATAATAGGGATAAGCTATATTCTAATATAAAGATAACATATTATAGATTACATTATAAAATTCTTGTCATAATTTAAAGTCTTGTATTCTTAATGATGCTCATAGAGAGGTATTATAAAGTTTCTTATTATAGCCTAGGACTCCTCAAAATAGACTTCCATCTAGGTGTTCTACATAATTCTCTTATATCTTACATATAATTTAATGTTATGAGGTCTTCCAAGTGCCAAGTTAAGTCTCATGTAATAAAATAATTTACAATTAGAATAAGAAACATAGAGAAAGAGATTGCATAATTCACATTATGTCTTATATATAGTGCAATATTTGACCTCTAGGAGGTGTCATTTTCTTGCACACTCCCCTTCATTGGTAACTCCTTGAGGCCCAACATTATTTTAAACATAAAAAGGTATTACATTATATAGTTTCTTAAATGTGGCTAACAAGATTCAATCCTAGATTTTCATGACCAGTAGTGATTGTTGGGATTAATCCAAGATCTCTACTACTATAAAATAGAATATAAGAACCATCTAATCATTAGTCTGGTAGAACTAGAGAGTAATTTTTACCATTGAGAAATTTTTCAAAAGAAGTGCACATGGACTCCAATGTATTTAGTTCTTTGATGTTGAACAAGATTCTTGGCAAGAGTAATATAACTTTGGTTATCACATAATAAGTTGTTACTTTCATTGGTATTCATATGAAACTCATCAAATAACTCCTTCAACCACATATACATTATGGTGGCCTTAGGTTTGGGTTGTTTCTTCTTCTAATGATGTTTTGTTCCTCCATGCTCTACATGTAATTATCTTGGCATTTATCCAAAATACATCCATTTTTATTTTTATTAGTAATACAATTTTTTCCTAAGAAATAAAAAAGCCAAAAATAAAGAAACCTCAAATCCAATAAGGAAATAACCATAGAGATGGTGTCATATGTTGATAGAAAAATTATTTTCCACTCCAAAGTGAGGAATAAAGGGAGAGAAAATGTTGGAGCAATGTGTCACACTCTTGAGAAAATCATTCCCTATAAGTAATTATAGTGAACCAAGACTCCATAAACCATACAACCTATATATCTATTGCAAGCACATGATCTTCTACCATTATTGTTTCCAATATAATAAGATTTATGAACTTGATTATATTATAATAGTTATTTATTGCCATTATGTGATAAGGATAACCATTATGTGGCCATACATAAAGGAGGAATTACATCTTTATCAGATACTTCATTAAACAATATAAGATCATCTATAATGGAATACAAGTCTATAAGTGAATGAGACGATAATGGATTGGACGAAATCTACATTTAAGAAGCATTCATTAGTCATGTATTATTAATTTTCTTTCAATTTCTTATGCTCTATTCTATTAACCTTGTAAATTCCAAGGGTTAGTATAATAAATGTTTGTGTACATCATTCATTAAAAGTTCTATATTTTCTATTTGCAAAATCACAAGTGAAATGTTCCAATTAAGCACATGTTTAAATAGGAGCAAACTTCTACTTGTATTCATAAGCAACATGACAACTAAAATAAACATAATCTAAAATTTAATGCCTTCTAAATAATCTCCTAAGAAGAGAGATTACAAAGGGAAAACACTAAGATCTTCATAACTCCCCACTATCAATTTTGTGTGTTTCTTATGAGATAACTATCTATTTCAATATCGATTTAGTAATTATAGATATGCATTATAATATCATTATAGAGATATAAAGATATAAAATTCCAACATATTTCATTTGTAAATAAAAAATTATCTTTAACAAAAATAAAAATAAAAAGTCCTTATTGGAAGTGATATAAAAGAGATAAGAAGATAGATAGTGTCAAATCTATTAAGCTAAGATTTCTTAAACACGCATTCAATGTAATATATACACATAGATTATGTTATAAAAACTCAAACACAGATCTCACAATCTTAGTTGTCATTTTACCACTAGCCCATTAAAACAAGTTGTCCCAAAGACAAGTTGTTTCATTGTGATATACTTGTATATGCTCACATCCTTATCAAGGACAGCATTTTATTCATATCTTTCAATCATTCCACTAAGGGACTGACAGTCCTTCCCTACTTGCATTCTTCATAATTGGCAGGTCCCATCGCAGATCATGATAATTTAGAATTCTGTATCTGCATGAAGTTCAGACGATGAGATGCACAAAGGTACCACTGGCTATTTGTACAGCATCAAAGATTTTTTAGTATGCAAGACACATTACAAATCGCTACCAAATATTCCTGGTGTTCGACAATTACAGCCAATACAATGTACCTGGGTACTCAATCTGTTCATTAAAAGTCATGAAAATATAGAACACGTCCAGGGAATTGACAAGTTTTACGTGCCATATTGAAAATGGTTCACCTTGAAAACTTAAAAACTTGACGCATATTCCACTCTCATATATACAAAGAAGCCATATTCACATTCCAGTTTGAATGTTGTATGTAGAATAATGTTGTTTGGTATACAGATGTTTCATTGTTTTGGGGAATTTGTTTTGGAATTATTGGGTTGATTCTTTTCAGTTTTTTTGGACTGCCTTCTTTTGGTTTAGTAATACAATTTTGATAAAAAAAAAAAAAAAAAGAGTCATATTTACATTTAGTATATGTGTTATTTGTCTTAAAATATAACAATCAAAAGACAATCTATGATGGATATACACATTGAATATAATGGATATACACAAATATGTGCATTTTATGGATCAGGTTTAGAACTCAATAGTAATATTGTTTTATGAAACCGCTATCATATATGGGCATACTCACAAATATTTGCAATACATCCTCCATACACTCATGTATTTGACATAAGCTAAAAATCAAACCTTCGAAAGACAATTTCTAGTGGCTTGTTTGGATACTCATACTATATAATGTATTGAAAAAGCCTTATTTAATACAAATTTCGTGTAAAGTTGCTCACTTAATAAATATTTTAAAATTAATTCTAAAGATTTTTACAAGCTTAATTAAAAATGGCTATTAAATTTTTTTGTATCTCAAGTTTTCATCTAAGATTTTAACAAATAAAATCAAGTGAATTTTATCGAGCAAAAAATATTCAAGTGATTTTTATTTTTTTGTGTATTAAAAATGTGATACTATATACGTCACATTGGACTCCTACACATACAAGATGCAACAACACAATACAACAACACACTTGACATGCATGTTGATGCACTACACATGGTCACACATGAAAAAGACTTACTCTACCATAAAAGAAAAATCACCATGACTAACTCAAAAAATGACATTTGGTGGAGAGTTGAAGTTCCTATGTTAACTTAAAAACTCTTGGAGCTTGCTTATCAAAACACTCTCTTAGCATCTTAGGATTTGGGGAAATAAATACAATCTACACTAGCTCAAACTTAGAACCTAAAAATCACAACCTTAGACTTTAGGATCTAACAAGCACAATCTGAAACTTCAAGGAATGTAATATTCTTAATTTATTAACCACAAAAGTGACTAAGATGGTCTCATATTAGTACAAGCATTGTACCCTTGCTAGTGGCATACATTAAACCACTTTTAATAAGAAAAAGTTAATTGAATATTGGAGAATCCAATAGATTACTCTCTTCATGTGGAAGAAGAATATCATGAATGATAGTGGTATGATTGTGTAAGGTGGAGATTGCATGACCTAGTTCACTCAACTCACAAGGAAGGAGTGGATGGTGGTAAAATCTAGTGTTGGTTGGATTTGGGATGGTTGAGGTGTTTGAGTATTCTCTTATAAATCATCAGTGTGTTATTTTTTTAATTCTAGCATCAATTAGTTTGATAAGCTCATATAATAAAATGAGTTCTCTTATATGGAACTCTTTGCTTATGTACCTTCTCTCATTAGTTCCTTGAATCTACCTAAAAATAAAAATTGCTCTTGGTTAAGTATTTCTTGAATTAGTAGGTTTGTTTTAATGTCATCCAGAACTACCTCAATCTAGTCTTCCCTAATCTCTGGACACATTTGACATGAAAATCTAAGTGAGATAGGAAACTCAAGGGAGGGATTAGTTTTGACACACTTGTGTGATTGCTTGCTTGATTTAATGTTTCTTGAATGCCTTGTGATGATATTGAGGGATTTTATCCTCTTGTTTTGTAATTTCAAAAGCAAACATTTAACTAGATGTGCTAATCTAAACACATCTAGAAAACAATCTATTTTATCTTTTATTTGTAATTTTTGAAACAATTTAATATGAACTTTAAAACTATTTACTTCTATATGACTTCCATGCAATATATGATATATTTTTTGATTTTTTGATTTTGCAGGAATTATTAGAAAAAAAAAGAAGCTTCTTAATCTACTAAAACTAAAAATAATCATTTAGATTTAACAACTATACTAAACTAACTAAGAAGAAACAATTGATTAATACATTCCTTAAGAAATTTTGAATGACCTAATTACTACTAATGCTATTAAATAAATAAAGCTTCAAATGAAATTATTTCAAAACTCAGAAACACAGTTGAAGATTTGAAGCTTCTCTACAATAAATACGATTAGATTCCTCAAAGGATCATTTTTTTTGTATTTTCTTCTCCTCTTCTAGTTTGGGGTGATCCACTTGATGAAAATAGAAGATCTAATATTGGAAATTATTTGGAAGAAAGGAAAGCATCAAAAGGTTCATTTGTCATTTAGGTGAGGCTAAAGCTTGACTATGGGGAATTGGGATTTTTCTATGTAGATATTCTTACAATATTTTAAAGGTGATCTTGTTCATAGAGGAATAGATACAGAGCTTTGAGCTAAGATTTGAAAAGGTGGCCTAAACACATAAAGTTTCTTGATATATAGAATGCATTATTTGGAATTTACCAAAGTTGGGATTACGATGAATGAGGAAATGGTGGTTTAAATAGAAAAAGAGGAGAGAAAATGAATAAAAAAATCTTGAGCTAATAGAGGGTTAAGGGGATGAGATTGATAGCTAGAATAAAATCATGGCATTCTAAACATAAACAATTGTCGATCATTAGGGGAACTAGAGGAAAAACAACTGAAGTTAAGATATTCACATGTCTACTAAGATATTATAGAGTCACTCCTATTAAGAGGTGGGTTACCCAGGGGCTATTATAAGAGTAGGTCACATGGGTGACCCTACAACTTAATATGGGTGCCTAGGAAACCCTAAGTTCTCCTAGGCACCCTTGCAATTGCAAGTGTGGAATATCAATTTGAGGATGAGGAGGAAAAGAAAGTTGAGAAAGTGACCTATAAAGTTGAAAAAGTGAGGGAAGGTTCAATGGTACTAGGAAAATTTCCATCAATATATAAAATTTTGTGTGGAGAAATGAGCACACCACATTAAAATTTGGTGTTGGAGAGTTGAAGTTCCCATGTTAACTTAAAAACTCTTGCAGCTTGCTTATCAAGACACTCTCTTGGCATCTTAGGATTTGGGGAAATAAGTACAATCTACACTAGCTCAAACTTTAGAACCTAAAAGTCACAACCTTAGACTTTAGGGTCTAACAAGTACAATCTCAAACTTCAAAGAATATGATATTCTTAATTTATTAACCACAAAAGTGACTAAGGTGGACTCATATTAGTACAAGCATTGCATCCTTGCTAGTGGAATGCATTAAGCCACTCCTACTCTTCTAGGAAAAGAATTAAATATTGGAGAATCCAATAGATTACTCTCTTCATGTGTGGAAGTAGAATACTATGAATGATAGTGGTATGATTGTGTAAGTTGGAGATTACATGACCTAGTTCACTCACTCACAAGGAAGGAGTAGATAGTAAAATATGGTGTTGATGGGAGTTGGCATGGTTGAGGTGTTTGAATTCTCTCCTATAAATCATCAATGTGTTATTTTTGTAATTCTAACATCAATAAGTTTGATAAGCTCGTATAAGAAAATGAGTTCTCTTATATGGGTCTCTTCACTCATGTACCTTCTCTCATTAGTTCCTTGAATCTACCTAAAAAAAATTGTTCTTAGTTAAGTATTTCTTGAGTTAGTAGGTTTGTTTTAATGTCATCCAAAACTACCTCAATCTATTCTTTCCTAATCTTTAGACACATTTGACATGAAAATCTAAGTGAGAGATAGGAAACTTAAGGGAGGGAATAGTTTTGACACACTTGTGTGATTGCTTGCTTGATTTAATTTTTTTGAAAAGTTAAACAGCAATTACGGGGTGTTGTACCCCTCACAACGAGCCACTAGGGCCAAAAAAGCACTAAACATAAACATAAAACATTAACAGAAAAAAACTAGAGACAGCACAACGACAACACACCAACAACCGAAAAACAGTCGACAGACCAGCAACAGGAGCAGCTAACTAGCCTCATCCCAGTTCTTGATCAGGAGGTCGACCGCCTCATCGCCCACCCACTCCTTATTTTCCTGGCTATTATTCCCGTCCAATTCCTCTTTTATGACATTTGACAGCGCACTAGTAACAAAGTGGCTCAGTTTCATTGTGAAGCGGGTCAAGCCCCTAAATCTTTTGTCCAGGGTGTTCAATCTCTTCGCCAGCATGTCAGCATCTTCCCCAATATCCCTAGTCTCCTAAATCCCACCAGGCTCATTCACCAACGAAGTGTGCGAGTCAGAACCATGGCCAGGAATCTTGTTGTCCATCGGAGAAGGCAGGGGCCTCTCCCCATGTCATTAATCTCATCATCAAACTCTTCCTCCTTAGAGCCCTTGCTGTCAAACTGATCCACCTCCGAGTCCTCAATAATTAATCTCTTATTGTTGTTCTTAGCTAGCCTCCCTGATCTCCTCCTAACACTTTCCCCACCAGTCAGCTCCGTGATCCCCACAACCGTATCCCCTCTAGAATCTTTCCCAACTGCATTCTTGCCCTTACCATCCTTAACAGTCGTAGCCTGCATGCATTTCTCCTTACCTTTCTTCAGCTTAGTGACATTATCAATCGTGCCAACCTGGGTGGCCTTTAGCTCACAGAGCCCTTCCGCCGCACTGGTATGAGCCATGCCTAACCAACCCTTAAATTTTTGGTGGCCACATTGGTTTTGACACTCCCCACATTGTCAGTCCGAGGAGGGCTCTTGGACTCAGCCGGGGAGATATGAATCGAAGAGATAGGTTCAATGTTCTCAACACGGACAGTGATGGCTTTAGGTGGGCAGAGAGTAAGATGGAAGTGGTACAGGCAAAGAATAAGCCCCTGATGGAGCGGGAGAGGTGGGAGATCATAGGGATTACGACAAGCCGCCACATTACATTTGTCCACCAAGCTTTCCAGGTCCATAAGAAGGAAAAACAGAAAGCTAAGAAGCATTTTATGTCTAAGATGGTTAAGCAGAGGGAAATGATAGAAGAAACAAGTTTTGTACCTACCTTCCAGCGTCACATATTTCATCAGAGCCATGCAGACTATGTCCCATGGCTTAGGGAGCTCAGCTCTTTCAAACCCCACCTGATTCCTGACCGGAGTCTCCTCGCCTCTGAAGAACGCCTTAAGGCTTTCGTGGTCTAGCTTTTTGGTGTGTTTGGGGTATTTTTTCCCCTCCACCTCAAGCTCGTAGCCTGCGCAATGACATCCTCGCTAACTTCAAACAAAATCCCCCCAATAGAAACCCTTCTGTCCTTCCAAGAACTAGCAAATTGACCCGAAAGAATAGGATCATGGCCGACCAGTCATTCCATAAACGGGGCAATTCCTCCCTCCACACAAATGTGCCAGACCAGAGGGTTGTTTCAGAATTCATCACAACTATCGGGCTTCATCTGCACATGATGTCCACCCATTCTGTCGGCCTGCTCAGGAAAACCACAGAAATGCAACAAACACCAAAGACAAACATTGCAAACAAATATCACAAAAGGATGTTTAATGTAGGGCTTACGGCTAATAATCCTCTCAAACCAATAACATGCGCGGAGGGGAAATATGCAATAGTGAGAAAAGACAACAATTAATGATTCTTTGATAACAGTGGAGGCAGCATAAGTTGGCGGATAAGTAGGAAAGGCATGACCTCCCATGCAGATAAACTAACAAGCTAAATTTAGAAACCCACCATAAAAAGTTGAAGAAACCACCAGCTAAGTTAGCCGGTGCGAAGCCACTAGAACACCACCAGTACTCATCATAGATGGTCCCATCATTATTAACACACTCACTTCTCCAAATGTAATTAGGAGATAAATCAAGTAACCCCATTCCCCAAAATGTGATACTCACAGTACCGTCATACACCCAAGAAGAAATCATAGCCTTGGAAATAACTCGCATCACGTCACCAAATCTAAGCTTGATCACATCAATTAAGTTTCCTCCCTGCCATCTCATCATTATTTTATAAGCTATACCCATTCTCCAATCCCAAAGAATCAACACGTGGGTGCTCGTTCCCCTACGCCACACCCGCTCATCTTTACCCATAGCACTCCACCTGTCCTCCATACCAATATTGGCATTTATCCACCAACATACCCAAATAAACTAGTGGGCTCCCCAGTCAGTCCTCGTCATCCAAAAGTTACAAGTCATTATTAGCCACAGAAGCCCTTTCCCGCTCTATCAACGCTTGAATGTTTGACGGTAGTCTTTCCTTTTCCCTCCAACATCTAGCTGAGACCCACCCCGAGCCAAGGTTTTCCAACGCATCTGCCACACTATTGCCTTCTCTGTAATTGTGAGTCACTTTTTTATCTCTTAATTTGGACATAAGGAAGCCAACATCCATCAAAATTTCCTTGGTGTTCCAACCAATGAATCTATCATTTTTCACAGCATCCGTCACCACCTTGGAATCTCCCTCAATATGGAGATTAACAATCCCTAGAGAAACAACAATTTTGAGTCCCATGAACAGTGCACGAGCCTCAGCAACAAGAGCCGACTGAACCCCGATGCCCCCAGCAAACCCTGCCACCATGTTTCCCAAAGAATCTCTTATAATCCCACCTATACTTGCCCTTCCTAGATTCCCTTTAGTAGCTCCATCAAAACTAATTTTAAACCATCCTAAATTTGGAGGCTCCCATTTGGTATTCCTTCTAGCTAAAAGTTTGCCATTCTCAAAAGCATTAGCATTTAGATCTTGGTGCCATTCCTTAGCCATTTTTATTTCAAAGTCCCTCGGCCCAAACTCCGGAAGTTTTCCATCAAAGAGGAATATATTCTCCTTTATGAGCCAAACACCGATCCCAAACACCTCCTTGGGGCTCCGCTCAACATTCTTGAAGACCCGGTTATTCCTCTCCTTCCATAAACACCAACCTATGATAGGGGGGGTCTGTCTCCAAATTTCACTAACCGAAGGATACAAAAAAGGCCCATTCCAGCCCAAAATAAACGAAACAAGGTCCTTGCTCATAACCCACTGAATCTCAAGTTTCTCAATAGCCATCCCCCACACTTTAGCAGCATATGGGCAGTGCAGCAAGAGGTGATTAACAATTGTTTCCCCCTCTTTGCAGAGAAAACATCTATTGGGAAAGCATAATCCCCGATTTCTCAAATTGTCTTGGGTTAGAATCCTATTGTGGCAGGCCGTCCACCAGAAGAAATTTATTTTAGGGATCATATGCCTATTCCAAACCCTCCTCCAATGTTCCTCCATAGAACTATCATTAGTAAGCAGTCTGTAAGCGGATCTAACTGAGAGGTCACCCTGTTTATCTAAAGCCCAAAAGAATTCATCCTCTCTGTCATAGGAAGGAAATCTAAAACTGGAGAGTAACACCTAGATAGATTTAGCAAGACAACTAAGATCCAGTGAGTGGGGGCAGCATAGGGATAGCTCTCTCCAAATCCTAGCACTAGAAGGGCCAGACACATAGTCATTGATATAAATCCCAAAGAATCTCTGAGCAGCAACCATCACCCCCCGAAAATTGGAACAAGCCAAAGGGAAATCTAAGAGCCAAGCATCTTCCCAGAATTTAATTTTGATCCCATTCCCCATTTTCCATTTTATCCCTTTTTTTAGCAGGCTTTGAATGCTGCAAATACTCCTCCAGATAACAGAACCAAGAGGGTGGGGTTCCGAAAGACAATCAATCAACGACCTGTTTTGAAGGTACTTAGCATTCAGGATTTTGCACCAGTCCTTGGAGTTCCTTAATTGATCCCACCCAACCTTAGCTATCAGCACCCTGTTAGAGGGAGAAATTTTCCTTATTCAAAGCCCCCCATAAATTTTAGCTTGACTAACCTTTTCCCATTTAACCAGGGCAATTTTATTTTTCTCCTCAGCACCGGCCCAAAGAAAATTCCTTTGAATTCTTTCTAACTTTTCCACTATATACATGGGCATCTTAAAGATAGCCAGAAAGTAAGTGGGTATACCTTGTATGGCCGTAGTAAGGAGTTGTAATTTGCCAACATGACTAAGTAAAGATCCCTTCCACCTAGCCAATTTCCTTTGAATCCTCTCCTGAACAGAGTTCCAAAACTTCGGTTGAACCTCCTTGACCATAAGTGGAAGCCCTAGATACACCGACGAAAGAGAATCACTGACACATCCGAGAATCATAGTCACCCTATTTTCCAAAGTAGGAGAGCAATTAAAGAAGTAATTCTTACTCTTGTTGTAGTTGATGCACTATCCGGAGTAGGAGGCATAGTTGTTAAGACAAGCTTTCCATTTCCTAGCTTCCACAACTGAGGCCTTCCCAAAAAGAAAAGTATCATCCACAAATTGTTGCACAACAATCGGGCAAAGTGAGGTAGCTGCTCTAACACCAGATATGGAGCCCTCCGACAACAGACTAGTAAAATTCCTACTAAGCACATCGGCAACCATAATAAAGAGGTAGGGGGAAAGAGGGTCTCCCTGTCTGATCCCTCTACCAGTAGAGAAGAAACCACAGGGGGATCCATTAACCAGGACCGAGAACTTAATAGTTCTAACACACTCCATAATGAGTTAATGACCCGCCTGTTAAAGCCAAACTTAGCTAGGACCTTTGGAATGAATTCCCACAGAACCTTGTCATAGGCTTTGGATATATCAAGTTTCATTGCCATTCCTGCATTACTACCTCTATCCATTGAGTGGAATAGTTCATGGGTAGTCAAAGCAGCATCAAGAATATGCCAACCTGGGACAAACCCCTTTGGAGTGTGGCTAATAATTTTATCAAGTAGAGGTTTGAGACAGTTAACAAGAATCTTAGAAATGATCTTATAGATGGTTTTACATAGACTAATAGGTCGGAAGTCAGCCATTGAAAGTGGCTCACTAATCTTAGGTATAAGGGCAATGAAGTTGTGATTCATTTGTTTGAGAATCTTACTAGATTGAAAGAAGTCCCTAGCCGCTAGCACTAGATCCCAGCCCACAGTATCCCAAAAAAATTGAAAAGAACACAGGAGGGAACCCATCAGGACCAGGAGCTTTGAATGCCCCCATGCTAAAAGTGGCCAACTGAACCTCTTTCATGGAAACACTCCTAAGAATTCCCAAGTTATCCTCCAGAGAAATGGACACAAGGAGGTCCCGGAGAACCAAACAATCTAGTATCGAGTTGGGCACCCCTGTAGGGGCCAAGAGAGCCTCCTTGAAATAATTAACCGCACAGGACTTAATAAGAGCTTGATCAGAAATCACCTCCCCAGAGTTACTTATCAGTTTAGAAATTTGGTTCCTTTTCTAATGTTTGACAGTAGATACGTGAAAAAAAGACATGTTCCTATCTCCTTCCTTCAGCCATTGGATCCTCGATTTTTGCTTCCAAAATACCTCTTCATTTTTTAGAACTTTTTCCCATTCCATTCTGACATCCTTTTCCTGATTATTAATCTATTGACTGACATCTCCCTCATCCATATTCTTCTACAGAATCCTTAACCTCCCCTCAAGCTGTTTTTTCCTTTGAAAAACATCTCCAAACACATTCTTGTTCCAACCTTTAACCATCAGTTTAATATGTTTGAGTTTATAACATAGCTTGAACATAGGAGACCCTTGGACAGAGATATTCCACCATTCAACAATTTTCTTCTTGAAATCGAGGTGAGAGTTCCACATTATTTCAAAACGAAAGGGATAGGGCCCGCTAGAAGGACGAATATTAGTGGTTAGCAGGAGAGGGTTGTGGTCAGAAACTGTCCTAGGAAGAGTGACTAGGCTAGCTCCTAAGGTATTGGTTCAATGGGGAGAACAGAGGAAACAATCAAGTCTAACCTGAATCAGATCAGCACCAGCCCTCTATTAGACCAGGTAAAATGTTGTCCCCGAAGATCAATATCAATTAACCCCGAAGAACACATAAAGTTTTCCAGATCAGCCATGTTGTCAGTGTAATCTAGAAGGCCCCCACTTTTCTCAAATGGTAGCAAGGGAGAGTTGAAATCTCCAACAACAATCCACCGACCTCCTTTATTCATATTAATTTGAGACACCATGTTTCTCCAAAGGAAATTCCTCCAGTTCCTCTAGTTGGAAGCATAAATATTAATTAAAGACCAAAATTCTCCATTTACAAAGAGCGAAACCCCAATGCTATTTTTACAATGAAATAATTCCTAACCCTGAAAATCGGAAGGATTCCAAAGCACATCCAATCCCCCCGAAGCTCCCTCAGCAGCACTATGAATAAAAGAAGCATTAGGACAAATAATGCTAACAACCTTTTCAAAATTAATCTTCATCATCTTAGTTTCTTGCAGGAGACAAACATCAATCTTATGCTCCACTATATAGTTCTTTAGGGAACGTTGTTTGTGCGAACTATTAAGTTCCCGAATATTCCAAGACATAATCCTCATCTCTGACCTTTTTTTGAGGACACCTCTAATGTCCTCTACTTCCCCAAGGCAATCTCATTTGTCATTTCACGCGTTCTGGTGGATCTCTGCGAGGGTCTCCCAAGCTTGGAATCTCCTCCCACATCTGCCTTCTTCTTCCTACCCTTCTTCTTAGGCGTGGTCCAGATCCCTTCCTCTTCAACTTTCCCCAACTTTAAACATTCCAAGTTTTCTTGAATGTCTTGTGATGATATAATTGAGGGATTCTATCCTCTTGTTTTGTAAATTTGAAAAGTAAACATTCAACTAAATGTGTTAATCTAAACACATGTAGATAATAATCTATTTTTTATTTTATTTTTATTTTTTAGAAACAATTTAATATGACCTAACTAAATATTGTAATTAATTACTTAGATATATGACTTACATGCAAACTATGATATATTTTTTGGATTTTTTTATTTTGCGGGAACTATTATAAAATTAAAAAATCTTCTTAATCTACTAAAAACTATAAATAATCATTTAAATTTAATTGTACATGGGAAAAAAATAACAAAAATAAACTAAGAAGAAGCAATTGATTGATACATTCCTTAAGAAATTTGAATGATTTAATTACTACTAATTATATTAAATAAGTAAAGATTCAAATGAAATTATTTTAAAACTAGAAAACTTAGTTGAAGATTTGAAGCTTCTCTACATTAACTATGATTAGAGTGCTCAAAGGATCAAGTTTTTTTTGTATTTTCTTCTAGCTTTGGGGTGATCCACTTGATGGAAATGGACAATCTAATATTGGACATTATTTGGAAGGAAGGAAAGCATCAAAAGGTTCATTTGTCAATTGGTCGAGGCTAAAGCTTGACAATGGGCGATTGGGATTTGGCTATGTAGAGATGCTTATAATATTTTAAAGGCAATCTTGTTCCTAGAGGAATGGGTATAGAGCTTCGAGCTAAGATTTGTAAAGGTGGCCTAAACCCTTAATGTTTCTTGATTTATAGAATGCATTATTTGGAATTTACCAAAGTTGGGATTTGGATGAATGAGGAAAGGGTGGTTTAAATAGAAAAAGAGGAGAGAAAATGAAGAAAAAATCTTGAGCTAATAGAGGGTTAAGGGGATAAAATTGATAGCTAGAATAAAATCATGGCATTCTAAACATAAAAAACTATCGATCATAAGGGGAACTAGAGGAAAAACAACTGAAGCTAAGAGATTCAGATGTCTACCAAGACATGATAGTCACCCCTATTAAGAGGTGGGTTACCCCTGTTATGAGAGGTCACATGGGTGACTCTACAACTTAATACGGTTTCCCAAGAAACCCTAAGTTCTCCTAGGAACTCTTGCAATTACAAGTGTCAAATGTAGATTTTGGAGGGTGGGAAGGAAAAGAAAGCTAAGAAAGTGACTTATAAATAAAAAAAGTGAGAGAAGGTTCAATGGTACTATAAGGATTTCCATCAAGATATAAAATGTTGTGAGGATAAATGAGCAAACCACATTGGGTGTGAGTTGGACTATTAAATCATCAATAGATGTTTAATGTTGACCCATGCAATTATACATGCTTATAGGATCTAACTTTAATTTTACATTAATTAAAATTTATAATAATGATTTACTCAATCTCGAATTTTGGAGTCCAAATTATAAATTTCAAACATATGAAGGTAGAATTCCATGTCAAAATTTGAACTTCAACCTCTAGGGAACTTATACTTTAGACTTTAAATGTTAATGTGTGACTAGTTAAACTCTTGTGAGAAGGAACCTCAATCTTCACATATTGATAATCAATTCAAACATGTGGGTTAGGAGAACAACCTCAAAGCCTATTTGTCATTCAATTTGGACTTTAGAATCTAGTTTGTAATTTTCATATAATGACAAAGCCAGGTCTAATATTTATCATACTCTTGCCTTACTCTTTAAGGGATGGATTTCATCATACATTTGGCTTTCATCATGCATTTAAGAACTCATAGTCCAATCTACATTTGAACAATCTAAAAAGAATTAAAAGAAAGGTTGAAGACTTAGTACACTTGAAACATGGATTTTAGTATCTAAAGTACATAAATTGCAATATGCATAGTACCACATGGAGTTTAAATGTTGGGATGATTGAAGTTTTTAAATCTTCATTAGCATAATTACACATGTGAAAAACCCGATTCCAAGTCCAAAATCCCACTAGCTTGTAAGTCAAATTTTGGGGTCCAAACCATAATCATAGCTATGTAGTAAAATTGCAAGTTAGGGATAGAAAAATTAAAATTTACAAACACATAGGCATAAGTTCCTCATTTTTTGTGGTATATGAAATGGTTCAATCCAAGCATTAAAATTTCCATAGGCTCCTTATTGGTCAAATGAGAGGCTCCAATAATTCCTCAAAACTAACCAAAACCAATGTCAAGATCCCTAGTTTCATGCAACTACTCATGCTAATGTAGGGACAAAGCACCCTAAGAAGGTATTTCCAGTTGAGGAGAACTAATAATTTTTCAACCACACTAGCAACATGCATTCATATATAATAAGAGGAGATACATTCCTATAAGACTATTACATGACTATTACCCAGAGACATTCAAATATGCTTATTATTAATTATAATTCCCAATGTAAAACACCATGAGATTTTCATAAACCATATCATACATATCTTACAAGTTGATATTAAGAAATTATACAATGGAAGTTAGATCTTACATTACTTATATTGTATTAGAAACCATCATACCTTGTCCAAAATTATTTGTATAATTTACATACAAGGATGTCAAAGGTCTAAAATTATACATTTATCTACAAGAGTAAAAAATTACCAATACATTAATGTATTATAGAGAAATATTTGCATGATCTCCAAGTTGCTTTAAGAAATCCATAAGCCTCAATGGTGGTTCAATGTCACACAACCATGTGGAACCCATAGGCTCACCCCACTAAACTAGAATGAAGATAACTAAGTACTTCAATAACACACGACAAACATAGGGGTTGGGCACTCACATACTATCCACATCATATATATATATATTCCAAGGGAGCATATATGAAGAATATACAATCACTAATCAATGTATACACAAGTTAGAATGGATGAGGTTATAATAATTTCCATTAATGTATATACATGAACACATCATACAAATATAATCACATGAAAGATTTGAAAGGCCACATGAATCATAATATGCTGAGAAGTCACAAACACTAATTGGGTATGCAATCCAATATACAATATAGAAGAGAGATTTGTTATAGGTACTGATAATGGAGTGTCATCATGAGTATCAATCATGTGGGGGTTGATTATTATGCCCCCATCTCATGGAGGTCCTTAATGACTCATTGATGGAATGTAAATTCATCCCAATATCCATGGTCTTAGAAATATTACACCATCTTGCTTGTTATTCGTGGTTCTTTTAATATATCCCCTTCAACATATGAAAATATCGTGTAGTTGTACTTTATTAGTTTTTTAAATATGTAAACTTCATTCATTTTTATTGATATCTTATCTTAACCTCTTATTTCCTCAACCTTGCTTAATATACAATCAAATAGGTGTGAGAGTCTACTTTGATATAGCCTAGATCCCTTACCTCCAATGGCTATATAGTAAAATACACATAAAGGAATGATATGGAAAATGAGTTATAGACATGACACACACATGGGTCCAAAAAAATCCCGTTCTCATTTCCATAATAGATTCCCATTTCTAGAAAACGCAATGTATGAATGAATATGAAATTTAAATTTAAATTTTTATCACATTCAATATTTTTTTAAACACTCCATTTTTTATTGTATAACTCTTTAGTTCTCAAACATAAATTTTCCATTTTTAAAGATACCATTTATGGATAAGGCTCTTAATTAACTTGTTTAACATCACATAACAAATTTTCCAAAAGTTTTCCATAGTTCTAGTACTTGAATGGGAAAATATCAAAATAAATAAGTATGGGTTATTAAATTGATTGAAATTAATTTAACAACCCATTCATACAATCTTTCCCTACCACAAGGAATGCTAATACATCTAGTAAAATTTGGCATGGAAAATACATAAGGAAATTCAAATTAAAGGGAGGAACTAGAAACCATTACCTTCCACCAAATGCAACACAAAGTGAGGAATGGATATTTTTGGAGGTGATTAACCTTTCAAATAAAATAATAAACTCCTCCAATTCACATACAAACAACCCAAATATAAATTATTTCACGTGTCTTTATAAAAAGAGATGTAAGGAGGAGACAAGAGGAAAGTGTATTAAAATTAAATGCACAACATGGATAATCCATAACTTTTCTTGCAAGATTTATGATGCAACCAATGTCAATATACCTACCCCGCCATGAGTTAACTCTTACATTTTCCTACTATTTTTTATGTTTAGATTAAATGATATATTGATTGATTATTATATGATGTAACTACAAGATGGATAAGTTCCTTACTAGATTGCAGATCCCTATTGATCATTATATGTTACTTTAGCCATGATCTCCATTATTGGATTTGATGTTATGGCTTGAGTTTTCTATATATATTTATATAGGTGTTTGACCAATAGATAGATATGGGAAAGAAGACATTAATTCACTTGACCTTCTCCCCTTACCTAATTCTAGTGGTCAAGTTATTGACCTTGTGTTTCATGTGGTATATTGGTTGCTTAACCCATCCTATTTAGTTGTGAATAGAAGGATTTTTCTAATGTTTATCCATTTTTTCTTCTAATCCAAAGAATTTATTATTTTGGATCACTTGTTGTGGGTAAACCCATAAATTCATTATGTTATTTACATATATTTATTTCAAGAATTGCTTTCCATTCACATGTTTATCAATTTTGAAATTATTTTTTGTGAAGTGTTTGAAAATGATATTTATGCCTTATAAATGAAATTGATATAATTTAATAGTCATCATGGAGTGAACCTTTAAATTTTAGTAAAGAAAAACAAAAATGCATCATTAATTTACAAAAAAAATAGACCTTATATCATAGCTAGTTGATTCTATTATACATGTTAATTAATTGAGAAAAATAAATAATTCAATAATAATTATTTAGAAATATTAGTAATTTTTGTATCTCCAAAAGATTCATTTAATTTAGTTTGGGAAATATTTATTATTTCAAAATCCCTTTTTGAAAATAATTATTTTATACAAATTAGGAAAAAAGAAAAAAAAAAGATAAAAGGGAAAAGGGAAGGTTTTTATTCATTCACTTAATTTATTTTAGTTAAAAACTCTCCCATTCTTTTTCTTTTGGAAATGAAATTTAAGGAGTTGGCTACACTTGGATTTTGAATGTGTATGAAATTTTGATTGCTTAGGAAGGGAAGAAGATTTGTCTGCATTCTTACCTCTTAAAGAAATAAGTTTTGCATCATATCTTGCTTGGGAAGAGGTAATTTCCTAATTTTTTATGCTTTTAAATTTGTAACTATTACTTTTTTCATGCCTAAAATAGGTCAATTCATATGGATTCTCCTTTCATTGGGATTATTTGAATGTAATTTATATTTCAAATTTGTATTGTTTTAAAGTTCCAAAAATACAAAGAAAGGGGCAAGGTTATGGAAAAAGAATTCTAGAATTGAATGAGAGTAATACAAATTTATTTGAGTTGAAATAAAAAATAAAATTGCATGTTAAGATCATAAGGGTTATTCTAATTTTGGAAATTTTGTTTAATTAATTAGATAAATTTTGAATTTTTCGAGGGATGTCTTCAATAATGGATTTGGAGAATTTTATGGTTTTTTTTCTAATAAAATAATAAAATTTATATTTACAACTTTATTATATATTATTTTGTGAGACAAAGAGTCTCATGTGGGAAATATGATTTCCTACCTATTAAGGAGTTAAGCTATTTTTAAAAGCATGTCCATAATAGGATTAGTCGGTTAACTAAACAAAGGGGCTAGTGGATAAATGATAATAAAGGCTTAAAAAAAAAAATTAAAAGAAATCCATGTGCTAAGCAAGTCAACGCAGGATTATAAAATAAAGTAATAAACTCTACAAAAGGGTTTAAGGTTTTAGGAGAAATATGATAAAAAAATTAAAACATGCATAAAAACCATAAAATTTTGAACTAGTGTCAAAAATGTTGAGAAACTATGTCTCAATTTCCAGTTTTATGCCCCTTCATTCCTGCCTTGGCGTTAAAAATGTTCATTCCTGTGTTTACCGCCATACCACGGCGGTCATCTTTTGTGTTCTGGTGGTACCACGGTGAAGGGTTTGGTAGTTACCCCCATACCGCGCACAACTTTCTTCTCACCATGGTGACCTCGGTATCGGACTTCCCTTCTATTTGGCGGTTACCGCCCTACCGCGGCTAGCCAAGAGGCTGACCACGGTAAAGGCGCCAGCGGCCTAGCTGGCGGTTATCGCCCTACCGTGGCCAGCCAAGAGGCTGACCGCGGTAAAGGCACCAGCGGCCTGGCTAGCGGTTACCGCCCTACCGCGGCCAGCTAAGAGGCTGACCGTGGTGGCCATGGTAAGGCCGCCAGTGGCCTAGCTGGTAGTTACTGCCCTACCGCGGCCAACCAAGAGGCTGACCGCGGTGGCCGTGGTAAGGCCGCCAGTGGCCTTGCTAGCGGTTACCGGCCTACCGTGGCCAGCCAAGAGGTTGACCGCGGTGGCCGTGGTAAGGCTGCTAACGGCCTGGCTGGTGGTTACTGCCCTACCACGGCCAACCAAGAGGCTGACCACGGTGTCCGCGGTAAGGCCGCCAGCGACCTGGCTGGTGGTTGCTGCCCTACTGCAACTAGCCAAGAGGCTGACTGCAGTGGCCACGGTAAGACCGCCAGCAGTCAGCCAAGCTAGCTACGGCTGTACCGCGGTGTGTCTTGGACCTGGCAGCGGTAGTGCGATAGCATATGCATCAAAGCTCGGGCGAACTCGGATGACTTACCACCATATTGCGGGTTGGTCAGATGGGGTCTGTGGTAGCATGGTAAGGGCTGTGGGGAGCTTGAATGAGCTCAGTGACTGGTTTGATCGAGTTGGACTCAGTGTTAGAAGTGGACAGCGAATGATTTGCAGACACGTGGCTCGGTGTCAAAGCGATAATTGGTAAGAGGCCAAAGTTGTTGTAGCAGTAATTGCAAGTCGATTCAAGGTGGTGAACAGGACCCGATTTGGGTAAATTAGTTATGGCCTGGATGGCTTGATGCAATCAGATCGGTATGGGCAGATCTTTGGTGTGATTGAATCAGACATGATTGTACCTGGTGATCGGCGGTTGACTGATAGAATTAAATGCAACATCTGACTTAAGGTAGTTGAGGACATATTGCATGAGATAGAATTCAAATGGGATGTTTTTTGAGAGAGATTGTATCAGTGAGTTAATTTGAGTAGTGCTACTGTGAGTTGATTAGAGAAGACTGTATTTTTATATGTAACTGTTTTGTTACTATAATATAAATAGTCTGGACTTTGTGTGGTGGGTTTTTTACCTGAAAAGGTTTTCCCACGTATATCTGGTGTCAATTGTGAATGCTCAACTTTGTGTAATATTTTTTTTACATGCATGTACTCATCTCAAGTAGTTTTAGAAAGCTATTGAAGCTAGTTTATGTTTTTCTCCTTTGTTGTATTAGTGTTAAGGGAATGTATTCCACGCTGTTGGGTCTCTAGATCCATGCATGTTTTCCCTTCAAGTGGTATCAGATCTTGGCCAGTTGTGTTATCCTTATAGGAAATATTAGTTTTTTGTGCTAATACTGTTTTAGTGGGAGTCTTGCATTGTTAGAACTTGTTTTTGTTTGAGATGGTGAGTACATCTGGTAGAGTAGACATTGAAAAATTCAATGGCAGAAACTTTGAGTTATGGAAACTCAAGATAGAAGACTTGCTTGTGGATAGAGACCTCTGGATTGCAGTGTCTGGAACTAAGCCACAAAGTACAACACAAGAAGCTTGGGATCTTGCTGATAGAAAATCAAGAGGTTTGATAATACTAAGTCTAGTTGATTTTGTTATCCTAAACATCCATGAGGAGTAATCTGCAGCTTCACTATGGAAGAAGCTTGGTGATATTTATCAGGGAAATTCTTTGGTAAATAAGTTATTCCTAAGGAAGAAGTTGTACTCCTTGAGGATGGAAGAAGGTGCGTCTGTTGTAGACCATCTGAACTCATTTAATATGAGTGTTACTTAGCTAGCATCTGTAGGTGTAAAAATAGAGGAGGAGGATCGTTGCATGCTCCTGTTGTGTTTGTTACCTGACAGTTGGGACCATCTTGTGATGGCCATTGGAAGCACTACTACTGCTTTCAAGATGGAAGACATTGTTGCCTCATTGCTATCTAAAGAGATGCAGAGGAAGTCTTCAAATATGGCCAAAGAATCTCTTGATGTTCGAGGTAGACCAAAGGAGAAAGGCAAGAAGAAAGACAAGAAGTCGAAATCCAAATCTACAGGGAGATCAAAGTCTCCTGGTAAAAAGTTCAAGGTGAGATGCTGGAATTGTGGGCAACCTGGTCATATCAGGAAGGACTGTAAGGAGAAGAAGAAGAATAATGCCTCTGACAATGAATCTTCTCAAAGTGATGCAAACGCCTTCATTGCAGCAGCCTTGACAACCTAGGCATCAGATGATGTCTGGCTGGTTGACTCGGGTGCTTCTTTTCACATGACGTCCAATAGAGAATGGTTCTCTAAATATGAGAAGTATGATGGTGGAAAGGTATACTTGGCAAGTGATTCAACGTTGGAGATAGTCAGCAGAGGAAGAATCAGAATTCAGTTTCCTGATGGGAGAGTCAAAGGTATTGGTGGCGTACTTCACATACCAGGTCTAGCTCAAAATCTTCTTTCTGTCAATAAGTTAAATGATGCTGGTGTAGAAGTTTCTTTTTCAAGTAAGGGAGGTAAAATGGCTAGAGGTGCAATGGTCTTGGCTAAGGGTGTTCGTACTGGCACTTTGTACAAGCTGGATGCACGACCTACTCTTTAGAACAGTGCCTCTGTAAAGTCAAACATTGTTGCACCTGTAGAGAAAGATGAAGACTCTTCTCTGGCTACAAATGCTATGGAGGTAAAACTCCCAGCTGAGAAGACTATGCTATGGCATCATAGACTTGGTCACATTGGTGAGAAAGGTTTAAAAACCTTAAAAAATAAAAATCTTGTAGAAGGGCTTGATGATTGTAACCTTGAGTTTGATTTTTGTGAACATTGTATCTATGGAAAACAACACTGTGTTTTTTTTATTCTAGTCCTCATAGATCTTTTGGTATACTGGATTATGTTCATTCTGATGTGTTTGGTCTAGTTAATGTTCCTTCATTATCAAAGTCTAGATATTATGTTTCTTTTATTGATGACTGTTCAAGAAGGGCATTTGTATACTTCATTAAAAGTAAATCAGAAGTGTTCAGTCGGTTTAAAGAATTTAAATCCTTGGTTGAAAATCAGACTGGAAGGAAAATTGAGTGCTTGAGGATAGACAATGGTGGTGAATTTTGCTCTGCAGATTTTGTAAGGTATTGCACTGATCATGGGATTAAAAGGCACAAGACAATGCCTTACACTCCACAACAAAATGGAGTTGTTGAAAGGTTAAACAGGACATTGATGGAAAAAGCAAGGAGTATGCTGAGTGGTGTTGGTCTAAAGCAGAAGTTCTGGGCTAAGGCTGTGGCTACAACATGTTATTTGATAAATAGATCTCCTTGTTTAGCTCTTGTTGACAAGACACCTTTGAAAGCATGGTCTAGTAAGAAGCCCTCTTTGAGGCATGTCTACGTGTTTGGCTGTGAGGCATATGTTTATGTGCCAAATGAAAAAGAGATCTAAATTGGATAACAAGGCTATCAAATGTATTCCCATCGGCTATGGAGTTGGTGTGAAAGGATACACACTTTGGAACCCTGTTACTGAGAAGTTTTTGTACAGCAGAAGCGTGATATTTCATGAGCTAAAACCTTCAGTTAGTGATCAGTAGCTTGGGACAAATCAGAGTGACAAGAAGAAGGATGCAGTTGAGATCCCACAAACTCCAGAATGGGAAGAGCTGCATGGTGTACTTGAGACTGGGGAGAGCTCAAGTAGCTCTAGAAGTTCTGATGATGAAGAACAACCCCAGGCTGTAAGAAGATCTACACGAGAAAAAAGGCAACCTGATACGTATGGTTTCTCTATGTTAGATTCAAACTGTGCTTATGCTTTAATTACCAGCACTAATGAGCCTAGGACTGTAAAAGAAGCAATCAGCATGGCTGATTCAAATTCTTGGCTGGAGGCCATGAATGAAGAGATGGATTCTTTGAAAAAGAATGATACCTGGAACTTGGTACCACTGCCAAAAGGGTGAAAGCCTGTTGGCTATAAGTGGATATTCAAAAGGAAGACAGGTCTTTATGGCAGTGTTGAGAAGTATAAGGCTAGACTGGTTGCAAAGGGTTTTTCTCAAATTGAGGGAATTGATTATGGAGAGATTTGTCCTCTTGTAGCAAAGCTAACATCCATCAGATTTATGTTATCATTAGCTATTGTGTTTGATTTTGAAATTGAGTAGATGGATGTGAAGACAACGTTTCTCCATGGTGAGTTGGAAGAAGAAATTTGCATGACCTAGCCTGAGCACTTTGTTGAAAGAGGTAAACAAAATCAGGTCTGTAAGTTGAATAAATCTCTATATGGTTTAAAACAATCTCCTAGAATGTGGTACCAAAAATTTGACACGTTTGTGTTGTCAATTGGATTTGTGAGATCAAAATATGATCATTGCATTTATTATAAATCTGAAAATGATCGTGTGCTTGTTATTACCCTATATGTGGATGGTATGTTATTTATTGGAAATAGCAAGACTATGATTTTTGATCTTAAATCTCAGTTGTCTGCAAAGTTCGAGATGAAAGATCTTGGTGCAGCTAGGTACATTCTTGGAATGGAGATTACCAAGGATAGCTTAAAAAGAAAACTTTGGGTCAGTCAGAGTAAGTATGTGAAGATAGTTCTAGAGAGGTTTAGCATGGATGACTACAAGTAGCTTGTTGTTCCAATCATGCATGGAACTAATCTGTCTGTTGAAGACTATCCAAAGTCTGCTACTGAGATGGAGGACATGACCAGTGTGCCTTATGCAAGTGTTGTTGGTAGTTTGATGTATGTTATGGTCTATACAAGACCAGACATTGCCCAAGCAATGGGAGTTCTAAGCCGATTTATGGCAAATCTGAGAAGATCACATTGGGATGCTGTGAAGAGAGTATTCAGGTATTTGAAGGGGACTTCAGATTATGCACTATGTTACCATGGCAGTATGGTTGCATCACAGAGGACTCTCAACATTCATGGGTATGTTGATTCAGATTGGGGAGGGGACATTGACAGCAGGCGATCCACCAGTGGATACACTTTCATGCTTAATGGTGGAGCAATTAGTTGGATGAGCAAGCAACAGGCTGTAGTTGCTTTATCCATGATAGAGGCAGAGTACATGGCTGCAACTCACACCTGTAAAGAGGCTATTTGGTTAAACCGTTTGTGTTCGGACATTGGATTCAATGCTGGGCAGATTTCAATCTATTGTGATAGTCAAAGTGCCATTTGTTTGGCAAAGAATCCTACCTTTCATGCCAGGACCAAGCACATTGATGTGCAATATCATTTCGTAAGGGATATGGTTGAGGATGGCAAGGTTAGTCTAGAAAAGGTGGACACCTTGAAGAATGTTGCAAATGCTTTGACAAAGCCAGTTAGCACAAACAAGTTCATATGGTGTGCAGAATCGATGGGCCTTGGGGCCTATGACAGACAGTGATTTTTGTTGTATTGGGGGTTACTAGAAATGTTCACCAAGTGGGAGCTTATTGAGAAACTATGTCTCAATTTCCAGCTTTATTCCCCTTCATTCCTACCTTGGCATTAAAAATGTTCATTCCTGCGTTTACCACCATACCACGGTGATCATCTTTTATGTTTTGGCAGTATCACGATGAAGGGTTTGGCGGTTACTGCCATACCACGCGCAACTTTCTTCTCACCACGGTGGTCGCGGTATCGGACTTCCCTTATGTCTGGTGGTTACTGCCCTACCGTGGCCAACCAAGAGGCTGACCGCGGTGGCCGCGATAAAGCCACCAGCGGCCTGGCTGGCAGTTACTGCCCTACCGCGGCCAGCCAAGAGGCTGACAGCGGTGGTCACGGTAAGGCCGCTAGCGGTTTGGCTAGCAGTTACTGCCCTATCGCAACCAACCAAGAGGCTGACCATGGTGGCCATGGTAAGGCCGCCAGCGGCCTGGCTGGCAGTTACCGCCCTACCGCAGCCAACTAAGAGGCTGACCGTGGTGGCCGTGGTAAGACCACTAGCGATCAGCCAAGCCAGCTACCATTGTACTGCGGTGTGTCTTGGAGCTGGCAGCGGTAGCGCGGTAGCATATGCATCAGAGCTCGGGCGAACTCGAATGACTTACCGTCATACCACGGGTTGGTTGGATGGGGTCTATGGTAGCGCGGTAAGGGCTGTGGGGAGCTCAGATGAGCTCGGTGACTGGTTTGACCAAGTTGGACTCGGTGTCAGAAGCGGACAGCGAATGATTTGCAAACACATGGCTCAGTGTCAAAGCGACAATTGGCTAGAGGCCAAAGTCGTAGCAGCAGTAATTGCAGGTCGATTCAGGGTGGTGAATAAGACCTGATTTGGGTAAAGCAGTTATGGCCTGGGTGGCTCGATGCAATCAGATCGGTATGGGCAGATCTTTAGTGCGATTGAATCAGACATGATTGTACCTGGTGATCGGTAGTTGACTGATAGAATTAAATGCAATGTCTGACTTAAGGTAGTTGAGGACATATTGCATGACATAGAATTCGAACGGGATTTTTTTGAGAGAGATTGTATCAGTGAGTTAATTCGAGTAGTGTTATTTTGAGCCGATCAGAGAAGATTGTATTTTTATATGTAACTATTTTGTTACTGTAATATAAATAGTCTGGACTTTGTGTGGTGGGTTTTTTACCTGAAAAGGTTTTCCCATGTATATCTGGTGTCAACTATGAATGCTCAACGTTGTGTAATATTTATTTTACATGCATGTACTCATCTCAAGTAGTTTTAGAAAGCTATTGAAGTTGGTTTATGCTTTTCTCCTCTGTTGTATTAGTGTTAAGGGAATGTGTTTCACACTATTGGGTCTCTAGATCCATGCCTATTTTCCCTTCAAAAAACCCCAAGACGAGTTTGTAGATTAATGAAATTGCTCTTAGTAAAAGGCTTGGTGAAAATACCAACAACCTACTCTAAAGAATACTAAAAAGCTAAGTCAATGATATGACTATGAATAACATCCTAAATAGAATGCATGTGAATCTCTATGTTTGGTTCATCAGTGCTAGACTGGATTCTTACATATGTAGATGGTGCTCTGATTGTCACAATAGGTGACAATGGGTTGCTTGAATGGAATTCCAAACTTAGTAAGAATTCCCTAAATTCAAATAGCCTCAATAGATACTTGGATAGCTCCACTATACTATACCTTTGCGGTTGATAAAGCAATAGTATTTTTCTTTTCCCAAGACTAACTTATAGGACTAGAACCTAGTGAGAAACTATAACCTGAATTGGACTTATGATTTTGAGTATCATTAGCCCAATCTAAATTTGTGTATCCAACCAAGTCAACATCTATGCTAGCTCTATAATGAGTCCTAAATATGAGAGTACCCTAAAGGTAGTGAAGGATCCTCTTAGCTAATTTCTAGTGTAGCTCATGAGGCTCTTGCATGATTCTTGATACCATGCCTACTGCATATAAAATATTGGGCCTAGTATGCATTAGATAAATGATACTACCAACGAGTTATTGATACAAGGTTGCATCGACCAATGGTGTAGTATATTCAACCTCAATATTGACTCTAGATAAAAAGAGAGTCAAAGATGGCTTACAATTAGTCATCTAAAACTAAGCAAGTAGATCAAGAGTATATTTGGGTTGTGCAAGAGTGATAATTGAGTTGGATTGAAATCTAAATAAAAAGGAGGTAATGTAGTAAACCCAAGTCTTTTATGTCAAATATGTCCTACAAAGTTGACTTCACTATTTTAATAGTGGACAAAGATTTCTTAGTGATCAAAAGATCATCAACATAAAGTACTAATATCAACAACAAATCATCCTACTACAAGATATATATATTCAAATTTGAATGGCACCAAGTGAAACTTGAATCTAGGAGGAAGGAATCCATCTTGGTGTACCAAGATCGAGGGCCTTGTTTGAGGCCATATAAGGATTTCTTAAGTAAAAAAAAAAGATGAATCCTAAACAAACCCTAGTGGTTGTTTTACGTAAATATCCTCCTCAAGGTCTCTATTAAGAAAAGCACTCTTTACATTCATTCAATGCACATACCAACCGTGTTTTGTAGAAATAGAAACAATAAATTGATTTGAATTCATTTTTACCATGAGTGCAAGGTATTTTTGTAGCCAATGCCAACAACTTTTGAAAAACCCTTAGCAACCAAATGTGCCAATTGACCCATATACAGAAAAAAAATATCTTATATATTCACCTACATTGAACCATCTTCCTTCCCTTAAGAAGTGGAGTCAAGTCCCAAGTGTGATTTTTAATTAAGGAATAATATTTCTCATACATGGAATTGTCTCACGAAGATATGCATGATGCCTCTTAGAATTTATGTAGATCAAAAGTTTGAGGAAAATAAAGCATGTTGCCCACTTTGATAGTATGACCAAGTACATCTACCATCCATTGGATTTCCTACCCAAGAGCCTACACTTTTAAGTGTTTGTCTATCCCAAAGAGGATGAGAAGTGGTTGAGTCAAGTGCTAAAATTTTATCCTTAAAACCTATCTAGAAGCAGATGAAGATGACTCCCTATCATTATCCTCATTGTCAAAATTGGAAGAAGAAGAAGAATATACCTTAGGAATCTATTGTGGATGGTCTACATCATCAAAAGAATCATCAAATACAAGTGATTCTGAAGTAGACAAAGAAATTTCAAGTATAGAGTCAGTAGGACTTTCTTGGAACTTAACACTCCCCTCAATGAACAACTCACGTGTGATCGAGTGGAGTAGATGATAAATTTTTACACCATTTGGATAACCTACAAATATGCAAGGTTTGGATTGAGGTTTCATTGTCTTGTGATTCTACTTTGGTATACATTCCATGGATAGAGATATGAAGAACCTAAAGTGCTCAGTTGATGATTTCCTACCTATTCAAGATCCAAAGGGAGTGATTCCTTTTAATTCATTGCGAGGAACTCAATTTTGAATATAACAAGCATAGTTGATTGCTTATTCGTAGTACTATGGTGTAAGGCTTGGGTGATACCACAAAGCTGGTTTACAATTTCTAGGAGATTCCGATTTTTGCTGAAATCACATATTTTTAGAAAATATAATGATTTAAGCCTTAAAATTTTCCATTTTGAGGATTTCAATTGAAGAGGTTTTGATCAAACCACCTTAGATCAAATCCCCTTGGATAGAACCCTTCTAGTTTTAAACCATACCTACAACAAAGTCTCCTTTACACCTATCAAAATGATGATAAAAAATCACTTTTGATTTACCTTTTGGGGGATCAAATGAATTAATTTAAAATTTATTTCAAATGATCATGGTAGTCCTCAGAACAAGCTATCCAAAAAATATAATTTTAATATGTTTTGGTTTTATTATGTATGTATTTTTTTAGTTTTATTAAACATAGGTTTTTCACCGAAAATCAAGCTCTATGTTCTGCACATGTGGAAAAATAGCAGATTATCAAAATAAAATTTTAAAAAATATTTTTAGGCTGGGTATTGATGTCCTTTATCCATTAAAAAAATAATGAATTTCGATACATACAAAAAAATTTATGTTGTATACAGTCCGCCTATGTTTCAATTGTAATTGGTTTGACTTCGAAACTTGATTAAGGAAAAAATATTTAATAAAACACTATGAAACCAAATGAAATTGATAGATATCATAGTTACAAATCTAAATTTGAAAAAAAATAGAATTCTATCCTTCATACAGAAAATGTTATGTTGTATATGGTGAGTGTCACTCCTTGAAAATGCTATTTTTTTTAAAAAGCTAGTTTTCGAAGGAGATGGAAAAAAAAGTGCAATATGATTCCAAAAATTTTGAAAAAAATATATTTAGAATCTATAGATAAAACGTCACAAATCACTATTTTGCATCATCTTCAAATTCCTCACGGTTTAGCTGCTATAGGAGCCCGAAAGTGAAGATTTAGTTTTAAAAAATCATTTCAGTGTCCAGTTTGCCCAAAAATTGTAAACCAGTATTGTGGGATCACGTGCTTAGAATTTATCATTCAATTAATCATCTCTTTTAAGGATATGTTCTTACATTTGACAACACCGTTTTGTTTGGGAGTATAAGGAATTGTGAGTTGCAAGTATATCCCTTCTTTTGTATAAAACTCCTCAAACCTATTTTTGACATACTCACCCCTATTGTCAGTCTAAAGAACCTTGATGACTTTTCTTGACTATTTTTAAGCAAGAGACTTGATGTCTCAAAAGTTGTTGAAGACTTCACATTTCTATCAAAGGAAGTAGACCCATGTGTATCTGAACAAGAAATCTATGAAAGTGAGAACATACCTTTCCTTAGTGAAATATGGTGGGGAAATGACCCTAATACATCGTGCTATGAATAAGCTCCAAATCTTGTGATGCCCTCCAAGATTTATCTTTGTCAATTTTCTCTTCAGGATGCAACCCTCACAAAGGCGCTTAGAAAATATAACTCTAAGAAACCTTGTGACCATATCCTACTAACTTAGTTACTCAAGGTAGTAATAGTTAAGGTGGCCAAAATAATCGTGCCATAATGTTCTAACTCCATCTAAATGAGTGAGCATAACTATAGGAGAAAAATCAAATGCAAAGTGAGAGAAAGTGTACAACTTAGCTTAGTGATCTTCCCTTCCCAAAGTTATCAACTTATTTTTGTGTAGCTTTCTAATCTCAATTGAGCATGGAGAAAATTGAACTTGCTTTCCCTTCCCTATCTGAGTAACTTGATACATTGATAGGAGATTGGATAAAAGAGAAGGTAAATACTTTTTTTATGAATGTTTCACCTTAAACTTTAGTAGACACTCTCCTTGCCACTGTTGTTGGAGTTTCATCACCTAAAGTGATAGAGGACATGCTATAAGGCTCTAAGGCAGAAAATTCAACCTATGAAGAACCCTTGTTATGTGAGGCATCCAAGTAAATGATCCATGATGAAGGTGATAAAGATGAAAGTGCAACTAGAGCCTTTCCCTTATATTTCACTTTATCATTTTCCTTTTCCTTAGTAGATTATTGGGTTGATGAAGATTGTTTGATAGATTCAAGGACCCCTATGCTCTTTTGAATAATATGTGAGAGGTGGTCAATCTACAAGTCATACATTTGTAATCATCGGAAGACAAATTTTCTTGCAATAGACACACTTAACTTTTTATTTCTTAGGTTTCTCTTGGTTTGAAGAGTTTTTAGTGTTGGTAACGGAGGATTGAAATTTATGATCTTTCTTGGTCTCTTTGTTCTTTTGAGTGTTTTTCATTTTCCCTTTATTTCTTGTAGCATGTTGCTTGCCATTCCTAGAAATCATCACTTGAGGTTTTAAAGACTTAAATGTGCCCATTTAAATTAACTTATCCCACTCCCTATTTAATTTGGTGATGAAATCATCTAGACAAGATTCTTTTCATGTGTCTCCAAGATCCCTTTTGGTGGAGTAGAAGTTACATACAAACATATAATACATATGACCTAATTTGAAGAGTATGGAAAGAACTAGTTGATCCTCCTTTTTCTCTATTCCACATTCATTTAACTACAACCTTGGTGATTCGAATTTAGTGAATAAGTCCCTCTAGTGTGTCAAAGGAATTGGGACTCAAACATATGATTTCATTCTCCAACTCATAATTTCTCATTTCATTCAAATTCCCAAAGAGTTTTTCTAATGCAAGACAAACTTCATTAGGTGTATTCAATGCTTCTATATGAAAGAGGTGTTTGAGATACATAGTAAGACACATAAATTTGAAGGCTTGATCATATTTTTTAAACTGTAATTTTTCTTTAGCTTCTTCAACAATATAGGTTCTTTCTTAAAGTGTCCATTGTTACCCCATACAACCATTTGTTCTTTAGCAAAAAATGTACCTTAAGTTTTTATTCATAATAATTAAAAGGTGTTAGAGGTGTGATAGCTTGATTTGAATCCATGATTAAAGTAAATATTGTACATATAGAAGGAAAATAGAGATGCATAAGGTAGGAAGTGCACAAAGACAACACACAAAAACCCCCTTTGATTCAATATTGTGAACCCTTTGGATTTTGACACTTTTATAGTTTTAGTGCATATATGTTCAATGGGACAAAAATGAAAATTGATACTTTTATAATTTTAGTGTGTGGATGTTCCCAATGGATCAAGCATAAAAAAGTAATCACTTTTTTTAGTGAACAAATTTGTCCTTTATAATATTAAATACAAAATGACTCTATAATGCCCAAGAAGGACTAATAAATTCACAATAGTTGGAGAGATTACCATTGCATTGTTAATCTTCCTTTGAATTTTGATTGAGGTACAACTCCCTCTTCTGGTGTAATTTTTATTTTTTGAAAATATATAAAGGAAGGGGTATGCTTTTGACCAGAAAGTAAGAAAGGAAAACTAACACCTATTCATAGCCATGAAATAGATGTGAAGAAAAGTTCTTTAAAACTAAAAAAACTACTTCAATGCTAAAATGGACTGGCAAATAGTCAATATCGTGGCTTACAAACCAGACTATCAATGATTGTTCACTTGACTCAGTACAATCTTAATCATTCATTGCAAATAAATGAATTAAACACCACTGAACAACACATCCTCATAGGGAAGGAATTTCCAAATTTCCATCTAAGCTCACAGACTTATTCATAAACATTAGCATCTAACTCACAATTTACTACACACAGACAATAAAAGTTTATAGCAATGAATTAAAACTATAAAATTTGATCCTTCTATTATGATCGATTCTCACTCATGCATCACAATGCAAGGGGGATAAAAATGTCAGACCCTTACAATATCCAACTATGATATATTTAAAATTATACATTGTAATGGCTAGGATTTCTTGAAAACTGATTCTTGGATGCTAACTGTCGCCTGGCCAAATAAAAGGTTGGCCAGAAACTGACTAACCTTGTTAGATTATGAAAACACCTTTGGTAATTGCTATTTTTAAGGATGGTTATGATTACATCTCATTTCCCAATTGATGAGATGAGGGAATAAATCATCGCTTGCTCTAAGTAGACCACGTGGCTTACCCTCATGTGAAATATTCGCTACCTTCAATTTTCGGTGATTATTGGCATGCCACCTAAGATCATTCTATTTAGCTTCTTTAAATGCAGAGGATTTCATCACTGTTTGAATCTAACTTACAATATTTCTACCACATCACCTTACTTGAGTTAATTGAGTTCGAAGAAATTGGAATTTACTTTCGACATTAATTGCTTCCAAGTAAGCTTCACCAGTTTTCCTTTGCTACTCTATAAATTAACTCCACCACTATTCATCTACACAATGCTAATTTCTACTTCCAGTATGTCGATCTCTTCAAATGAAGTGACCTTGTGGAGAGTGATTTCCTAGTCATGGAGGTATTGAGTGTAGTGTCATCTGTAGGTTGATGATATACCAACTTAGAGAAATTCTCCTGATTCACAGTGATGTGGAGGAGGAAGTGATCCGTAAAATCATTGACAAGCACTTCATGACCCAGGGGCATATCCATAATTCCAGTCTGCTTGAGTGTTTCCTGTATAACATCGTGTGCACCTCTGGGAGTTTCAGATGGGGTTGTGAGCTATTGAGTGTCTGGTTCATCCATGATATTTTTTGTGCATTGAAGACACTCTAAGAGGCCTCTTTATTCATTTGCATGTGGGCTTAGTCAATAATGTAATTTACATCACTTTTGCATTGCACAATGAACAAGTTGGTCAAGCCATTTCCCTACTGCGTGTTGGTTTGGAGAGAAACAATATGGAGAAGTTCACCCACTTTGTCAAGTTTAGCGAGAACCTTTTCTCCCTTGCACAAATAGAGCATATGGAAGAAGTCATTGAGGCTCTCAAAGTCCTCATGTTCACTCTCAGCGTCTAAACCTCCTGTGTTGTGAAATCCCTCTTTTTGGCAATGTAATACAAAACATTTTTATTGATCAATATATAAATATATCTATCTTTTTGGCTTTAGAATGCTCTATGTTATGGGAATGCCTTGGAAATATTTATTTGCTTTCATGTTCACTGCTTATAACTTTCCATTTTATGCTCATGGTGAATGGATGGAGGTCTTTATTTCTTGAAAGAAACTTTCTTTTCTACAAATACATCCTTAATAACTAGCAATTTTTAGCCTCAAACGCACTAGTTACCCGAAATTGTTCAAATAGGTTCCTGAAATACTTCAGAGTTCACCATTGTTATGAAAACCTGTTCTTATGTCGCCTTACTAAATAATTTTGAAACTTTAATTTTCTCATTAATCCCTTCATATTGTTATAAAAAATACTTCAAAAATTAATTCACAACTTAACTTGAAAACCAAGGCGAAAATAGAGAAGTTTTGAGAACCCTATCAAGAACCGACAAAGGTTTCAAAACTTTGTGAAACACCACCAAGTTTTGATTACTGCGGTCTTCGCCCATCCAATTTTCTTTTTCGACTACAAAGTCTTTTTGACCAATGGACAACTCATCACAATGACCAACACACGAATTTTTAAAGAGTCAAGGTTGTTGGATGCGAAGAAAGTTCTGAAACCTCGTCGACATCTGATAAGTTTGTGAACTTGATTAAAAACCGATGAAAGTAACCTTTCAATTTGTCTAAGTACCTTGAAGGATTTTTTTTTTTTAAGGGGGTTGACTGAAAATGACAACAACAAATTTTTTAAAAAATGACACTAAAAAGCAAGTTACCTATAAAAAGTTACAAGGGTTTTAATTTTCTACTTCTAATCTATTTTAATATACATTACTAAAAATAAATTAGCACAAAAAATACGTACTCCAAGAGGGTTTGAACTTAAGCACCCACTAGTAGATAGGATGGATTTGAGCCCCCCATGTGACCATACCACATGATCAAGAGGCTAAGGAGTATGGTTATATAGAAAACCCTTGCCACATACATAAATTGAATTCTAATGCAATACAAATAGATTTTTTTTAAATCAATAGTAATTATTGAACCAAACAATACAATACCAAATTGGCTCTGATAACATGAGAGAACACCAAAATAATATTGATTGGACAATGATAGTTGAGCAATCACATGCCCCTACAAGTTATAAAGCCACAAAATATATAAAGCAAATGAAATACTAAAAAATGGATCCAACAACGTTGTATTAACCCATGAAATAAGATGTACATATAGGAGAAAGCCTGGAAGAAACTACCACCTAGAATAATGGAGAAGAATAGGCAATCGACTCCCACTAACTAAAATTGGTGGCATGTTAACTTCCTCAAGATTGGTCAAAGGTGGCAAGCTAACTCTACAAGATTCACCAAATAACTAACACGTTATCTCCCACTAACTAAGACACCTAAATAGATTTAATGCCACATGAAATTATCCATGCACATGAAAATGAGATATTGTCTACACTAACACTTTATCTAAACTATTTTATTTATTATTGCATTATTGAATTGATTTAACCTAACACATAAAACAATCATTTTATTTCTTTTGAATATTATATTAGAAGCTTTTTTGCTCCCAATAACCTATATAGTTCCAAGTGTGCATTGTCTATACCATGCAAACACTCAATAAGAGAGCCAAGAATTATCTACACAAAATATCTTTCAAAAATGAAAAAAAGATTCTTCATTTTAAAAATACTATAAATAGATAAATTTACTATTTGTCTATCTAATTTTTTTAATATATATTACGACTCTTAAATTTTTAATTATAATTTAAAACAAATATATTTAAATACAATATGCAACCACAAATTTAGAGTCTAATGAAAAAAAGCTTTTACATCGAGAGTTTAGCCCAATGACCTTGAGCTTAGCTCTTCATAGGACAAGCCCCCTTATAACCTCTCGAGTGATGTACAATGCACCCTCGTCCACACAATGAACATATCATAAGTTGAAGCCACAGCCTAAACTATCTAAAACGACAATCATAAATTGAAACCACAACCTAAACTATCTAAAACGACAACCAAAACTAAACGAGCTAACCCTAAAAGTCAGAATCGAATGACTATTAATCCACAACCTTCTTACCTAATAAGAAATACTTGCTTTTTTTAAAGCTATTTAGGTTTAAAATCTTATTGAGAGTAGGTAGTATCGAACACGGGCAACGCAAACCGTGATAACGCGAGTTCCACGCATAGAGAACGCGGTCAACTATTACCCTATAAACAAACCCAAGCGCAAAACTTGAAAGCCTTTGAGAACGCGCAAAGTTCACCAACCCTTTCCCAAAGGTGACTCGGCATTTTGCGCGACTTGGAAGAGGCAGAGTTTGCTTTTGAGGAATGGTTTGTCGTTTGAAGATCTGGAAGGCCTAAACAAAGGTAGGTACCCCATTTGTTTTTGTTTTTTTTTTGTTTTCATCAAACGCACAGTATGATGTAGATCGTTATAGAATCGAATATTACTGGTCGACGCGTTCTGATTACCTTTTTCTGGCTTGACCGGGTCACAAAGATAAGTTAAACATTCATAACAAGCCAAACATGGGGAAAGTTTTTTAGAATTTTTCAAAACTGGAAATTAGTGGAGAATATTTTGGATTTTATTGTTTCTAAAATTTGTTTTTGTTGTGAAAGGTAATATTTATTATTTTATTGTTTTTGGTTTAGTTTAGATGATTGAGAAACTAAAGGCCCTGATGCCCTTTTCAAAGTTATTGATAGTATGATTTTGTTTGTTTTTTATTTAATATTTTTTTTTATATATTTTATTGTACTTTTATATTATTTTAAAATTAATTTGACTTATTTTTAAATAGTATGTTTTATTTTAAATATTTAATTTAAAAATATAAAATAAATGTTTATTTATATTTTAATTTTTTTTAAATGTATTTTAATATTATTTTTAAATTAATTTGAGTTATTTTTAAATAGTATGTTTTATTTTAAATATTTAATTTAAAAATATAAAAATAGTGTTTACTTATATGTTATGTACTTAAATTTGAGTAGTTCGATTATTCATAGATGTGATTATATGTGAGACATAGATTTCAATTTTTTCAAAGAACAACCCCCAAATCTTTATATTTGAGATAGTGTGTTCAAACTCTTGTAAGTACACATTTATTTCTTTGAATAGTTCAATTATTGTGTATTTATTATTATGTACAAGCCAATTCTTTACACCCACACTAGTTTTTCTATATTTTGAATATATTGATTCCTTTATATAATTTAATTAATTGTTGTTTTGTTGTGACATACAAGACCCAAGTCTAAATCTCTCTAAGAACACATCATTTCCAATATGCTAGACCATCTTTATCTATCAATTCTAACTTGATTATTTGATAATAAACCAAATGATTTTAAAGTTCAAGGTTTCTTAAATATAATTTAATTGGTTATAAAAAAAATTTGCATGCAAAACCTAAGATTAAGTCCCTAAAAGAACATATTGATTCTAATTTATTAGACCATATTTTTTGTATAGACTCTACTTGATATCTCTAAATGAAAACATACTCTATATAAAAATTTAAGCTCAAATTTATATATAATAGTCAAACTCTAAAACTTTGGTTTCTATATCTAAATTTTGAACAAATCTTTTTAAAACAATATTTTCTTTATACATAAATTTTAGTTACTATATCATAGTTTGAGTAAAACTTTGTGTTTCAATCTTTATTTAATATAATATTTTTTTTTAAAACATGCTTATTTCTATACAAAAGTTAGAGACAAAACTCTATGAACAATGTTTTTTTCCTTTTCAACATAGACTTTTATTTGACATCTTTTATATGTCATACTTTATACAAGGTCACTTAAAGTTTCTATATATTAATCAAATTTTAAAAAGGTACTAATTCTTGAGTAGTTGTATTAGGAAACAATGTATATATATACATATAGGGTTTGTTGTTAAATTTAAAGGAGATAAAATGACTTTACATCATGGAGTATATGTCATACAAGACATTTAGATTAGATATGAAGATAATCAAAAAGTTAAATTTTAAAATTTTTTGTTTAATGTATAGCAACAAACATAACGACTTACTTGATCAACATTCACAACCGAAGATCCATAAAGATCAATGAAATAAGATAATTAAAAATAAAAATTGTAGATTGTTGGATGTGACTTTAATTCATAAACAACATTAAAAAAACTTTCCTTTCATTTCATAAACATCATTAAAAACTTTCCTTTCATAAACATTATTAAAAACTTCAGCACAACTCTTTGATACGGACTCCAGAACTCTGGTTGGACAAACATTTTTTATTTAACCCTGACGGTGCAAACTGACCGAAAAGAACATGAAATATATTTTATCACTTTTTTGGAATTAAAATTCAATGCGATTTGACGTTAATATAGCAAGACCAAGTCTTACCGTTCTTCGCTAAATTTGAGACGCGTTCTGTAGAATACCATCACAGAACGCGCTCAGTAGAATGGCATTCCGATCGAGCCCAACGCGCCCTATACAATTAAGCCGTGTTTTGTACGCGTTGGATATACAGAATGCCAGCTATAAAAATAACATGTCGGTGAACGGTAAAATACACTTCGCTCTATTTGGCGTACATTTTTTTCTGGCGGGGTTTCTTAAAAAATGGAGTCTCAGAGGGCCAGAAAGAAGCAGAGGAATTTTCCACCAAAGAGGGGAAATATCAAAAGGAGGATATTCGCCTCCTGCGCTGCCTCAATAATGACGAAGCTTAAGGCGCTCAAATGCAGCCGAACGAGTTTGGGGAAAAAATTCTGTAATGGCGGAGTTGCTGACTGTGAGGACTGATGTCGCTTCTTGAAGAAAACTGAGATAAAACGAGTTGTTTTTCCAAGCTTCCTTCTTACGCTTGGATTTTGTGTGGTTTTGTTTGGCGTGAAGTACTTTCTTCATCTAAAAAAACTAATGTATAGTAAGTTAAAAAGTTAGAAGAAACACAGGGGGATGGGGTTTAATTGGTGAAGATGATAATGTCTTATATTATTTACAGAGGTTTAACTTTTTCGAGGTGTAACTGGGTTAGTTTTGATTTTTGACAGCTGTTATTTCTGATAATCTCTGTAATCCTTTATTGCTCGTGTAATTGAATCAGTTTAAATTTTTGGTTGTGTTAAAGCTTATTTCATATCTGTTTAACAATAGATATGTGATATCTAAATAATCTGATTAAAGATGAAAATGTTGAAAAAAACAAAGAATTTAATGGTTAAAAGTTCAAATTAGACACTACATTAATATGGGTATCTCATGGTAAAGAATTTGAATGATTGAACAATGTGAAAGGAATCTTGTTTTCAAGAAATTGAATAAGAAAAAAATTGGGTTCAATAGTCAAAGGCTCAAATCACTACGTTAATATGGACATTTCATTGTTGAAGAGTTTGAATGATAATCTGTTTTTACAAATTATTGAGAACTATTTGTCCAATACACTTAGTATTTGTCTTCGTTGCTCTGTTTTACTGTAATCTTAATTTTTTCCTTTCCTCAAAATTAGGTTTTCTTGAATCAAAATTAGTACACTTCTATAGCCATCAAACAATCAATTTGAATTTGGCATAAATCCCTCTATGAAAAAAAATCATTTAAATACAGATTTCATACTAAATTTATGAAATGCTTAATAGAAACCTTAGATATTAAATTTTTTATTCCAACTAAATTTTTGAAATTAATTTATAAATTTGAATTTTAAAAAATGCATTCAAAATTATTTTCAATGACCAAATTGAATTATCAGTTGAAATCTACCCTCACTAAAATTCTCATACAAACTATTTTTTAAACTTAATTTTATAATACTTTTAGTTTAAAAAAATAAAATGTATCCAAAATGATTTTCTTTGCCCCCAAATTAGATTATGCGTTAATATCCTTATCTTGCGTTGAGGGTTTGGATCGAATGTTCTTAAATTACAGGGCTATTCAGTTAATGTGAGAATGTCCTGTTAATTATTATATAAAATTTATATCATGTTACTTTTGGATTGAATTGATTCGATTCCTGGATATCTTGGCATTAAATTTTTTGTGGAGGGCGAGGGATGGAAAGGACGATTGGAAGTAGAAAAGTCGTTTGGGACCCTCTATTAATCTCGAATTATTAAAAAGATAAGAGCATAAAATTGTCAAAAAGGAAATCAGATCATGAAAATGAAATTTTGGAACTTTCGCACAATAAATTATGCCTGATTTAACATCCCCAGGAATCACTGTAACCACTGTAAAATGATGTTCGGTACAAATTTCCAATTGTAATTATTTTATTTTTTATTGATACAAGAAAAAAATGAGTACAATATAAAAAGGCAGTCAATCAACTGCGGATATTAGAATAGTAATTAATATGAAATAGTTTTTGTTGAAAGTAAATTAAATTTTATTTTTAATAAGTGATATTATACATTTCATATTAAAATATATTAGTTTATATAAAATATAATAAAATTGGATTACATTTTCAAATTTTGATGTAAGAATTTATAAATAAAATTTTTAAGTAATTGTATTTTTATAGAGTTAGATTAATCTTAGTGAGAAGAAGAGATGGGTTACACTTAAGGGGTTGTTCAATGATCTCTCGAGATTTTGATAGAAGTAATTTAATAACATATTGTAATGGTGAAATGTACATATGTCAATTTTTATTTTGTTTGGAGTTATTTTGCGAGATTGTTTTGATAGAATTACATAGTGATGTGTGACACAATTTTGTTTTAAACTTGGCCCTTTTCTCAACTCATATCCCCTCACACATATTCACATGCATCTATCTTTATCCCTTCCTTGTTTGCATTTATTCTCATATACTCACATCATATATTATATATTTGATATTCATGCATACACTCTTGGTCCTCATATTCCACATTCCCCATCTTAGGTCATTTTTGTAGTGTGCATGATCAATTCTCCCCACTCTATCTAGATTTATTCTCACATATTCACAATTTTTATTATTCTTAATTTTCTTATATATCAATTTTTTATCCCCATATTTCACATTCCCTCTCTAGGTCATTTCACAGTGGGAAATATTGATCTTGCATGATATAGATCTAACCTAAGATTCAAATGTTTAAAATTTAAATTACCAACTCCTTCCTTTTCCTCAAAGTCATTGGGGGCCAACTTGGTACACATTTGTGAGAGGATTTGTTATATCTTGGTATTTAAAGACATTCATTTGAACATTAATTCACATTTGATAATCATTCAAAATCTTAAAGCATAGAAGGAGCATTTAATAAGAATGATTTAGTTTGGGGCTTTAAAAAGAACAATAATTTACATTAGAATTGGCATCTAGATCACTTGCATGCTTGCCTACTACATGTTGAAATTTTATATGATTGTAAAGTTGGTCCAATTAATGGGTTGACCTAGAAGAGCTTAACCCTTGTGATATGATAATTTCAGCAAGGTATTTGCAAATACCTCCAATCCTTATTAATAATCACGAGCACATAACAAATTAGATAGTAGAAGTGCACATTACACTATATCAAGACCACACATTAGGAATTAAATCCATGTGATATGAAATTTATTCACAATTGTGAATCAACCATTAGTGAGATACAACTCCACATAAAGTTCCAAAAATTGAAAATATTAGCAATATCTATTTTTCTATGCTTGAGCAAGTGGAATATAAATTGTCTTAAAATTTTAATTTTCATCACTGTTCCATAAACTAAATATGTAAATCCTTTGTATTTAATTTTCTAAATTAACACTAATTTACATACTATCTTTTCTAGTATTATTTATTTGAACCTAGGTTAATTATAAATAATTTACTTACATTTGTTTAATTAAACTGAATCAAGTTTAAAGAAAATAATAATTTTCTTTTAGAAATATACATAGGCTTGACAAAGTTATACATAAATACAACAAAATATTAGAAATATATATGTTTATATGTATCTAAGTGAGTAAAATTTACAATGCAACATTTTATTTTCATTCTACAAACTAAATATCTAAATCCTTTGCATTTAATTTTTGAATTAACATAGATAAAAAAAATTTAAAATAATAATTTTCCTTTCAAAATTGCATAATTTTGACCAAAATTTTTTTTCACACCCACACATCCACGGGTCACCCACACCCTAAAATCTAACCTCAAAATTTGGGGAAGTCTAAGACTACGTTAATTATGGGAGAGGACCCAATAGTTGAGCACCCTAACTTTGTGCTTCTCAAAATCCTACGTGGAAATTAAAAAAAAAAATCTAAATTTTACAGAGTAGCTTGGTTGGCAACGCCCTTGCTTATAACTAAGGTTTAGGGGCACATCATCAAATATGAGGCCACATTAGCAATTCTTTTTGTCAAGGTGTCAAAAAATGTCCAAAAAAAAAGTGAGAAATATGCTTGTGCACTAAATCATGTTTTATTGGTGCGTTGATGTGGCATCACATGATTTGTTGCTTTTTAGATCTAAGGAATACATATTATTTAATTATTGGTAGTTATCATCAACACTAACAACTTTAAAGTCACAACTATTGGTTCAATATTGTTAAAAATATTGGGCATTAAATAAATAAATGCTATAACAATTGTTAGAAAATGCTCAACTACTCGGTCCTTTCCCCTAGAATTTTAATAATTTTGACAAAATATGCACCTCAACACCCACACATCCACCTACCCACCAACCCACTCACACCCTTAAAACCAACCCAAAGTTTGAGGAAGTCTAAGGTCCTAAATTAAGTACACTTTTAACAAAGAGTTAGTGAAATTAAGAATAACCATAAGTTAGTTGTATGTAATGATCTTAAGTCCATGCTAACTTTCAATAATTTATTTACATTTATTAAAATATAAGAATATTAATTAAATTAAAATATTTATTTATAAAAGAAAACCATTTTGATATTTATACTAGGATTCAACTATGAAGTTTTTATAATTAAACAAATATATGGATCAATAAGTTTCATTCAAAAACTACATAGTTGAAACTTATTATGAGTATCATAATTCAACAAATTACAAAAAATACCTACTATTTATAAAAATTATTATTTACATTCATATGTACATGTTAATTAAATAATTGAAGTATTTGAATAAATAATAAATTTAAATAAATGAGTTGAAATTGAAAATAATGAATGTTGTCAATGGGCCCTTGGTCTACTAGTGAAGTTGAAAGGTTCAGAATGAGCCCACCAAGGATCAAGTCTTGCTGAGTGCAAAGCCCCGCGATGCATAAAAAAGGGATGAGGTTGGGATCGTACCCGGGTGGATTTTGGCAGAATGGATACCCCTCAGAACTTGGTTGCTAAGCTAAAGAGGACCCCCTCGGGGGTATCTCCAACAAAATAAAATAAAATAATAATAAATGTTAAAATAATTGTGAAAATTAAAAAACTATATGTGATAGATTTTGGAGAGGGAAAAGTGATGCTAATGATGTTGGAACCAATTTTCCATATTGCTTGAGTTTAGGGTTTGGTTAAAAAAAATGTCTCAAATTCTACAAAGTGACTATATTTTGCAATGGTTGATCTCTATGTCGTGGAATTAAACTAATATGTGGACTTGAACCTATACATATAAGATTTGAAAACAAGAAAAGGAGTGGAATATGCTTATTAAATATGAAATTTATATTAGTTAAAAAAGCATATTCTATAGAGATTGAATGGATTTACATGGGGAAACACCTTTTGGGAGAAAATCCCCACACTCCAAATCAACTAAATATATTATTTAGTAATCAATAGTTACAATACACTTGAAAAGTCTAATTATTTACAAGAGTATCACCAACAAGAGATCTAGAGTAATTATGGAAGCATAATGGTACTTAAAAAGCTCACTACGAAACCTCCATTTCAAGTGATGGGTGTAGATCACTTGCATGCTTCCCTATTATCTATTAAACTTTATGATGATCATAAAGTGGTCCAACCAACGGGTTGACCTAGGATAAATTGGCTCTTGCAATCCAAAAAATGATTGAAATGATTCATCATTCTCCAAGAGTTCCATTATATTGGTAGTAGCCTTGGTTGAGATGGTCAAACCTTGCTTGAGATGGTTGAACCTTGCTTGAAGTTCTCTTCTTTTTCATAGGTTCTAATTTATTGTTCTTTTATAGGTTCTTTTGGTTTTTCCACAAGAGTAGACACTTGGTTTGACATGTTATACCATTTTCATATTTAGAGCTTTGAAGGGATAGCTTTGGCATAGTGATTTTGTTGGCACCCAATTCATAGTTAGTTGGTATACCAACCTTCTTTTTGGTAGCATCAAATTTTATCATGTTGAATGGTTCTAGATCTCCCTTACCAAATGAACCTTTCTCGAAAGAAGGAATTTAGCCTCTTGGAAGAGTGTGGAGGGATATATTTAAGGCCTTCCCAACAACATATTATTCCATATCTCCTTGTTCATCACAAAGAAAGATATGGAAACCATATTGGGTCCCAAACAAACTAGCACCCCGATCTTTCCAATTGTTTCTACCTTGATATTTTTAAACTCCCAAGGTATCCTTCTAAGCCATGATTCTTGTATGTCTATTTCCCATTCTCTCCAAAAGGGAGAAAGGAAACATGTTTACAAAAGCTTTATCATTGACAAGTGTTCTCTTTATGCATGTATCATAGATCCATACTTGTAAGTACAAATTAGGATCACCTCATCTTGTTAATTTTGTATTTCTCAACATTTATTTTAGAGAAATTAATAGCCTAGGGTTATGCAACTTTGTGTTAAGTGAACTTGTGTCAATATCCACTTTTTTTATTTATTCCTCTAGTGGGGCATTGTATGATTTGGGTACTTGAGATTTGTCACTTCTAAGAGGGGTTCTCAAAGGGAGGGAGAGTTCCTCAAGAGAATAATGAAATAAACTCTAGTGAACATCTTCTTGAATTATTTAACCAAGTTATAGGGATTAATTAGAACCAACATGGGTTCTACCATTAAAATTGTGTGTCTTAGATCTTTGTTTTATAAGATCATAAAGGTTTTACTAAAGTTTTTCATTTTGAACCAACTCAATCAAGTTGATAATTTTATTTTCATTTTTAATACCCAACTTCCTTGGGTCATTTAATTCTTGAGAAGATGTAGCATCATTCAATTTTTCCTAGTTAGAGATACTCTCTTGTTGGTGTGTTAGGAGAGGATCTTGGTAGATCCTTAAATTTGATTTATAAGGGGTGGTGGGCCCCTAATGATTGTGATTCATTTTATGGGTGGGAGGATTAACATATCTATGAATAAATGTCTTTGATCCTCTATGAGACTTGAGATGAACCATTGGTACTTCTAACATGGCTCTGTTTCGTGCACCTTTATTTTTTTAAATAAGAACACTACTCGTTAGGGTCATAATCGTAAGGTTTTTAATAAGGTTCATACCCATTATTGTTGTATGGAAATTCATTTTGACTACTCCATTGCTCATAAGTTTTTTGTGGGGAATAGTCAATGGTGTTGAAATTTTGGTTCTGTGAATCCATGTAGTTGTTATAGTTGTGTTTTATTATTATTCTTTGAGTGGGATGTTTGTAACCACGTTAATGGTTGTGTTTTAGTTGTTATTCTTCAATATTTTTGATGATAAGGGGTTGTTACTGTTATTATTATTGTCATGGATTACTAACCTTCTATTGGCTCCATACTTCTTTTTCTCATTATTGATAGTGACTTAATTTATTCTAAGAGTTCCTTTGAGAGACTCTTTATATGATTTGTAGGGATGTTTCTAAACATCCTCTAATGTATCTCTAGTAAGGGTGTGTAGGAAGATATCACATAATTCATTATAATCCATGTTTGGTGCACTAGTTGAGGAGTAGAGGAATCTCCTCCATCACTTGATTAAGTATACAATATAGTTTTTAGCTTCTTTTTTAACAATTAGGAACTCTTAAATTCCCATTTTTAATAAATTCTTCATATCAAAAGTGGTGATGAAATCACTAATGAGTTATCAAGAGTAAAGTGATGCCTTTGGAAGGTATTAATGCCAATCTAGAGAAATATTATCCACTTTTAGAAAAAATATCACTACAACCACATCCAAAAAATGAGTTCTTGCATCATGTTGTGGTGCAATCCTTGACATGTGAGTTAATCACTCCAACTCCTTTGAACTTGAGAAGTTCAAGAAGATAATGTGGCATCATACCATTATGAATTATATGGTGTAGTGATTCATTGATACATTGAAGGTATGCTACCAAAAAGGTGTTATGCATGGGGAGGGTTGTTCCTTTGATCATAATCTATATAGGTGTAGCTTTGTACATTTATTTAATTTTTAATTGTATGATAGGTTTTTAGTACCTTATTAAAATTGGGTAGTTAGGAAATATTGAGTTTAAATTTTCAAAACTAGGTGGGATTTCTTGATTTTAACTTTGTATGACATGTATCCCACTTCTTTGATTTAATCTTGTCATATTGAATGAAAAATATAAGGGAGACATAAAATCCTTACCACTCATATTATTTGATTAAAATTTGACATGGGTGGGATATTTGGGCTATCCCTTAGTTTTCTTCAATCAATTATGTTAGTTCTCCAAATCGATAGAACCACTAAATCCTAGAAGTAATTCACACTTCACGTTCAAACCTAGTGTAGGGTTTGGCCAATTGACAGGAAATGAGATTGGGACACATTTCCCCTACACTTCAGGCTTTGTAATACCTAGGGGAGGACCCTTTAGCAACACCAAAAGATTCAGACACACACTCAATAGTGTATTGCTTAACAGATGATGCTCTCACAAGAATATGTTGAGGAACATGAAAAATCACTCAACATTGGCTAAGATATTGGGAAATTTTCATTAAACAACATGGAGAGCATGGTAAGTACAAGTAACTCATAAAACAAAATTGAAAGGTTTGAATTGATTTTAAAATTTGGGACCAAACTAAAAATAGAAGATGTATACAGATTGACCAGTTCCAAGAAGAGGGCTACAAAGTCATTTAACCATGACTTCATCCTACAATGTTAAACATGTTTTGAAGGTCTTTGAAAATGTTATCGCATTATGACAACAAGACCACTGAAGCTTTATCAGATAACCATTCTTACAAATCCACCTAGAAACATAACACTCTTGTTACATTCACTAAAGAAATTACTCCATTCTTTGAATAATAGGCAATAACAAATGCAACTAACATTTATTAAAGCAATTACATCATTATTTGAATAGAAAACAATAACAATTGCAACTCAAATGCAGCAAATGTGCATGAAAAAACCCAGATAACCTTTGATTATTGAATTCAAAAGAGTATTACATCTCAGCCATGGAGATAGTCACAGAATAAAATATATTCATGAAACCCAATTCAAAACACAAAAACACTTCAGATTAGTGACTAACAATCATACTTCACCCTAGCTTTACAATTTTTTACAGAGGTTTTGTCTACCTTGCAAAAATTTCAGAAAATGGAACCCCTTACAATGAGAAAACAAGAGAAGATAAAGGAGAAGAAGCAACCCTAAAATAATTCTATGGAAGATACCTGGCAATTTCATCCTTTGTTGATTAGCAACAAGAAAATATCGAGAAAATCCTCTCTCTTCTCTCTTCATAATAAACCACTAGCTCTGAATTTTGCCCATTTTACCTTGATTCTTCAACACTAAATTCATTTGCCTGTGAAAAACCCTTCACCAATTTACCCCTGGAGTTGAAAAATAATTTGCCCTAATGAAAACATTCACTTTGCCCTTCTTTTTCATTTGAACTCTACTCCTATTTTGTTGCATATTATATTTTCACATTTAGCAAAATAAAATATCCCTCCCCTAAAAATAAACCATTTAACCCATTTCATGCAAATGCTCAATTTCAGTTGTAGAAACTTTTTACCTCCACGCCATTAAAAAAAATTTATCAGGCAAAACAATTCTTTCCCATGCCCTTTATATTTTCATTAGGATTTTTAAAACTATACTCATGCATCATACTTTACCTCCCATGTCTTTTAATTTTTTGGGCCCACCACATCCCTCCTTTCATCAGACAACCATCGAGCATTGTCGATTGCATATGAAAATGTGAACCCCTAAACCTGCAAATGCACAAGAGCAACAAAACACATTAGTTGTTAGATCAAATGCATGTAAACAAGTATGAGAGATTCCCCATAAAATCCATCTATTCAAACTAAATTAGGAAATGAAGAACACAAGATTTAAATGAAATAGCCTAAATCCTAATTAAGCTAATAGCATGATGACCCCATGGGGGAATTGGTGCCAATGAAGTGTTGCAATTGGCCCTTTCCCAATTCCTAAGTTGCAATGTTGGTTGAGTGAGCAATGGTCAAATCTCCAAAGAGATTTGAGCATAGCCTTGTTCCAAATCTTGAAAGATGATTAATGGTTTGATTGAAACGGGCAAAATTGGCTCTCAATGTGAAGAGAGTAACTTTGTATATGATTATAGATGATGATGGATTTGAGTATAGTAAGTTTACTCAAATTGTGGATGTTTGAATGAGAGGAAGAGTCTCTCATTTATAGATTCCAATTTTGGAAGTATGAGTGAAAATAAGCAATGTGGGATCATTCAACATCCAATGGCCAAGTGCCACTTGTCAAGATGTGAATGGTTGAAGAATGAGCACATTTTGGTCAATGTGCATGATAAATGTCATTGGATTTAAATTTGAATTTTGAATGTGACATGTGAGAGGGAAAGAGAAATGGAGTTAATGTCACTTGGCTCAAGGCCAAGGACATGTAAGAGGTCTTAAATGCCTTGTTGGAAGGACCAAGTCCACTTGGCCTTTTTGAATTCAAATGAGGGAATATTCCCTTTTGATGCTTTGTGAGGGAAAATAAAGAATTAAATAAATCAAAGTAATTGATTTATTGTGCAAGTTGCATTCTCTAGAGGATTTTAGTGAGAGAGATTAGCTTAATCAAGGTTTTGATTAATTTAATGAAGAATTAGGTGATGTGACAATTTAGACTTAAATTTATGAATTGATTTAAATCAAACTGAGAGGAAGGGTTTAATTAAATAAATGATTTTGATTTATTTAACTAAGGAGGAAAATATTAGATTAAATCAAATAAGGTTTAATTTATTTAATTTAATAAGAGGACTTTAGAGATTTAATTTAAATAAAATGAATTATTTAAATGAACGGAGAAAGATGATTAAAGACCTAATTAAATAAATAATGATTTATTTAATTAAGGGATGAAAGGTGTTGATAAGCTGAGAGTATGATTCAAGACAAAACAATGTTAGTAGGATCATAACCAAGTGCATGTATATTTTACGTGTCTACAAAAAATAGAAGACCCAAACAACGATGAGTGAGGAAATGAAGTGAAGCATCGAGAACTGCTTGATGGAGTGGAAGAATGGTGAAGAGACCAATGATAGTGGGAAGGCCACTGATGAAGAAGAAGCATTGCTCATTGCTGGTTTAATCGGAAAATAGAAAGAACTGGCGATAGTGGGAAGGTGAGCGAGGAGGAAGGCGATGAAAATTTTCTCAAAACCAAGGAAGCATCAAATGGACCTATCACATCAAGATTTAAAGCTGGAAACATTGCATTGCTGAAAACAAATGGGAAAGATAGAGATTTTTGGCCACAGGCATGAGTTTTTTCATGCAACCATGAAAGCAAGAATTAAACTTGCTTGTCCTCAAAAACATTTGAGATGCATTTATATTTTCCCCTTTTCAGTTGCACAATATTTAAAATATTCAAAATATTTTAAATATTAACATTTGAAACATTAGAAGAAATTTGTGACTTCTAATTATGCTTACGGGCCATTTGAAGAAATTTATTGCGGGAGAACCGAGACATCTGAGCCGTGAATTTTTTTATAGGATCATAATAAATTACTTAGAGAAAACTTATTTCCTTAAATTTTGTCCAACCCTTAAAATTTAGGCACCTCCTTTGTTAACTAGCCCTTGGGACGTGTTCATCACAATCGAAATGTATTAAAATAATGCATAAAATGACCTTAGTTTTTTTTATTAAAATGGAGTTGTATAAGTTTTAGACCAAAAAATGAAATGGGTTGTCCTTAGATTTGCAAAATTTGAAGTTTTCCGGAACACCATTTTTGGTCTTGTTGCGATAAAAAATAATTAAATAACCCATCAAAACTTATCCCGAGACCCTGAAATTGAGTAGGCATGCACACATTTGATCCAAAAATGGAGTGCAAAAGATAGCTTGGCAAAAGAGATCCTGAAGTGCAAAATATTAATCAACAAAGTTTCTTACTCAAATTTTTCTACATCTGCACCTGTTCAAAACTAATTAAAGCTCACCTAGTTGCCTTCTTGAAAAAATACCAAATCAACTTCTGGGGAGCTACCACTAGAAATATTAGCTCATTTGGGTACACTAAGTATGTGTGCAAAATGGTTTTTCTTGAATCATTGTTCTTCATGAGATATTAGGGATCAAAATTGACCTCCTTGAAACACTGTCAGAAATGCAGATGTAAAACTAAACAAATTGCATTTTCTTTTGATCCCAAATAAATAGCAAATCAGATCACGAGGCTCTAAAAAATAACAAGGGAGCATATGAATGTGGGGAGAATGGAGAGCAACAATCCTTTTGTCATAAAAATCATCCAATTGTGAAATATCAGCTCGAACAGGAGGCCACTTTGTAGAATTGAAAGTTCACAAACAACAAAACAATGCCAAAACCTTCCATATTTTCTTTTCAAGACACTGCCAAAAATCATCATGGGAAGCTGAAAACTAACATACATGTTCACATATGTCACATGAGTGGGTCCACCAAAGGATTTTGCATGAAAATGAATAGGCTCTGAATTATGACCCTCCAAAGTGGGTCACTTAGGAAAAAAATTTCAGGTGCACTTTTGAGTGTGGAAAGGAAAAATTATCAATATGGGCACTTCAAATTTGAATTTTTTTAGAGTGCCACCACATTCCATTGCAAAAGGGTTGGAATGAGGTCAACACCTTGGAGAGCTTTGCCTCTTAGTTGGTGTGTCAAGTTATGCATTTTTTTCTTAACACCTCTAACTTCAAGATTCCTTATTTTTGGTACCAAAGTGGGTATAAGTTATTTAGTAATGGCTATCATAATTTTACATTTATTTAGAATGAGGTGGATTTTCCTATAACAGGGTTTGGATAGCCCCATTAATTCTTTCTTCAAGAATTTTTTCTAGCAAATTTTGATGTGTTATAGTATATTCATTTTGAAAGGTTATATATATACTTATCAAGCCACTTGGACATATTCTAAGTTTCTTTCTAAATAAATGATTTTTTTGTCAATTTTGTTAGTTGTACATCTCTATATTTGGGATGGTGTTGTTAGTGAATTTCTAACAAAATAAGAACTCAATGTGCTCTATCTTGATCTAGGTTTGGCTAAAGCACAATATCTAAAGTCTAGCATGGGTTATTAAAAGTTATAAACTTTCATGGATACCACCCATAATTTGAGTCAATATCTTCATAATCATAATAATTAGAGATTAGTAGCGTTAGGTTCCATGGAATATATCTATCAAAGTTATGGGTAAGAGGCTTGTTGAAAGGGTACAAGATACAAAGTATAACTTACCACAATTCATCATAAAGAAAGTGTGAAGCATCTAGCCGACATAGAAGATATGTTAAGGGGTGTTCTATAAGGGACACATCTCTATAAGAGACTAGGCATTGATATATATATTTGATAGATAACAAAATAGGAGATCATTGAAGATATAAGTGTAGTGTAGGGAATTGCATACCTTTAAAATTTAATGTACTATGTTTGGGTCCCTTAATTAATTGGACTTAATTAAGCTCCTAATTTTCCAAATTATGCATTCCAAAGCCCTATTTTGCTCATTTTTTGAAAGGGAAACCTGTATTTAATTAATGCAATTAATATTTTAATCACCCCAAAATGAATGTGTCCTAGACTTTTGGGCCGAGACCCACTCGCCCAAGGGTGAATAGGTCTTCCTTAAATCCTAGGTCCAAAATTTTAATATGTTTTTGGTGATATTTTAATGATTCAAATTTCATATGCAATTGTCAACTCTTGGAATCTATTTTTTGGGAAATTAGATAAACAACTCTAAATAAATTGTATCAAATTCAAATCTAAGCATTCTAAGGATCAATTACAAGACTTGATGGGAGAAAATATTATTGTCAAGAGCATTCAAGAGAAAATTTATCAGTCATTTGTTACAACATTCAAGATCCTATCATCATGTTCAAGCTTATGTGTGTTCATATCATCTTGTGAAGGCTAATATGTATTGTTGATCCTAAAGCATCCAAGAATCCAAGTATCCAACAAATCAAGAAAAGCAAGATCTAATTCCTTGGAGTGATGTGTTTGACTTCAGTCCTCTAAGGGAAGCCATTAAAGGTTTGGTGAGTTGTATCAAACAAGTGTTCATTCATCATTCCTTCCATTTATCAATTATAATTATCATTCTATCAAGTTTTAATTACCAAACATGGGGTTTGACTAAGGAAAACCCCCATTCAAAAACAAACAAGTTTTCCTCTCTTTGGATGTGTCGATTATAGGTTGAAGAAGGATTGAAAGAATCTCAAAGAGATTTTTTTCAAAATTGCATAAGTTGTCACCATTGTTGTTAAGCCATGAAAAATCAATTGCAAATCTTATTTTTGACTTTCTGATAGTGGGAACTATGTCAAACTAAAGCTAAGATCCAACATCAGAGGACTGTCAAGTTTTTTTCTGGACACCCTAACCAGGACCCATTTGCCCTAGGGTGAACTTGTCCTTCAAAAAATTTCAAAATAGAATTTTAATTCCAGGTACATGTGTCCAAACACTTCTGGGATCTGCCCACAAATTATGATTTCAATTTCTATATGTTCAAGATCTTGCATTTTTTCATCTATGCCATATTGTTCATTAGGTTTAGTTGCGTCAAATCATGTTCATTTAGTTCCAAATCCTATTTTCATAAGAAACCTAGAGATTTAGGTCTGATTGGCTCACCTTAGGGTTGAAATTAAATCTCTACACCTTGCAATCTCTTAGTTTTAATAAAATCTTGGGAAGAGGGACATCATTAGTTCCTAAGTTCTTTGTATGAAGGACCTAGGGCACCCCATTTTAATCATCCCCCTTTTCCCACTTTTTCAATAAGATAGAGATAATGTAAAGCAGAGACTCAGACCTAATTATGTAATGATTATATATATATATATATATATATGGAGGTATAAGGATTCAATGGACATATCTGTTATGGATGACTATCATGTATGTTTAAGTTCTAAATAAGATATGTTAGATAGATTTTCTTACCACACTTTCCTTTTTCTACTACTATACCCTCTAGGGTATAAAATGAATACATAAGGGATACTAGGGTATATATCTTCAAACTATAATTACTCAATCACTCTGCTAATATTGGTTTCATTATCAAGGCCCTAGAGAGGACAATGCAAAAATTCTAGGTAAATAAATATTGGCAGTAAAATGCAAGGGTAATATTTCTTTTTGGATATTTCTCTTAGGTACTACCTTTGTGAGAGGGGGTAGGAACTTAAGGGATTAAAAATGAAAAGGGGGGAGGGGAAAACAAATATCGTGGCATATTGAGGCTTCTTCAAAAGATTCCAAAAAAAAAATACAAACACAAGAGAAGATTCTATATGAGTTTGTAAAATAATACATCAATACAATCACTTTCTTGGTGGATACAGATTACACATATATGGAAGTGGTAGAACCAAGAATGACATGGACCCCAAAGCTTCCCTATGAGGTCTCACAAAAAGAAGTAAATACATAAGAAAAAAATATTGAGAAAACCAAAGGATCCTAATGTGGAGAGGTTTGGAACCTACAAAGAGATAATGGACTAGATCCATAAGAAGAACATTGAGGAGAAATCTGGAAAAAATAAATAACAACTAAACAAGAAATGGGGTATTCCACCCAAAGATACTGCACAACCATCTTCCTTCGCACCATCTCTAGAGAAGCAAACACCTATCATGAGGAGGTTTGGAATGTTGCATGGACTTGGTAGTACCCAATCAAAGGGTCCAACATCCTCCTCTCAAATAGTAACAATTTTGGATGTATAGGAGGTATTGAAGACACTAGTTCAAATTAGTGTGGAGAAGAAGGGCCACAAAGAAAGGCCAAAATAAATGGTAAAAAGGAAAATGATCACTTCTACGAAAGAGGAGGATGAAGAAGAAGAAGTATAAGAGGTACAAAAGCCTTCACACAAGAGGATGAAGAAGGAACACATGGTACAAATTCAACAACCAATAGAGAAACCCCAATATCCAATTGATGTGATGGTGACTACCAACACCATCATCTACCATGGCATGCTCTCTCAAGTATTAACTATGTATGATGATGATTTAGATGAATATAATAAAGCTAGAATCATACAAAGATTAATATTATATATAAGAAATTTTGACAAAATTTTAGAGGGATTCATCAAAGACTTTCCCTAGCCTATTATTTCCACAATATAGGAAATAAGGGATAAATCCCTCAAAGAAGAAGAGGAGATAAGAGAAAAAGATATCATAGAACTAGGGTATGATCTTACCATAAATTAGAAGGATCAACCCACAAGAGCTCCACATGAAGCAAATTGAAGGACAACATAAATAAATTGCCAAGTTATAGGTGGAAACAATAGAAATCATAAAGAAACTCCAAGAATCCATCCTAGAAGCGAAAAAATCTAAGAAAAAACCTATGAACATGAATCACAACTAGGTTAAAAAAATAGAATTAAGAAATTAAATCAATCAATTAACCTAACTAAGTCATTCTCAATGAAATTATTGCAAAGCTAATTAAGAATCCATGAAACATGAAATGACATTCAAAATGGCAAAAGGAAACCTAATTAGACAAGAAAACCTTATCCCATTATCAACTTAAATACTTGTTTGGGAAATATTATTAAAAATAAAAAATAATGAAAATACTCATATATTTACCAAGCCCTATGGTTTTTAAATGATGAAAATAATTTTAAAAATAAAATAGAAGCCTAAATTTGATTAGACAAATGCCTTCAATAGAAAAACCCATATAACCTAGTTATGGATGCTGAATTCTATGCTTATGATAATCTAACTCTTGGATGATATTGTGGACAGTAATCTTGCATGAGATTGTGTATCCTCTTTCAATAGAGAAGGCCTCTATTTATAAGGAAGAAGGGTTGAAGAGTGAAGAATGGGGAGAATGTGGGATTAAAAAATGGACCAATGGCATTGTGCCACTTGTCATCATGCTAATGAATCTTAGAGGAGATGTGCTCACACATGTGTGAGCACATCTTGGGAGATGGGATGTGTAAGAGGAGGTGTAAGAGCCTTCAATGTAATGGTGGTTCAAAAAAGAGGACATGTAAGAGCCTTCAATGCAAAGGTGGATCAAAAAAGAGGGCAAAAGTCCTTTTGGAGGGAAAAGTCAAGTGGGTAGAATATTCCAAGAATATGCCATTTTGAATGAAAATAGAGTAATTAGTAAATCATATAAATTTATTTACATGTGCAACTTGGTTAGTTGATTGAGGTTGAATTACCCTAGGGTGGAGTTAAAATCTTTAGAAATGAGGGATTAGTGTTAGGAGTTAATTAATTTAGGATTAATTAACTTGAATGAAATTAATTGATTTATGAAATTTAATTTAAATGCTTGGGTTTATTTAATTCAAATGAGAGGATGGAAGAACATTGAGATTTTAATTAAATAAATTCAATTTATTTAATTAAAGGAAGATGATGAAATAATTTGATAAAGTGTATTATCTGATTTTAGGAGAAAATTCGATGAATTCAATTAATTAAATAAAGGTTATTCAATTAATTGGTTAGTGTCGAAATGATTAAGGGAGAATTAGTGTTAGTTAATTAGGATCAAGTGCATGATATCAATCAAGATATTTCAAGTGTCTACATCTTGCCCCTCTTTGAAGCAATGCACCTGCTATGTTGGTTAAAAGAATAATAGTGGCGCAATCAAAATTAAAAAAAAATCTAATTTTTTGGATGCCCCAGTGGAAAGAAATACACTGGTAACTTCCCCCTCAAGAGATTGGGTGGAAAGTTTGATTTGAGGGTCGATCTCAGGACAAAGAGGTTCAAGATGGATGCATGGATGACATAGATATATATGATAATGATGATGCAAATGAGATGAATTAAGATGTTGAGAATAAAAAATCTATATTAGCCTAAACATCTTAAATGAGGATGCAATGCATGTGAGATGGATGATGTTTACCTATTATGATGATATATGAATATGCAAGATGTAGATGGTTTATGGATGGCATGATATCATGCTAGTGTGAAAGAGGATAGAAGAATGAGAGGGATCAACCCTTGATTCTGAGAAGATACAAAATTCCAACAAGTCTATGAGTTGTTGAGGCTTTGTTAGATATGATGATGAATGATGATGATGTATTGCTTATCCAAGGATTGGGGAAATAAAGAGATTAATTTCCTTATGTTTGATAACACACATAGATACGATGCATCAAGGTATAGATGACCAAGATGGTGTTGTATCTAGTGAGATGGATTTTGACTTGAAAAATAGATAGGAGTATCCTTGTTCACACCTAACATATGAAAACCTTACTAGGATGTACTTTAGACATTTCAAAAATCTCGGACGAAAACATAGAGAGGTAAAACCTAACAATGTAATAGTCAACAAGCTATCCAAAACACCTTCCATACACACCTAATAAAACAAGTATTTGCTGAGGTTATATTACAAGAACATCCAACAAGCATAGCAAACGAAAGATAAAGATCAATGCCATATTTCTTCTCTCTAAATCATTTTGATAGACATCACCAAGAGTTCATTGGATTTAACACAATAAGATAAATCAAAAAGACAAAGATCAACTACATAAACAAGTCAATGTTCTTCATACTGCTAGCCAAGACTAAACTATGGTGATGTCTAATGTTGATGTCGATTGTATTAGATGATGGTGAGTTTGAATGGATGATAAACTATTAATATCAAGAGTTGACCAAATTGTTTACCTATTGACCTAAGCCTAAGATTTTTTTTTTGACGTTTGAGTTCACACTTTCATTTTGCTATACTTGTTTCTGATTGCGTTGCCAAAGGGTGAAGGTGACGATCGATTTATTGTGAGTGAAAGTTTATTTTAAGTGGAAGCCAAATGGGATGGATGATTTTGGGTTTTTTGAATGTTTTTGGTATTTTGAAATGTTTTGAGGATGTTTTGGGATTTTCAAGATATTTTACAAATGTTTCGATTTTTTTTAATTTTCAATGTTTTTGGTTTTTTCTGAGATTTATGAATATTTTTAGATTTTGTGTCTTGGGGTTCATCAATGATGGCCTTTCCTAAATTTAAGCTCAGAGACGTTGTAGTTCGGATCCATGTTTTTGATGTTTTTTCTACTTTTTATGAGTTTTTTTGGATATTTATGTCTTTTTGAATTTTTATGAGTGTTTTTGGATTTTGTGTCTCGGGGTCTCATCAATGATGGCCTTGCCTACATTTAATCTCAGAGACAACGTAGTTCTGATACCATGTTTTTAATTTTTTCTAACTTTTTGACCTATTTTGGGATTTTGACGTGTTTTGGATGTTTTTAGATCTTTGCATGATTTTGACAATTTGGATTTGGATATGTGTGATATCAGTGCTCTATTTTGGGATTTTGTTGAAAATCAAGCAAGGTTTGATTGATCAGATTGATGGATTTATGATGATAACATCATTGAGGATACACAACAATGCAAGGATAGTGTTAAGAAACTTGAGGATTGGGAAGGATATCTTGAGATGATGATGGATTGGTTGGATTTGATTGATCGGGATTTTGAAGCTTGATTTGGAACAATTTTTTTTTTATGATTTGATGTGACATTGAAGTGCCAGTTAGATGTGACTGGTATTGATTATTTGAATTTATGTTTGATGAAAGATAAAGCTTGATAAATGATATCTTCTCGTCAAAATATGACATGGGTTTGTGATTTTTAATTTTTGCTCATAAATGATTTGACCAACTTGATTTCGTGTTTGCCAATGTTTGGATCATCACATAAGTTGAAAGATATAGATCAAGATTTATTCTCTAAGTGAGATGTAAATATCTGCCCCCAATGTCCAGCAATGTGTGGAATTCCATAGGTGGGTTCTTGGATGGATGGATGGATATGGTAAGCATGAAAAGGATGCGAAGGATTATCTTGTGATAAGATAATGTGTTCGAACAAAGGATGCTCATTTGGATAATGCTTCATGGCTTAGATAATATTTGGTAAGATATGATCAATAAAAATGACCCATGTCAAGATGTTTACCATAAGCAAGTGTAAAGTGTGCACCAAAATTTGTCAAGATCAAGATAATTTGGAAGATGGATGTAGATATATGAAAATGGATTGGATAAATGGTTCATGGATGAATGGAATTATTATGGATAAGATGGATGGAATGTTGGCTTTATTATGGATGTAATAAGATGCTTTCTCCTGAAATAGTGCATGTAGATGCTCGATTCTGCACATGACACCTATTTTCTAGGTTTTCATCATGGTACTTTCCCAAAGTGCCACCCATGTGGTTTTCACTGGAGGACGATTTTTTATCTTTACTATTTTCATGATTTTTTTTGTTGTTGAAAGATTTTAAGCTCATGTTGAATCACTTGGTGGTGCTGATGGAGATGCCTCTATCATAATGTGCCATTGATATCCTCCTTGAAGAAGTTTCTTTGTCAAGATACATGCACTTGAATACAAATTTTGAGATTCATGATCTACTTTGTTGATACTGGAGTTAACTTTGTCTTTATGCACACATCACAATAGAGTGCCTTCTAAATCCTTATGATGGAGGGTTTCTTTCAATACATGATCAATGTGAAAATTATATATCATGTGTGGAGGCATGGATGGTGGAGCGTGTTTAGGAAAAGAAGATAGATTGGTTGATAGTTTGGAATCTTTGACTCTCCAAACTTAGGAAGATGAGCAATGATGGGTGGATACAAAAGTGTGCGTGGAATTAGGAAAAATAACTTGATATACTTTGTACATTGCTTGAGAAGCCTAATTTTTCCTTTGTGGACATCTTTGATGGATAATTTTCCCTTTTTTATTTTTCCCCATAGTTTCTTTGACTCATGGAGTTTGATAGGGATAATCATTCTTTGTATTCTTTGGTATCCACTTGTATTTGATTTGTCCTTCATGCTTCACTACTTCTTTTTCTTTGATAATGTTCTTTGTTCTTTGATTCAAATCTTTCTTTTGATGTTGGTCCCACTTCATAGATGGGGTGATGGGTGGATGTAGATTCGTGATGTGGCAGGTTGTAGTATTGGCATTGGTTTCATCATAAAGATTCTTCGTGCTCACTATGTTGACATTTGCATGAGACGAAGTTACCCCCAATTTTATATAGGTATCCTGTATATATTTATATCCCTTAATTATCGAATAATCGAGACCTTGATACTTAGGATTGCCAAAAAATATTCATTGGTTATAGGATACCTTGTTCATGTAGACCTAATCCTTTGTCTTGATAATTCATCTTTTCAAATAATTTATTTGCAATAGGATATGATTTTCCTTAGAAACAAGGTGCTAACCCTTCTCTACTTTGTTGTGGATCTTCAAGGATGAAAACTTCTTCATTGATAAGATAGCTTTCCCTAAAAAATTAAGTGATCCAAGTTTATAAGTGATAGGATCCTCCGTATGTGGGATAAATTCTTGACTGATATCTTTGGCTTGGTCTTGTGAAATATCAGATTTTAATGCTTCTTCAAGAGGTGTTGATGATCCATTGTCCACGTAAAAGTCTTCATCATGATTCATTTTTGATATTTCTTCATGGGATGTTTCTGATTCATAACATATGTAGAAGCCTTCTTCATGACCCCTTTCTGATATGTCTCTAGATTTTTCTATATCTTGATCAGGTGTACAAATGTTAAGAGTAGGAGACTCTTGTTCCTTTGTAATGCTACCAAGAGTATAAGACTCTTGTTTTGAATGAAGATCATCAACATGTCCATACAAATAAATATTCTCATGGGTAGATGGAGGAGTATGTGCTATATGGATATGATCATCATTTCTAACATCTTTTATAGATATGAGAGTTCTCATTAGATCATTGTAGTATTGTGGAGATACAAATTCTTGATCTTGGTTAATGTTAAAATTGATTTTGACATACTTTGGATTGAGTTCTTGACATGGGTTAATTTCATAGGATGGATTTATTATGAAGGGTTCTTGGACATCGTCATTAGGCATGGGAAGTGGCTCAACATCCTATTGATATTTGAGAAAATTTAGATCAAGTGTTGAGTTGAGGATTCCTTCAATATTCACAACCATGACATTGAAGGATGTCAATATGTCTTAGAAAGGACCACTGCTAGAATTTGGTGAAAGGTGATGATCATGCTTTGGAATAAAATCTTGAGATATGTCCTCTAACTCATTAGGTGATGTAGATACATTGTCAACATGATCATTAGTGGATGGATCTTGGATTATGTTAATAGGATCAAATAATTCAAACACTCCCTAAAATAGATCATTGTGGGGTATTGTTGATGAATTTTGATCACGATTGAAAAGTGACTCTTGATGCATGTTGATTTGATCATTGGATGGGGTAAATTTTTTTTCAAGGTGCTCACTGATGGATAGATTTTGATCATTGTTTTCAACAATTATGGTGGAGATATTGTCAATGTTTTCAACCATAGGATCCAATGATGTTAACATTTATTGAATTGGATCATTGTCGAGTATTGTTGGTGGATTTTGAGCATGATTGAAAAGTGACTCTTGATATATATTTATTTGATCATTGGATGAGGTAGAAACATCTTCAAGGTGCTTATTTATGGATTGATCTTGATCACTGATCTCAACAGTTGTGTTAGAGAGATTATCACTGTTATCACTAGTGGTTGAATCTTGATCATTGTCCTCAACACTTATTATTTTTGATTAATAAGGTCTTGGATGAGATTTTTGAGTTGAATACAATTTGATGTTTTATGAATATTTTCTCTATGATACTCATAATAAAATCCACCCCTATTCCAAGGGGAGTTTAGGGCATAGTTGAAAGCACTTACCTTTGGAAGAGTGATGAGTTTTACATCAAGTATCTTTCTTAGCACTGATTCATTTGGATCTCCAAAAGGAGTGTATTCAGGTTTGTGCTCTTGTGAGATTTTTTCTTGTTGAGGCAATTCTTATTGCGATTGATCTTGGAGATGTGGTGATTGGGTTTGTTGTTGATGTTGTTGATCTTGATATCCAACCTCTTGACATTGGAGATATTTTTCTTGATGTGGTTGTGGAGAAAACTCAATGTTTTGATGAGACAATCCTTCTGTAGTGTGTATATTTTGGGGTGGATATGTCTCTTCATGATACAAATCAATTAATTTCCTAAGTGAATCAATTTGATTTCACAAAATTTGATCCTGATTTTGATCTTGATATCCTTGATATAGTTGATTTGGTTGTTGAGAAAGAATATTTGGAATGTATACTTGTGGTGTTTGCATAGGATCATGGACAAATTTATTTTGAACAATTTTTTAATTTGGGATGATGTTTAAATTTTGTATTATAGGTTGACATGGAACATTGTTGTGGTTGGGAAACACACTGATTTGATTTAGGTAACCTTGATTCTGCATGGTGTTACCTTGAATTGGATCAATACATGGAGTTGGTAACGTATTGTTTGGACTTTGAACAACATTGGTGTGATTCAAAAACATATCTATCCCAAAGTTCACTAAGTGTGGATTTGATATGTTCATGTTTGGTAAGCTTGTATTTATTATAGTCACATTTTTCATGTATGTATTTGGTGGGATAATGTTGTTTGGACTAAGACTCATGCATTGATTGTTTGGTTGATAGATTTGTAGGATTTGACTTTGATTTAAATCTACCATACGGAAAGGTGGTTCAAAATTTAGATTGGGAAAACTAACATTTGTTGTATCATTGAGGTTTGTAGGAGATAAGGATGCCATGTATAGATTGTATAAATGTGAGTTTTGATATTCAATTGGTGTTGTATGGTCTTGATAGTTTGTTTGAATTGGATTACTCATGATTTATGAATCGAGTTTATATTCCATGTTTTTTATTGTGTTTTGACCTTGTTGCAAAAGTGAACCTCTAAGGTGTTTAGGACCAATGATGAGATGAAGGATGAAAGGGGTGAATGATATGGGTGTTTGAACTTTTAGGAATTTTGGATCAATGCTAGACTTTAGGATTTGGTTTTGATTGGTTTTCTTTGGATAACGAATTTTTAGATCCCAAGATGTTGGATGTGACCTTAGGATAAACTTGTTCAAAGGGTTGCTAATTTAACTAGAGGTATGAAAAAGGATGCATTCTCACACTCCTAACTAAACAAAGTGATTTTGATTTGGTTTAATGATGTACCAAAGTCTAGATATTGATGTTTCCAAAGCTCTAAAGTTGTTTATGGGATGGAGATGATAAATATTTGGGATGGATGACGTGTTTGATTTGATCCTAAATGAACCTAAGAGGGATGTTTTTTACAAGACCAAGATAGTGAAGAACATCATTTTCCCTAAGAGTAGTTCAAACCAAAAGACCAATTTTTTGCTTGGAAGACCATAAGAAAAAAGATTACAAGCACATGTGTGGGGTTCAATTGATTTAATCTTGGTTAATGAATTACTTTTACCACATCCACACCTCTTTCTTAAGTTTCAAACTGAATGTCTATGTCTCAATTTTTTTTCATCCCACAAGGTCCATTATGTGGAAATTAAGAGAATCAAGGCAATAGTTCCCTAATGTTGACTTTATAGAGATAAAATTGAGATATAGGCCCAAATACTTAGAAGCCTCTAAGGATAGAATCCCTAGGGACAAGCAGTAATACTTGGACCTTTCAAAGGTATTTGCTCTTTCCAAAGGGTTTGAAATTTGATGACCTTGTTGAATGTTTGTTTCCAAGTTTTGATATTTCAAGCAATGTATTTGATTTGAAACAACACACAAGTTCCCTAGGATAGAAAAGAAAATATTTTTTGAATTTCCACTTGGATTTCTCTAGTTGCGCTTATTCAGAGCACATGATTAGAAGCTTGACCACATTGGATCCCCTCTACAACACTCACTTCTAGGGGTCAACCAAGCTTCGAGTTCTCATGAATCTCCCATGACAAGCTCTCCATCTCTACTAAGAATTGCAAGTATTTGGGGTGACTTCAGAGGTCTGACCTCCTGATGCCAACAAATACTTAGGGATTTTGGAGTCTACACAAATTGGTTTGTAATTAAGTCACCCATTCAGATGACCAAACGAGAGGAAAGATCAACCCATATAAAGAGTATCACCTACTTTTCCGTAGGAGCACCTGTAATACCGAGTTTTCTTAATATTCAAAATTTTATTTCGGTTGGGTGTAGCTTGGAATTTAGCTCGTTACCGATTTGAGTCGTTCCCTTGGGGTGAGTAATTTTTCCCACCAAGGGAGGCTATCTAAAGGTTAACAATAGCGAAGAAGTACATTTGCAGTTCAACCGCCTAGATTGTGTAAAGCTCTAGGAGGGAGCACACACAATTCCTTTTCTTCACACTCGCATGATTATTCAATTTTAAACCCAAAATTGAAGTGTGTAGGTAATTGTTTAGGAAATCAATGTCACTAGGATTCTTTTGATTCTTAATATCGCCGTGAAGCACGAGAGAAGTGCATCAACATTTGAATGACACTAATTACAAAAACGATTACAAATCAAAGCAAACACAAGTTTGTTTTAAATCCTCAAAGGAAATGATGAGTTCTTTTTAAAGCACCAAAAAACCAAGTGTGAAGTTGTTTGTTCAATTTTAACCCAAAAAGAAATGCCTATGGAGTTTCTAAGTTCAATTTTAATCCAAGTTTGACAAAGCTTGTGTAGATGGTTAATTTTAAGCCCAAATTAATGCTAGTTGGTCCTAAAGCATGAATGAAAAATAACATATGATGGGTTATTTTCCCATGAGTGTTTGAAAACACTAATATAATGAATATCAAATGCTTTTTCTTTCACTTAAATGCTCTATGTTCCTCTTAAAACCTACAATTAATGCTCAAAATTTTAGATGAGATAAGAAACAAGAAGATAAGAGGGTTAGATGGATGATTAAACATAAAAACCCTAAAACTTAGACCAAGTTACAATGTGATTTGAATTTAGGTGTAAAATCAAAAAATTTAACTCTACAAAAATTGAGAAACACCTACACCATTGCATAAATTATGAAATTCTACCCCATTTCAAAAAACAATCTTCAAAAAGACCTCTATATGACCATTTTAAGATTGATTATAAAATCAAAAAAATAATACCGTCACCATTTGAATAGGATCATCGTCGCTATTTAAGACTTTCAACATCACTATTTAAGACTTTCAACGTTGCTATTTATAGTTGCATCGCTATTTGAGGATTTCAGCGTTGCTTTGCTAAATTCAACATTGCTCTATAGAAAAACAGAGACCACGTTTGCGTCGCTCTATCTTGGAAAGATAAAAAAGGGAAAAATGATGGAAATGGAGAAAAAAACATGTTAATTTTGAGATTTGTGCCCTCCTTCTAGCACCAAAATGTGAATGCTTCACTTAGACCTTCTCAAACATGAACAAACAAAAAATTATTAGTCAATAAACAAGTGTAAACAAGCATTCCCGAAGGATTAGTCAATAAACTTGTTTTTTAATTAAGTGTTAATTTCAAGATTTGTGCCCTCCCTCTAGTGCCAAAATGTGAATTCTTCGCTTAGACCTGCTAAAAACTGAACAAACAAACAATCATTAGTCAATAAACAAGTGTAAACAAGTGTTCCTTATGAGATTCTTTGAACATATGAATAATGAAAACAAAGCAAAATACCAAGTAAATCACAAGAAAAACACTATTCTAATGCTCAAACCAACATCCCATAGGGGGATTGGTGCTTCTTTGATGTGGAAAGAAGCCTTTTCCCAATCCCTTGATAAGCTCTTGGATGAAATGTGTGATTATTGATGCAAAATGTCAATAACCTAGTTATGGATGATGAATTATGTGCCTATGATAATCTAACTTGTGGATGATATTGTGGATAGTAACCTTGAATGAGATTGTGGACCCTCTTTCAATAGAGAAGGCCTCTATTTATAAGGAAGAAGGGTTGAAGAGTGAAGAATGGGGAGAATGTGGGATTAAAAAATGGACCAATGGCATTGTGCCACTTGTCCTCATACTAATGAATCTTAGACACATCTTGGGAGCTAGGATGCGTAAGAGGAATGAATGCCAAGAGGTGGCTTGTGTAAGAGGAGGTGTAAGAGCCTTCAATGCAAAGGTGGCTCAAAAAAGAGGACATGCAAGAGCCTTTAATGCAAAGGTGGCTCAAAAAAGAGGACAAAAGTCCTTTGGGAGGGAAAAGTCAAGTAGGTAGAATATTCCAAGAATATGCCATTTTGAATGAAAATAAACTATTAGTAAATCAAATAAATTGATTTACATGTGCAACTTGGTTAGTTGACCAAGGCTGACTTAGCCTAGGGTGGAGTTAAAAGCTAGATAAATGAGGGATTAGTGTTAGGAGTTAATTAATTTAGGATTAATTAACTTAAATGATATTAATTGATTTATGACATTTAATATAAATGCTTGGGTTTATTTAAATCAAATGAGAGGATGAAAGAATATTAAGATTTTAATTAAATAAATTGATTTATTTAATTAAAGGAATAACATTAGGATTTTAATTAAATAAATTGATTTATTTAATTAAAGGAAGAACATTAGGATTTTAATTTAATAAATTGATTTATTTAATTAAAGGAAGAACATTAGGATTTTAATTAAATAAATTGATTTATTTAATTAAAGGAAGGTCATGGAATAATATGATAAAGTGTATTATATGATTTTAGGAGAAAATTCAATTAATTCAATTAATTAAATAAAGGTTATTCAATTAATTGGTTAGTGTGGAAATGATTAAGGAAGAATTGGTGTTAGTTAATCAAGATCAAGTGGATGATATCGATTAGGATATTTCAAGTGTCTACATAACCTATTTCTATTTTATATGTGATAATACAAGTGCTATCAATATTTCAAATAATCTAGTAATGCATTCAAGGAAAAAAACATATTTCAATCTAGTATCACTTTTTGAGGGAGAAGGTTGCAAAGAATTAGGTGAAGTTGAAGTATATGCCTACTAAGGATCAAGTTGTAGATATTTTCACAAAGGCTCTTCCTAGGGATACTTTTGAGTATCTCCGAGAGAAGTTAGGGGTTGTTGCCCCTCCTTTGAACTAAATGCATAAGGATATGCATTAGTCTTTTGGATCTCAAGATTTATTGCTTGTTTTGGACTGATGTTGGTGGTTACCTCTCAAGGGAGTAGGTAGTGGAATTATTGGTTGTTGTAGTTAGGGGGAGTAAGTGTTGTCATTGTATGGTATGTAGGTGTATTTCCTTCATTAGCTATGTCAAAGGATTTGTACAGTAGTTTCTAGTTGATGCAATATGGCGTGTACTCCTAAGGGGAGTATCCAAAGAAGGTGTGAAGAAAACAGAGTGGAGTAAAAAGGAAAGGTAGTTACAGAGTAGCTGTTGTCACTTATAGGTGTTGCCTTTGGGGAGAGAAAGAGTAAGTGTGATTGATATCAAAGGGTGGGAAAGGTGTCACCCTTTTCCATTTATGTCAAAGAGGGAGAGAGTAATCTAAAAAGGGGAAAGATTAAAGTTATGGAGAAAGTATTGGTATGGGGCAGTGTGTTTGTGATTAGAGCTGTTGTGTTTATTGTTTATGATTTTTCACATCATATGTTGCCATCAATGGCAAAGGGGGAGATTTTTGCAAGTATGTGTTGTCATTGATGTCAAAAAATCCATGTTGTTGGTGCATTGATGTCAATCTTGGTGATTCTTTGATTAGTTGCATTATGTTGTCATTAGTACTATCATTGATGTCAACCTCTAGTGTTGCTTTGATGAGCATGTGTGTGGTTGAGTTGAAGGCATTCTAGATGGTGAGAATGTGTTTGTAGTGCTTGGTTTCCAAGTGCTTTTGAGAAAATTTGAAGAAAAGAGAAAATAATGTGGTTGAGAGGTGTTCAATGTGGTTGAGAGGTGTTTAGTGTAGTAGAGTAGTGTTCTTATCTTGATCCACATTTCTTCATGGTCGAAGATCTTCTTGTGTCATTTTGATATGTTGATCAGAGGTGTTATATCCAAAGTTTTAGGCTCTAGATCATTGTGCAAAAAAAGTTGTGTTCACTAGTATGTGAGCAATGTATTACAATGGTGTCTAAGAGAAAAGGTTTTGCTCCACATTTTTCTGCAGTATGGTTTCTAGTCTTGGGGATCTGAGGGTGTGCTTATATTGATCATATTTATCTTCAGTCTGAGTTGTTCAAAGTTTGGTGCTCCACAAGGTTGGATTCATGTGTTACAGTATGTGGAAGGTTAACTGGGTGCATAGAATGAGTATGTTCTTCAGGAGAAAGTTGTTGCGAAGGAATTTTTTGGATTTTAGGCTGTTTAAGGAATATTCCATATTGTATTCAAGTGATGTATGTTGTTCATGAGTCATATTTGGATCAAAGGAAGATTTTACTTAAATATTCAATGGTGTTTGCACAAGTTTGACCGACCTTGGGTGTTTACTCTAACTACAAAAATGCTTTAGTGTTTTTGGAAGCATGGTGTGGTGTATATGTATGATCTGGGCCCAAGTTAAGGTGTGGTGTGGTCTGCTTTCATTCCTTTCCACCATGGGAATGCTTAGTGTTGACCTAATTTAAATTTGTATGATTGAGGTGCATAGCTAACCTTGTTAATTGTTTTCAAGGTTGAGAATGGTATAAATAAGTGTTGAGTTGATGGATAATTGAGTGGTGAAGTGTGTGATGCAAAGTGCAAATTTTTGAAGTGCAAAAGTGTGAAATGCAGTGTGAGCTTTAATGTGTTAGACTACTAGAAGCAGTGAGAGAAATGTGTCTACATTCTTTAGGGAGGTTGTGAATGTACTGGTGATAGTGTGGTGGATCTTTCTATTGCTTTGAGATGGATTTCTCATTGTACAACATCCTTCTTTCTTCTTCTTTCTAATCTGGTAGTGAGCCTTTGGTAGTGGGCCCTTCTTTTCTTTTAGGCAATGAGCCCTCCAACAACGAGCCTATTGTATTCAGTGTTGCAATTACTTTATATTGTGAGCTAATCCTCATAGTGTTTTTTCCCTTCTTGGTTTTTCCACGTAAATCTAGCGTTCTCAGGTGTTTCGATGTGTTTGCATTATTGTTTCTCATGTTTACATTTTTCTAATGCTTGATAAGTGTTTTAGTGGTTGTTAAGGGTTTAAGGATTGATGCAGATCTAAATGTTAAAGAGGGCTTTAATGTTTTAAGGTACAACTAATTCACCCCCCTCTCAGTTGTCTTGTGCATTCAACACCATCAACTCATTAATCTCATTGAAGCCAACTATTCTAGACACTTTGGATAATTGTTAATCCATAACTACATCTATTATAATAGAATCACACAATTCAACTTACAAACTTATCTTGATTTTTACAATTAGTAATGTGTTTTACAATATGTTTTATATTAGCCAATGTTTTCAAGGTTATATTATATATCCTTAAGTTTACTAGTCTCATTTATGTGTTTCATAAGCATGTGTTCTTTTATTATTCAATATAATTATTAAAATGAATTCTAAGTAAACTAGTGTAAAAATAATTATAAACTATTGAAATTACAAACTAGATTATCAATAAAATTATTAAATTATTTTAAAATTTAAAATTGTAATTTTTTAATTAACTTAATTAAAATAAAAATAAAATTTTAATGTTAATTTATAAAAAATATTTTTCTCTATTTTATTAATTTATAATATTATAATATTATAATATTATTAACTTTAATATTTTATAATTTTGTTAATTTGATAATTTAATAATTTAATTTACTTTCGAACTTATAATATTTATATCTATTGTAAGTTTTATGAAGTTTATAATATTATCAATTCTAATGATTTCATATCTATATGATTTAATTATTTTCATAGAATAGCAACAATATGGAAAATTTCCTATTTTATAAATATGTCATAAAGTACGTGCTTTTCTTCCCCTCAAATTTCCACGAGAGAAACGACAAAAATAGAACAATTTATATCTTTTTCCTTCTTCAATTGGAAACAACGTATTAAAGCTGGAAAGAAGTCAAAAATGAATCGACACCATTATCACTTCATGTTAGAGAATTTGGCACAAAATTATTGAATTATTGAATTTGTATAAAATGGAAAAGGATTGATAGAATTTGGTCTCTTTGCTTGGTCTAATCACAATTTTCAAATTTAGAATATTGTCGTTGAATGTACAATGGTCGGTGAATATTTAAAAAAAAATTAAATTTACGATGGTTTAAAAGGATGTTTTATTTTTTTAAGGTTTTTATTATTGATGAGTTTGTTTTGCTATTTAATATGGTAATATAAGTCTTTGTCGATACTTTTTCGATTGAGAGTCGATAATTGAGGGGTGTCTATTTTGTCAAAGTCGTTTCATATATGATCTTGGTCTTATCCCTTATATCATACCTCCTAGAGTTTGAACCTTAGTGGATGACATGATTAAGCAACATATCATCATCCTCATCAATTTTGCTCAATAATTTGAGCCTAAAAGTCTATAAAGGAAAATACGACATGGGACAACTTTGATTTTCTTCAAATGTTTAAAAAATATCGATCTTAAAAGATTAGTGGAAAGTAGTTTTTCTTAATGTGTTTTAAAAGAATGTAATATAAAAGTTAACTTTTTAAGATTTTAGACAAAAAAATGTGTTAATCAACAAAGCATTTGATTCAACAAAGAATTGGAGGTGGCGAACACCTTAAAAAATATGGAATAGTTTTTTCTGTGGTTGTTTGTTTTTCTACTTCTCTCTATTGTTTTGTTGTTTTTTGGCTATTGGTTAGTTGTTGATATTGGTTGCTGCTTAAACCGTTTCATGTTTAGTATTAGCAACATTTTGATGTTTTCTATGTAAAAGGTTTTGGGTCACTTGAAAAGTTGTTTTTCTCCTATTAATCAAAACAAAACATTTGAATATTATGTCAAGAAGATTAATTTAACAAGACACCACTTATCTTTCTAATACTCAATATGAGATTGATTCAAAAAAAAAAGTTTTGAATTGATGCAATTAACAAAGTTAATTTTAAGGATTCAATTCATGTTTGGTGGATTAAACTATCACCTTGCTAATGTTTATATTTGTTTCAATTTTTTAGAGCCTTTTAGATTTGAAATAATGTGGTTGATAGTGTGATTGGTGTATTATAGCTAAACTAATGTGTGTCCTATGCTTATATTTGCTTAGAGTTTAAAAAACCTTTTTAATTTGAGTTAATATTATTTTTGAATTTAATAACAAATATTTGATATCAATTGGTTGAGTAAATCTAAACTATCATTGTTTTTTTATGTCGTGTTTAGTTTTGGATGCAAATTTTAATCTATAAAGAAAAAAATATGCAATGAAAATAATAAGGTTTTTAAAATAATTGTAGTAAAAAAAGTGTTGAAACAATAATCTCAAGTTTTTATTACAAATATTTATTTCAAGTTCTTTAAATATTGATAGTATTAAGAACACATTGAGATGAAGAATTATTAAGGAAAATTTACAAATGAAATAAAATTTTATAATAAAAATAAAATAAATATCACTTTTATTAAATCACAAATTATGAGGGTCAAATTAATGACAATTTTTTTGATCTTTAAGAAATTATTTTTTATTAATATGAAAATAAAGGTTTTGAAAAGGTCTCATAAATTTTTACAAAATCATAAGAATAAAATTAAAAAATATAAAAATAATATTTAATAAAAATTAACCCACATAATGAGAGAGATAAATAATATATTCAATTACATATTATTAAATTTACAATTATTTTTTAAAATATAATTACATAATGAATAATAAAAGTTACATATATGAATGAACATTCAATAGCATTTTATCTAACTTATTTAAAAATATAATATTGAATTATGAATTGTAAACTAATTCCAATATGAAATTAATACCAATTTTATAAATTTGATTTGGATTATGATGAAAAAATATTTTTGTTCTTTTCTTTCCAATTTTAATGTAACATGATTCATAAGATTTATGCGAATATAACCAAAAATATGATGAATAAGATTTTTTCTATTCTTCAACTTATTTTTATATCTTAAAATGAAGTAGATTTATGAAAATGTTCAAATTTTGAATTAAATAATGGTTTAATAACAATTAATTTAATATAAAATTGTAATAAAATCAAATATTATAAAAGAAACTTTAAGTGACAATAAAAATTATAAAAAGTAAAGAATAGCTAAATATAAAGTAAAAAGTTAATACATTTTTTCTTTACATTTAAAATATTCTATTTTTTTAAGAAAAAAAAAATATATATATATATTTTATTATATTATACATTTGATTTATTTTGATCTCAACTCTCAGTGTATTTCCCTTTTACCCTTCAAGTTGAAGTTCATGATTTATTCGTTTCCATTGTTAAGGATTAATTTGAGAAAACCTTATTATACTTGCATGGATCCTTATTCTTTATTTTATGTTGTGGTTCATAATTTTTTCTCCTAAATAATATTTTAATATTTATTTCTATGCTTAAAAGTATTTTCTTTGTTGTGATGACATATTTTTCCATTTGAATTCTTCATGTGGTTGAAGTTACTTAAAACTAGTGTACTTTATGTTGTATTTTCATGTGGCCTTGCTATTAGTAGTTTCCCATTACTTATTTTTAAAATGTTTTCTCTTTTATAATAAATTATTGATATTTGATCCTCCATTATTCATTTTAGTGTCTAGATACTTCAATTTTGATCTAAAAATTTCAAAGAGTGGTTACACTTTCAAAATATATTACTCAAAATATTTAATTTAGTGTGTTTGCACAATCTAATTCGCCTCTAGAAAGGAGTTAAAGATACATATACATATCAATCTACATCTTGGTGAAGGATAATTATTTTTGGATAAGTCAAAAGGAAGAAAAAACCCCACAACATTGGATAAAAAGCATGTGGGTTTGAAGGATTTTAGAATTATGTGTCAAAATTAAGGAACCATACTTATAGGACCATAATTAAGCGTGTTATCATGTTATTTGATGTAATGAGAGAAGTGATAAAGGTAAAAGGGAATATTCTTCTATAACAAATGATATGAAATCACAATTTCATCATTGACATGTGGCATCCTCCCAAACATTTCATATGGATCCATGAGGAGAATAAATAATGAAACTATGACTACTACTATTGATTAAGAATAAATCAATGGTATTCATGTGTCTTTATGACTAAAAATTGTTATTAAGGATCCAATAATGAAGATTATTCTTCATTTATTATGGTGATCTAATGGCACCTACACTCTCCCTCTCTCCAAAATTATTTTATGATGTTAAAATAAATATTACTAATTTTCATCTTAAGGAAATATGATAGAACAAGATACTTTTTAGATTTGTACTTACACAACCTCGACTTTGTGATTATGGTGAGTTGATATGAAATCAATAGCTTGTGTGAGTCGATGTATTTTTCGGAATATGTAGGGGATATTTCATGTTAGTCATTGATCAAGAAAGGAATGAGTATATAGAACCTATTGTCACCCTAAATTTGATATTATTTCCTCTTAATTAATTAAGTAATGATATTTAATGAAATCATCCATTTCTACTATTTTAATTAATTAAATATAAATTATTTTGGAGACATGTACCTCAATCTTCTGATCTGAACCTCTTGAAAGAGAAAGATCGGTGAGACATGTGGTCTATCTTGCCGATATATAGTTTAGTTTTAAAGGCTCGAAGTGGTCAGATCGGTGTGACTAGTGCCTGGTCTTGCTAAAGCACAACTGAACGAAGTTTTCGGTGTGAACTTGAACTATCAGTGTGGGTTTTCTAACTCATATTGATGTTAGGAGTTTGATCGAAAAGTTCTATTGGGAAGAGTCTTACTGATCTCATCGTCGGTGTGACTTGAACTGCCGGTGTGGGTTTTCAAATTCAAGACAATGTTGTGGGTCTGGCCAAGAAGTTTCATCAGGGAGACTCTTGCTAATCTCAGAGTCATTGGGGTAACATCGGTCTTCAATTAGACCTGAGAATGTTGGAACGACACCTGTGATCTTTCTGATGGATTTGTTCTAGTTGGACATCGGTGTGACTCTTGCCAATGAGTTGTAGCAGAATGCATTTGAACTTGAGGTCATCAAGATGACTTGGGACCTTGGTGTGACATTTTGGATTGTCTCTGATGCTTTTTTCCCTAACGATAAGGTTGATTGTTTGATGTCAGGGATACTCTTGGTGATGTGAGTGGTCATGATGGTTCTTTTGGGACGTCAGGGTGACTTGGGACTTCAATGAGATTTTTTAGTTGGTCATCAATGGTGTTGGTCATGTTGATGGACTCGAAGGTTGACCGTGGTTGAATGAATGCTAACTTGGTTGACTTGTTGAGTTGTACGATGGTCATTGGAGGACTATGTTGAGTTGGTGGTGACCGTTCCTTGATTGGTAAGATCAATAGTTTCTCTATAGAGGAATCTAAACCGAACCGTTTGTACTGAGATCAAATCAACCATGGCTATTTGATAGACATTACAAAATGTATAAAGAGAAGGTTTGATGGTTGAATGGATGGTTGGATTAGGGAAATGTTGTTGCTATAAAATTGATATTTGCAAAGGGGAACTACAACTTTTTATGTAATTGTCATTTACTGTAATACAAAGTGTTTTTCTTGGTGTGGTGGGTTTTTCTCCCGTAAGGATTTTCCCACGTGAAATAATGGTGTTCAATTCTATGTATGATCTTAATTGTCTATTCTGTTAATCTAGTAATGTGCATCTTTAATGAACTATTGTGTGTTTGTTTAATGTGTATATATCCTGCAATGTTAGTTATAATATCAAACACACCTTCATGAAATGCATTACATAAAAGGATAGAATTAAAACTAGAATTATCCCCTTAACTCATCTCATGGTTCTCTAAACCCAAGGAATCCTGCAAATTCATGCTCTTAGATATTATTGATTTGCACATGAGCTTGCATAAGATTGACAACTTAAGCTATGAGATGCTGAAATGAAAGCCTGCATGCCTATGTTTTTGTATTTTTATATTTGATGCATTTAAAATAAAAAAGGATTCTACAATGAGATGATAATGAAATCTAAATGCTAATATGGAGGATGATGATCTAATACAATTTCTAAATGAAAGATGAATTAAGCTAATCTATCCAAATGCAAATGCCATTATAACACTAAAATGATCTAAAAATGCAAAGCTAAACTAAATGCTCTTAAATTTCTCTCACAAGTGCACTAAAATTCAGCAACATAAACTTATCAAATTCTTCCTTATTGAAATGTTGTAGAAAAGGTCTTATTTATAGATTTTCTAAGGCCCAAGGTGATGTGAAAACAATGGACGGTCAGGAATGTGATCCTACAACATCAACGACAAAGCATCAAGAGGTTGGAGGGAATCAAGGAGATGGTTCCCTTTAACAAGGAAAATTTCCAAGTGTTGGAAGGAATCACATAGGGGGAGAAGCCATGTGTCTTAGTTTGTTTCAAATTTGTTGAGGATATTTCATATTTTCTTATTTATAAAATCCATTTTTACGAGACACAAGGTGATTTGGCAAGTGAATTGGAGGTGGTTAGAAGAAGTTGTAGCCATGTGCCTAAATTGAATTTACAAATCAAATTTAAAAAAAAAAGGAAAATTAGCAAAATGCCAAATTAAATCATTTGTGTATTTTAACTGATTTTGGAAGAATATGCCAATTTGAATTTAAAGATTCAAATTTATTAGAAAGAGGGAAAATCAATTAAATAACAAATTGATTTAATTTGTCCATTTAATTAATTTAGAAAGAAGGTGGAGTTTGGAAAAGAAGAATTAGAAAATGAACCTATAAATAAATTTATCAATTTATTTATAAAGGTAGAGGAAATAAAGATATTAATCAAATAATAAATATTTAATTAATATGATGCTCTAAACCATTTTTGCGTGCATAAATTTTGCCCCTCTTTGAAGTGATGTGTGTAGCCACATTGCTTCAAAGAATAAATTTTCCTGAACGTGATGGCAAAATTTTTGACATGCTCTAGATTCTGATTTTACAACGATGATGATAGGATCCCCCCTCGAGAGGTAAATCAGGGATTTTTGAATTTTTGATGATTTTTTTTTTTTTTTAATGATTTAAGTGATTTTGGGATGATATGCTGATGATTGATATATTTGATAAGGATGTCCTGATTTATCTCCCAAAAATTAGAAGAGATTCACCATACTGCTGATTAGTTGATGAAAAGACCCCTTTGAAAAAGTAAAATGCCACCATAATTACCCCTTAATTAACCTTTAAAAAGGTAAAAGGAGTAAAAGAAAATGTCATTTGGAACCTAAGCATTTTGAGAATTGAGAGCTTGTAGAACAAAGATGGATAGAATTCCATGTCACACACATCGATTCGAGCGAGTTCGTCATCACCAACATTTGGTCGTGTATGGACCTCCGGTACGTACCTCAAAAACTCCCTTTTGAATTTCAAAAATTTGATTTTTTCGCTTAATTTTGTTTCTGAAAATTTGAATTTAATTCATGTTTTAGTGCATAGGGTAGGTTAACTAGCTCATAGGGAACTCGATTTAGCACATAGGAAACCTAAAGGAGTGCATCCTTTTAGGTTAGTCGACCGAAAGTAGATTAGTGCATGGAGTACCCGATTTAGCGCATTAGGTTGATCAAGTAGCGCATTGGGTAAAATAGCACATCCATAAAATGGAATTGCACATCAGGTTAATGAAATGGTTCATCTAAGAAATGACACACCAGGACTCTATTTCAATGCATTGAATCCATTTTCCAGTGCATACATGAAATAACACATTGGAGCTCTGTTCCGGTGCATCTAGTAGTTTTTTTTAGCGCATCTAGTAAATTAACGCATTGAAAACTTGTTTCAACACATCCAACCAAATTTGATGTTTCTTAATGATTTCTCATAGATATTGATGATAGATGATCATGTCAGCTGATGATAGGATGATTTTGATTGATAGGTTGATCATCGTCCTCATGGTAGGCGAGGAATGATGAATAGGATAGGTTGATTGATTGATTGATCCAAGTGATCTGATTGATGGTCATCCTCATGATAGGTGAGGAATGAGGATAGGTTGATTGTAGTTGATCACTCTCATGACGAATGAGAGTCGAGTGATAGGATAGGTGCTCCTCGAGATTTGATCAGAATCTCATGCGAGCTGATTTGATTAGATGATGTACTAATTGATAACTAATTGAATGATTTGCTAACTTGATGCTTGTTTTGATTCTAGGAGGATAGCTTAGGGAACCTTCAGGTTTGCGAGTGTTTTCCTGGGACATGGAATATGATCCCACAACTAACTTTGGTAGATCTTGCCATTATAGACCAGTGTCAGTTGACTTCACTGATTGACATGCCCTAGTACTGGATTAATCGAGGGCTACTGACAACACTCACAAAGAGGTGGCATAACGAACACAACACCTTTCACTTATTGACAAGAGAGATGATGGTCACCCCAGAGGATGTATACTATATATTGATGATACCAATTGTTGGTGATCTGGTTGAGTATGATCATGAGGAGCAGGGAGGCATAAATTCCATATGCTAGATTTTTTAGGATGACCATTTTGTGGGCTACGAGATTGCATGGTGGGATTTGATTGCTACTGGGCGGGCATTACCTTGTGTTCTTGTTGGTTTCATTGGAGGATTTATTTTCCTTGATCGTAGGTTGAGGGGCTTCTTAGTGGGCTGGGGAAAAACTCTTGATAGTATGATTTCTCATGGTACTAGGTATGCTTGGGGTTCGTGCATGCTAGCACACTTGTATCACAATCTTCACCAAGTTGTATAATTACGAGCAAGTAGTTTATCATCCGGTTGCACACTTTTATAGCTTTGGGCTTGGGAGCATATTGCTACTACTTGGCTAGTGGGAGATAGGGCATGACCAACAGGGTGGCCATATGTATTTGGATATGCAGGGTGGCTTTTCCAGTATAAGCTGGGAAGTTAGAGTATTGGCGACGTGTTTTGGATGATCTTGATTCAGTGATATGGTGGCCTTACTTGGACTATGAGCCATGGGTAGAGGATGGGATGGAGCTACCTTATAAATTTTGTAGAAAATATCTAATAGGCCGAACACCATATATCCTGGAGAGGTTCATGTTTGGTCAGGTGCATCGACAGTATGGGCACATCCAAGGGATGTTGCAGGGAGTTTATCACTATGCCCATTGTAGATAAGACATACGGGAGTGGGGGCCAACCATATATTACGATGCAGTTTGTGCATAGTATTATGGGTTACAACTGATATTTTGGGAATACCATCTAAAGGTTATAGATGCACATATGACACCAAATTATGCACAATATTTCCACCTGTATTTTTTTCCTTGGATTTCCAGTCCTAATGAGCCAACATCGAATTTGGAGGTGGGGAGGAGAGAAGGGCCAGTTGTGCAACCCAGAGGAGGAGAGGGAGGAGGATATGGGGGAGATGGGGGAGATGGTGATGGTGGTGATGGTGGAGGGGGAGATGGGGGTGGAGGTGTAGCAAATTTTGGGATCATCCCCAAGAGGCGGAGGACTCAGCGACCACTGATAGTGCAAATGCCCTCACAGAGACAACAAGCAAAGATTGTCAGGTTACAGGGGTAGATTCAGGATTTACAGGCATAGGTCCAGACAATCTAGGGACAACTTGCCCAGGCACAAGAATAGATTATGGTGCAAGCTCTAACACAAGTTCTGGTCTATGGGAAAATGGTACAATTACAATCCTAGGTCCAAACATTCACAATAGAGCGAGATGCTGTTAGGAGGCAGGAAAAGCAGGTTGTGGCCTTGGCCAACAGGGTACAAACTACTGCATAAGGTATAGGTACTACCGATCTTGTGAGAGAGCTCTAAGAGTCCACCAAGGAGGCAAAGTAATATAGAGGCAGATAATATGATGTTGTGTCACTAGGGCAAAGAGTGAGCTATACAAGATCCAAATCCAATCGCTCCCATTCTCACACTACCAGCAGAGGGGTTACACAACCACCTCTGCCAGGCAGACCTCAACTAGGGATAGGGCCATCAGGGGTTGGACCATCAATGGTTGGACCATCAGGGATAGGACCAAGACCAGCCACATCAGATCGTAGTACCACAAGATCTCTTCGAAATGGTTGATTTTTTTGCTTGTTTTCAGAGACTCGACCTTGTGCCACATTTTTGATGTATCTCCTTCTTAGAAATATCATTGTACACTTGAAATATTTTTATGAGATTATTTGATATGAATCAGTGTTTTGATGATCCTATGTGTTGATGTTTTATTATGGATGGATGCATTTAATTTATTTTCTATATGATTATGCTATGTTTAATATGATCATGTTATGGATGCATTTATGGATGGATGATGTATTTACTATGTTTATGTATGAGATGGATGATATGGATGAAATTGACATGAAACATGATTTTTTTGTAATTTTTCATATGTGTATTTGGATGTGTGGATGGAAATAGTTTTATTATGGATGATTATATGCAAAAATGTGATACTTGTAGATGTATGGATGCATGATTTCATGTTTTTATGATGTTATAAGATGAATGTTATGATGCAAATGGAAATGAAATGCACTTTTCTATGTTTTTAGTATTTTCTATGAAAATAGGTGAAATGTATCACGATTATGAATGCATGTGAGTTATGATGGTGGAATGAATGTATGATTTAATTATGGATGGTGAATAGATATGTAGATGTATGTTTGATGCGATGATATGAATTATGAATGATGATGGGATTATGCTTTATTTTTGGAATTTTTCAGATGCAAATATGATAATGAATTCATGAATGATTTATGTTAATGCTTCCTAGTGATATGAAATGTCAATGCAAATGCATAGTTTTTTTCTTTTTGCTATGTCAAGTATACTCAATCTCTTAGAAAGAAATAACATCAACCTTGAGGATGATCACCTTAGAAAATTCTATAGTGCAAATGCTGACTAAAATGAAATGCAATTATATCTATGCAATGTTTTCAATCTCATGCATTGTGCATATTATCATCATTGAGAGTTTTATTATGTTGAAAGTTAGTACAAACATCAATGATATAAAATAGACCATGATGACTTGAGTACGAATTCCATACAAGCTTTGTTGAGATTTGATAGTGCAAGATAATACAAGCATCTAGGTATAATTAAACCAAGATGACCTGAGCATCACTTGCTAAAAAGACAAGAGTGAATCATGTTCCTATGCAAATCGAAATGTCATAAATGATACCTTGTAGAGCATGTCCCACAACAATTTTCATAGTAATAATGATTGAATCATAAGAAACAAACAAAGAAAATATCATTCTTGATCATAGTGTCTCTAGTTTATGACATCATCGAGGTACTCCCGAGAAATGATAACAACAATCAATCGTAACATCAATTAAATGTTTGTGTTAAAGTGATCCAACCCTGATTTAGAAGATGATCCTTCAGTGATGATTAATTTGATTTGGGTGTTTTGATTGGTTGATCAGGTGATGTTCTTATGTTCAATTTGATGATGATGTCAATTGCTATTTTGATGTTGCGATTTGTTGATTGCTTGCCTACTGATTTAAGCTTCAACAATGATTTTCCCCCAACAGAAAAATCAGGATATTTTCCCCCAACGAGAACAAACCAAATTTTATTATGGGTATGTACAAAGATGACCAAGCCATGGTGGGACACTACCATGAATTCTTGATATGGATAGGAAGATCTTTGCAAGATAAGCATGAATGCTCGGTGGTGGAAAAGGTGAATAGTCAAGAGGTTTCCAAATAGGCGAAGAAGCCAATTCATCACAAATAGCCCCTGTTTACTAGGTTTTCACCAGTTACTTTTATCACACTTTTTCAGATTTTATGATTTTTTTTGTTGTTACCAAGATGCCTATTTGCGAGGTTTTCATTAAGGCAACAATTTTTTTAGGGATCTTTCTACTTTTTAGGATTTTTTCAGGACTTTTTCTACTTTTTAGGATTTTTTCAAGACTTTTTCTGCTTTTTAATGATTTTTTCAGGACTTTTTCTACTTTTTAGGATTATTTTAGGACTTTTTCTACTTTTCAAGGATTTTTTCAAGACTTTTAGACATGCACTAGATGCATCATGTGTGGAAATTTTTCAGGTGCATATTGTTCATTGGTTCTTTAAATAGATCCCCCTAGAGTGTAGATAATTGATATGCCCCCAATCCAAAGAATAATATCACAACAAAAGGAATTAGCTAGTTAGGTTCAAATTTTCCTTTCTTTTCCTAGTCTTGTTGATTACAGGGATTTTCCTTCAGAACCAGATCTCCTACTTAGAATTTCCTAGGTTTGAATTTATGATTGTAACTTCTGGACATTCTCTATTGATAGAATTTTAGGTGATCCATTGCTACCTGATGAAATTCATCCAACAATTCTAGCTCCTATAGTCTAGACACACGGTAGTCTTCATCTGAGATTAGGCCTTTCAAAGATTCACGAAGTGATGGTAACTCAACTTCAATTGGAAAGAAAATTTTAGATCCATAGACAAGGGCGTATGGTGTGACTCCCATGGGTGTTAGGATGCTTGTGTGATAGGCCCACAAAGTGGGGTTCAGTTGAGTATGCCAGTCATGTCCAACATCATTGACGTTTTTCTTTAGGATTTTTAGAATAGTTTTGTTAGAGGCCTCTGCTTGGCCATTCCCTTGAGGGTAATAAGGTTTAGAATATTGATGCTAGATATGGAACTTCCCACAGAGTTCTTGCATGTCCTGATTCTTGAAAAGTCTATCATTGTCAGTGACAATGGACTGAGGAATGCCATACCTACAAATGATGTAGTTCAAGATGAATGAAGAAATCTACTTTCTCATGATGGTGATAAGAGGCACCGCTTCAACCCATTTGGTGAAATATTTTATGGTTGTGATAATGAACTTGTGTCCATTTGATGAAGATGGGTGAATTTTTCCTACAAGATCCAATGCTCACTAAATGTTGATGCAAAGGGTTGTAATTCTTGTGCAGATGCATGAATGAGATTACCGTGGATCTGGCATTTTTGGCATGTCTCGACAAATTGAAAGGCCTCTCTCTCCATAGTCAGCCAGTAATATCCTAGATAGAGGAGTGTCTTGGCAAGGGTTAAACCACTTGAATGAGTTTCGCAAATACTTTCACATACATCATGTAGAGCAATTTTAGAATCGTTGCTTTCTAGAAATTGTAAGAGGGTTCCATCAAGACCTCGTCAGTAAAGGATGTCAGCTATGAGGGTATGGTGAGAATCTTGGCGGATGAAATTTCATTTTTGGTTGTGGGAAAGATTAGGATGAAGGATGTTATATTTTGGGTAGGCATATATCTTTCCATAGATGGAGGTATTGGCCTTGTCTAGGTGACAAATAAGGTGAGATTCAGAGTCATCATAGGCGGGGGTAAACAATTGCTCCACCATGAACTCATACCAAACTTTCTTTTCTGGAATCTGCAACAAAGAAGCAATAATAGCCATAGCATTGGTGGCTTTGTTGTCACTACTTTGGATTTGACCTAACTTGATGTCGAAAAAATATTTCTTGAAGTCATCGATCATTCTCTTGTAGGGAATTGGTTTATCATCCTTTATTTGATAGTCATCCTTGACTTGATTAATGACTAGTTGAGAATCCCCATAAACTTGGAGCTCTATAATTTTCCATTCCACAACTATCTTGATCCCAATAATGAGTACTTCATATTCAAATGTATTTTTAGTGCAAGGCAACATCAGGCAATATGACTTTGGAAAGGTGTTCCCTAGAGGAGTAATGAACATGATTCCTACTCCTGATCCATGCTGAGTAAAGGAACCATCAAAGTAAAGTACCCATTTCTTTTCTATTATTTTCAAGACAACTTCATTTGGGAATTCAATGTAGATTGGATTATCATCATGAAGTGGTGCCTCAACTATTTGATCCGCGATCACCTGCTCTTTGATTACCTTTTTTCCACATATTATATGTCAAACTCACTAAGTACCATCACCCGCTTGACCAGTCTTCTTGTCAGGTTTTCTTGTCTCAAGAGATATTTTAGTGGATCTAACTTAGCTATGAGCTTGATTGTATGAGTCAACATATAGTGTCACAATTGTTGAGTAGTGAACACTATAGCTAGACAAGATTTCTTAGTGGGTGTATAATTAATTTCATAACCATTCAGAGTCCTACTAATGTAATAGATCACTCTTTCCTTCCCTACTAAATCTTCTTGTGCCGACAAAGCTCCCAATGATTGGTTATTAGTGGCGATGTACAATAGTAGAGGCTTTCCTTCCATCGGAGGTTCTAGGATGGGTGGACTCATGAGATACTATTTGAGTTGGTTAAAATTTGTCTCGCATTTCTTATCCCTTCGAAAGGAAACATTCTTATGCAATAGGTGCATAAAAGGATGGGCCTTATTAGCTAGTTGTGAGATAAATATCCTGATTGATTGGAATCTGCCTTGTAGGGACCTTAGTTGACTGATGTTTTTCATCGGGGAAATCTCCATAATAGCTTTTACTTTTGTTAGATCCACCTCAATACCTTTCTCTGATACGATGTACCCAAGTAGTTTTTTTTATGTTATGTCAAATATACATTTCTTTGGATTAAGATGCACATTAAAATTATCTAGATGGGTGAAGAGTTTGTCTAATATTTCTAGATGTCCTTCTCTTATATGGGATTTTTCCAACAAATAATCTATATAGTCCTCCATAAAATTATGAATCATGTCATGAAAAATAGTTGTCAGAGCTCTTTGATAGGTGGCCCCTACATTCTTCAATCCGAAGGGCATGACGTTCCAATAGAAGGTTCCCCATGGACATGTGAAGGTTGTCTTATCTTGATCTTCAAGAGCTATTTTGATTTGGTTATATCCAAAAAAAACAACCATTAATGATAACATGCCACGTCCTTCTGTGAAATCCACAATGATATCAATATTTGGTAAGGGGAAATCATCTTTCGGGAAAGCCTTGTTGAGATCTTGGAAGTCTGTGAAAATCCTTATGCTACCATAAGGTTTGGAGATATGTATAATATTAGATATCCATTCAACATAGTCAATTCCTCTAATGAATCTGACATCTAGTAATTTCTTCAGCTTTTTTTTTACCAATAAAGCAATGTGAGGATGCATCTTTCTTAGCTTTTGTTTGACTGGTTTAATTCATGAAGGAAGAGATAAAGGATGCATGATGAGCTCTGGATCTATCCCTAGCATATCAGCATAACACTAGGCAAAATTGACTTGTCGCATTTAAAGAATTTGATAAAGTTGGGCTTTTCATGTTCTGTCAATGACTCTGCCAGATGAAAAGTTCTTACTATTTTTGTAGTGCCAACATTGATGGATTGTGTTGGTTCAATGATAAATTTTTATCTCTCCTGGAAGTATTCAGAAAGAGTGTCAAATTTCCCATCCTTTAGTGCCTCGATGAGGTTTCACTGCTAGATGTGCTCTTTATTTTTACTTTTTCTTAATCTGATACTGCCATAAAATGGTTTTCACCATCAGATTCTTCTTTTATGTTATTCATTTTGTAGTTGGTAATTTGGCACTCTCCTATTGTGAAGCTTTGCTATGATGTTTAATGGTGGGAACTATTTTAGGATTAATGGTACATAGGAAGTTCATAATGGTCTGATTGTTCAAAAAGGTGAGTATGTCAATTGGCTCAGTTTGGTCCAAGTCTATCAGTTCAGAGTGCAGTAAAGGCAAGGTGTCATCAGAGGGGTTCAAGTCAGATGCCATAAGCATCCTAATGGCTATATCATTATCATAGAAGACTAGGGAAAAATCGAGGTCTATGATGTTGCCTTCTTCCGAATGATCCGTATCGCTAAGAGTCTAATCATCTTCGCTCGAGTCATCGATATTTTGTGTTCCTACTTCAAGTGGTCTAAGTCCTGAGCCTTGTCCATCCTTGAAGTATACTTGTGGATTACATCAATACCCTTGTCATGACATGATTCTTTTGACAATGAATCCTTTTCATATTTATTGGAATTAGATTCATAGACATTACTTGCTTGCAATTGTAGAATATGTTCAACAAATTCTATTTCGGGTCTTCTTTGGTATCTTCCTCATGTTGTTGATGTTATTTGTATCCTAGCCTAGTTTTTTCCCTTGGATTGGTTATGATGGGTTGGATAGGTTCTATGATACCCTCTTTCCTTTTTGCAATAGGTCCTTATCCTTTGTATCCCATCTTTTCCAAGATGGAGAATCCTTTGCCATATTGGGTGGTTTGAACATTGGCCATTGCTGCTTGGGAATCAAGTTCATCTTTGTACAACCAATTTAAGACATCTTTGTCCTCAGATTCTTCCTCTTGGGTGCTCTATTTTATGAAACAACCATCAAAAAGGGTGATTGGTGGTGAGGATGATGAGGTAGATGGTTGAACATATGATATTGGTGACATTAAATGTGAAAGACAAAGGGATTGTTCAATGGAATACTTGTCGACACCTTTATCTTTAATTTGGGATTTGTCTTCAAACTATTTGGTAGATTGAAAAGGAGTATGTTCTTCCTTTTTTACTATTTTTTTAGAAGATAGACCTAGTTGATCGACTTCCTGAGAGGATGTGGATGAAGGATTGACTTGGTTGGAACTGTTGGGAGTATCAAGAGTGGAATCAGGAGCTTCATGATTATGAGGCACAAATACATATTGAACAACCTTGAGGGAATTACATTGTAGAGGACTATTTGAATCAGCATGAATAGTAATATCTTGTCCATTACAAGGAAACTTTAGACACTGATGATATGTTAGAGGGAAAAAAATTAATCTCATGGATCCAAGGATGACCCAAGAGTATATTATATGTTAAGTCCTTGTCTAAGACTTGACAAACCACATTTTTCTAAATCGGCCCTACCTAAATAGGTAATACAATCAAGTGTTTTGAAGCTCTCTCATCATCATCATATGCTTTAATTTTGATCTTCCTTCTGACATCTATTTCATTTTCGGAGAGGCCTAGTGCACGAACAAGTTTCAAGGTATAGATATTAAGTCTAGCTCCTCCGTCTATAAGGAAACGCTTGACATGACTTTTATGGATTAGAAATTTGATATGGAGAGCCATGTTGTGAGGATGAGTGATTGATAAACCATCATTCTCCAAAAAGGATAAGCAGTGAGGAGCAATCAGGTGTCCCACCATGGCCTCAAAGGTACAAATTTCTAGATTATTTGGTACTGTCATGTTGACTAGGGCTTTTTCCAAAATTTCTTTGCGAGCTGGTGATATTTTGAGAAGTTCTAGTATTGATATTTGTGTAGGGATTTTGTGAAGTAAGTCAATGATGTTTTACTTTTGGGATGGGGTGTTGGATGTTTTAGAGATGCTACCTTTCAACATGTATTTTTCTTCATCCCTTGTGGTCACATTTACAACATGGATACTATCCTCCTTGATTTTGATCTTGGTGATGTTTATTTGATTGTCCATTGCATTCTTGTCCTATTGTGGATTATTAATTTGGTGAGAGGAGGTGGTTGTATCATCGATTGAAAGATTGAGTATGATGGGGTCTAAGGTATTATTGATATCAAGGTCATTGATATGGTCTTGAACAACAGTAATATTGAGGATGAAGGTGTCTTGGACATAGTTTACATTCTTCCCCTTTATCATAGTTGGGAAAAGGGTTTTTAAACACACCATGATCAGTGTTGGTTTGGGGTTCCTTAATGTTTATGAACTAATTGTTGATAAAGTCCTATATTTTATGTTTCAGTTGCATGGAAATATTTTCCAAGTGACCAATGCATCAATGAAATTCATAGAAATGGGCCTCATTCCACCAATACGACTTTACTTTTGGTTTGAATCCACGAGTGTTTGGGAGAGTGATAAGGTTTTCTACTATAAGCTCTTTTAATGTAGATTCATAGGATTGACCCAAGGGTGTGAATTTTATGTGGTTATTTCCTATTTGATATGATAGCCTAGTGGAAGGATTGTTGTTGCTCTAATTATTGTTTTGGTTTGTGTTCTAATTGGAATTTTTTGGACTTGTGTTTGGATCGAGGGCTAGGTTGGCTTTGTGTGTTACTCCTCTAATAAGTTGGAATTGGTTTGGCATTATGGGTTTATGGTGGATTATTGTTTCCATTGTTCTTGAAATTCAACCAAAACTTTGGTTTATCATTGTTAGAGGAGTTGGATGAATTGTTCTCATTATAAATTTTTAAGATACCCCTCTTGACTAAAGCTTCTTTGATTTTAATCCCATTTTCAATCCATTTTTCAAAAGTCAGGGGACATTGTAATTCAAGCCTATATGACATATCATCATTTAGGTTATCGATGAATACCTCCATATTTTCCTCCTCAGGGATGGCGTAGGGGTATCTTTCGAAGAGTCTTCTCCACCTTTGCAGAAACACTAGGAATGGTTCTCCTTTCTTCTATTTAATATTGCAAATTTCTTTCATCATGATTTCATGTTGGATATTATACGAATACTACGTGATAAACTTGTTAACCAATTCTTCAAAGTTTTTAATCCCTGGGGGTAGTTGTGGAAACCACTGCATACACTATCCTCCCAAGCTACATGGAAATAATCTCATTAGATAGGTGTCTTCATGAGAAAATTCCAAGCTCATGGTTCTGAATTCCCTCACATGATCAATCAGATCTATTTTTTCGTTGTATTTGTAAAACTTGGGAAACTCGCAATGTTTAGGGAATGGGATCATGTTTACTCTTGGATCGAATGGGTAAGGACATATGTCTTGAATGGAATACCTCTTAGTGGCCCCCATTTGCATACTCTACATTTGTTGTTGAAGGGCTTGTATTGGTTGAGTCAAGGCATCCATTGGGTCATTGGTCTTTGTTTCCTTTCTTATTTTGACTGAGTCATTGGTCTTTGTTCCCTTTCTCATTTTAGTAGGTCCATCTTGATTTCTATTTTCTTAGAGGATTCGGTCTCAGTTTTCTTAGGATTCTTTTGTAATATTATGATATTGAAATCTTTAGGTAATTTAACTCCCTTATTTTCCAACATTAAAAGGTATTTATCTCCTTCTTTCTCAAAAATCTTTTCCATGAAATTTTGGAAGTTTTTATCTTGTTGTGCTTGCTCTATTGTTTCCTTTTTTATCTCTTTAGGCTCCTCTATAGGAATTCCATCAAAGGGATTTTCCTCTCTATCAACCATGGTTTCCTAATTTTTGGTCTCTTGATTCTCAATTTCTTTTTGATCTAATTTTCACTTTTTCAACCTTGTTAAGATGGGCATACAAGTGATGAAATTTTTCTAAATGTTTGACCAAAGTTGGGAGAGTGCTAAAAGGGGTTGGTTGAAATCAGGTTAAGAAAGCTTTATTCTGGGATAGAGGATGATGAATCTAGTTAAGGGATGATAAATCTTGATGTTGAAATGCAACTACTAAATTAGAAAATAGGAGTGAGAAGTCACTTTGAGATATTTGATCAATGATTAGATAGGAGATTTTCACTTGATAATGCAAGTTTTAGAAAGCTTGAGGTTATGATGTTTTCTATTGTAGGAATTGATTTGGGTGGTTAGAATATTATATAGCTAGTTGAGGAATGTAAGAATGAACGATAGGTTGACTTTGATTGTGTCTTTGGGATAGAGCTCTTCGTTGATAATAGGCTTGTGAAGATAGATGCTCTAAAGCATAATCGTCGGTGTATCCTCTATTTAAATCATAGTACTTATGAAGAAAGGTTCACTAATCAAGAAAGATTTTTTGCTCTGGTATAAGAAGCATCTTTTTCTCAAAAAAATTGTGTAACTAAGTGGCTTCTTGTTTTTTTTTATTCTTTTCGCAAGAGATTTATTGAAAAATTTGGTTGATTTCCAATCCCTCAACATAAACTTTAGGATGAAGAAAAGAAGTTGTTTAAAGGGGAAAAAAGTGGAAATGAACATTGTTTGGCAGAAAAGAGGTCAAAATTGGGTTTATGTTTGAAAATTCACTAGGTACACTAAAACATGGTATGGATGCGCTAAAACTCAGATGCACCACAAAAATATTCAGATGTGTTCTAGAAAGTTATGTATGCATCAAAATAGGGTATGGATGCATTGAAGAATGTTCTGAATGCACCAAAACAAGATATGGATGCACTGAAAGAGCATATGCTAGGAATATAAGTGGGATGCACTGAAATAAATAATGAATCCGCTTGAGAATAGTATGAATGTGCTAAAATAGGCACCTGATGCATTGAACTAGAATGTGTTTTATGGTTTTCAACAGTTTGACTGATTTTTATTGATTTTTGATAATGAATTTGGACTAATTAAGTTGGATTTTCTTCTGAATCAATGGTTGAATGTGTTGGTGTGATGTTTTCTTTTTAAATTGGTTTAAAAAAAGATTGGTAAAACATATTAGACAAACACATTTCCTAGGCTATGTAAGACTGTATTCTTTTGGATGCCACATGGATTTTACTCCAGCCATATACTTTTAGTGAATGATAAGATTGGTTGCAAAGGATCATCCTTATAGTGCACTCACTTATTAGGCCAACCAAGCTTCCAACTCCCATGAATCTCACAGGGAAAGTTGATCATTTCTACTAAAAAATGCGAAAATGTGGGTGCCTTCACAACGACCGTTGCTGCACCAAAGAATAGTTAGGGTAATTTTGGGAAAACTAAAACAAAGGTGTTTTAGTAAGGACTTTTCATTCATTGGGTACCATCCATGAGGAAAGAGACTATTTTTTCCCTTCTTGTCAGAATGATACTTGTGATACTCAAACTTTCCTTGAGCACCCACATTTATATCTTGGCTGGAAGTCACTCTGCTTAGAGTGTTTACCGGTTGGGCCGTTCCATCCTTTCAAAGAAGGGAGATAGGCCCTCTAAGGTTAAAAATGAAAAGAAAGTGAATAGGTATAGCTTTTTGATCACCCAATTAAGGGGAGAGCATACTCGCCTACCATTCCAAGCACAATAGACATGGTTGTAAATTTAACCTTCATAGTTATACTAGATTCCTATCTTAACCAAAGGAAAAGTAATAGCTAGATTTAACCCTATGGCCAACCATTATTAGTTTCAATTTTTATCTTTGAGAATGATCTTTTTAGGTGTTTCAGCAAAGTCTTTGACATCAGAAAAGGTACCTGCAAACCAAAAACCAGAGAATTAATTTTGGAAATTTGGAAAAATGATAGTGAAAATCGAATGCACCATTACAAAGAATAAATGCATTATAATACAGGTCGAATGCACCAAAATACTCAATGTGCTGAAAGAAAGATTGAATGCGCTAAAAAATACACCTAATGCACTAAAACTGAAAAAGTAGCAGAATTAAATTTAAACTCCCTGATGCACCGAAAAAGAATTTGGGTGCACTGAAGGAACTTTCTGATGCGCTAGAACAAGAGACAGATGCGCTACAAGAAAAACCTGATGCACTGAACCAAGAAACCAAATGCACTGAAATAGGAGCCAGATATGCTGCAAAAGAAATCGTATGCGCTGTTTCAGATGTTTTGATGAAACCTGCAAAATAAAACTAGCCAAAAAATGTATTAAATCTGAGGTTGGGCCGATGATGGGCACCAATTTATGTGTGTTTATGTAATGTGTATATATACTGCAATGTCATTTATAATACCAAACACACCTTCATGAATTGCAATTACATAAAAGGACAAAATTAAAACTACAATTATCCCCTTAACTCATCTCATGGTTCTCTAAACCCAAGGAATCTTGCAAAGTCATGCTTTGATATATTATTGATCTGCACATGATCTTGGATAAGATTGACAACTTAAGCTACAAGATGCTGAAATAAAAGCCTACATGCCTATGTTTTTGTATTTTTATATTTGATGCATTTAAAATAAAAAGGATTCTACAATGAGATGATAATGAAATCTAAATGCTAAGATGGAGGATGATGATCTAATACAATTGCTAAATGAAAGATGAATTAAGCTAATCTATCCAAATGCAAATGCCATTATAACACTAAAATGATCTAAAAATGCAAAGCTAAACTATATGCTCTCAAAATTCTCTTACAAGTGCACTAAAATTCAATAGCATAAACTTATCAAACTCTTCCTTGTTGAAATGTTGTAGCAAAGGTCTTATTTATAGATTTTCTAAGGCCCAAGGTGATGTGGTAGCAATGGATGGTTGGGATTGTGATCTCACGACATCAACAATAGAGCATCAGGAGGTTGAAGGGAATCAGGGAGATGGTTCCCTTTAACAAGGAAAATTGCCATGTGTTGGAAGGAATCACAGAGGGGAAGAAGCCATGTGTCTTAGTTTGTTTCAAATTTGTTGAGGATATTTCATATTTTCTTATTTATAAAATTTATTTTTATGAGACACAAGGTGAGGTGGCAAGTGAGTTTGAGGTGGTTAAAAGAAGTTGTAGCCATGTGACTAAATTGAATTGAAAAATCCAATTTAAAAGAAGATGGAAAATTAGCAAAATGCCAAAATAAATCATTTGTGTATTTTAACCAATTTTGGAAGAATATGCCAATTTGAATTTAAAGATTCAAATTTAATAGAAAGAGGGAAAATCAATTAAATAAAAAATTGATTTAGTTTGTCCATTTAATTAATTTAGGAAGAAGGTGGAATTTGGAAAAGAAGAATTAGAAAATGAACCTTATAAATAAATTTAACAATTTATTTATAAAGGTAGAGGAAATAAAGATATTAATCAGATAATAAATATTTAATTAATATGATGCTTCAGACCATTTTTGCGTGCATACAACTGTAATTGAGATTGAATATGTAGTCTACGCTATTCCTCTTAGAATTAGCATTAGGAAGGTGTTTCCATACCTTTGCTTTCCTTACAAGTGGTATCCGAGTTTCGCTAGTTGTGTTATCCTTGTGGGTAGGGTTGGTTTTTTGTTTCAATTATGAAGTGGGAGTCTTTTAGAAGTTTGGTAATTGAAATTGCAAATTAAAATGGCAAGCAAATCTGGAAGAGTAGAAACCAAAACATTCAATGACAACAATTTTGAGTTATGGACTCTCAAAATGGAAGATCTGTTGGTGGATCATTATATTGGGCTTGTTGTGTCTAGAATGAAACCTTTAGGCATGAAGCAAGAGGAATGGGACCTCACAAAAAAAAAGTAAAATGGGTTGATAAGAATCTATTTAGAAGACCCTGTTCTCTTGAACATTCATGAAGAGAAATCTGCATCTTCTTTGTGGAAGAAACATGCTAATATTTATCAAGGCAAATCCTTGGTGAATAAGCTATTCTTGAGGAAGAAGTTATACTCTTTGAAAATGGATGAAGGAGAGTTAGTGGCTAATCATCTAAATGCATTCAATATGATCCTTGCTCAGTTAACATATGTTGGTGTAAATATTGATGACAAAGATCATTGCTTTTGTTATGTTCTTTGCCTGAATCTTGGGATCATTTAGTAATGGATATAGGGAGTACGAAAACCACTTTCAAGATGGAAGATGTGGTTGCTTCTTTGTTATCGGAAGAGATGAGAAGAAAATATTTTGAGATGGCAAAGGAGGCTCTTGTTTTTCATGGCAGATCAAAAGAAAAAGGCAAGAGGAAGGATAAGAAGTCCAAATCAAAATTAGAAGGGAGATCAAAGTCCCCTGGTAAGAAGTCCAAGGTGAAGTGTTGGAACTGTGGGAAAACTAGTCATGTCTGAAAGGATTGCAAAGAGGAGAAAAAGAAGAAGAAGAACAACTCTTCATACAATGGTTATTCTCAGAGCGATGCAAATTCCTTCATTGCAACCTTGGCAACTCGGGCATTAGATGATATCTGGCTGATTGATTTTGGAGCATCTTTCCACATGAGATCTCATAGAGACTGGTTCATAAAGTATGAAAAATATGATGGTGGAAAGGTGTATTTGGAAAGTAATTAATCTATGGAAATAGTTGGTCATGGAAGAGTCAAAATTCAATTCCCTGGTTGAAGAATCAAAGGAATTGATGACATAATGCATATACCAGGTTTGGATAAAAATTTACTTTCTATAAGCAAGTTGAATGATGTTGGAGTACATGTTTCTTTTTTGAATGGTGGCTTTAAAATGAAAAGAGGCTCAATGGTGCTGGCTAGAGGTGCTCAAGTTGGTACTTTGTATAAGCTAGACAAACATGTTCAATGTAACAATGTCTCTAAAACGTCAAGCATGGATGCTAGTGAAGAGGAGAATGAATTTTCTCTAGGTGGAAACTCTTTGGAAGTTAAAATTTCAACAGAAAATACCATGCTCTAGCATCAAAGGCTTGGTCATATTAGTGAGCAAGGCTTAAAAGCTTTGAAAATAAAAACATGGTTGAGGGGCTTGATGATTGTAACCTAGAATTTGAATTTTGTGAACATTGTATATATGGAAAATATCATCATGTTTCTTTTTATTCTAGTCCTCATAAATCTTCTGGTGTTGTGGATTACATTCACTATGATATTTTTGGTCTAGTAAATGTTCCTTCATTGTCAAAGTCAAAATATTATGTATCTTTCATTGATGATTATTCGGTAAGGACATTTGTATATTTTTGAAAAATAAATCAGAAGTGTTCAATCGATTTACAGAGTTTAAGAACTTGGTTGAAAATTATAATAGAAGAAAAAAATAATTCTTGAGGAGAAATAACGGTGGTGAATTTTATTCTACAAAATTTGAAAGGTATTGTAAAGATGATGGAATTAAAAGGAATAAAACAACACCTTACACTCTGTAGAAAATGGAGTTGCTGAAAGGTTGAACAAGAAGTTGATGGAGAAGGCAAGAAGTATGTTGAGCAATGTTGGTCTAGAGTAGATGTTTTGGGCTGATGTTGTGGCTACAACATGTTACTTATTGAATCAATCTCCTCCATCACCACTTGCTGATAAAATTCCCTTGGAAGCATGGTTTGGTCATAAGCCCTCTCTGAGACATGTTCACATCTTTGGCTATGAGGCATATGCTCATGTGCCGAATGAGAAAAGATATAAGTTGGAAAATAAAACTTTTAAATGTATCTTCATTGGGTATGGCATTGGTGTGAAAGGATAGAAGCTTTGGAATCCTGTTACTAATAAGGTTTTCTATAGCAGAAGTGTAATATTTCATGAGCGAAAACCTTCTACATTTGATCTATAGTCAGAGATGAAAGAAGTCAAGGAGACAAATGATGTTATTGAAATTCCTCTAGCACTAGAAAAAGAGGAACAATAAATTGATAGTGTACCTAAATCTTAGGAGATTTCGAGCAGCTCTAAGAGTTTTGAAGAAGAACCACAACCTCATCCTTAGCCTATGAGGAGGTCTACATGTGAGAAGAAGCGACCTGATAAGTATGGATTCTCTATGTTAGATTCTACATATTCCTATGCTTTAATTACTAGCACTGATGAGCCTAGGACTATAAAAGAGGCAATTGGAATGCCTAACTCAAACTCTTGGTTGGAAGCCATGAAGGAAGAAATGACATGATTAGAGAATAATGAAACTTGCAGTTTGGTGCCCTTGCCTTCAGGCAAGAAATCTGTTGGCTATAAATGGGTATTAAAAAAAAATCAATCTAGATGGCAGTGTTGAAAAATATAAAGCGAGTTTGGTTGCGAAGGGATATTCCTAGGTAGATGGAATTGATTATGGAGAAATATTTTCTCCTATAGCCAAGCTAACATCTATTAGATTTCTTTTGTCACTTGCAACAAAATATGACATGGAGATTGAGCAGATGGATGTGAAGACAAATTTTCTTCATAGTGATCTTGAAGAAGAAATTTATATGTCCTAGCCTGAGCACTTTGTGGAAAAAGGTAAAGAAAGTCTGGTTTGCAAGTTAAAGAAATCTCTATATGGTTTGAAATAGTCACCTAGAATGTGGTACCAAAAAATTGACACGTTTTTTTTGTCATTGGGATTTGTAAGATTGAAACCAATTCATTGTGTGTACTTTAAAAATGAAAAATTATCATATTCTTATTATTTCCCTCTATGTTGATGATATGCCATTCATAGGGAATAGTAAGTTTATGATTTTTGATTTAAAATTTCAGTTGTCTGCAAAGTTCAAAATGAAGGATCTTGGTGCAACAAGGTATATTCTGGGGATGGAAATAGCTAGGGACAAAAAAAGAAGAAATATTTGGCTTAGCTAGAGTAAGTCTATTAACACTGTTCTAGAGATATTTGGTATGAATGATTGCAAGCAGCTAGTTGTTCCAGTTTTGCAGGGAACGAAGCTATCTATTGAAGATTGTCCAAAATATCCTATTGAGTTGGAGGATATGACTAGAGTGCCTTATGCAAGTGCAGTTAGCAGTTTAATGTATGAAATGGTCTGTACAAGGCTAGACATTTCCCAAGCAATGGGAGTACTTAGCCGATTTATGGCGAATCTAGGAAGGCCACATTGGGATGTTGCGAAAAGAGTATTTATATATTTAAAAGGTACATCACAGTATGATTTGTGCTATCATGGAAACTTAGTTAGTTCACAAATATCACTCAACATTCATGGTAATGTGGATTCTGATTGGGTAGGGGACATTGACAGTCGAAGGTCCACCAGTGGATATATTTTCATGTTAAATGGTGGTGCGGTTAGTTGGATGAGAAAGCAAAAGGTTTTAGTTGCTTTATCCACAACTGAAGCAGAGTACATGGCAACAACTCACACCTGCAAAGAAGCTTTTTGGATTAGATGTTTGTGTTCTAATATTGGGTTTAGTGCAAGGAAAATTATAATTTTTTATGATAGTCAAAGTGCTATCTATTTGGAAAAAAATCCAACTTTCCATGCCAGGATGAAACATATTCATGTGTAGTATCACTTTGTACGAGATATGGTGGAGGATGGAAAGGTGTGTTTAGAAAAAGTGGATAGTCTAGAAAATATTGTTGGTGCATTGACGAAACCAGTAAGAACAAAAAAGTACAGGTGGTGTGCTAGTTCGATGGGCCTTGGCGCCCATGAATACCAGTAGTTCCTGAATGCTCTGGAGGTGTCAGAAGATCTTCGTCAAGTGGGAGTTTTTTGGAGACACGTGCCTCAATATTATGACCTGAACCCCCTGAAATAGAAATATTGGTAAGACATGTGGTCTATCTTGTCGACAAATAGTTTAGTTCTAAAGACTTGAAGTGGTTAAATCGGTGTGACTAGTGCTTGGCCTTGCTAAAGCATAGCTGAAGGAAGTCGTTAGTGTGACCTTGAACTATCAGTGCAGGTTTTCTAACTCATATCTGTTGATGGGTATTTTTGCACCTTATCAACACAGGAAACCCACAAGTATGTTACCTCTATTAAAAGGTAGAAATCTACAAACAAGTTAGAAATTACTATCCCAAGGTCTCTTGGGTATCAAATCATGACAATGCTTGGGATAGTTTAGTTGGTTGATTTGTTTTGTTGGTAACACAGGGCCAACCTTTATGGTTTAGAAAGCATGGGAATTTGGGTCTACAAATGAAGTTTCAAAGTGCTTGAAGTGAATGAACAATGGCTGCCCACTCAAAACAACAAGCTAAAACTCACTATGTTCATTAAATTTGGCATAGTTTTGATGCTTTGAATCCTACTCTAACAAAAGAATAAAAGAAATAACAAAAGGAGAAGGGTTAAGAAAACTATTCTAAATCCTAAGCATGAATGAACAGTAACAGTGGTGGTTGCTACAGTAGACAAACTTCCTAAACTGGGTTTTGCTTGACCAAAAGAATCCTACCACTACACAAAACCAATGCAATCTACTAAGGACTAATTATTTTCAGATTGCACATACACATCATGAACGTGCAACTGAATTAAGTTGTAGCAATGAAATATGGAAGCCCAAGCTAACTTTGCACAACAACTTGTCATCAACAAGTGCTAAAAGTATGGGCTGGAAATTCATCAACATACCATAACAACAAGCAACGTTATCACAACCATCCAAGAAACTAGAAAACTAAAACTAACATGGAAGTAGAACTTGGAATGCAAGATGAAAAAAAACAAAGAGAACATCCATTAAATCATGCAATTTTGTCTTTTATTGCTGCAAATTCCCTTTTCACCAATTCTCCAACCATTTACAAATGTGGGGCAAGCCCCTATTTATAGTTTTCCAAAAGCATAATGAATGTCTAGGATTAATTTTCATTATGTGGTCTAGATTTATTATAAGTTAGGCTTTCACCTGCCCCCAAATATATGACAATATAAAATACATCTTTTTATTTTCCCTATTTTATCATCTAGTGACTTAGGTATTTCAGCAAATTTGTCATCTAGCTGATTGCCCTTTTATTGTAGCTGAAACTGCTTGAAGGCTACCCCTTATTTGATGCATCTGAAACATTCTTCATCTGATCAACTGAATCTTGCTAGTATATTTGTATCATTGAAGGAAAAAACATGTCATTCTAAATTTCGATGGACATAACTTGACGGGTCATGATCATGTGATGAAAGACAAAATAAATCCCTCTAACTCCCTTTAAGGCCACCCTTTGCAGTTTTTTCACTGACTTCCTTAGCATGGGCCTTATTCTAATGCAATTTTTTTTTATGGGTGCTAGGAGGAGAGGTGAGCATAAAATGAATGGTGAAGAGAGTAGCACACTTGTTCCTTGTTCAATTATTTCAACAGGCCTCCTTGACAGATTCGCATCATGTTCCATAAATCCTGCATACATGAAGTGTAGTAAGTGCTTTCATATGTAAATCAAGGAAAATGTTAATCAAATCCAACAATCTCATTGTTAGATCCATCTATGCATCATTAAAAGATCATAGTATTCATCATTGTTCCAAATTTGGAGCTCAGTTGGACCATTAACATAAATGTGGGTTCAGGGGTGCAGGTTTCCCCATGGTGGATGGAAGGCGGATGACAAATGAACAACAGATAGAAGGAAGACAATAGACGAATGCCAGATGGTGGAAAAAAAATGGATGGTGGATGACAGATAGCCTTTTGATGGATGGAAGGTGAATGGAAAAACCAAATGTAGAGCCTGCCAGGTGGGGGGAAATCAAGGGTTGACCACCCTAAAAGAGGCAATCCACACATGGAAACCTGCACATGGCAACCCACAAGAGAAGTTCCCATGGATGGTGATAAAAGGAATGTGGCCCACAAGGGAAGTTCCTATAAACAACAATGAAGGGATGGCGGCCCATAAGGGAAGTTCACATGGATGACAATGGAGGGACGTTGACCCATAAGGGAAGTTCCCACAGACAACGAAAAAGGGACAATGAATCACAAGGGAAGTTCCCACAAACGGTGATGGAGGGATGACAACTCGCAAGGGAAGTCCCTACAAATGGTGATGGAGGGACAACGATGCATAAGGGAAGTTCCGAAAGATGATGATGGAGGGATGATGAATCACAAGGGAAGTTCCCATAAACAACGATGGATGGACAATGACTCACAAGAGAAGTTCCCACGGATGAAAACGAAGGGATGAGGACCCACAAGGGAAGTTCCTACGGATAGTGATAGAGGGACATTGGCTCACAAGGGAAGTTTCCATGGATGGCGATGGAGGGACGATGACCCACAAGGGAAGTTCCCACAGATGGTGACAAATGGATGATGACCAATAAGGGAAGTTACCATAGATGTTGATAGAGGGATGACGAACCTCAAGGGAAGTTCCCATGGATGGTGACAGAGGGATGCTGACTTGCAAGGGAAGTTCCCACAGATGGTTATGGAGGGATGGTGGTCCAGAAGGGAAGTTCCCACAAACAAAAATGGAGGGATGATGAACCGCAAGGGAAGTTCCCATGGATGATGATGGAGGGATGGCGAACCACAAGGGAAGTTTCGCAACTTCACAAAACTTAGTAAATTTGATATTTTTCAATTTTAGCACATGGGAAAAGGGGTAGAAAGAGTTCCAAGACATATTTCCTTAAGATTTGACTCTTTTAAAAAAAATGCAGAAATTTGGGAGGGGGAAGCTAGAGGGTCCGTCGCCCTTTTGAAAACAACAATGAAGCTTCTAGTTCAATCCTTGAAGCTACTACAGGAAGTGGTTCACTCAACCACCTCACTAGTTCTTTGACTTGTTCGATGACCTCTTGGCACATTGGTCTTTGATTAGACTTGAGAATGTTGGACTAACACCTATGATCTTCGCAACTGATCTATTCTAGTTGGACATTGGTGTGACTCTTATCGATGAGTTGGTGCAGAATGAATTTAAACTTGAGGTCATCAGGATGAGTTGGGACCTCGGTTCAACATCTTAGATTATCTCTAATGCTTGTTGTTCTATCGATAAGGCTAATGTCAGGGATAATCTTGGTGATGTGTGTGGTCATGATGGTTCTTTAGGGATGTCATGGTGACTTGGGACTTTGATGAGATTTTTTAGTTGGTCACTGATGGTATTGGTCATGTTGATGGATTCAAAGGAAAATCGTGGTTGAACAAATGCTGACTTGGTTGACATGTTGAGTTGTACGATGGTCATTGGAGGACTATGCTGAGTTGGTGGTGACCGTTCCCTAACTGGTAAGATCAATACTTTCTCTATAGAGGAAACTAAATCGAACCATTTGTACTAAGATCGAATTGAGCATGGTTTTTTGATATACATTACAAAGTGTACAGAGAGAAGGTTTGATGGTTGAATGGATGGTTGGACAAAGTGAGAAGGATTCGATTTGTACAAGGTTTATCAGGGAAATATTGCTGCTGTGAAATTGATATCTGCAAAGGGGAACTATAAATTTGTATGTAATTGTCATTTACTGTAATACAAAGTGTTTTTCTTAGTATGGTGGGTTTTTCTCCCATAACGGTTTTCCCACGTGAAATACTGGTGTTCAATTCTGTCTATGATCTTAATTATCTATTCTATTATTCTAGTAATGTGCATCTTTAATGAACTGTAATTGAGATTGAATTTGTATTCTACACTATTCCTCTTAGAATTAGCATTTGGAAGGTGTTTCCACACCTTTTCTTTCCATACAAATTATTTAATTAATTAATCCATTTTCTTCTTATAATTAATTAAACTATTTTATTTAATTAATTATATCATCTCTTACACTATGGTTCCTTCAATCAATTAAATAGTTTTATTATTTAATTGATCCCATCAAAATCCTCTTCACCCTTAATCCCAATTGAGTTAATTAACTCTCAATTAATTAACTTACTAACACTTATTATCCTATTCTCCAACTTTTAACTCTAGCCTAGTTAATAAACGTATGGTTTGTTGACTCAACCTACCCATTAAGCTAATTAATCCTTGATTAATTATCTTAACCCCAATCATTACCATTATTTCTTAATTTAAAATCAATACACAACCCCCTAATCTTGTCTCATTAATGAGAGAAATCTGGCCTACCTCCATTATCTTACACCTAGCCTCCAAAATTAAATTACTTGTCATCCCATGTTGTGCTACTCAATTATGAAACTTGTCATAATGCTAATAAGCCACCACCTTGATCCAAACCTCACATTCCTAATCAATTCTAGCCATCCATTTTCCCTCCCCAATTTCTTTAAATTGGAGCATAATTCCCTCATTTCTCCATCTTGAAAATAGTAATTGTTATGATGGTGCAATTGTGAGCAATCCATTTTCCATCCTTACAGAAAATCAAACAAGATTTGGGTGCATCTTGAGCTAAATCTTGGAGGGACATTGAAGGTATAACTTGTGTTATGAATTTGAATTTTTTTTATTTATGTTATTATAATTTTGATTTTAAATTAAACCCCTCTACATTTGGCACACTCGGTGGGACCCATATATCTCTAACCTTTTTTGTGTGGAGTTGGTGAATTTTGAAGTGTGTAGGATTCAATGTCTATGAAATCATTCTTCTGAGCCAAATTGTGCCTTTGTAATCAATTTTCGAGCCTTTGCATAATCTCATTGCACTCGTGTTCACAACAATTCCTAAGTGCCAACCTTTAGCACCATTACTTACAATTTTGGTGCCTTCGCTTATGGTTTTTCTGCTTGCATTCGTCGTCAGTTGTCTGGCCCTTTTTCTAACCACTTTTTAGTTTTGTAGGGGTGTTTGGCATTTTCCCATTGTATTAGACTTGTTATCATTATTTTTATTTCGATCTAGTAGTTATTAATTAAAATAGTATATCTTTTCCTTTTTGTTTTGACAACTATAACAATCATATTAAAGGGAAAAGATAAAAAGAACCCATAATCTAAAAATCATCTAAAATCTACCTAGGTTAAGAAAATCCTCTAGATATAAAATCCCACATTGTGTTTTTGGTCTTAAAATAAACCATAAATAGCTAAAAAGAACTCACATTTTTCTTAATTTTTGACAAATTTTTAGTTCTTGGCCGACCTCTAGTTTTTTGTTCGTACATAGAACCTGCAACACCTCTACACCAACTTGTAGCACTCACACACTATATTTCCATAATGTGGCACTCAAGAAAGAATGGCATGATGGGTCTCAGTGCCAACTTTCCATTAGCGATCAGATTGTTTTTCGTAGTGACAACCAAGGCATAAGCATCAAGAAGAGTCTCTCCGCCAAGAGCTTGCAAGATCATGGAAATATCAGGGTTGATGGAATTTAAGTAGAACATAAACACCAAGTCTAGGGGTGAATGACTACCAACAGGAACTTTCTACCAGGTCGAATGGAATCGTACGTTGAAATCAGGCAGACCTTCATGAGGAGCTCGCTTTATGTTTTCCAGTTGATGATATAGTGAATATTTTTCGCCAGCGTTTGAAAAATGCTCATAAAACGGGGTTCCGAGCTGGTCCCAAGTAGGAATAGTATTATCCCATAATATTCCTATACCAGTTTAGTTCCTTTCCTCGAAAAGGGGGAGCAAGCAATTTGAGAGCTATATTTTCATTTGACACACCATGTACTAGACATACATTTGCCACATCTTGTAGGTAAAATGTCGGTGTCTTCGACTCATTCCAGAATACTTAGGGATAGCTTTTAGAGCAGAAGCATGGATTGGGGCCTATACTGTAGGAGGCACAAGTGCTACTAGAGGACTACTAGTGTTCCAAGCTACGTAGTTACTAGCGGCCATAGGTGTAGGAGAAACAGGCAACTGCGGAGATAAAGGAGGAGGAGGTGAAGAACTACCTCGACGGCCTCTCGGGTGCACAAAAACTAATGGTGGTATGAAATGGCTAGGAAATTGTGCAGTCTATGACCTAATTAGAGGCCGATGGCATATACACACTTATAAGGTCAAGCAAACGTGCTAGTTCATGTCCCACCGAGCGTGCCATAAAAATAACTATTCACGCAAGTTTTTGCAGGTAGCAACAGTCTTATGGGAAACTTAGCTATTATGAGACATAGTGTGCTAGCTAAGTGACCTCCAGGATTTTATCGAAGCTGGCTCTTCATTTAGTGGGGGGTAAAAGGTTAGAAAAATTGCAAAAATAAAATCTACACTACGGGTGACGCGCTAGAATCATAAACAAAATACCAGGGCATAGTGCAGGATGTAAAGGCCTGAACCACTAAAATGTTGTTTATCAAGTAAACTTTCTCAAAAGTACTTTAAACATAATAAATACCCTCTAATTTGCATAGAATAATCTAGCATAACCTTAGCCAACATAGAGGAGTCAAGAAAACATGATCTGTATTTATTGAGCTATGGAAGATTACAAAAGCTGAAGAATAGGCATTCATACAATATAAGGAAATAACAACACAGACTAATAGTCTTACTGAATGCATGAAAAATAAAAAGGCCAAATTGATTTGGTAGAGTCTGGAGTCTTCAAATTTAATAAAATTATTACAAAGACTTTTTTCCCAGTGCTCGAGAGTTTTTTGCAACTTAAAAACAACCTCATAAAAGAGAAACATGGCCGCATAAATAGCCCATTCCACCGCCTGAAACACCACAAAGAAAGAAAAATCGTGAGCAAGGATCAACACCCCAGATCACCTTGAGCCGCCATAGAAAACATCGATCACCCAACAGCATGCCATAAAAGTCATTACAGGGAACAAAAAAACCACGCAACAACAGAAAAGAACACGCGGTGCCACAAAAGAAAATGCGACAGCAAGTAAGTACAAAAGGTGCAACAACAATTCCAAGGTAATCGATGCATAAAGAACTGCCATGTGTGAGGTAGATGGGGCCCGACAAAAAGATGAAGGGACGCCCAATGAAAATATCGGAGAGGGAGCCACATCGAGCACGTCGAGCAATAGAAACTACAAGGTGGGCCAGTCCAGAAAGCAACCAGAGAAGGCCACATGTCACACAGACAGAGACCGACAAGAGCGAAGTGATGTGAAAATAAAAAATCCTCGAGAGGAAGCCACATGGAGCACGTCGAGTGATGTGAGCGATTTAACAAACATGCACAACCGTGAAGAAAAAATTAAAAACCGCGAAGGTTGGTGGTTTTTTGTGAAACAATATTGATCAAAGATATCATGGACATCAACTTGGGAACAAATGAGGAACCTAAAATTACCTATATTTCCGAAGAGCTAGAAGAAAAATTCAATGAAAAAATGTGAAACTTCCTTGAAAGAAGATCCATTAATTTTTCTTGAATGCACAAGGAAATGTGTAGATTGGATCCATCTAGTACATCATTTTTTAGTCTATCTAGATGCAACTCCCGTCAAGGAGAAACTACATAAAATGCATCTACAAATAGCTATTCTAGTAAAGGAAAAATTAAAAAAATTCTTGGAGGCTAGATTCATTAAGCCAATTGATTATATTGAATGGGTTTCCAAAATTGTACCAATTGCCAAACCCACTAGGGGCATCTACATATGCACAAATTTTAGAGATCTCAATAAATCATGTCCGAAAGATGAATTTCCATAGCCAAATATTGATATCATTGTGGATATCACTACTGGACATGAGATATTATCCCTTATGGATGAATTTTTAGGTTAGAATCAAATTTGAATTGTCGATGAAGATCAACACAAAAAAACTTTTATAACTCCATGGGGAATATTTTGCTACCAAGTAACCCCCTTTGAACTTAAAAATGTAGGAGAAACATATCAAAGAGAAATGAATGTTATCTGTTGTGTCCTCTCATAAAATTCCCCAAGACTCCAAGGCTTGGGGACCCTAAGTGAAAACTAACACTTATGACAGGTGTTGGCTAGTATGGAAGATCACCAGAAGTGAAAAGAAAATATAAATATTTTGAAAAAGTACTTTTTAATTCAAGTGTTATGGGTACTGGGTACTAGAAATCAGAATTTCTAAAGGTGTAAAAGGTAATGAAAGTGTTAAGTAGAGTGTTTCGGTCTAATATTTGAGGTTTTGTAACGATGGAAGTTCTAGTAAAACTGAAGTCTAGGAAAATCATGGGTAAAGATGAATATCGGGTACCGGGCACCAAGTACTAGGCAACAACATAAATAAAAGTTTTAAATTTTAAAGCTTATCTAAAAGGTCTGATGGTCTAGTGATTTGGTATAAGAGGATTTTTATGCAAGAATTCATGTCTCTTGAAAGCATGTTATTTATGGTTCAATTTCATGATAACAAATGAATAATGGTTTATTTACATTAGATTTATTTTTATAAATGTTTTTTTAAGGGATTTAATAGTTGGAATTTTTTATTGTAGGAGAAGCAGATTGTGATGCAATTTTCAGGTATGGATGGTCAGGAAAAATAAATTTGTAGAGAGATTTGATGGTGTTACCAAGTTCAAAAATATACGTTGGGACCTCATTCAAGAGTAAAGTGCATTGCAAAGGGATGCTAGACACCGGGAAATTGGAACTCAAGAATTTAAGCATGAGGTGAAGGAGTATAAACATTCGGGGATTACTTATTCTTGAGAATGTGCAAAGCGAGTTTGAACCTGAATATAGGAATTGAAGTTCCACTTAATCATTTTGAATATATAGGAATTTCCTACATTAATTTAGCAGATTTGTTTGGTTCCAAGAAGGAACCTTGATAATAAAAGGTAAAAAGCCAAAGGACTTCAACATATAGATGGAGTTTGACCTTTGTTGACTTCATTTGCAACTCTCTTTCCAATCACTATATTCCACGTAACTTGATGTGATTCATCCCTTAGATTTCCTCTCATGTATTTGTCTTGTCCTACCCATGTCTTATCTCTATAAACGGCTAGGGGATATATTTTTAAAGTTAAGTTCAAAATTTGTGGATGTCAGAAGAGCCAAAAATTCTTTAAGTTCTATTCTTTTTTCCTATTTTTTGAATCATTCCGGACTAAAAAATTTATGCACATAGACTTTAATCAATATCAAAGCCAATTTGATAGCTACCTATTTGACGAATCTTTGTAGTTGGTTTTGTTAGCTCAACCGAACAAGACTATATGCTATGTCATTTAAGGGTGCATAAAGAACCTACTCGGTGTCCAAACTAAAACCCCCTTCTTTAAAAGCTTGCACTATTTTATGCCTAGCTGTGAAGGAATCTGGTGAAGTATAAAGTGGTTTGCTTTGATTTGATTATATCTTGGGGCCTGCATGGAGAATAACCTAGAGAAATGTTAATTTTTAGTATTTTGATGCTTTTTTTTAGATTAGATGTTTAAATTTCTAAAAATTCTCCAAAAAATAGGTGAATGGATGAAAATTTATTAAAAATATTTCATTTTATATGAATTTTTTAAATGCTTAAACACAAATCTAGTTAAGTGATAGAAAAATTGATTAATGTTCATAAAATTTTATTGCAATTATTTTGATTTCATGATATTATTATATGATTGAACTGGAATTCTTATGCTTAATGTTCGTGACGCTTAATGAAATTGGAAATAATAGTGAAACTGAAGATAACCATATACCCCTTGATATTGCCAACATTATCACATCATTGTTGAATCCCTCTTGTGCTATTTTGTCCTTGATGTCAATTTGTGATACTCTGGCATCCTGGTGGTTACTTTCTCAGTTGATCTGCTTTTATGGTTGGCACATTTACTTCATTGATTATATTATATATAGTGGTACTGATAACTTGACTCCATGTGCAGATCTCAGTTAAGGCATTTTGGTTACAAGTTCTATGTTCCATTGTTCAGGTGACATGTTTCTAGTTTAAAAATTGTGTTTCAGTGATGCACTTAGTTATATGTCCTTGGCATGAATCAATTTTCTATAGGCTATTACAGTGTGGTTTGATCAGGCTCTTGCATCTTGAAATTGTTAACGGTTTATATGATGTAGCTTGTTTCTCAGTATAATAAAGGTTTATGGTAAGTGGAATGGCATTGTGAATTCATCATGCAAATTCAGTCTTCACTATACCTCATAGGTATTTGGACATAATTTGGAAATGGCAGATTATATAGCATTGAATATATCAAGGTGGCATTCGACCTTGGGTAGAGGTATTACATTTGGTCTCGTTTTGCATTTGAATTGGGTCTAAAGGTTTGACATTTAAATCAGGCCTTAAGGTTGACAATAGGTAAAGGCATTGGTTAATATTTTAATGTCATGTTGGAAGTGACTTAGCCTTGATTTATTGGGAATATAAAAGTCAATAGCCATCGACATTTGGTGGTAATATTTCATGGCACGATTTTGTCGGTATTTATTATAGTCAACAATTGTCAAACAACAAATGAATTTGTCGGCATGTGTTTGGTAAGGACCTGGACATCTTACCGTGATACCATTGAAAAATAAGCTGGTAACCGTGGTAGTGTGGTGCAACCGTTAGTGGCAAAAAAATAGCTATCGCTACACCTGGGCTATCATTAGAGAAACCACGGTAGTGTGGTGAAAACGGCTAGTGACAAGCAAGGTGGCTACCGCTATACCGCAGACTATTAGAAGCGTAACTGATGTAGCACGGTGGAAACATTAGCAGTTTACAAAGGGCTACCGCTGTACCATAGGTAGTCTAAAGGGAGATCATAGTTGGACAGGAAAGGATGCACTAACAGTTAGTGCTAATAACCACTATGCTACGGCTTGTCAGAAGGGAGACCACGGTTGTGTGGTAAGGAAACAAATGTCAAATAATGCCTATCGACATGAAAATCATTGATCTAGTCATGGAGTTCAAATTTCATTATGATTTTCTTTTGGATTATTATGACTGTCCTTTTGGACTTCAAACCGCATCTCTTTTTTTTAAGGGAATTCTTGTGGAAAGTAGGGAAAATCGCTATGCTTCATTGTTTGAGGGTCTCGAACCCTACTCTAGCCACCACCATGGAATCATTACTTTGGTTGTTTCATTGTTATCTCTGGCGTTATGATCTTGGAAAACATATGGGGGAGGTGAGAAGACCATTACTATGGTCATTTGGTGTATCTTCTTCTCGTCGACTGGTGCTGGGGCGAGATTGGAAGGTACATTGGTAGTTTCTTCCTTTGTAGAACTGGTAAACCTCTCATGGGAAATGATTTTTTGGTCTTCACATGTATTCATTTATTTATCCTTGTAGAATCGTTACCCTTACAGTCAAGGTTATTTCAAGTAAATTTTTCTATGCAAAAATAGAAGTGGAAAATGTCTATTCCTTGCATAATTAGATCTGAAATGCATGATTTTGGTTATTGAATCTTTATTCTTTCAATTAATTCTTTTTGTAGTAGTTTTTTAGTGGTCATTATTTGAAAATTACATGCATGCCTTGATGCTATTAGGTTAAAGCACTTTTTGTGCAGGTTGTTTGATAGGACATGGTTTTGTCTACCTCCTATATTTGCACAATGCTTGAGTACTCCTGTCAAGAGACCTTATTCAGATTTATCCTTCCCTTATGATCACGGTAACACCTGAAACTGTTGCTTGAAAGTAGCATTGTAACTTGAAAGTTATCTTTGAGTAATTTATTTAACAATGAAAAATGTAAAAAGAGGAAAACAAAGAGATTAGGGTTTTTTCTTTACAGGAAAACCTAAAAATAAAAAGGGCAGCTCTTTTATGTGAGCTTTCAGGGTAATTATTTGTTGATGCTGAAAATTTGGAAAGTAGTGTGTGTTGCCTATTCTATATTTTTGTAATATGAAAGATTGAAAGAGAAAAAGAAAGAAAAGTCATATCACTGTAATGCAATTTGATGAGAAGTTGTATTGACACTATAACTAGATTATTTTCCTCAAGCTGTATCAAGATTTGATAATGAATGGAATCCTAAAGAGTCATTCTTGACTCTTGAGAATTCTATGCATTGTCTTTCAAGAGGCACTTAACAGAAATAAGAGAAATAAAGAGATCCTTTGTATTATTGTACATTCTATTGAAAACATAAAAGGGATTGGTGCTCCTTGAGTTGGTGCTCATAAATCAGCCATTGAGGCTTTGTCAAAATAATTATTGAAAGGAAAGCTTGAAAAAGGCATCAGGTTGAGGAGTGGTTTTCTACCCTAGGAGGGTTTTCCACTCGGAATATCTTATGTCAATTTGTGTCTCTATGATTCATTTGCTTCAGTGCTTTAATTCTTTAAAATGCAATGTTATACTACTCATTTATGTTTATATGATTGCATTCGAATACATGAATGATTCTATCATTGATAAATGAGAACATATGTATGGTTCTTTTTAGTTTTAGTTAAATTTGTTAAAGTCACCCCCCCTCTTAGTGTATTTTCACTCCAACAATTGGTATTAGAGTCTAGGGTCCTCTGATAGGTCTTTTCAATCTAAGATTGATTATGGACTTGGAGTCTATTGAAAATGTCTCAATCTCATGAAGGTACTTCCATGACTAGAGGTCCATTATTTGATGGAACTAATTATGTATTCTGGAAAATCAGAATAGAGACTTTTTTAACTTCTATTGACCTTGATGTCTAGAGCATAGTATTGTTTGGGTACACTATACTAGCTACTTTGCCAGCTACTTCGGATGAAAAGAAAAGATATGAAACTAATGCAAGAGAAAAGCATGCTCTTCTGTGTGATTCGACTAGAGATGTCTTCATCAAAGTCATGCACTGTAGTTCTGCTAGTGAAATCTGGACTAAACTTGAAACTATCTATCAAGGAAATGAAAAGGTAAAACAGTCTAAAGTCCTCACTCTAAAACACCAGTTTGAAGAACTAAAAATGAGGGACGATGAAAACATAGCTGACTACTTTTTGAGAGTTGATGAAATAGTAAATGCAATGAAGGGCCTGGGAGAAGAAGTCAAGGAATTTGATGTTGTAACCAAGGTCATCAGAACCTTACAAACAAAATTTGAAGCTAAGATAGCTACTCTAGAAGAAAAGAAACACTTTACCTAGCTTACCCTTGACTGCCTATGAAATGAGGATTAGTAAAAACAACACCACTATAAAAGAAGCAACATTTAATGCTGAAAGGAAAGAAAGAGATGAGCTCATTGAATCAGAATTTTTTGATTCTAAAGAATCCCACTTTGTGAGGAAACTCAAAAAGGGTTCAGGAAAGTATAAGGGAAAACTTCCCTTCAAATGATTTAACTGTGGAAAAATATGGCACTTTGCTGCAAAGTGCCCCTATGGTGACACAAACAGTGATGACGAAAAATCTGAGAAATTTGCCAAGAAAAAGGCTTATAGACCCAAACAAAAATTCAATTTCAAAAAGAAGAAAATCTTGTTTAGCAAAAATGAAACAGACTCTGAATCTGAAGATTCTTTAGATGAAGAGGATGAAAATCTATTCATGTCTAAAATCATTCAGCAAGATGAAACTAACAACAATGATTTTGAAGAAGGCGAAGTGGATTATGAAGGAGAACTGAAATGTGCTCTAAAAGAGTTGAGTAAACTTAAAAAATAAAAGAGTTCTCAAGAACAAAATACTGCTCAAGATAGCTCACAAGAGCACCTCATAAATCTTGAGATAATTTCATTAAAAACTCAACTTGAAGAATCCAAGAGGGTTGAAGATTTTCTTCATATTGGCATAAGTTTTAAAGACCAAGAAATTAAAAAACTTGGACATGAGATTGTAGATCTCAGGAAGACTATTGAGAAATATGAAAGCACTCTTAAACTGAATGACATTATGAGTAAACAAAAACTAAACAATGATAAAACTAGAATTAGTTTTGTAAAAGGTGAATGTTCAAATAAAAGTGCAAAGGACAATGTTGTGGTTGGAAACAAAAGTATTGAACTCAAATGTCTTGATTTTGACAAGGATCATATTCATCCTTTTAGGAGCAACAAAATGGCTTATAACTCCTACCCTCTCTTTTATGGGTATTGTTACTTCTACAATAAATTTGGTCACAAAGTGAACTCTTGCAGATTTATGAATTCTAGCACTCCTAGATTTGGCTTTAGGTAGAATCATGGTTTTGCAAGATAGATTAGATGTTTCTCTTGCAAGTATTTGGGTCATTCTGCTAAGCAATGCAATGCTAATCAGAAAAATAAACAAATAAAAACTATCAATGTCTAGAAACCGAAAGCTATTAATGACATTGAATAGACTATGCTTGTTCAAACTGCTTTCCTCTCCAAGAAAAAAGACTTATGGGTCTTGGACAGTGGCTGTTCAAACCACATGACTGGTGATAAAGAAAAAATCACTAATCTTAAAGATTATGTAGGTGGTTATGTGAAGTTTGGAGATAATTCAAGAACTCAAATCGAAGGAAGAGGTTCTCATTTTATGAATGAAGACACTCCTATCTACAACATATACTATGTAGAAGGATTAAAACATAACCTTCTGAGTGTCAGTCAAATCTATGACAGTGGCTATCAAGTCTTGTTCACTTCGTAGGGATGTGAAATTAAAAACCACTCTGGTAAAGTTGCTATGGCTAGAAGAAGGACCAAGGGAAATGTCTACAACTTACTTGACACCTTTGGACATGAAAATAATCAAGGTATATTCTTAATGAGTCATGTTGAGGAAAGATGGCTGTGGCATAATAGACTAGGCCACATTAACTTTGACAACATGGTTAGAATTAGCAAAAATCAGAATGTAAGAGGTCTACCCATTCTTAGAAAACCTGACAATACTATTTGTAGAGAGTGTCTCAAAGGAAAGCAAACTAAGGTAAGCTTTAAATCCAAGGAACAATCCTCTACTAAACCTCTGCACATTGTTCATACTGACTTATGTGGTCCTACAAGGACTAGATCTATCAATGGTGAGAAATATTTCATGTTGTTTGTTGATGACTACTCTCGTATGGTATCAATTACCTTTCTCAAGAATAAATCAAAAGCTTTTGAACGTTTTAAAGTTTTTAGAAAATTGGTAGAAAGAGAGTCGGATTTAAAATTGAAATGTTTAAGATCTGACAAAAGTGGTGAATTCACCTCACAAGAATTCATAGACTACTGTGACAAACATGTCATAAAAGACAGTATGCTACTACCAGAACACCCCAATAGAACGAGGTAGTTGAGAGAAAGTATAAGACTTCAAAAGAGATGGCAAGACGTATGCTGAATGAAGAAAATCTTCCAAAAATGTACTGGAAAGAAGATTTTCATACAAGTGTCTACATTTTGAATAGAGTCATGATCAAAGTGAAATCAAATTTCACTCCATATGAACTGTGGTATGGTAAATCTGCCTCAATTAAATATTTCAGAATATTTGGCTGCAAGTGTTTTATCAAGAGAGATGATGAAAACTTAGGAAGTTTTCAATCTAAGAAAGATGAAGGTATTTTCTTAGGATACTCTACTCACAACAAAGCCTTTAAATTATTTAACAATAGGCTAAACAAAATTGTTGAATTAGTAAATGTCAAATTTGATGAAAATCTACTTTTAGACATTGAACCTATGTAGGATGATGAAGAGGACGAATTTGAATTTGATATAATTTCTGGAAGCTTTGAAACTGCAAAGCTTGAAACAAAACCATCAAGTCCTAAACTTGCTGAAGAAAAATCTGGAAATGCTGAAATCAGCTTAGAAAAATGTGAAACTAAAACTCCAAAATCTCTTGCTAAAAACCATCCTAAAGATCTGATTATAGGAGATAAATCAGTAGGAGTTCAACCAAGGAAAATAATAGTTAACTATGATGAAAAATCTCACATATTTGAGCTTATTGCTTTTTGTTTAATCACTCAGTTTGAGCCAAATTTTTTTGATGAAGCTCTAACTGATGAATGTTGGCTTAATGCAATGCAGGAAGAAATTGATCAAATTGAAAAAAATCAGACTTGGGATCTAGTCCCAAGACCAAATGAAGAAAATGTCATAGGAGGAAAGTGGATTTTTAGAAATAAACATGATGAAAATGGTCATGTTGGTCACAACAATGATATATATGTCTGCAAAGGATATGCTCAACAAGAAGGTATTGATTTTGGTGAAACCTTTGCACTAGTTGCTAGACTTGAGTCAATTAGAATTTTCTTGGCATATTTTATTTTCAAAATTTTTACTATATATCAAATGGATGTAAAAACTTCCTTTTTGAATGGATACTTAGAAGAATAAGTTTACATAGAACAGCCTGAAGGTTTTACGTATAAAAACAAACCCAATCATGTCTACAAGCTGAAAAAGGCTCTATATGGCCTAAAACAAACTCCTAGAGCTTGGTACTCCAAATTGGATAGTCACTTACTGTCCAAAGGTTTCATTAGAGGTGTATACAACAATCTGTATGTTAAAATTCAGGGATCTGATATTCTTGTTGTTGAAATTTATGTTGATGACACCATTTTTTGGTTGCAACAATATTGCCTTGAGTAAAAAATTCACACAAATCATGGAATCTAAATTCGAAATGTCTATGGTGGGAGAACTGTCATTCTTCTTAGGTCTTCAAATTTCACAACTTGAATCTGACATCTTTTTATGTCAAGAAAGATATGCAAAAGAAATGTTAAAAAGGTTTCAAATGGATGAAAGTCATCCTGTAAGAACTCCAATGGCTACTGGCTGTAAACTTAGCAAGGTTGATGACTCTCCTGTTGTCAACCAAACTGACTATAGGTCAATGATAGGAAGCCTATTATATCTAACACCCTCAAGACCTAATATAATGCAAGTTTTTTGGATGGTTGCTCGATTTTAGGCATCTCCCAAGGAATCTCACATCAATTCTATGAGAAAGATTCTTAAATATGTACAAGGAACAATTGATTATGGGCTCTAGTATCCTAGAAGCAATTATTTCTTTTTAGTAGCATATACTGATTCAGATTGGGCAGGTTGTCTAGATGACAAGAAAAGCACCAGTGGTGCTCCTTTCTTTCTTGGTGATCGTTTAGTGGCTTGGAACAACAAAAAGAAAGAATTTGTTGCACTCTCTACTGCTGAAGCAGAATATATAGCTTCCATTTCTTGCTGCACTTAAGTAATTTGGATGCCATAGACATTATCAGATATGGGTATTGAAATTCCAAAACCTATTACTATTCTATGTGATAATACTAGTGCAATCAATATCTCAAAAAATCCAGTTATGCATTCTCGAACCAAAAATATAGCTATAAATTTTTATTTTCTCCATGAAAAGGTGTTGGCCAATGAGGTATTTGTGCAATATGTTCCTACACAAGCACAATTTTCTGATATTTTTACAAAACCGTTGGCTAAAGATACAATTGAAAGACTTCGGTCTAGATTGGGAGTTGCCTCTCAATCACTGTTATCTTAATCAATCTATCTCAGTGATAGGGGGATTTGGTTAGCTCTTCTTGTAGCTCATACTTTTTTGCTCAAAGGTTCATCTGCATTTTGTTGAAATTTCACAATTATTTCTGGTTTATTTGTGTTGAATTCCCTTTATCCTTGTAACAAAAAGGCAGATAATTATGAGGATTTGGTTCCTGTACTTCATCTTGGCTTGGTGGCTCATTTTTTTCCATCAAGGAAAAAGGGGGATTTAACAAAATCCCCCTTGTGCTATTTTTTCCTTGATATCAATTTGTGATACTCTAGCATCTTGGTGGTTACTTTCTTAGTTGATCTTCTTTTCTGATTGGCATATTTACTTCATTGATTATATTATATATAGTGGTACTGATAACTTGAATCCATGTGTAGATCTCAGTTAAGACATTCTAGTTATAGGTTCTATGCTCCATTGTTCAGGTGACATGTTTCTGATTTGACAATTGTATTTCAGTGATGCATTTAATTATATGTCCTTGGCATGAATTAGTTTTCTATAGGTTGTTATAGTGTGGTTTGATTAGGCTCTTGAATCTTGAAATTGTTAATGGTTTATATGATGCAACTTGTTTCTCAGCATAATAAGGGTTTATTGTAAGTGGAATGGCATTGTGAATTCATCATGCAAATTTAGTCTTGAATATACCTCATAAGTATTTGGACATCATTTGGCAATGACACATTATATAGCATTGAATATATCTAGGTGGCATTCGACCTTGGGTAAAGTTATTATATTTGGTCTCCTTTTGCATTTGAGTTGGGACTAAAGGATTGACATTTAAATCAGGCCTTAAGGCAGACAAAAGGTAAAGGCATTGGTTAATATTTTAATGTCACATTGGAAGTGACTTAGCCTTGATTTCTTGGGAATATAGAAGTTAATAGCAATCGACATTTGGTGGTAATATTTCATGGCATGATTTTTTTGACATTTCTTATAGTCAACAATTCTCAAACGATAAATGAGTTTGTCGGCATGTGTTTGATAAGGCCACCAACATCTTACTGCGGTACCACTGATAGTTAAGCTGGTAACCATGGTAGGGTGGTGAAACTGTTAGCAGCAAGAAAAATAGCTACCGCTACACCGCGGGATGTCATCAAGGAAACCATGGTAGTGCAGTGAAAATGGCTAGCGGCAAGCACAATGGCTACCACTATACTGCAGAGTCTCAGAAGCATAACCGAGGTAGCATGGTGGAATCATTAGTAGTTTACAAGGGGCTACTATTGTACCGCAGGTAGTCCAACAGGAGATCGTGGTAGGGCGGTAAAGAAAGCGGTAATAGTTAGTGCTAATCACCACTATACCGCGGGTTGTCAGAAGGGAGACTGTGGTTGTGCGGTAAGGAAAAAAATGTCAAATAATGCCTGTCAGCATGCAAATCATTGATCTGGTCACAGATTTCAAATATCATTATGATTTTCTTTTCGATTATTATGACTATCCTTTCAGACTTCAAACTGTATCTCTTTTTTTTAAGGGAATTCTTGTGGAAAGTAGGGAAAATCACTATGCCTCATTGTTTGAGGGTCTCAAACCCTACTCTGGCTACCACCATGGAATCATTAATTTGGTTGTTTCATTGTTATCTCTGGCATTATGATCTTGGACAGCGTATGGGGGAGGTGAGAAGACCATTACTATGGTCATTTGGTATATTTGCTTCCTGTAGACTAGTGATGGGGCGAGATTGGAAGGTATTGTGGTTATTTCTTCCTTTGCAGAACTGGTAAATCTCTCATGGGAAATGCTTTTCTAGTCTTCAAAGGTACTCATTTATTTATCCTTGCAAAACCATTACCCTTACAGTCAAGGTTATTTTGAGTTAAGTTTTCTATGCAAAAAGAATAGTGGAAAATGTCTATTCCTTTCATGATTAGATCTGAAATGCATGATTTCGGTTATAGAAGCTTTGTTCTTTGAGTTACTTCTTTTTGCAGCAGTTTTTCAGTGGTCATTATTTGAAAATTACATTCATGCCTTGATGCTGTTTGGTTAAAGTACTTTTTGTGCAGGCTGTTTGATACGAAAAGGGTTCTATCTGCCTCCTATATTTGCACAATTCTTGAGTACTCCTATCAGGAGACCTTATTCAGATTGATCCTTCCCTTATGATCATGGTAACACGTGGAACTATTTCTTGACAATAGCATTGTAACCTGAAAGTTATCTTTGAGTAATTTCTTTAACAGTGAAAAATGTAAAAAGAGGAAAACAAAGAGATTAGGGTTTCTTCTTTACAGGAAAACCTATAAACAAAAAGGGCAGTTCTTTTATGTGAGTTGTCTGGGTAATTATTTGTTGATGCTGAAAAATTGGAAAACAGTGTGTGTTGTCTGTTTTGTATTTTTGTAATATGAAAGATTGAAAGAGAAAAATAATGAAAAGTTATATCACTCTAATGCAGTTTGATGAGAAGTTGTATTGACACTATAACTAGATTATTTTCCTCAAGCTGTATCAAGATTTGATAATGAATGGAATCTTGAAGAGTGATTCTTGACTCTCGAGAATTCTATTCATTATCTGTCAAGAGGCACTTGACAAAAATAAGAGAAACAAAGAGATCCCATGTATTATTGTATGTTCCATTGAAAATAGAAAAGGGGTTGGTGCTCCTTGAGATTGGTGCCTCTAAACAGAGGGGTTGGTGCTCCTTGAGTCAGTGCTTAGAAATCAGCCATTGAGGCTTTGTCAAAATAATTATTGAAATGAAAGCTTGAAAAAGGCAGTAGGTTCAAGAGTGGTTTTTGTACCCCAGGAGGGTTTTCCACTCAGCATATCTTGTGTCTATTTGTGTCTCTATGATTCATTTTCTTTAGTGTTTTACTGCTTCAAAATGCAATGTTATACTAATTTCAGTTTATATGATTGCATTTGAATACATGAATGATTCTATCATTGATAAAAGAGAACATATGTAAGGTTCTTTTCAGTTTTAGTTAAATTTGTTAAAGAAGTTATAAACACTGATTCACCCCCCCTCTCCATGTATTTTCACTCGAACAATCATCCCCTGAAGTAAACCTAGTCTGGTCAAGACCTGACTACCAAAGAATTTGGATTGAGATAAGTCAACCTTTTTCCAATTACATGGACACACTCTGAGGTTTCCCTGGATAAGTCTTTCAAAAAGATAAGCTCCTTGTTGTTTTCCTGTGAAGACTTTATCTACACTATTGTTACGTGTAACATCATTTTCAATAGGAACTAGTGCTAGAAGGAGGGAGCGTTATGTTTTGCTTCATGTTTTTTTTCCTACTACTATCTTTGTGTTTTGTTTAAGAATCTGTATTGGTTCTGAATATAAGGGTAGCTTGTCAAGAGGAAGTCTAAGGAAAGCTGGTGTTTTGAAAATGGAAATTGAAAAAATCTAGAAAATTCTTAATCAAATATTCCATCCTTTGAGTTTTTTTACCTTTGGAAGAGTCATCGAGTGCCAAATTCATGATACAACTGATCACGGTGAGCTTGATTGATAATTGTTTTTTAACTAGGGTAAGTTTGGCTACATATAAGGTGATTTTATTAATGAAAGAAGTTTAAACTGATAAAAGAAAGGGGCTGGTAATGAGAAATGTGTTCAATTCCAGAAAAGATTGCAACCCTAGTAGAACTGATAATGTTAAAAAATTAATTGATATATCAAAATGGTTTGATAACTGTAATTGTTATGAAGAAAATTTTAAGTTTTTGTAGGAAGGTAGGTGAGAATGCCAAAAATTAGAAATATTGCATTGAAAATGAGAAAATGGCATTGATGAGTCATCATTCTTTTCATACGTGGAAAATATAAGTGAAGAGAAGGAACAGGAAAATCAAATGGGAGATACGTGTTTTTCGTTCCAAATGGAAAGTTCACAGGCAAAAAATAGAATTTTTCTTGATTTTATGCAAGATGTAGAGTATCAGGTTTCTACTTTTTCTCTCTCTGATAACAAAGTTTCAGGCCTACTAGTTTATGTAATTATATCTATAATATTTTCTCAAAATTTCTTGCTTCAAGGCTATAAAGGATTCTTCCTAAGATTATTTCACCTCAATAGAATGGTTTTGTTCCAGGTAGGGAGATTTTGGATTCTATTCTCTCAATGCATGAGAATATTCATTCCCTCAAAGTCAACAAGAAGCTTGGCCTCATTTTAAAGATGGACTTGTGAAAGCCTATGATTGGGTAAATTGGCTTTTCCTCAGCAATATTCTCAAATTGTTTGGCTTTTCGGACCGGGTTTTGTAATTGGTTGGGAAAATTATTTCTTCACCTTATTTCTCACAACTTATCAATGGTTTTCCTTCTACCTTCTGTAGAAGTTCTCATGGGCTGTGGCAAGGCGATCTGATTTCTCCTTTTCTCTTTATCATTATGGTGGAGTCTTTGGGAAATATTCTTCTTCAGGTGCTGTCTAATGGGGCCTTCAAAGGTCTTTATCCCTCTTCACATCAGCTTTGTTGATCACATCAACAATTTGTTGATGATACGGTGATTCTTGTGGAAGCACATGTTGTGGCTGCTAAATCTATCCATCTTATTCTTTAGCAGTATGAGGCAACTTCTGGTCAGAAGGCAAGTTTTCCTAAGAGCACTACTTTTTTCTTAATACTTCAAAGTATTGTTAACTAAGGATTTCTAGTATTCTAGAATGTGGTATTGGTGAGCTTCGTTTGTCCTATTTGGGTCTTCCTCTTTGTTCTAATGGTGTACCCAATTTTTTTTGGAATGGTATCATTGATAAGTTTTATGTGAAACTTATAGGTTGGAAAGGTGCCCTTTTGAGCTAGGCAGGGAAATTTCAGTTAATCAAGTTGACTTTGCATAATTTTCCTATTTATGCCTTAATCTTTTTCCAAATTCCCAAAAGGTTTGGAAGAAGATTGAGGGTATTCAGAAATGGTTTTTGTGGTCCAGTGTGGAGGAGAAGAAAAGGTTACAAGTTTTGTCTTGGGAGGAGGTTTTTAGATCGAAAGTCCAAGGTGGCTTAGGCCTGCGTAAGTTGAGAGACTTTAATTCAACCTTTATGGGAAAGAAATTGTGGAATCTTCTTGTGAGTGAAAAAGAATGGATGACTATTTCTCTTCAAAATATTTGAGGGGGGTGGATAAGTTTAGAGATTTTTTGAAAGAGAATTTTGTTTCTCCTCAAGGATCTATCCTCTAGAATTCCATGCTTAAAGCTCGTTCTACTATGCTTGCTAGTTTGCAGTGAGTTTTGGGAATGGTAGGAGGATTTTTTTTTGGGATGATTGGTGGATTGGACATGGTCCCTTAAAGGATGAACCTTGGGTGGCCCCATTTAAAGCCTTTTGTGTTAGGGAATGGGGTGTTTTTGTCTCTATACATATCCTTCATGGTAGATGGATCAAACTCTATCTGGTTAACAAGGATTTGGATCCACTCCTCCTATTCCTCTCCTTGATTCATATCCCTGTTGAATCCCTTGATGAATTTTTGATGTGGATTTTTCACCCAATGGTAAGTTTTCTATTTCTTTGGACTTCTCTTTTTAAACTCAGCTGGTTAATCCTCCTCCTTTTTGGGGTTTCTTGTGGAATGTTAAGATTCCGCGTAAAATTAACATTTTATTTTGGCTTTTGTGTCAAGACAAGATACTGACTCTCAATAATATTATGAAAAGGGGAATTTATTTTCCGAATAGGTGTTTCTTATGCAAATAAGCTACTGAGGATTGTTACCATGTTATGGCCGGTTGTAGTTATATGTGGGAGGTTTCGGTTCATATTTTTAAGATATGGGATATCTCTTGGGTGTTTCCTGCTTCTTTCTCTAAATTTTGGTTTCAATAGGTTCCTCCTACTCTTAATCTGGCTCTCTTGATGCCTTTATCTTTTATCTTGCCTCTTTTAGCTTGGGGAGTTTGTAAGGACCATAATAATCGAGTTTTTTGTCAGTTGGAACTTACACCCTCTAGGTTGGCCTTTATAATTTGTGAAGCTATAAAGGAACATTTTCTCTTTGAATTCTTAGTGCTCCCTACTTTGGGTCTCAAGGTTGTTATCTCTAATTAGGACCTACTAGTGGGTCAAAGATGGAATCTCTCTTGTGACCTTTCTATTCTGGTGAAGAAGATTAAATCCCCTAAGGAGGGGGTTCATTGGAAAGCTCCCTCTTATGGTGGTTCAAAGTTATTTTTGATTGTGCCTCAAAACGGAATTTGGGTCCTGTTGGTTGTGGGTGAGTGTTACATGATGAGAATGGTAGGTTTATCTCTGCGGTTACACTCCCTTTGGGATCCTTGACAAACCACTTTACATAGGAAAAAATAGCCTATCATGGCCTCTTATTTGCTAAATATTATGGGATTTCAAAAATTTGGCTTGAAGGGGATTCCCTTAATATTATTAAACATCTTTTGAAGTGTATTCTTTCATCATGGTTGATTGGCCATCTCATTAATGATTCTTTAACCATCATTAATTATTTTGATGAAGTTAGAATCTCTCATGTGTTTAGGGAAGCTAATTCCTTGGCTGATGGGATTGCTAATTTAGGTGTCGTGGCTCAAAATAATTGGAGTGATTATGAATCATTGCCACTTAATCTTAAGAATATTTCAAATTATGACCAGTTGTCATGTTATGAAGGTGGTTAAGTTGGGAAACAGGCTATGTTACCTCTTCATGAGTTAGTTTTCAGATGTTGAGGTCTGTGTCTGCTTGTTTAGTAATTGCATTATTGATGTCCGTAAGATGATGGGTTGGGAGCTAAGGTATGGTTGTACTTGATGTAGCAAGCTCACATGCTTTGTGGGTGTTTTCTTCATTTCTTTGTGGTTTGTTTGAATTATTTTGCATTTGCAAAAAAATAAGGTGTTGGTGTAGTGTGGTCTATTGCATGTCGCCATGGGAGGAGCTCATTGCAAAGTGGAACCAAGATCTTGTGAGGATTTTAGCAATAATAAAACTATTTGAGAGCATTTGGAAAAGGGTGGTGTCAACTCTTATTTGTAGAAGCTCCATGGTTCAAACCCTGAAGTCATAGAAGCATCTATTAGAGGGTGGAATAGTAGGATTCTACATTACAATGGTGTGTAATTTAACACTAATGAGAATTTCCTTGTTGAGGTAACTAGCCTTCCCTCAAATGGAAAGAAATTCTATAGAGATAGGGTTATGGCCAAGAAGGCCCTTGAAAATTTCTTCAATCATGATGAGAAGAATAATGTTGTGATGATTGGTAGTGGTGGGTATGCTAAAAAATCAATCAAGCTGCTTTAGAGGGTCATTTATCTAGACATCATGCAATATTTAACTCTAGAGGGTAGGTTATCTATTATTCTAGAGTAGTTAAGGAGTCCCTTGTTGCTAATGTCAATCAAACCCTAGGCGTTGGTATGTCTAGTGTTAGGGAGTCTTCTTCTATTTTGAATGATTCTCATGTTCAAGATAAGGGACCTTCAAGGCTCAAGCATCCTATGGAGGATTTTGAGTAGGCTAATGAGGGTCTATGGTGTTACAAGGAGATTGGCTCTAACCAGGATAATTTAGATTCTCCTTTTGGCATTGATCAAGTTATGGGGAGTGTGGTGAAGGTCGAGTGGCTGGAATTTCTAGCAGACTTGGCTAATTTTCTAGATGAGCACCAGGTGAAAGTGGAGGATTTTCTTTCCGAAGGGGATTTGGTAGACATAAAGAGGGCTCAAGAGCTTCTTGGAGAGAATGTTGGGTCTCAAGAACTGCCATTGGTTAATTTGGGTGATGTTAATATGGATATGCTCTATAAAATGGTGGAGGATGGTACTCACAACTTGTAAGGAAAAGAAGAGGTGAAAAATACACTTTCCTAACACTAAAACCATAGAGGAGAAGTGAAAATAACCAAATTTTAAACTTCTAAGATGAACAAACACAACATAAAAGGAAACCAGAAATAAACATACACAAAAATAACACCAGATTTATGTGGGAAAACCCTTACAAGAAAAAACCCACCAGACTAAGAGAAAATCACTTTCTATTATAGTAAAAGCTTATATACAAAGTTAACAGATTTCTCTTTCTATGATATTAGCTCTCAACAATAGACCGACTTATTCTCACTCTTACAATGCTCTCATAGTTTACAACCAATTAGGGTCCATTTAATTTACATCATTCATCAACACGCCAAATCGATCTCGGATTAGATCACCTTGTAATCATGCATCAAGCTGCCCCAATAATTAATTTTGTTTGCATGAAAATTACCTAAATTGGGCTCTGACATCTTCCAAAATGATCTCATACTAAATGCATGATATATCTCTCTTCACCAATCAAGATTTTGACCAATAAATGTTGTTTAGCAATAGTGATGCAAAAACAACCAATAAAAATGTTCCATGTGTCGATGTGCCATTCTTCCACCACTTGACTGAAAAAGGATCAGTCAACTACCCTCGGGCTCCAAATATTGTGCTACCGCTAACCATACCTTCAAACTCTGAGGTATGGCAGTAAACTGCTAACTCCATCTATCGTCATATTCGGGGCCCACCATGACACGTGGATGCTGCTAATTCTGTTTCAGGGAATCTAAAACAACATCCACAATATTCCAATAAATTTCCTCGAAACGTTGAAACGTGTCCGGAGGCGGCAACACTCTACAATAATTACTCGAGACCCACCATGCAAGGTATGCGATAATTGAGCACCGCTGATCAAATTGCCACACATGAACTACTCAGGCAATTCCACTTGACTCACAAGTCTCATCGGTACTTGCCTCAAAAGGGCATGGAATAGAATGAGCAATATTAGATTAAAAAACCATCATAGCCATAGATGTAGGTGTCGGCATATCGATGAGGCACTGCATTGCCTCCCACTGAAAACCATCTGTTCTGGTGATGAAGGCGAGGTAAGTGCACCAACACATTGGTGAGACAACAAAATCTCTCCCATCGATATGTGAATGTTATTCCAATGAAGCTGAGGCAAATCGACATAAATTTTTTCTAACTCCAAGCCTATTCGCCCATTGCTATAAGACCCATTGGAATCTCACCAACTAAACAAAGTCTCGTTGACCAAAAACCAAAATGACCACATGAGAACTCTGTAGTGTAGCGATAAAGGCATAAAGTTTTCAAGCCTTTAACAGAGGTCCAATACAGTAAATTGAGGCACATTTTTCAACAAGCTCCCACTTGACAAAGACTTACTGGCTTCCTCTAGACTTAGAATTTATTGACGATCATAGGCCCCAAGGCCCATCAAAATTTCACACCATCTAAACTTGTTTGTGCTCATTGGATTTTTCAATACATCAACAACATTCCTTAGAGTATCCACCTTTTCTAAATAGACCTTTCCATCCTCCACCATATCCCTCACGAAGTGATACTACACATCAAAGTGCTTCATCCTAGCATGGAAAGTAGGGTTCTTTTCCAAAACAATGACACTCTGACTATCAAAACAAATTTTAATTTTCCTTGCATTAAAACCAATATCAGAACACAAACGATTCAGCCAAACAACTTCTTTGGAGGTCTGAGTTGCTTCCATGTACTCAGCCTCCGTAGTGGACAAAGAAACTACAACTTGTCATTTTCTCATCCAATTGATTGCACTACCATTCATCATGAAAGTGTATCCACTGGTGGATCTTCTACTATCAATGTGCCCTACCCAATCAGAATTCACTTATCCATGAATGCTGATAGTCCTTTGTGAACTAACCAAATTTCCATGGTAACACAGAGGATATTTAGAAGTATCCATTAGATATCTAAACACTCTTTTCACAACATACCAATGTGTCCTTCCCAGATTTTCCATAAAATGGATAAGTACTCCCACTGCTTGGGCAATGTCTAGCCTTGTACAGATCATCACATACATTAAACTATCAACAATAGTTGCATAGGGCACCCTGGTCATGTCTTCCATGTCAGATGCAAATTTTGGACAATCTTCAACAAATAGCTTTGTTCCCTATAAGACTGGAACAACTAGCTGCTCGCAATCATTCATACCAAATCTCTCTAGAATAGTGTTTACATACTTACTCTGACTTACCCAAAGTTTTTTGCTCTTTCTGTCCCTAGTAATTTCCATCCCCAGAATATACCTTGCTTCACCCAGATCTTTCATTTTAAACTTTACAGACAACTGAGATATAAGATCATAAATCATAGACTTAATATTTCCTATGAACAACATATCATCCACATATAGGGTAATAATAAGTACACAATCATTTTCAGATTTATAATACACAAAATGATTAGATTTTGATCTCACAAATCTCATAGAAAACACAAAGGTGTCAAAATTTTGGTACCACATTCTAGGTGATTGCTTCAAAACATACAAATATTTCTTTAACTTGCAGGCCAAGCTTTCTTTACTTTTTTCAACAAAATCCTCAAGCTGGGACATGTAAATTTCTTCTTCTAGCTCTCCATGGAGAAATGGTGTTTTCACATCCATCTGCTCAATCTCTACGTCATACATGGCTGCAAGTGACAACAAAAATCTGATAGATATCAACTTAGCCACAGGGGAAAATATTTCTCCATAATCAATTCCCTCTACTTGGGAATATCCCTTTGAAACCAACCTTGTTTTATACTTTTCAGCACATCCTTCTAGACCAGTCTTCTTCTTAAATACCCATTTATGGCCAATAGGCTGTCGCCCTTTAGGAAAAGGTACCAAATCCTAGGTTTCATTCTTCTTCAATGATTCCAATTCTTCATTCATGGCTTCCAACCAAGAATTCAAATCAGACATATTAATTTCCTCTTTCACAGTCCTAGGCTCATCAGTGCTAGTAATCAAATCATAGGCACAATTTGAATCCAACATAGAGAAACCATACCTTTCACGTTTTCCTCTTTCACGTGTAGAAATTCTTACTGGCTGAGTTTGTGGTTCTTCATCTTCAGAACTCTCAGAGCTGCTTGAACTCTCCTCAGTTTCAGGTACACCATGTAGTTCTTCTTTTCCTGGAGTTTGAGGAATCTAAACTACATCATTCTTCTTTTCTGTCTCTAGTTATGGATTAGTTGTAGAAGTATTTAGCTCATGGAATATTACACTTCTACTATAAAAAACCTTCTCAATATCAGGATTCAATATTTTGTATCACTTCACAAAAACTCCATAGCCTATGAAGATAGATTTAACAACCTCGTTCTTAAACTTAGATCTTTTCTCATTTGGCACAAAAGAATATGCCTCACAACCAAAGACACAGATATGTTTCAGAGAGGGATTCTTACCAGACCACACTTCCAAAGGTGTCTTGTCAACAAGAGAAAAACAAGGTGAATGATTTACTAGGTAACATGATGTAGTGAAAACCTCAACCTAGAACTTCTGCTTGAGAGCAACACTGCTCAACATACTTCTCACTCTCTCCATTAACGTTCTGTTCAACCTTTCAGCAACTCCATTCTGTTGTGGAGTATAAGGTGTAGTTTTATTCCTTTTAATCCCATGGTCTTTGCAATACCTTTTGAAGTTCGCAGAACAAAAATCACCACCATTATCTGTCCTCAAGAATTTAATTTTCTTTCCAGTTTGATTCTCTACCAAAGTTTTAAATTATTCAAATCGAATGAACACTTTTGATTTAATTTTAAGGAAGTATATAAATGCCCTTCTCGAATAGTCATCAATAAAAGAAACATAAAATCTAGACTTCGATAATGAAGGAACATTAAATGGACCAAATACATCAAATTGAACATAATCCAGTACATCAGAATATTTATGAGGACTCGAAGAAAATGAGACATGGTGTTGCTTCCCATAGATACAATATTCGCAAAAGTCAAACTCAAGGTTACAATCATCAAGCCCTTCAACAATTTTTTATTTTTCAAGGTTTTTAAACCTTTCTCACCTATGTGACTGAGTCTATGATGCCATAATATGGCATTCTCTGCTAGGAGTTTCACCTCTAAGGTATTTTCACCCAGAGGAGCATTAGTCTTCTTCTCTACAAGAGAAAATTTGCTTGACTTTATAGAGGAATTGTTGCATTGAATAGGATGTGCATCCAGCTTGTAAAAAGTGCCAGTATGTACACCCTTATCCAACACCATTGCGCCTCTAGCCATCTTACACCCTTTACTTGAGAAAGAAACTTCCACACCAACATCATTAAGCTTACTGATAGAAGGTAAGCTATGAGCCAAACCTGGTATGTGTAGTATATCAATAATCCCTTTGATTCTTCTGTCAGGGAACTATATTTTGACTCTTCCATGGCCAAAAATATCCAATGTTGAATCACTTGATAGGTACACCTTTCCACCTTCATAATTTTTTTACTTAGTGAACCACTCTTTATGATACGTCATGTGAAAAGATGCACTTGATTCAACCAACCAGACATCATCTGATGCTTGACTTGCCAAGGCTGCAATGAAGGCATCTACATCATTCTAAGAAGAATCATTGTATGGAGAGTTATTATTATTATTCTTCTTCTCCTTACAATACTTTAGGATATGACCAAGTAGCCCACAATTCCAACATTTCACCTTAGAAGTTTTACCAAGAGACTTTGATCTCACTTCAGATTTAGATTTAAAATTTTTGTCTTTCTTCTTGCCTTTCTCCTTCAATCTAATTCAAACAGCAAGGGCCTGTTTGGCCTTCTTTGAAGACTTCCTCCGCATTTATTTTGACAAGAGTGAGGCAACCATGTCTTCCATCTTGAAAGTAGTTTTTGTACTTCCAATAGCCATTACTAGATGATCCCAAGTGTTAGGTAACAAACATAACAAAAGAATGCATCGATCCTCCTCCTCTATCTTCACACCCACAGACACCAACTAAGAAACACTCATATTAAATGAGTTCAGATGGCTTGCAATAGATGCACATTCTTCCATATTAAAGGAGTACAAATTATTCCTCAAGAATAACTTATCTACTAGAGACTTTCCTTGATAAATTTCACCAAGCTTCTTCCATAACGAAGCTGCATACTTCTCCTCATGGACGTTCAGGACTATAGAATCAACCAAACTAAGTCTTATCAAGCCTCTAGATTTTCTATCTACAAGATCCCAATCTTCTTGTTTCATACCTTGTGGCATAGTTCCAGAAACAGTAACCCAAAGGTCTCTATCCATAAGCAAGTCTTCAATTTTGAGTTTCCACAACTCAAAATTTCTGCCATTGATTTTTTCAATATCTGCTCTTCCTGATGTACTCACCATCTCAAACAGTACTTGGTTCTCCTTCACATGACTCCCACTAAAATAGGATTAGCACAAAAAACCAGCCCTACTAACAAGGATAACACAACTGGCTAGGCTCTGATACCACTTGAAAGGAAAAGAAGAGGTGCAAAATACACTTTCCTAACACTAAAACCATAGAGGAGAAGTGCAAAACACCAAATTTTAAACTTCTAAGATGAAAAAACACAACATAATAGGAAACCAAAAACACACATACACAAAAATGACACCAAGTTTACATGAGAAAAACCTTAAGAGAAAAAACCCACCAAATCAAGAGAAAATCACTTTGTATTACAGTAAAAGCTTACATACAAAGTTAACAAATTTATCTCTCTTTGATATTAGCTCTCAATAATAGACTGAATTCTTCTCACTGTTACAATGCTGTCACATTTAAAAACCAATTAGGGTTCATTTAATTTATATTATTCGCTGACATGCGAAATAAATCTCAGATCAGATTACCCTACAATCATGCATTGAGCTGCCCCCAACAATTATTTTTTTTCCCTAAAAATTACCTAAATCAGGCTCTAACATCTGCCAAAACGATCTCATACTTAATTCGTGATATATCGCTTTTCACCAATCAAGCTTTCAGCCAATAAATGTTGTTTTGGAATAGCGATGCAAAAACAACCAATGATAATGCAACACGTGTTGATATGCCATTTGTCTGCTACTTGGCCAAAAAATAATCAATCAATGACCCTCGGGCTCCAAATACCACGCTACCACTAACCATACCTTCAAAATCTGAGGTATGGTTGTAAACCACCAAATCCAATTGTCGTCATAGCCAAGGTCCACCATGACACATGCACACTGCTAGTTCTCTTTCGGGGAATCTAAAACTGCATCCGCAATATTCCAATAAATGTCTCTGAAATGTTGACACATGTCAAGAGCTAGAAACACTCTGCAGTAATAACTTGGAACCCACCATGCGAGGTACGGGACAAACGATCATCACTGATCAAAATTCCATGTGTGAACCGCTTAGGCAATTCTGCCTGATTCATAAAGTCCCATCGGTACTTGCCTCAAAAGGGCACAAAACAGAACGAGAATTGTCGAATTAAAAAACCATCATAGCCGTAGATGTAAGTTTTGACATATCGGCAAGGCACTGCATTGCCTCCCACCGAAAAGCATCTATTTTGGTGATGAAGGCGAGGTAACTGCACTAACACATCTATGAGACAATACATTGTCTCCCACTGATATGCAACCGTTCCATCGATGAATCTAAGGCAAACCGACATAACATTCCACCAAATCCAAGCCCGTTGACCCATTGATGTAACACCCATTGGAGTCTCGGCGACCAAAAAAAGTCTTGATGAATAGAGACCAAAATGACCACATGAGAACTCCGCGGTGTAGCGATAAAGGAATGAATTTTTCAAGCCTTGAACATAGGTCCAAGCTAGTAAATTGAGGCACATTTTTCAACACAACTTGCTTTATCTGGTTAAGTGGATCTTCTTAAAAGTGAAGGAGCTCAATTTTCAGCAAGTTGTGTGTGTTGTGCTTGTGCATAGAAATCAAAAGGAATGGTGGATCAAAGGTAAGGTTAAGACTATGAATGTTCTATTGGAAAAACTTGTTGTTGATGCTAATTGTCTTGGTAAAAATGGTGGTCCAAAAGACTATTGAGGAGAGGCTAGTTAATATGGATGAAAAAATTAGTAAGCTCTTTGATGATTTGAAGACTATTGTTAAGATTAGCAACAATTCCTTGAAGTCTACTACTAAGGGTCTTTCTATTTTAAATGAGAAAGCTATAAAATTAACTCGTAAGTATTTGGATCTAGGTGATCATGAGAAGGCTATTAAGGATGTTAATCACTTCAATCTCGAAGAGAGGACTGAGGAGATTGGCCTTGAGATGGATAAGTTTCTGGATGTTGGCCCATGTTTGAGAACAAGGAGCAAGACCAAGAAGCAAGATGCTATCTCATTTGAGGAGCTCAAGGATGTGGTCGAGATGCATGAGGGGGTCATTAAGGAAAATATGGCCTTGGATTCTTGAAAAAAATGCTATAGCTTTATTGTTGCTTTTTTTTGGTCACTTGTGATACTGATGTTTTGTTGTTGGGTTGCTGACGGGTTTACTAGTTCTTTATTTTGGTCGATTTTTTGGTTTTCTGGGCTGCTAGTTATATTATTTTAGGTTTTTGCAGCTTTCCTTTGTTGTAATGGGTTTTGGGGCCCCTTCAAAATCTTCTTTTCCTTATCAAAAATAATATAAACTATGATAAAATTTGGTCTAACAAAGTTCAAAGTGAAGATAGGGTTGACGGCATATAAATTTTTGGAGGAGAAGAAAATCAAGAAATGGGAAAAACCATTCATGGAACTGAGTAGAATGAAGAGGAAAACCATGAACCAGGGCTCGAAGAAGGTAGGTTATTGAAAATCTAGAGAAGGTGTGTGAGATCGACCTTTAATGAGCTTATTTTCATACATATGAGCCAAGCTATTGGTAAGTACACCTTTAAATTTATGTTCATTCAACACAATAAATATGAATCCCAATATCTAGGAGTGAGGTTATGAAGTGAGAAGCCAAATTAGAATGAAACCTATAGTAAGCTCTGGATTCTACATATTGTTCCTAAAGGACTAAGCACAAATTTGGCATAGTAAAACTAGTAGTTTGAATGAAGAAAACCTTTTCAAGCCTCTGAGTTGTGATACGACCCAAGAAAACATTTTGTTGATGAGAGAAGGTCAAGAAAATTGGATTATCCATGACTTGGAAGCAAGAAAGCACTATGAGAATAGAAAAATTAAAAATTAAAAAAGAAAGGCAAAGTAGAAGTGTGAAACAATTCTAGAGAAATTTTGAATTTATAGAAAACCATGAGGAATTTATGGTACATAGTTGCCTAGATCAAAATCTTGAAAATTGTAAGCAAGGTGGCAACCAGATGAGTTTCAATAGAGCAGAATGTTAAATAAAATTAATTTTTACACACAATTGGTGATGATTTTGTTCAAATTCGCCCTCTACGAAGATTGCAAATGAAGCAAACTAAAGATTTTAAAATTAATGGTGGTCATTTCATTCTGTTCTTATTAATTTATATCAATCATGAAGGTGCTTATGTGTGCAAAGCAAAAAGGAAAATAAAGCTAGTAAGGTAGCATAGATCATCACCTAAAATTTTGAAGGGATGATACGTGTACATTGAGGCTTGTGAATTTAATGCAGAATAATGTAATCGGTTTTAAATGCCATAATAAATTTTTTTATCCATTAATGTGGTGTAGCACTATCACATCAGAAGTGCTAGCCAAGTATTTAGTTGTTGCCATAAAATTTTATTGGAAGGGTGGTAACTAATGGTTCTAAATTTAGATTTAAATTTGGTGATTAAGCTATTTTCTGCTAAATTTTAATTTATGTATATTTTCTAACATATGGCAAGTTACAGTTAGCTGTGGTTTGACATAAGAGTAGTAAGGTTTAGGTAGAAATATGCACCAATAGGGAATTATTTAATGATTTTTTGGGAAGTAGTGAAACAATGAAGGGATTTGCATTGAATGAAAAATAAAAATGAAAACTTTGCTACCATTGTAATTCCCAACCTAATAGTGAGCTTCATGTCTTGCAAGTTGAAAATGAGCTATCAATGAAATATCAAAATAAAACAATGATCTATTGTTGAAATATCTGTGAAAAAAAAGGTGTATCAACTGTTTAGGCTATCCAAATATCTCTATTGGGGATATAGACGGTTGGCTGCTAGTAGATCTATGTTTGGGAGAATTACAAAGATAACCTTGTTGGGGCTATGGATGCTTGACTCATAGTAAGGCTCTATCCCTAGTTGGATTTGGAGGATTACCAAATTATGTAGTTCAATGTCAATGAATAATTTTTTTTCATGAAGTTCCAAAAACTAAAATTAATCAGAGCACACTTGGATATTTTTGGAGGAATTTTTACTATTTTTTTGTCAGAATCTAGGTAAAGGTAAATTGTTATTATTTTAAAATATGTATAAATTATAATTTATGACAAGTGATTTAATCCCAAGTTTTGATTTAGATTTGGTTTTGTTGGTTGCAAGTTGTTGTGTGGTCTCACAACATGCCCAAAGAATCCAAGGCTTGGGGAACCTAAGTGAAAATTAATGCTTATGGAAGGTGTTGGCTAGTTTGGAAGATTACCATAAGTGAAAACAAAAGAATTTTTTTTTGAAAAAGTACTTTGTAATTCAAGATTTATGGGTATCGAGTACTAGAAATCGAGAATGTTAGAGGTGTAAAAATTAATGCAAGTGTTAAGTAGAGTGTTTTGATTCGATAGTTGATGTCCCATAAAGATGGAAGTTTTGGTGAAATCAAAGTTTAGGAACATCATGGGTAAAGTTGAATACCGGGTACCGGGCACCGAGTAACAACATAAAACAAAGTTATAAATTTTAAAGCTTATCTAAAAGGTTTGATGCTCCGATGACCTAGTATAAGAGGATGTTTATGCAAGAATTTGTGTTTCTTGAAAGCATGCTATTTATAGTGCACTTGCATTATAACAAATGAATAATGGTTTTATTTATATGAGATTTAATTTTATAAATGTTTTTTATTAAAGGGATTTTATAGTTGGAATTTGTGATTGCAGGAGAAGTAGATTGTGAAACAAATTTTGGGCATGGATGGTCAGGAAAACTAAACTTGCAAATAGATCTAATGGTGTTACCAAGTTCAATAAAATGCTTTGGGACCTCATGCAAGAGTAAAGTGCATTATAAAGGGATGCTAGATACCAAGAAACCAGAACTCCTGAATTTAAGCATGAGGCGAAGGAATATAAACATTCTAGGGATTAATTATTCTTTGGAATGTTCAAACCAATTTTGAACTTGAATGTAGGAATTGGAGTTCCACTTAATCATTTTGAATATATGGGAGTTTCCTTAGCAGACTTGTTTGGTTCCAAGAAGGAACCTTGATAATAAAAGGTAAAAACTTGAAGGACTTCAATGTGTAGATGGAGGTTGACCTTCATTGACTTTGTTTGCAACTCTCTTTCCAATCACTATATTCCATGTGCCTTGATATGATTCCTCCCTTGGATTTTCTCTCATGTATATGTCTTATCCTACCTATGTCTTATCTCTATAAAAGGCAAGGGGATATATTTTTAAAGTTAAGTTCAATATTTGTGGATGTTGGAAGAGCCAAAAAATATTTAAGTTTTGTTATTTTTTCCTATTTTTTGAATCATTCCAGACTAAAAAATTGTATGGACACAAAATTTAATCAATATCAAAGCCAATTTGATAGCTACCTATCTCATGAATCTTTGTAGCTATTTTTGTTAGTTCACTCAAACAAGATTGTATGTTGCACCATTTACGGGTGCATACAAAATGTACTTGGTGTCCAAACTAAAAACCCCTTCTTTAAAAGCTTGCATCATTTTATGCCTAGCTATGAAGTAATCTGGTGAAGTATAAAGTGGTTTTCTTTGTTTTGATTATATCTTGGGACATACGTGGAGAATAATCGAGAGAAATTTTATTTTTTCAGTGTTTTGTTACGTTATTTTAGATTAGATGTTTAAATTTTTGAAAATGTTCCAAAAAATAGATGAATGGATGCAAATTTATTAAAAATATTTCGTTTTCTATGAATTTGTTGAATTCTTAAAGCTAAATGTATGCAAGCGATAGAAAAATTGATTGATCTTCATGAAATTTTATTAGAAATCTTTTGATTTCACGATATTATTTAATGATAGAGCTTGAAATATTATTTTTAATGTTCACGATTCTTAATGAAACTTGAAATAATAGTGAAACCGAAGATAGCCATATACCCCTTGATATTAAAAATATTATCACATGATACCCTGAAGTAAACCTAGTATAGTCAAGACCTGACTACTAGAGACTTGGGATTGAGCTAAGTCAACCTTTTCAAAGTACATGGACACACCCTAAGGTTCTGCCTACCTGAACATATAAAGTGATTCCATTAACAAAAAATGTTCTAATTCCTATACAAAAGTGATTATTAATGATAAATGTGTTGAATTTCAGAAAAGATTGCAACCCTAGTAGAACTGAAAAATGTTAAAAAATTATATGAGATATCAAAATGGTTTGATAACTACAATTGTTATGAAGAAATTTTTAATGTTTTTTTAGGAAGGTAGGTGAGAATGATGAGACTTTGAAATACTACACAGAAAATGACATTGATGAGTCATCATTATTTTCATATGTGGAAAATGTAAGTGAAGAGAAGGAGTGAGAAAATCGAGCAGGAGATGCGTGTTTTTTAGTTCCAAAAAGAAATTTCACAAGGTAATACCAAAATTTTTCTTGATTTTATGCAAGATATAGAGTATCAGGTTTTTTACTTTTTTTCTTTCTGATAACAATATAAATTGTTATATCAGTTTGTCTAACAAAATTGAAAGTGAAGATAGGTTCAACGACATAAATTTTTTTGGAGGAGAATGAAATCAAGAAATGGACATAGTTGTTCATGGAACTAAGTAGAATGAAGAAGAAAACCATGAACTAGGGTTGGAAGAAGGTAGAGTATTGACCAACCAGAGAAGGTGTGTGAGATCGACCTTTAATGAGGTCATTTTCATACATATGAGCCAAGTTATTGGTAAGTACACTTTTGAATTTATGTTCATTAAACATAGTAAATATAAAGAAATTCATTGTTACAGTAGGACATATGAAGTTTAATTTAATGAATTTAAGGACAAGCCTATTGTAATTCGTACTGAAAGAACAATGGAAATCATCATTGAACTTAAAATAAAATGGTTTTTAAGGGTTAGTCACTTGTTAGACTAGAATTTTGGTTATTTAGGGTTAATTTTCTTTTTGTGGAGTTTATTTTATTTTCATTTTTTTTTTCTTTCTTTTTTTGTTTGGCCCTCTGCATTGGAAAATTTTGCTTAACTGATCAAACACATGATAATTAATTCAATCATTTGTAACATTGTACTGTGAAATGAAAATGATAAAGCCACACACACTAAATACACAGTTTAAAATGTTTGAATATATATATATATATCTGTGTGTATTATGTATATAGATGGAAGTATCGAATACTTGCTATAAAAGATCAAAACAAGCAAAAAAGAGGGAGTTGAGCTGTAGACAAAAGTAGCCATTCAGTTGATATGGGATGCCTCATCCATAAGAGCTAAATAGCCTGCATAGGAAATTTAATGGTGAATTTCAAAGCTAGAAGTATGGTGGTCAGTCAAGAATGACCAAAGTGGAACCACTTCCCCATGTTCTAGGAACTGAGGAATATTATCCATGGAAGGAATTACAATGGTCGAATGTGTGAAAAAAAGAATAGTATCTAGATCCTCCAAATATTTAGGCCACACTATCATATTTGCAGCTAAGCGAACATCTTCAATAAGAATTTCAATATCCAGGAACAGGGCAATGAAGAAAGAAGCCAAATCAAAATGAAATCGATAATAAGCTTTGGATTCTACATATTGTTTCCCAAGGACTAAGCACAAGTTTGGCATAGTAAAACTAGTAGTCCAAATGAAGAAAAACTTTTCAAGCCTCTGAGTTGTAATGCGACCCAATAAAACATTCTGTCAACAAGAGAAGGTCAAGAAAAATTGATTATCCATGACCTGGAAGGAAGAAAGCACTAGAAAAACAGAAAAATGCAAAAGTTAAAAAGAAAGGAAAAGTAGAAGTGTGAAAAAATTCTAGAGAAATGTTGAATTTATAGAAAACCATGAGGAATTTATGGTACATAGTTTCCTAGATCCAAATGTGTAAAATTGTAAGAAAGGTGGCAACTAGATGAGTTTCTCCAGAGTGAAATGTTAAAAAAATTAACTTTTACACACAATTGGTGATGATTTGCTTCAAATTCACCCTGTAAGAAGATTACAAATCAAGAAATCTAAAGATTTTGAAATTAATGGTGGTCATTTCATTATGTTCTTATTAAGTCATATTTAAATATTGAAGGTACTTATGTGTGCAAAGTGGAAAGGAAAATGAAGCCGATAAGGTAGCACATGTCATCTCCTAGAATTTAAAAGAAATGATACGTGCACATTGAGGTGTGTGAATTTAATGCAGAATAATGTGATTGTTTTTAACTTTCATCATGACATTTCTGATCCATTAATGTGGTGTAGAACTGTCACATCAGAATTGCTAGCGAAGTATTTAGTAGTTTCCATAAAATTTGATTGGAAGGGTGGTAATTAATGGTTCTAAATTTAGATTTAAATTTGGTGATATAGTTGTTTGCTGCTAAATTTTAATTTATGCATATTTTATAACATATGGAAAGTTGTTGTTAGCTAGGATTTGGCATAAAAGTGGTAAGGTTTAGCCAGAAATATGCATGAATAGGGAATTATTTAATGAGTTTTTGGGAAGTAGTGAAATGATGAAGGGATTTGCATTGAATAAAAAATAAAAAGGTATCTTTTGCCACCACTCTAATTCCCAACCTAATAGTGAGCTTCTTTGCTTGCAAGTTGAAAAGGAGCTATTAATGAAATATGAAAAGAAAAAAATGAGCTATCAATAAAATATTTAGGAAAAAAATGTGTATCAACTCTTTAGGCTATCCAAATATCTTTATCAGGGCTATAGATGCCTGGCTGGTAGGAGAGCTATGTTAGGGGGAATTACAAAGATGACCTTGTTGGGGCTATGGACGCTTGAATGGAAACAAGGCTCTATCCATGGATGGCTTTGAAGGATTGCCAACTTATGTAGTTCAATGTCAATGAACCAATTTTTGTCACTAAGTTCTAGAAACTAGAATTAATTAGAGCACACACATATATTTTTGGAGGAATTTTTACTATTTTTATGTAAGAATCTAGGTAAAGGTAAAGTATTATTATTTTAAAATATGTATAAATTATAATTTACAATTGGTGATTTAATCCCAAGTTTTGGTTTAAATTTGGTTTTTTTTTTTTGAAATTGTTGTGTGGTCTCACAACATGCCCCAAGAGTCCAAGTCTTGGGGATCCTAAGTGAAAATTAACACTTATGGCAAGTGTTGGCTAGTTTGGAAGATCACCAAAAGTGAAAATAAAAGAGAAATATTTTTAAAAATTACTTCTTAATTCAAGTGTTCTGGGTACCAGGTACCAAAAACCAGGAATGTTAGAGATGTAAAAGGTAATGCAAGTGTTAAGAAGAGTGTTTTGATTCAATAGTTGAGGTTCAGTAAAGATGGAAGTTTGGGTAAAACTGAAGTCTAGGAAAATAATGGGTAAAGATGAATACCGGGTATTGGATACCAGGTAACAACGTAAAACAAAGTTTTAAATTTTAAAGCTTATCTAAAAGGTCTTATGGTTTGGTGATCTGGTATAAGAGGATGTTTATGCAAGAATTTTTGTTTCTTGAAAATATGTTATTTATGATGCACATGCATGATAACGAATGAATAATGCTTTTATTTACATGAGATTTATTTTTATAAATGTTTTTTAAAGGGATTTAATAGTTGGAAATTGTGATTGTAGGAGAAGTAGATTGTGATGAAATATGAACTGTTAGGAAAAATAAATTTGTAGATAGATCCAATGGTGTTTCCAAGTTCAATATTATTCTTTGGGACCTCATGCAAGAGTAAAGTGCATTGCAAAGGGATGCCAAATACCATGAAACTGGAACTATGGAATTTAAGAATGAGGTGAAGGAGTATATAAACATTTCAAGGATTACTTATTCCTAGGAATGTTAAAACCAAGTTTGAACCTAAATGTAGGAATTGATGTTCCACTTAATCATTCTAAATATATGGGAATTTCCTACATTATTTTAGCTTGTGTTTTTAGTTCTAATAAGGAACCCTAATAATAAAAGGTAAAAACCTGAAGGAATTCAATATGTAGATGGAGGTTGACCTTCGTTAACTTTGTTTGCAACTCTCTTTCTAATAACTATATTCCATGTGCCATGATGTGATTAATCCCTTAGATTTCCTTTCATGTATTTGTCTTATCTCTATAAAAGGCCAAGGGATATCTTTTTTAACTTAAGAATTTGTGGATGTCAGAAGAGCCAAAACTTCTTTAAGTTTTTCTCCTTTTCTTGTTTTTTGAATCATTCTAGAATAAAAACTTGTATGCACATAGACTTTAATCAATATCAAAGCTAATTTTATAGGCTACATATCTCATGAATATTTGTAACTGGTTTTGTTAGTTCAACCGAAAAAGACTGTATGTTGCGCCATGTAAGGGTGCATACATAACCTACTCGGTGTCCATACTAAAGCCCCCTTATTTAAAATATTGCACCATTTTATGCCTACTTGTGAAGCAATTTGGTGAAGTATAAAGTGGTTTGCTTTGATTTGATTATATCTTGGGGCATGTGTGGAGAATAAACAATATAAATTTTAATTTTCAGTATTTTGATGATTTATTTTAGATTAGATGTTTAAATTTCTATAAATGTTCCAAAAATTTAGTTGAATGGATGGAAATTTATTAAAAATCTTTCGTTTTCTATGAATTTATTGAATTTTTAATACTAAATCTACTTAAGTGATAGAAAAATTGATTGATGTTCTAATGAAATTTTATTACAAATATTTTGATTTCATGATATTATTTTATGATGAAAATGGAAATTGTATGGTTAATGTTCATGATTCTTAATGAAACTAGAAATAATAGTGAAACTGGAGATAACCATATACCCCTTTATATTAACAACACCATCACATGATCATACCTTGAAGTAAACCTAGTATGGTCAAGACCTAACTACTAGAGACTTGGGATTGAGCTAATTCAACCTTTTCAAATTACATTGATAGACCTTGAGGTTGCCCTGGTTAAGTCTTTCAAGAAAATAGGCTCTTTGTGGTTTTCTTGTGAGGGCTTTATCTACACTGTTGCTATAAGTAACATCATCATCAACATGAACTGGGGCTAGAAGGAGGGCACATTATTTTTTCTTCCACGTTTTATTGTTCTTCATGCTATTATGTTTGTGTTTTGTTTAAGAATATGTATTGGTTCTGAATATCAGGTTAGCTTGTAAGGAAAAAGTATAAGGCAAGTTGGTGTTTCAAAAATGGAAGTTCAAAAACTCCAAAATATTATTAATTAGAGATTACATCCTTTGAGTTTTTCACCTTTGGTAGAGTCATCTAGTGTTGAATTCATGATACAACTAATCATGGTAAACTCAATTATGAAATATTTTTAAGTAGGTTAAGTTTGGCTACACATAAGGTGATTATGTTAACAAAAGAAGCTTTAACTACTAAAAGAAAGGCATTGTTAATGAGAAATGTGTTAAATTGCAAAAAATATTACAACCCTAGTAGAACCGAGTATGTTAAATAATTAACTGATATATGAAAACCGGTTGATAACTACAATTTTTATGAAGAAAATTTTAAGGTTTTGCAGGAAGGTAGGAGATAATACTGAGACTCAGAAATACTACACTGAAAATGAGAAAATGACATTGATGATTCATAATTCTTTTTATACATGGAAAAACTAAGTGAAGAGAAGGAGTAGGAAAATCAAGCGGGAGAAGCCTATTTTTCATTTCAAACAAAAATTTCACAAGCTAAAAGTAAAAAAATTCTTAATTTTATGCAAGATACATAGTATCAGGTGTTTAATTTTTCTCTGTTTGATAACATAATAAATTATGATAATGTTTGGTTTAATGAAATTCAAAGTGAAGATAGGGTCGACAACATGAATTTTTTTGGAGAAGAAAATCCAGAAATGGACATAGTTGTTCATGAAACTAAGTAGAATGAAGAGGAAAACCATGAACCAGGGTTGGAAGAAGGTATCTAGTATTGATGAACAAGAGAAGGTGTGTTAGATCGACTTTTCATGAGGTCTTTTTCATATATATGAGCCAAGATATTGGTAAGTACGCCTTTGAATTTACATTTGTTAAACAGAGTAAATATGAAGAAATTCATTGTTACAGTAGGACATTTGAAGTTTATTTCAATGAATTTAAGGACAAACTTGTTGTAAGTCATACCAAAAGAATAATGGAAATAATCATTAAACTTAAAATAATTGTTTTTGTTAGGGTTAGTCACTTGTTAGACTAGAATTTTGGTTAGTTAGGGTTAATTTTATTTTTCTAGGGATTATTTTGTTTTTGTTTTTTTTGTTTTCTTTCTTTTTCTATTTGGCCCTCTACATTGGCAAATTATTCTTAAATTATCATACACATGAGAGTTAATTCAAATATTTGTAACATTGTACTATGAAATGAAAATGATAAAGCCACACACAGTAAATACACACTTTAAAATGTAAGAAAAATATATATATATATATATGTGTGTGTGTATCATGTATATACATGGAAGTATTGAATTCTTGCTTATGAAGATCAAAAAATAAAAAAAAGAGGGAGTTGATCTATAGAAGAAAGTAGCCATTCAATCTATTTGGGATGCCTCATCCATTAGAGTTAAATAGCTGAAGGAGGAAATTTCCCAATGAACTTTAAAGTCAGGAGTATTGAGGTCAGTCAAGAATGACAAAAATGGAACCACTTCCTCGTGTTCTAGGAACTGAGGAATATCATCCATGGAAGGAATTCCAATGGTCAAATTTTTGATTTAAATAATAGTATCTAGATTCTCCAAATATTCAAGGCACACTATCATATTTGCAGCTGAGAAAACATCTTCAACATGAAGCCCAATATCTAGGAGCGAGGCTATGAAGTGAGAAGTCAAATTGGAATTAAACTTGTAGTAAGCTCTCAATTCTACATATTGTTATCCAAGGACTAAGCACAACTTTGGAACAATAAAATTGGTAGTCTGAATTGAGAAAACATTTAGTTGGCAAGATCAGGTCAAGCAAATTGGAGTATCCATGACCTAGAAGAAAGCAAGAAATAGAAGAATAGATGAATGCGAAGGTAAAAGAGAAAGAAAAAGTAGAAGTGTGAAAAATTTCGAGAGAAATTTCAAATTTATAGAAAATTATGTGGAATTTATGGTACATAATTGCCTAGATCTAAATCTTGAAAATTGTAAGAAAGGTGGCAACTAGATGAGTTTCTCTAGAGTAGAATGTTAAATTTGATGAAATGCACAAAACAAGAGGGGGGCTGAATTAGTTGTACCAAATTATTTTAATTTTGACCTTAATCATTTCCATTTTAACTTTAATTTGTTATTAAGTATAAATATGAAATTCAGATAACCGAAAGAAAACACTAGAAACACCAGATTTACGTGGAAAACCTAATGAGGGAAAACCACAGTGAGGATTAACTCACAATATAATAATAATACAATATCAGATACAAAGGCTCACTTCCTACAAATAGGAATCACTATCCACAAGGAGGCTCTCTGCTTACAAAAAAAGATATACAATAAAAAATTTACCGCAACAGGTTCAACACATCAACAACTTGATCAAGGGATTGTAGAATTTTTCAACTCATTTCTTTCAGGAGTCTAACACATCAAAGTACTATTGCCTTGATTCACTCTTAGACACTTTTATTTTCACACTTTTTTGCAGACTTCACTTGCTTTCTTTCCTTCATCTCTAATTCACAACAACTTGACTTGATTTAACACCATCAACAACCTTAGAAACATTATTAAGGTCAACTATACATCCTTCATTTTATAGATTCAAATCAAGTTAGCTACTCAACATTGTCATGGTTGATAAGAATGAAAGAGGACCAAAACATAAACTTAATTAGGACCCAAAACAACATCTTCGATCAATCATACACTTCCTTAATTGATGCTTAATCTTCATGTGATATGCACGCACCAGGTCCACCAAACCTAATGAAAGAACCAATGATATTTGAAATACATGCATCTCCCGCAAGATGATCACATGTATATCACCCTACATGCTTCACCAAATATTGGAAAAAATCTTAGAATCCTTCTGGAACATCCACAACAACTGCAAAAAAATTCATGTATAGAGCACTCTTCAATAGTTCAATCGAACCCAACAGAAAGACACTATAGCTCTGGAACAAGCCTTCCAAAGCACCAAACCTAAAAGCACATTTTCTAGAATGAAAAAAACATCAAGATTAAATATCTTCCAAATCTGCAAGATCTGAAACAAACCACCAAAATATTTTGGAGCAAGAAAATCTCTCCCAATCGAAAAAAAAATAGTTCTATGAAATGAATTCACACACCGGTGAATACAACTTTCACTCTCCATGGACCTTGAAGCTAAAACTTGGGATATATTATCTATTGAAACTCATGAAAACTAATATAGATATGTAGATGAATAAGATCAACAAAATATAAATGTAGAGCATATTACTGGAGCACACTCAAAACACATGCTCAAAACTGACTTCATTATTTCTTAATTTTCTCAAAATAACTTGGCATCAACACACTACAACTTCATAAATATAGCTCCATGTACACTCAACACTTCCACGATATCTCAACTGTACTTGTACCATCGACAATCACTCTGAACTATGTTGACATCAGTGAAATAATTAATGACAACACCACCAAACTCATCTATACTTGCAACAATCTCCCCCTTTGTCATTGAAGGCAAACACATGATGTGAAAAACCAGAAAGTACAAAATACACACTCTCCTACTTCTTTTCTCCTTTCTTTTTCGGATTAGACAACTTGCATAAGAATTTCTACACTCTCTTCTCCTTACAAGATTTTCTCTCCCTCTTTCAAAATTTTCACATGAATTTCTCTCCCCCTTTGATATCAAGGGAAAATAAACATTTTTCCATAACACTTTGATCACTCCCCCTTAAGAGTGCACCCACATCTCATACTATAACAATGAAACTCTCTACTCCTCGTAAGGAGTAGATATAAATCATTAGTTGAGACCAAAAATAATCTATGAATCCACATGATTGATGCACCTCCATGTGCACCTAAATTAAGGAAGGAGGAGCATTAACCCCTAACTTCCCCTTGAGATACTCAAAATTATCCTTTAGAAGGGCCTTTGTGAATATGTTAGAATTTTTTTCCTTAGTAGACACATATTCAAGTTTGCATTCATTCTCCACCACCTTCTCCCTGAAGAAATGATACTTGATAGATATATTCTTTGTCCTAGAATGGATCACCAAATTCTTTGAAATGTTAATTGTAGTTGTATTTTCAAAAAAGATAGGGATAGGCTCATCACATATCAAATCAATTTCCTTCAAAGTTTGCTTCATCCAAATTACCCATGTACAACAAGATGTTGCTACAATACACTTAGCTTCTATAGTGGATAAAGAAACTGAATCTTGTTTCTTACTCAACCATGAAACCAATCTTCCTTCAAGGAAAAATGTACCACCACTTGTACTCTTCCGATCATCTACACAACCAGCCCAATCAACGTCAGTGTAGGAATTCAAGGTGAAATTAGTATCCTTAGGATACCTTAAACCATAATCTGGATCTCACTTTAAGTATTTGAATATCCTCTTTATATTTGTAACATGTGTCTCCTGATATTTTTCTTGAAATATTGCAACCAAACATACTGCATGCATGATATCTGATTTAGTAGCAATAAGATATAGCAGTCCACCAATTATAAATGTGTGCATGCTCTGATCAACTTTAGAAGATTCATCATCCTTACTTAGCTTGTATCCGATTACCTTAGGGGTCTAGACCAGTATGGAATCATCCATTCCAAACTTCTTCAACAATTCTTTAACATACTTAGATTGTGAAATGAATATCCACTTATCATTTTGATTCAATTGTATTCAAAAGAAGAGATTCGACTCACCAATCATAGACATCTCAAAATCTTCTTGCACCTCATCTACAAATTTTTTGCACATACCTTGATTTCCTCCAAAAATAATATCATCAATATATACCACAACTATCAACATTCTTTTACCTTTAACTCTAAAATGGATATTTTTGTTCGTGGAGCCTTTTCTAAATCCTTGTTGTGTTAAATATCTATCCAACATTGCATACCAAGCTCTAGGAGCTTGTTTAATCCCATACACTACCCTTTTCAATTTTTAGACCATGTTTAATTTGTCTATAGCTGAAATCCTTTTGGTTGCTCCATGTACACTTCTTCCAATTCTCCATTCAGGAATGCAAATTTAACATCCATCTGGTACACTTTGAAATCGTTACAAGCAGAAAATGCAAAAACCATCTGAGTGTCCTCCATTCTTGCCACCGAAGAAATTTTTTCTTCAAATTCTATTCCTTCAGCTTGTGAATAACCTTTACATACAAGTCTTGTTGTATTCCTTACTAATTAGCCATCTTCATTCAACTTATTCTTGAGAATCCATTTTGAACCAATTACTTTATTTTTTATAGGTCTAGGAACCAATTCCCAAGTTTGATTATTCTCTATTTGCTTCAATTCCTCTTTCATTTCTTGCATCCAACTATCATATTTTCTTGCCTCACTCATAGTCTTAGGTTCTATCTTATAAAGTAAACAAAAATTTACCTCAACCACTTTGCTTCTTGTCTTGACAACTTCACTTATGTTTCCAATTATCTGTTCCTCTGGATGATTCTTCTATACATAGTTGGGAGTCTTAGCAGGTTCCAGAATCTCCTTTTCTTCACTTTGTTCTTCCTCTTCCTTTTCCTCTTCTTGTATTTTTCTGCAGATAGGATCATCTGGTTCAACTTCAGTTATCTCAACTAGTCTATGTATAGCTTCATCAACCTTTTACATTTTCACTTTCAACTATTTTACTCAATATTTTATTGAAGCATCTATATTCTTTGCTATTAGTTGAATATCCAAGAAAAATACCTTCATCACATCTTGAATCAAACTTTCCAAGATTCTCATCATCTCTCTTAATGTAACATTTTCTTCCAAACACTTTAAAATAGTTAAAAATAGGAGTCTTACCAGTCCATAACTCATAAGGAGCCTTTGTGCTATTACCTATGCTATGAACTCTATTAAGAATGTAAACAATAGTGTGGATTGATTCTCTCCAATATATATCAGAAACATTTTCTTCTTTCATCATTATCCTTGTAGCCTCTTGAACAATTCAGTTCTTCCTTTCCACAACTCCATTCTGGTGATGGATTGTAGGGGCAAAGAAATGTCTCTTTATACCATGTTCTTCACAAAATACATTAAAATCACCAAAATTGAATTCTCCACCTCTATCGGATCTTAAAAAATTTATTCCCAGGTTTAATTCATTCTCTACTCTTTCTTTGAACACTTTGAATCTATCTAGGGCTTGAGCTTTCTCTCTAAGAAAAGTAACCCATGTCATTCTAGAGTAATCATCAATTAAAAGCATGAAATACCTGTCACCATTAAGGATGAGTGAGGTTTGTATGAATCAAATCCAACATTCTGGTAGATAATTGATCCTTTCCTTTAAAACTAATTCGTGTTTGTTTTCCCATCTGACAACTTCTGCAAACAATTTTGGTAAACTTTTGATTGGAGGAAGATCTCTAACAACTTCTCTTGAACTAATACTAATCAAATTATCAAATTTTACTTGTTACCAGTACCACAACTAAATTTCATTAACTTGAGAAATAAATCATTGACCATCACCACTTTTAAGCTAACAAATGTTTTGAATGAGTTATTTTTCCTGCAACCACCATAGTTCTAGACCATTTTCTAATCTCATAGGTGTTATCCTAAAACACAAGCTTAAAAACTTTGCTACACATTTTTCCAACACTCAAAAGATTATTCCTTAAGCCCTTAACATAATGAACATCATCATTACTATATTTTCTATCAAGAATAATTGTACCTTTTCCAATAATTTTAGCACCAGAATCATCTCCAAACATAACCAATCCTCCATCATATTTTTCAAGTTTAGTAAACTTACTCTTATCTCCAATCATGTGATTTGAACATCCACTGTCAATTACCCAATACTCTTCACCCTATCTAGCATGAAATGCAGTAACCAAATTACCTTCCATCTCATCCTTGTTATCCTCCAGAACAGATGCATGCACATCTTCCATGGTTAGCACATTGATTTATTTTCCAAGGCTAAAAATAAGCATTCATCTTTTTCATCCTCAAATTAAGACTCATCATAAAAAATTACATCATCTTCTCTAACATAATATAATTTCTTGAAGTTCGTGTCCTTTTTTTTATAATTATTATCACTGTTCTTCTAATGTGCAACTCTATTTGGACATCTTGATGAATAGTGGAAAATATTTCCACAACTAAAACATTTAAAAGGTAACATACCTTTGTACTTAATAATACCTTTCTTTAGTTAGCTTGTAAATTTTGCTTCAAAATCTTTTGAACCATCACTATCTGAATCATCATGTATCTTCATTGATTTAAAGGCTTATTCAGATTTCTCTTGTTCTCTTAGAAAATTTTCATCTCAAATGCAGTCAAGGTGCCAAATAACTATTCTTTAGTTAATATCTTTGAGTCATATGATTCTTCAATAGCAAAGACCTTTTCATTGTAATTATCTGGTAGGGTCATCAAGATCTTCTCTATTGCATCTTCATTTTTCATGGTACCACCTTGATTTTTTATTTCATTTGTTGTAAGTAGCTTGCAATATCTTCACCTTATTCCATTTTCAAATTCCCAAATCTTCCCTTAGCTATTAGCTTCCTTGGCAATTTCACTCTTGCATTCTCTTCATAGATATCTTTCAATTTTTCCCATACTTCATAAGTAGTGCCCAAAGAGATAAATTTTGTCCTTTCAGTTATAGATAAGGCACTAAAGATATAAAACCTTGTTTTTTAGATATCCTCATAGTCAAAAATGCCATCAACAAAAGAAGGACCACTAGCCGATGTAACATTCTTTGTCTCCACAGATTTCCAAGTCTTGAAACCAAGAGAGATCAAGTAACCTCTCATCTACTCCTTCTAGTCACTAAAGTTAACTCCATCAAAAATAGGAATTTTCAACTTGTGCTCCATCTAATCTACCTCAAGTGATTAAGCTCTTCTCTGAGGAACCAAAGGCCTAATACCAATTGTTGGAATTCACAAGAAAACTAAGAGGGGGGTGAATTAGTTGTACCAAATTATTTTACTTTTGACCTTAATCAATTCCATTTTAACTTTAATCTATTATTAAGTATAAACATGAAATGAAGATAAAAAAAAGAAAACACCAAAAATACCAAATTTACATGGAAAACCCAATGAGAGAAAAACCATGGTGAGGATTAAGTCACAATATAATAGTAATACAATATCGGATTTAGAGGCTCAATGCCAAAGGGCTCACTGCCCAGAAATGAATCACTATCCAAATACAAAAGCTCACTACCTACAGATATGACTCACTATCCTGAAGGAGGCTTGCTACCAACAAACAAAGATATATAATAAAAAATCCACCACAACAGGTTCAACATATCCGTAGCTTGATCAAGGGATTATAGACACCATTAGCTCACTACTTTCAAGAATCTAACACATCAAAGCACTAATACTTCAATTCCCTCTTACATAGTATAATTTTAACACTTGTTCAAACAATTCACTTGATTTCTTCTCTTCATCTCTAATTCAGAACAACTTGACTTGTTTTTATACCATCATCAACCTTAGAAACATTCTTAAGGTCGACTACACATCCTTCATTTTACAAATTCAAATTAGGTCAGCTACTCAACATTCTCGTAGTGGATAAGAATGAGAGAGGACCAAACATAACATTAATTAGGACCCAAAACAACATCTTGGATCAATCACATGCTTTTTTAATCGATTCTTAATCTTCATGTAACATATACACACCAGGTCGGCCAAACCTAATGAAAACACCAATGATATTTGAAGTACACAAATTTGCAGCAAGATTATCACACGTGCATCACCAAACATGCTTCACCAGAAAGTGGAACAAATTTTAGAAACCTTCAAGAAAATCCACAACAACTACAACACACTTCATGTATAGAACAATATTCAACAATCCAACTAGATCGATTAGAAACACACCGTAGCTTTGGAACAAACCTTTTAGAGTACCAAATGACAAGTATGTTTGCCAGAACATAGAAAAAATCACGATTAAATTTCTTCCATATCTTCAAGATCTGAAACAAACCAATAGAAGACTACAAAGAAATAACATCTCTTTGAGTCCATAGATAAATAGTTCTGCCAAACAGTTTTACACACCAATGAACACATCTTTCACTCTGCATCGACCAAGAAGCTAAAACTCAGGATATATTATCCATTGAAGCTAATGAAAACTACTATAGATCCTCTTATGCATAGGATCAAAACATAAGAAATGAAGAGCACAGTACTAGAGAACACTCAAAGAACACACTCAACACTATCTTTATTATTTGTTAATTTTCTCAAAAGAACTTGGTATCAATAGACTACAACTTCATAAATATAGCTCCATGTACTCTCAACACTTTCACAGTATCTCAACTATACTTGTATCATCTACAATCACTATGAACTGTGTTGACATCAATCACAACATTAATGAAAATACCATCAAACTCATCCATTCTTGTAATAGAATCAAATAAATTTTTACACACAATTGGTGACTGTGTGGAAGTGTTTTTACCAAGCCTAAAATGCAAAATTGAAAAAAATGAAAACAAGGAAAACACAAACAACACCTCACAATTAGGACTATGTTGAACTTTAACAAATTCAATAAAAGAATTATGCTACCTTTTCCAAGTTTATTGGTTGGTTGACCTTGTTGATCGATCGATTTTGTGAGCTCATTCAATGGAAAATGACCAAAAATGGATGCAAAATGAAGTAGAGATTATGAGGAATGCAATGGTGCAAGTGGGTATTTTGTCAGGTGTTGTATGTGGATGCAATATGAGCTCAAAATTTCAGTAATGGTGGTTGTATGCAAGATGCTTGAAGCTTGAGAGTGTACAAATGAGTGTGTTGAATTGCTTGAGTGTTGAAAGATCAATTGTTGCAAATGAGGGTGAATCCTCTAATTTTAGGGGAAAAGCCCTTAAAGAATCAATAGCCAAGATGTAGCTAGCTTGGAAAAGATCAAGGTCTAAGGTGATTTGATAACTCACAAGTCCTCATATCTTAACATGTGGTGGATGATGTGGCCAAGAGGACATGAGGTGGAGGTACTTTCTAGTACCTTGGAATTAGACAAGATCTCCTCATAAAAGAGGTTCTTGTCCCTATGTGGGTGATGTGACCTTTGAGGAATTAAAAATTCCTTAAAGTCCTTAGAGGAATAAAAGTGAATTTAAAATTCATCTTGGAAAGGGCTTGCCTTCTCCAAAAAGAGAAGAATTTAATAAAAGAGTTGACTTGTGAAATTCCATAAATGGCATGGGGATTAGGGTGACCTAATCAAGTGGTTAAGTTGTGCAAACAAGGGATTAGGTGGTAAATGAAGAATTAAGGCAAGTGAGCGCTATGGTGGAGGATGTGACATTAATCCTAATTAAGGGTGTGCACATCCATAATAATAGATTAATTAAATTAATCCAGATTAAGGATGGATTATGGAGGATGGGACAAGGAAAGAGAAAATACTGAATTTAAAATTAGTTTAAATTTATTAAGGTTAAATGACTAAATTAAATAAATGAGAGTATTTATTTAATTCAGAGAGGAAAGGTGCTAATGGTAAAGTATTTAATTAATTGAATTAAATACCTTAGGAATGTTAGAGGAAAGAGGAGCATTAATTAAATAGATGAATTAATAAATTTTGATGAAGAAGATAAAATGGATGGATGAAAGGGATGAATTTGAACTTTTGTGAGGGGTCAAATTTGGATGTCTATTTATTTCCCCTCTTTGAAATACTATTAGAATAATAGTGTTTTGAAGAAAAATAAAATATAGGTGACTCGATAGAGGAATAAACTAGAAAAATGATGCCTCAATGCAGATGATATGAGCTGTGAAATGAAAGAAAATTCAAGAACATGCCCCGATGTTGTGGGAAAATGGATAGGATACAAGAATGGAGGAAAATGGTAGGGTATGCCCCCTCGAGAGGGAATATGGGGAAGAAGAAGGGGCCCCAGGAGACTTAAAAATATGAAGAAACAAAGGGTACCACATGGAAGAGCTCAAAAAACCCAAAAAATGGCTTTTGAACGAAGTGAAACAAATGAACGAGGTGTGAATGGTGGCCCGTGAAAGATAGAGGATTAATCAAAAATAAAGAAATTTAAATAAAGGGTAAGAAATACCCAAAATTTTAAAAGAGGCAAAAGTGAATATATTATACTTTTTAGAAATTTGTATTCACCATTTGCACTGTTGAAGATTGAGTGAGTGAGATAGAGAGAGAGGAAGGTGATGAGGATGGGCCATAGATATGACAACGAGGATGAAAACATTGTGGAGGACATGATCATCCATTGAGGCAAGGAGATATGGTAGTTCTATTTCGAGTGCGCAATACCCCGCTAGGTTAGAGCAAAGCCCACCTTTGTGATTTTAAGTTAATTTTGACAAGTTATAATAAATGTGGGTTTCAGGTAGCTAGAATAGGATAGGATGGGAAATGGGTTTTGACGGATGGGAAAAATCACCCTTTAAGGGCTTTGGCAAGAAGAGGTGAATTTTTGCATTTGAAGGGAAAATTCGCCCAAGAAGGGAAGAATTTGGGAAAATTTTCCTATTAGATAGGTGGATTTTCTGGAGGGGAGGGACAAAATAGAGAGAGGCGGGGTGAAATTTCTTGATAGAGGTGAATCCGCCCAAACATAGGGGAAAATCCACTGCCTTGGGTGGCAACACCCCTATGGAGGGGTGAACCCAACACTATAGGAAATGACACCCCTATAAAGAGGTAAGCCTGCCCCGAGCAAGGGCGAACCCGCCGCCATAGGTGGTGGCACAACCATGGAGGAGCGATCCCGCTACCACAAGTGGTGGTGCCCTTACGAAGGGGTGAGCCTACCCAGGGTGGGGGTGAACTCACCCTCATGGGTAGCATTACCTCATCAGAATGGTGGTCCTACCCCCATGGATAGGATTTCCCTAGCCAGTGGGCAGACCTGTCACCATGGGTGGGAATACCCAACGTGGGGGGTGGATCCACCCATGCGGGAGAGAATGCTCGATTGTGGGGGGAAGATCTTCCCAAGCGGGCGAGAACGCCTGACACGGGGGGCAGATCTTCCCAAGTGGGCGGGATTTCCCCTCATAGGAGAAAACCTGCCCCAGGGGAGGGGTAAACCCACCCCAAGGAAGGGGTGAACCTGCCCCAGAAAAAGGGGGTGAATGCACCCCCAAAGGGTGGGTAAGGAAGAAAGAAAGAGAAAATAAGAGAAGAGAGAAAGAGAAAAAGAGAAGAGTAAAGTATACCGGGGTAGTGGGGTGAGAAAAGCAAAGGAAAATATAAAATTAGCAGGGCTGATATGTGGTTTTATAGATGCAAGCATTTGATGTTTTGTGCACAAGGGAGAGACACTCAGCCGTATTAGAGGTGACCACCCGCATGATGAATGACGTGAATCACGAGATGTTGGAACAGGTGGTGCTATTACATATGTTGGGTTATCCCAACATCTGAGCGTATAGGGCATTGCTAATATATTTGATGGAGTGGTGGACTTTGGAGACCTCCACCTTTTATCTCCCTATAGGGGAGGTGATCGTGAATTTGGAGGATGTTTGGAGGATTCTGAGACTTCTGATTACATGACACTTGGTCAGTTGGACATGGTGCGAGGCATGAGATTGGGAGAGGTGTCTATGGACCTTATTTAGATAGAGGGATTTTCCTATCTAGGGGATGGAGCTAGATCTAGACCTAGACAGGTGCTTGGGATTGGGAGTGCCAGTCTTACCACTATACCTTTGTAGGTTGATTAGCGGTATCCTACTATCGGATTGAAGTGATATATTTTTCAGCCTCAAGATTATTGACGTTGTGAGACATATAGTGGAGAGGCACGAGGTGGAGTTTTCATGGGTGACCTGCATCCTAGCACAGTTGTACAGGGACATGCATGTAGTGTGCTACAGGAGGGTGAAGAGTATCACACATGTGACACTGTTATAGATATGGGCATGGGAGCATATTAGCATGACCAGGCTAGAGATTGTGTTACATGGGACAATGGATGAGACCTTACCAGTAGCATACTAGTATAGGGAAGAGTATGGTTGGTCGTTTCTCTACTCATACATTGGTGACTTAGAGGAATGGAGGAGGAGATTAGATAATCTCTAGGAGGACCATATCATATGGAGGTCGTACATGAAACACCAATTCACGGGATGGAGAGATGATGAGTGGAGGCATAGGGGTCACTTCTACTCCATATTTTACATAGTTGGGAGGGATTCATACATTAATGAGCTTTACAAGGCAAACAGGGTGCTGAGATAGTACGAGATAAAGCAGGATATACCAGTGATACCATAGAGGTTCAGGATGATCTCACGAGAGTGGCTATGGGGGGACCAACTCACCGTAGAGTTTGTGATGTAGATGTGGGAGGAGAAAAATGAGAAAAAATTTCTCAGGAGGACAACAGGGTTGGCAGATGTAAGGACTACAATGTAGTATGTGGCATGGTGGGCTTGACATGGGTCAAGATGGATGAAAATAGAGTACCTTCTAGTAGGGGCTCAAGGATATGGTTCAAAGGATGAGGTAAGAAAAACCGCATGGAGGAGGGTCAGGAGGAGAGATGATCATCAGAGGAGGGATACAGTGAGGGAGGTGGAGGCTAAGGAGGAGAGGGATGATCAGATGGGAGAGTGGGGAGATGCAATAGAGGTGGATGTTCTAGAGGTTTATCCTTTAGCTGTGGTGCCCTATGTACCATCTCCACTATAGGACCCATCTGTATTGTTGACAAGAGCTCTAGAAATGCTATAGATCATAGAGCAGAGACTAAGGGGAACATAGATGGAAAGGGAGAGGCTTCAGATAGAGGTGAGCAGGATGCAGATTGCAAATCAGAGACTCACGAAGTTGGAGGTTGATAGGGAGAGATTATAGGAAGATTTGGATAGGTTGCAAATTGTGGAGGATATGGCTTTTAGATCCCTAGCATATGAGGTAGGATGAGATGTATTGAGGTATGAGGTAGTGAGGTATGAATTGGAGGGGAGGCTAGCAGATACCTAGAGGGAGTTGGAGGAGGTGATGAGGGAGAGGGAGGATAGGGGGAGGTTGATAGAGGAGCATAGAGAGCGGGATGAGCTGAGAGGGGAGCTAGATCAGCTAAGGATGGAGTGGGATGAGCTAAGAGGGGAGCTAGATCAGCTAAGGATGGAGTGGGATGAGCTCGAGAGGAGGATGGAATGTGCAAAGGTGGCAATGGGTGATTCAAGGGCTATTCTAGAGTGGGAAAAGGTGGTAGAGAGGTAGATACAAATTATTTTGAGCAAGAGAGACACAACCATGGAGAGGCTAGCACAGTTGTAGGAGTAGTTAGATCAGCTGTAGTGGGAGAGAGACATAGTAGTTGAGGGAATGAAATTGATGCAGGGTCAAGTAGTCTAGCCACAGGGTGGGAGAGACATGGCAAGAGAGGAGATGAGGTAGATGCAAGAGGAGATAGAGCAGCTATGGGATTAGAGGGAGAGTTTAGTGGAGGAGATGACATGGATACAAGGACAGGTAGATCAACTATAGATGGCGCAAGATACACGAGAGAAGGAGAGGATATTCCTATCAGGTCTACAAGACATGTATAGATTGGAGCAAGATACCATGAGGATGGAGGCAACAAAGAGGGGTCAGCTCATGAGGGAGTCGAGCTACTACATGGTGGAATACTTCATAGAGGCTCCAAATTTGTCATGTTATGTACCATCATATGTCTGAGCAGTGCCATAGATGCCAACACCATCCAAGATAGTGGGGACACACACATGGTGCTATAATAGCTACAAAGAGACTCCCCCATGTAGGGCATAAGTGCCAGATTCACTGCTGACGTCAGATGTGGCCAACATAGGGTTTAGAGAATAAGAGGGATAGGATCTCAATGTTTGATAGGTGTAGGGTGGATTTTTAGGGGATAGGGACATAGGTCACAAATTCCATAACACAGAGTAGACAGAGAACAACCTACTCATTGATGCGGTCCCTATTTTTGAGGGACACTATATACCTATATTTTATTCGATAACATATGATGGAAATTTATTCATTATTATGATGGACATTATTATGGATGTGATTATGGACTTGGATTTTTTTTGGTATTTATATATATGATATGATGCCCTCATTTATGCCATGCATTTGTGATGTGATGGCTGCCTATGTGTGGATTTTTTTATTATGAGATGTGATTTATGACTAGATGTTAAGAGTGATAATGCTATATGTATGCATTTATGATAAGCGATGGGATGTATAGGATGCCTAACATGTGATGATGTAGGATGTGATGTATGATATGATGGCGTACTAATGGATTGTGATGTAGATGGAGATGCATGATATGTATACTTGTTGATGTTTATGATTTATGTCATGGGCTATATTACTATGAATTAAGAATTTAATATAATGAAATATAATGGATGCCACAAATGTAATGTATGTGTATAATGTAATGCATGTAATGAGATGGACTAATATGTGACCAAATAATAATGGAATGAATGTAATTTAAGATGATTAGAGTGAAGAAATCTATTGCAATCTAAAAAAATTAAAATGAACATGATAATGATAATGCTATGCAAGATAGGATGCAATTAAATGCCATACAAACATTAATATCTCAACTAAATTATCATGGATATGAGTGTAAATAATGGAATTCATAGTGATGGAGTGGGATTATTTAGGCTTAATGGAAAGTAATTTCCCTATAATCATTATAAAAATAAGTTGAGATGGATAGGGAGAGAAGGTGTGGAACTGAGCCTATCAAGACTATGTGGATCTTGAGAAGAAAAGGGAATGGGAAGTGAATGTTTGCACAACCAAAATCACTAGTCATAAGTTAGAGAAATATGGGGGCATAGATGCAATGCAATGGAATGATATATTAAAATGTAATTGTAATGCAATTTTCCAATTTTGGAGCATTGATGTTTTCTATAGCAGAAGACACAAGATGCTAGAGTATGAGGAACTAAGGCAGACATATGTCTAATGCAAAAAAAACACAATAGACAAGAGAGGCTATCCCAACACCCCAAAGTTGTAAGGAATTTCATTGGGTTAGATATTGAGATAACCACAAGCACAAAGAATGGCCCAACGTACCACAAGACCACAAGAATCTTGGTGGGGACCACATGAGGCAACCAGGAAGACAACAAGAAAACAAAAGATCAAGATACACCCCTATATTTACCAATCAAAGTACATCATAATATGATGGATCATGGTGACCCTGACGAGGTATGATAGGAAGCTCAAATGATAAAAAACATGTCAAAAGAATCGAAAGATCAATCAAATTCAAACATCCTTTTTCACAAGATCAAAATGATGGATGGGATTGATGAGGTATATTAGGAATGACGCATCCTATTGAGACCAAAGATTAAGGCTAAGCTAAAGGATCAACATGATGTAGGATATTTGACAATAACAACATCTGATGATAGTGGTGAAATGTGTTTATAACTACCGGCTATGATAGGGATGTACTTGATGACATGACAAGACCACAAGATGTAGGACATGAGATAGACACACCCTAAAGATCTAGGGGCTCAAGGGTCGATCAAAGATTAGCCTTGAGTACATGAAAGCGTAGAGTCATAGTTCGAAATAAAAAACATGGATAAAAGAAGAAAGAGGACAATGGGAACCATGATAAAGGACAAAGATGAATGGAAAAATTCCTCAAGGGTGGATCAAAAGATTGACCTTGCCTATGTGAAAGAAAAGTGAAAACATAGTTCAAAAATACCAAAGACAAGATGTGACCTGATGATGATTGACATGATGGATGAGCCTAGATGAAGATGCAAGACCAATGATGGGATGCAATGTATAGGTAATGGAAATCTTAGATGAAGGATAAAAAGCTAAGGATTTCTGATAGTTGAAATGAATCATCTAAAGCTCAATCAAAATATACAATGCGGTGGATGATGAGATGTTGATGAAATGATAAGGATGAGTTTGATGACAGGGAGAGGACAAAGGATAAGATGGATGGAAGGATAAGGTAACTAGGATTCCAGGTAAATAATTATTAAGCCCTCTAAAAATGGTGCTTTTTTCCATGTTTTCACCAAACCTACTTATCCAAGGTTCCAAGAAGAGTGGTTTTCACCATATGATTAATTATTTCTCTTTACTATTTTTTATAGATTTTTTGTATTTTTTGATAATTTTTTACTTTTTTTGTATTCTTGCAGGATAGGATAACCCAACTAACTTAAGAATAGAACCATTTTAGACACATAATATTGATGGGATGTTCCAAGGGTTTTCCTTTAGGAGTGGCAAGACTATATGTGCTGGAACCATACTTAGCTATGATGACATAAGGACCTAGCCAATTTGTTTCAAACTTTCCTTTCTTGTCGTGTTCTTGCTAATTTCACTGATTTGATTTAAGGACTAGGTCACCAACATTAAATTGATGGGGCCAATTTTTTTTTTTGTTGCTTCTCTTGAGAAAATTTTGGTAGGCTTGTAAAAGATTATATGATTTTATCTGTCTTTCATCTAGGAGTTCCAATTGAGCAAGGCATGCAATTTGGGTGTCTTCATCACTTATTAGATTCTTTATAGATATGCGAAGTGATGGGATTTGGAATTTGATCGGCAAGATAGATTCAGTGCCATAGATGAGGGAGTATGGCATGGCACCAGTGGGGGTGCATATGGAGGTACGGTAAGCCCAAAGGGATGGATGAATGTGGAGGTGCCAATATTAGCCAGTGTTGTTAACAACCCTTTTCAAGATTTTGATTAAGGTCTTATTGGTTGCCTTTTCTTGACTATTACCCTAGGGGTAATATGGAGTTGATCAATGATGTTGGCTGTGATAGGTCTCACAAAGGAGTTTCATGGATTTATTCTTAAATGGCTTTCCATTATCGGTAAGGATGGTGGAGGGGATTCCATACCTGTAGAGGAGATGGAAGAGGATGAATTTGGAAATCTAAATAATAGTGATTTGAGTGAGTGGCATTTCTTCCACCCATTTAGTAAATTATTCAGTGGCGGTAATGATAAAGGTGTGGCTGCCAGAGGATGGAGGGTAAATCTTGCCGATTAAATCAAAACCCCATTGTGAAAATGACCATGGTGCTATGATGGGTTATAGATCTTGTGTTGGAGCATGAATAAAATCTATGTGTTGCTGACAAGGAAAGAACCTCTTCACAAAATCACAAGAATCAAGTTCCATAGTAGGCTAGTAATATCCTGCTCTGATAATTATTTTGGCCAGGGCCATGCCATTAGAATGGGCCCCACAAATACCACTATGCACTTCTACTAATTCGGTGTGAGATTTGGTCTCATTCAGACACCTAAGAAGGGTCCCATCATACCCATAATGATAAAGAGTATCTCCCACTATAGTGTAACAAGAGAGGCATTGGACAAAGGATTACGTTGATTATGAGTGAGATCGGGAGGTAGGATGTTATCATGGAGGTAGGTGTAGATTCCATGATACTAGAGTGATTCGAGACCTATGATGTCGCACACCATATCACTTTCAGGGATATCATGTGCTAGGGTTAAGAGTTGTTCAAGTAGGAACTGAAAATATGTGTGATCTTTTGGCATATCAATTAAGGAACCAATAGTAGCCATTGCATCTGCTGCCTTGTTCTAGATTTTAGGGATTTTTTCAAATTGGATGAAGGTGAAATACTTCTTGAAATAATCCACCATGACTTGTAGGGTAAAAAATTGTCATCCTTAGTTTAAAACTCATCATTTACTTGTTTAATGACCAATTGGGAGTCACCAAAGACTCGTAAATGCGTGATATTTTATTGGGCGATGATCCTAAGACCTGTGATGAGAGCCTCATACTCTGCTATGCTATTTGTGCATGGGAATACCAACCTGAATGATTTTGGTATGTAGTCACCTTGGGGTGTGACAAAAAAGACACCTGCCCCTAACCCATTGTGTGTGTATGAATTGTCAAAGTAGAGTGTCCATGTAGATTTTTCTATGATTGTGAGAACCTCTTCATCATGAAACTCTATAATCAATGGATATGCATCTGCTAGAGGAGCATCTACAAACTGGTATGCTATCACTTTCCCTTTGATGAAATTTTTTTCCATATATTCTATGTAAAATTCACTCAAAAGCATGATCCACTTAGCCATGCGACCGATTAAAACAATTCTAGATAATATATTTTTGAGTGGGTCAACTTTTGATAACTTTAATGGATGATTGAGCATGTAATGGTATAACTTTTGTGAACATAAGACAACGACTAAGCATGATTTTTCCATTGGTGAATAATTAAGCTTGTAGCCCACTAATGTTTGACTGATGTAGTAGGTTGCATGTTCTTTTGATGACTCATCATGCTGGGCCAATAATGCCCCTAGTACAACTAGAGTAGCTGAAATGTACAATAAGAGAGGTTTTCTTCAAATTGGAGGCATAAGGATAAGGGGATGAGCCAAGTATTCTTTGATCTGGTCAAAATCAAGCTGACACTTGGATTCCCACTTGAAGGTGATATCTTTTTATATAGGTGGGAGAATGACTAACACTTATTAGCTAATTGAGCTATAAAATGCCTAATGGACTGCAATTTTCCTTGAAGACTTATTAAGTGTTTTAAATTGCGTGGTGGGGGCATTTCCATTATCACTTTGAATTTGGCTAGATCAACCTCTATGCCCCTTTTGGAGACAATGAAACCCAGTAATTTTCCTGATGCGACTCTAAAGACACACTTCTTAGGATACAAACACAGTATATAATTCTCCAACCACTCAAATATTTTTTTTCAGGATTGCGAGATGTTCTCTTTTTTTGACTTCCCCAATAAATCATCAACATAATCTTCCATTATAATGTGAATGAGGTCATGGATGATAACCATCATGGTACATAGATATGTTGCCCCTACATTCTTAAGACCAAAGGCCATGACATTATAGAAAAATGTGCCCCAAAGTGTAGTAAAGGTAGTCTTGTGTTGATCCCCAGGGGACATCTTAATCTAATTATAAATTAATAATTCATCCATGAGGGATAGAATTTCATGTCCAATAGTGAGATCGAGGAACATATCGATGTTTGGTAAAGGAAAGTTGTCCTTAGGGAAGGCCTTGTTGAGATCTCAGAAATTTGTGCAAATATTGATACTTCCATTCGATTTGGCGATAGGTACAATGCTGGATATCCAATCTGAATAATGAATTGAACTTCTATCAATTTCTCTAACTCTTTCTTGACTAGCAGGGCTACCTAAGGATGCATTTTTTGCAACTTCTGCTTGACGGGTTTGGCATCTAGAAAAACCTCCAAATGATTTACAACTAGAGAAAGATCTAGGCTTGACATGACAATAGGCCCATGCAAAATTAATGATGCCATATTTACGGAGCTAGATAATGGTGGAGTGTTCTTCAGATAAAGATTTGGCCACATAAGTAATTTTAGGATCTTCTTCTGTTCCCAAATTAGCTTCTTGTGTCTCCTCAATGAGAATATAATATATTTTAGACAATTGAGTTCCTACAAGGGGAAGATGAACGTCCCCATCTTCCAATGCCTCATTGAGGTTTTCACTGTTAGATACACCCTTTGTTTTTACTTTTTCCTAGTCAAAAAGAACCTCAAGAATTTTTTCACTTGATGACCCATTTTGATTTTGTTTATTTTTAATTTTTTGGTTAGGGCGTTCATCCTCCCCCAATCCCATAAGATTTACCTAATCCACTAAAGGAAAGGTGTCAATAGGTGTACTACTATATAGGTCCCAGTCAATAAGTTTAGGGTGACAAAGGGGAAGGTCAATAGTGCAGATGGATAGGAAATTGAACATGGAAGAGAGATCAACATCATTGTATGCAAGTATGATGGATTCCTCTTCAGGTATGTCTTCAAGGAGATCATTATCCACACTAACATTGTTAGAAGTACTAGTTGATACCGCAAGACCATTTTACTTCATGTCATATCCTAGGCCTATTCTTTGGGGTCACATATATGGTTCTATAGGATGACGTCATGCTTGTTCCTCTATACCAAGACCACCCCAATCATAATTGGATTTGTTAGCCAACCTTGACACATGAGGGTAAGTTTCTTTGAAGTATTCCATGAGAGGGAGGGATGGTTTAGGCTCTTCATGATAAACCCATTGGCTAATATCATCTTCCATTTGATCTTCAAGACTATCCAAGTCTTTGAATGTTGTTGAGCCCATATCCTTGGAAGTGAGTGTGAATGTATTTTCTTCTACATTTGATGATGATTGAGAAGGCTAACCAACCAAGTGAGAAGAGGGTGGAATTGTGGCCACATTAAGGGTAGTTTGCATCTCGTATTACCCATAGTCTTTGTCAATGATCTTGACCTTAGTGATGGTGGAATGAGAAGTGGAGGATGTGGATGAGGTAGATGATGTTTTGGTTGATGGATTGGATGATGGCATCTGAGGTGCCCCCATTTCAACTTTGGGAAAATAGTGAGAATGGGGGAAGGAAGCTTTTAAAGCACACAAATACTCAGATTGTTGAGGATCAGCCAGTATGGTCACTTCCATTCCTAGAAAAGGAAACTTCAGATATTGGTGATAGGTGGATGGAACAACTTGCATGGAATGAATCTATGGGTGATCAAGAAGGAGATTGTATGGAATATCAAGATTAATAACATGACACATGGTGTAATGCACAATAGGGCTAACCTAGATGGGAAGGAAAATGGTGCCTTCAGAATCTCTCAGCATTATCATAAGCCTTTATAGTAATGACTTGATTGTTTAAGTTGGTTGAGGTGTATCTAACCTATTTTATGAACTTTAATGTACATAAGTTGAGGGAAGAACCATTATTTATCAAGACCATTTTTACCTTATGTCGAGCTACAAGGAATTCAAATTGGAGTGGGTGATTGTGATCGGGGCTGATGGTAGGCATGCCATTTTGGCTGAAACCCAACTGATAAGATGAAGACAAGTGTCCCACTAAAGCATGGAACTGGGTGGGATCTATATCATTTGGTACTTAGGTATCCTATAAGGTCTTGGTAAGGATTTCTTGGTGTACCGAAGAAGACTTAAGAAAATCCAAAATGGATATTTGGGCTGGTGTCTTCCCAAGGTGATCAAGGATATTATATTATGAGCTTACAAAAGCTAGTTGGATTGACATGGAAGGACTAGGGGCTCAAATACGGGTGCGTCAGGTCATAAAAACACACTAAGGATCTTTTCCTTTGAAACAAATCATGGAAATGCTAGGCTCTACTTGACTAGTGCACATAACTATTTTGTCATAGTTATAGGGTACATTATTGTAGTTGATGTTATTAGTTCTCTTGTTTTGACCATTGTTGTTGCTTTTCCTTGGATTGGTGTGGATGTACTAGCTCCCTAGTTATGGTTAGGGTATGCATTCTGATATATCTATAATTGAGCATTGGACAAGGATTCCTAATTGTAATCTACCTGTATATCTCCATGATCTATAAGATCTTGTACATATTTATTTAGTATGTTACACTTATTGAGGGAATGACCTTTGATCTTATGGAATTCACAATACTCAATCTCTTTGTACCATGCTGGCTTCGAGGTGGATGCATCAATTTTTTTTCTCAATAGTTATGTAATTAGATAATTTTCTTGTATAAGCCTATTAAATAAGACACTTAGGGGCTCTCCCAAAGCAGTGAAAGAGTGTTTATTGTTGCCTTGATTATTACCCTAATTGTTTTTATTGGATTGTTGGGGAGGACGAGGTGCAACCTACGACATAGCTATGGGATTCAGTATTGGTTCTTGTGGGGGAGTGTATTGAGGCCATTGTGAGGTGTTTGATACCTAAAAATTCTTGGCATCTATGGAACCATCATTGCCTACATTTTTCTTTTGTTCCAATAACATGATTTATCTCTAGATGACTTCTCTTTATCTGGATTATAGATTTTAACTTGCCCCTTGGCAATAATACCTCTCTCAATGATGGGACCTTTCTCAATAACCTCTAAAAAGGTTGAGACACAGTGAAGATTAAGATTATGTTTTATCTCTGGATGAGCATTGGACACAAATAGAGTCACAATATATTTCTTACTGAGAAGGGATTTCATTCAGCTAGCCAAGGAACACCACCTCTGCAGGTAACTAGAAAACTTTTCATCATCATGTTGGACTTCTTTCAGAAGATCCAATGTATCAATATATTTCTCCAAATTGAAGAAGTGTGAGATGAAATTTTCTGAAAGATCATCAAAAGAAGATATTGACCCCTTTGGAAGACCCATAAACTAGTCAAGAGTTGCTCTTGTTAAACTCCTAGGGAACAACTATATGAGATAGTTGTCATTATGGATGAATTCTTGGAAATGCAAATAAAACTCCTCGAGATGGTTAGTAGGATCCTTCGTTTCATTGTGTTTGTCAAATTTGGGAATTTCAAAATACTTAGGGAAAGGAATGAGTGAAATTGAAGGGTCGAACGAATAAGGACAAATGTCCTCAAATTTTAAAGACTTTTTAGAATTGTTTGTTTGTAAGTCTTTCAATGAAACCTTTACTTCTTCTAGCTTCTTGTTAATAGGCATTGATGAAGATGGAGAGGAAAGATTGGATTGATTGAAGGGATCATAGTGCTGGTAAGATGTAGATTGGGTGGATGTGGTTTGATCATAAGGTGGCAGAGGTGTATATGATGGATTCAACTAATATTGATTGGTGTATGTAGGTTGTGCTGACAGATTGGTGTAAATTTGATGATAAGGAGGCTAATTTTGATGGTAAGATGAAGGTTCTTGATAGTATGACGTGGAAGCACCTTGTTGTTATGATGGAGGTGCTTGATAGTATGAAGCGAAAGAACCTTGTTGGTATGAGGAGGGTGATTGATAGTGCATAGTGGAAGAACCTTGTTGATATGGCGGGTATTGTTGTGATGGTCATTGCTACAAAGAATACTACAAATTAGATTGATAATTATAGGTACTATACTATTGAGATGCATGTGCAGGTTGTTGCGTATTGGGCCATTGATGGGAACTGGTTTGTTGTGGAATATGATGGGCATGTCCAGGATTAGGATTTGGCATAGGAAATTGTGAATGGAATGTGCTTTGGGAATGGTATAGGTATTGCACCATGTTACTAGGAATGAAATGATGAGATTGTTGAGGTTACAATTGGATTTGTGGCTGAGGCTGGTGATAGGAAGGCCAAGTGGGGTTTTGAGGCTTCTGATTGATTTGAGGTTGGTGAGCGGCTCGAGGCTAGTTAACGGGTAGATTTTTATGGGGTACCTATTGAATTGTAGGACCCTGGGGCTGATGAGGTGGTTGTGATGGATTACCCTATGGCAGATGTGAGGGTGGTTGTTGTTTCTGCATTGGAATGGGGATATTTTTTTGTGGCAATTTTTGGTGGATTGGATGTGACTAGATTGGGATATGCTGGGGTGTTTGTTGAGGAATTTTTTGAGGATTAACTTGTGGTGGTTGGGAAGGCAAGAAACTGCTTTGAGGGGGCTACTAAGGACTCAAAAATACTACACTAAAAATGAGAAAATGGCATTGATGATTCATCATTCTTTTCATACATGGAAAAAATAAGTGAAGAGAAGGAGCATGAAAATCAAGCGGGAGACGGGTGTCTTTCATTCCAAATTGATTGTTCACAAGCTAAAAATATAAATTTTCTTGATTTTATGCAACATACAAAGTATCAAGTTTTAACTTTTTCTCTCTCTGATAACAATATAAATTATGATAATGTTTGGTCTAAAAAAATTCAAAGTGAAAAAAGGGTTGACAACATAAAAAAATTTAGAGAAGAAAATCAAGAAATAGACACAATCGTTCTTGAAACTGAGCAGAATGAAGGGGAAATCGTGAATCAGGGTTCGAAAAAGGTAGAGTATTGACAAACCAGAGAAGGTGTGTGATATAGAACTTTAATGAGGCCATTTTCATACATATGAGCCAGGATATTGGTATGTACACCTTTGAATTTATGTTCGTTAAACACAAAAAATATGGAGAAATTCATTTTTACAATAGGAAATTTAAAGTTTATTTTAGTGAATTTAAGGAAAAACCTACTGTAATTCATACAAAAAGAATAATGGAAATGATCATTGAACTTAAAATAAATTATTTTGTTAGGGGTAGTCATTATTAGACTAGAATTTTGGTTAGTTAGGGTTAATTTTCTTTTTCTATGGATTTTTTTGATTTTCTTTCTTTTTTTGTTTGGCTCTCTACATTGGAAAATTATGCTTAACTTATTATACACATGAGATTTAATTAAAATATTTGTAACATTGCACTATGAAATGAAAATGATAAATCCAAACACAGTAAATACGCACTTTAAAGTGTATGAAAAATCTCTATATATATGTGTATATCATGTATATACATGGAAGTATCAAATTATTTATTATAAAGATTAAAAAAAAAAGCAATAAAAGAGGGAGTTGAGATATAGAAAAAAATAGCCATTTAGTGTATCTGGGATGCCTCATCCATCAGAGCTAAATAGCCTATGGAGATAATTTCTCGGTGAACTTCAAAGTTGGGAGTATTGAGGTCAGTTAAGAACTACAAAAGTGGAACCACTTCCTCATGTTCTATGAACCAAGGAATATCATCCATGGAAGGAATTCCAATGGTCAATGTGCAACATAAAGAATAGTATCTAGATTCTCCAAATATTCAAGCCACACTATTATATTTTCAGTTGAGAAAACATCTTCAACAAGAAGCCCAATATCCAGGAGAGAGGCTATGAAGTGAGAAGCCAAATCAGAATCAAATTGGTAGTAAGCTTTGGATTCTACATATTATTCCCCAGGGGCTAAGCACATGTTTGACACAATAAAAATGATAGTCTGAATGAAGAAAAACTTTTCAAGCCTTTGAGTTGTGATACGACTTGATATTTTTTTTTTTGAGCGAGATCAGGTCAAGAAAATTGGAGTATCCATGACCTAGAAGGAAGCAAGTAGTAGTAGAATAGATAAATACAAAGGAAAAAGAGAAAGACAAAGTAGAAGTGTGAAAAAATTCAAGAGAAATGTTGAATTTATAGAAAATTATGTGGAAGTTATGGTACATAGTTGCCTAGATCTAAATCTTGAAAATTGTGAGAAAGGTGGCAACTAGATGAGTTTCTCCAGAGTAGACTGTTAAATATTTTGAAATGCACAAGACAACTGAGAAGGGGGGGTGAATTAGATATACCAAATTATTTTACTTCTGACCTTCATCATTTTCATTTTAACTTTAATCTATTATTAAGTATAAAAATGAAATACAGATAATAAAAAAAAAACACCAGAAACACTAGATTTACATGGAAAACCCAATGAGGGAAAAACCACGATGAGGATTAACTCATGATGTAAAACTAATGCAATACCAAATACAAAGGCTCATTTCTAGAGGGCTCACTACCTAGGAAGGACTTAGTGTACAGTTACAAAGGCTCATTGCCTAAAGATAGGACTCACTATCCAAAAGGAGGCTCATTGCCTACAAAAAAAGATATAAAATATAAAATCCACCACAACAGGTTCAACACATCCACAACTTGATCAAGGGATTGTAGACTCTGTCAACTCACTTCTTTTAGGAGTCTAACACATCAAAGTACTGCTACCTTGATTCACTCTTGTAGACTCTACTTTCACATTTTTTCACACACTTCACTTACTTTCTTCCCTTAATCTCTAATTTGAAACAAATTGACTTACTTCTACACCATCATCAACCTTAGAAACATTCTTAACATCAGCTATACATCCTTCATTTTATAAATTTAAGTTAGGTTGGCTACTCAACATTCCCGTGGTGGATAAGAATGAGAGAGGACCAAACATAACCTTAATTAGGACCCAAAACAACATCTTGGATCAATCACATTCTTCCGTAATTAATTCTTAATCTTCATGTAATGTGTACGCACTAGGTCAACCAAACCTAATGAAAAAACCAAAGATCTTTGAAGTACGTGCATCTCCAAAAAGATGATGACATATAGAATACCCAACACACTTCACTAGACATTGGAACACATCTTAGAAACCTTCAATAAAATTTGCAGCAACTACAAAAAACTTCATGCATAGATCATTCTTCAACAGTGGAATAGGATCGAGCAAAAAAACATTGTAGCTCTAGAACAAGCCTTCCAGAGCACGAAACCACAAGCACTTTTTCTGGAACACAAAAAAAAAAGATTAGCTTTCTTCCAAATCTATAAGATTTGAAATGAACCAACAAAAGATTACAAAGCAAGAACATCTCTCCTAGTTGAGAAACAAATAGTTTTGCCAAATGGGTTCACACGCCAGTGAACATATCTCTCACTCTGCATCGACCCATAAGCTAAAAATTGGGGTATATTATCCATTGAAGCTCATGAACACTAATATAGATCTGTATAGGCATAGTATCAACACAAAAGAAATGTAGAGAATATTATCAGAGCACACTCAAAACACACACTCAACACTGTCTTCATTATTTATTAATTTTATCAGAAGAACTTGGCATCAACACACTGTATATTCATAAATATAGCTCCATGTACTCTCAACGATTCCACAGTATCTCAACTATACTTGTACCATCTGCAATCACTTTGAACTACATTGAAATCAATGACAACACCACTAAACTCATCTATACTTGAAAAAATATCCCTCTTTGTCATTGATTGCAACACATGATGTGAAGAAATACAAAAGAAAAAAATACACGCTCTTGTACTTCTTTTCTCCTTTCCTTTTCAGATTAGACAACCTGCACAAGAATTTATGCACTCTCTTCTCCTTACAATATTTTCTCTCCCTCATTCAACATTTTCACATGAATTTCTCTCCCCCTTTGACATAAATGGAAAATATTTTTTTTCCATAAAATTTTGATCACTCCCCCTTAGGAGTGCACCCACATCTCATACTGCAACAATGAAACTCTCTACTCCCCCTGAGGAGTATACCTCAATCATAATTCTAGAACAATTGAATTTGTGAATCTAGTGGACTAATGCACCTCCATGTGCACCTAAATTAAGGAAGGAGGGGCAGTAACCCATAACTTCCCCTTGATATACTCAAAATTATCCTTCAATAGGGCCTTAGTGAAAATGTTAGAAATGTTTTCCTTGGTAGACACATATTCAAGTCTAAATTCATTCTACAACACCTTCTCCCTCAAGAAATGATACCTGATAGATATATTATTTGTCCTAGAATGCATCACCAAATTCTTTGAGATGTTTATTGCACTTGTATTTTCACAAAAGATAGGGATAGTCTCATCACATATCACACCAATATCCTTCAAAGTTTGCTTCATCCAAATTACCTACGTACAACAAGATTTTTCTACAATATACTCAACTTCTATAGTGGATAAAGAAACTGAATGTCATTTCTTACTCAACCATTAAACCAATCTTCCTTCAAGGAAAATGCACCACCAATTTTACTCTTTTGGTCATCTACACAACTAGCCCAATAAATGTTAGTGGAGGTATTCAAGGTGAAATCGGTATCCTTAGGATACCATAGACCATAATCTGGAGTTCCCTTTAAGTATCTGAATATCCTCTTTACAGCTATAACATGTGTCTCCTTAGGTTCTGCTTGAAATATTTCAACCCAACATACTGAACGCATGATATCCAATCTAGTATTAGTAAGATATAGCAGTCCACCAATCATAAATATGTAGATGCTCTGATCAACTTTAGAAGATTCATTATCCTTACTTAGCTTGTATCTAGTTACCATGGGGGTATAGACCGGTTTGGAATCATCCATTCCAAACTTCTTCAACAACACTTTAACATACTTATATTCTGAAATGAATATCCCCTTGTCAGTTTGATTCACTTGTATTCAAAGGAATAAATTCAACTCACCAATCATAGATATCTCAAACTCTTCTTGCACCTCATCTACAATTTTTTTGGATAAACCTTCACTTCCTCCAAAAATAATATCATCAACATATATCACAACTATCAACATTATTTTACCTTCAACTCTAAAATAAATTTTGTTGTCCATGGAGCCTTTTCTAAATCCTTGTTGTGTTAAATATTTATCCAACCTTACATACCAAGCTCTAGGAGTCTGTTTAAGCCCATACACTTCCTTTTTCAATTTGCAAACCATGTTCAATTTGTCTAATAGCTGAAATTATTCTGGCTGCTTCATGTACACTTCTTCTTCCAAATCTCCATTTAGGAATGCAAATTTAACATCCATCTAGTACACTTTGAAATCTTTACAAGTAGAAAATTCCAAAAACATCGAAATGGCCTCCATTCTTTCCACCGAGGTTATTTTTCTTCAAAGTCTATTCCTTCAACTTGTGAATACCCATTACATACAAGTCTTTCCATATTCCTTACTACTTCACCATATTCATTCAACTTATTATTGAAAACCCATTTTGAACCAATTGCATTCTCGTTTACAAGCCTAGGAACCAATTCTCATGTCTGATTCTTCTCTATTTTCTGCAATTCCTCTTTCATTGCTCTCATCCAACTCTCATATTTGCATGCCTCACTCACAGTCTCATATTCTATCTTAGAAAGTAAACAAAAACTTACCTCAACCACTTTTCTTCTTGTCTTTACACCTTCACTTATGCCTCCAATTATCTATTCCTTTAGATTATTCTTCTATACACACTTGGGAGTCGTAGTAGGTTCCAAAATCTCGTCTTATTTACTCTACTCTTCCTCTTCATTTTCCTCTTCTTGTATTTTTCTATAGATAGGATCATCCGGTTCAACTTCAGTTATCTCAATTGGTCTATGCATAGATTCATCAACCTTTACATTTTCACTTTCAACTATTTTCCTCAATATTTTATTGAAGCATCTATATGCTTTGTTGTTAGTTGAATATCCAAGGAAAATACCTTCATCACATCTTGAATCAAACTTTCCAAGGTCCTCATCATCTCTCTTAATGTATAATTTTCTTCCAAACACTTCATAGTAGTTAATAGTAGGAGTCTTAGCAATCCATAACTCATTAGGAGACTTTTTGCTATTACCTCTGATATGAACTCTATTAAGAATGTAAACAATAGTGTGGATTGCTTCTCTCCAATATATATCAGGAACATTTTCTTCTTTCATCATTATCCTTGCAACCTCTTGAATATTTTGGTTCTTCCTTTCCACAACTCCATTTTGCTAAGGGTTTCTAGGGGAAATTAAATGTCTCTTTATACCATGTTCTTCACAAAATAAATTAAACTCACCAGAAGTGAATTCTCCACCTCTATTAGATCTTAAAAATTTGATTCTCAGGTTTAATTAATTCTCTAATCTTGCTTGAAAAATTTGAATCTATCTAGGGCTTGAGCTTTCTCTCTAAGAAAAGTAACCCATGTCATTCTAGAGTAATCATCAATTAAAAGAATGAAGTATTTTTCACCATGAAGGCTTCTTGTTATAGTAGGACCAAAAAGGTTTGCCTGAATCAAATCCAACATTTCAGTAGATGATTGATCCTTTCCTTTAAAACTACTTCTTATTTGTTTTCCCATCTGACAACTTCTATAAACAAGATTGGTAGGTTTTTTGATTCTAGGAAAATCTCTAACAACTTATCTTGAACTAATACTAATCATATTATCAAATTTTACATGTCACATCCTCAAGAGCCACAACCAACTTTCATTAACTTGAGAAATAAAGCACTGAACATCACCACTCTTAAGTTGATATATGTTTCCATGAGTTATTTTTCCTACAACCACCATAGATCCAAACCCTTTTCTAATCTCACGGGCGTTATCCTAAAACAAAAGATTAAAAACTTTGCTACACATTTTTCCAACACTCAAAATAATATGCCTTAAGCCCTTAACATAATAAAAATAATCAATACTATATTTTCCATCAAGAATAATTGTACCTTTTCCAATAATTTTAGCACTAGAATCATCTCCAAATAGAACCAATCATCCATCATATTTTTCAAGTTTAGTAAAATTATTCTTATCTCCGGTCAAGTGATTTGAACATCCACTGTCAATTACCCAATATTCTTCACCCTATCTAGCATGAAATGAAGCAACTAGAGTACCTTCCATCTCATCTTTCTTATCCTCCAGACCAAATTCCTTTGCATATATTCCATGGTTAGCAAACATTGATTTATTTTCCAAGGCTAAAATAAGCATTCATCTTTGTCATCCTCAAATTCAAACTCATCATCAGAAATTCCAACATCTTCTCTAACATAATAATTTTTTTTGAAGTTCCTATCCTTTTTTTTCTATAATTATTATCTTTGTGCTTCTAGTGTGTAGCTCTATTTAGACATCTTGATGAATAGTGGCCAATATTTCCACAACTGAAAAATTTAAAAGGTAACATAACTTTGTACTTACTAGTACCTTTCTTTAATTTCCTTGTAAAATTTTCTTCCAACTCTTCTGAACCATCACTATCCGAATCATCATGTATCTTCATTGATTTAAAGGATAATTCATATTTCTCCTTTTCTCTTTGAAACTTCCTCATCTCAAATGCAATCAAGGTTCCAAATAACTATTATTTGGTAAATATCTTCGGATCATATTATTCTTCAATAAGAGAGACCTTGTCAGTGTAATTCTCATGTAGGGTCATCAGGATCTTCTCTATTAAATCTTCATTTTCCATGGTACCACCTTGATATTTGATTTTATTTGTTCTAAGTTCAACTCTCTAATAATAGCTTGCAATATCTTCACCTTCTTCCATTTTCAAATTCTCAAATCTTCATTTAACTGTTAGCTTCCTTGACAATTTCACTCTAGCATTCCCTTCATAGATATCTTTCAATTTTTTAGATTCTTCATAAAAAGTGTCCAAAGAGATAAATTTTGTCCTTTCTATTATAGATAAGGCACTAAAGATAGCATACCTTTATTTTTCATTCTCCTCATAGTCAAAAATATCATCAGAAGAAGAAGGACCATTAGCCAGTGTAACATACTTTGTCTCCACAACTTTCCAAGTCTTGAAACCAAGAGAGATCAGGTAAGCTCTCATATGTTCCTTCTAGTTAGTGTAGTGAACTTCATAAAAAATAGGGATTCTCAACTTGTGCTCCATTTGACCTACCTCAAGTGATTAAGCTCTTCTCTGAAGAACCAAAGCTCTGATACCAATTGTTGAAATGCACAAGACAATTGAGAGGGGGGAGAATCAGTTGTATCAAATTATTTTTCTTTTGACCTTAATCAATTCTGTTTTAACTTTAATCTATTATTAAGTATAAACATGAAATGTAGATAATAGAAAGCAAAAACCAAAAATACCAGATTACGTGGAAAACCCAATGAGGGAATAACCATGATAAGGATTAAGTCACAATATAATAGTAATGCAATACTAGATATAGAGGCTCATTGCTAGAGGGCTCACTGCCCAAAAATGCCTCACTATCCAAATACAAAGGCTCATTGCTTGCAAATAGGACTCACTGTCAAAAAGGCGGCTCACTACCTATAAACAAAGTTAAACAATAAAATCACCACAATAGGTTCAACACATATGTTGCTTGATCAAGGGATTTTAAACACCGTCAGATCATTTCTTTCAAGAATCTAACACATCAAAGTACTGATGCCTTGATTCACTCTTACACAATCTTCTTTTCACACTTGTTCATAGACTTCACTTACTTTCTTCCCTTAATCTCTAATTCACAATAACTTGACTTGATTTTATACCATCATCAGCCTTAGAAACATTCTTAAGTTCGGCTACACATCCTTCATTTTACAAATTCAAATTAGGTCAACTACTCAACATTCCCATAGTCGATAAGAATGAGAGAGGACCAAACATAAGATTAATTAAGAGACAAAACAACATGTTGGATCAATCACACACTTCCTTAATCAATGCTTTATCTTCATGTAACATGTACACACCAGGTCATCCAAACCTAGTGAAAACACCAATGACCTTTGAAGTACGCACATCTCCAGCAAGATGATCACACATGGATCACCCAACATGCTTCACTAGAAACTGGAACACATTACATAAACCTTCAAGAAAATCTATAGAAACTACAACACACTTCATGTATAGAACACACTTCAACAATTCAACCAGACCGAGCAGAAACACACTGTACCTCTGGAACAAGCCTTTCAGAGCACCAAACCACAAGCATGTTTTCCAAAACATAGAAAAAATCAAGATTAAATTTCTTCCAAATCTGCAAGATCTGAAATGAACCAACAAAATACTATGGAGCAAGAACATCTCTTTGAGTTCAGAGACAAATAGTTCTTCCAAATGGGTTCACACACCGGTGAACACATCTTTCACTCTCCCTCGACCCATAAGCTAAAAATCATGATATATTATCCATTGAAGCTCATGGACAATACTATAGATCTATATAATTATAGGATCAACATAGAAGAAATGAATATCAGATTACCAGAGCACACTCAAAACACACACTCAACACTATCTTTATTATTTCTTAATTTTCTCAAAAGAACTTGGCATCAACACACTACAACTTCATAAATATAGCCTAATGTACTCTCTAAAATTCCACACTATCTCAAATATACTTGTACCATCTGCAATCACTCTTAATTGTGTTGACATCAATGACAACATTAATGACAACATCGCCAAACTCATCCATTCTTGCAAAAAAATCAAATAAATTTTTACACACGATTGGTGACTATGTGCAAGTGTTTTTACCAAGCCTAAAATGAAAAACAGATAGAAATGCAAACAAGGAAAACACAAAAAACACCTCACAATTAGGCCTTAGTTGAACTTGAACAAATGCAAGAAAATAACGATGTTACTTTGTCCTAGAAGTTGATTGGTTTGTTTTCCCTATTGATTGATCAATTTTGTGCGCTTCTTCAACAAAAAATGACCTAAAAATGGATTCAAAATGAAGTAGAGATGATGACGAATGCAATGGTGCAAGTGGGTATTTTGGCAAGTGTTGTACGTGGATTCAATGTGAGCTTGAAAGTTGCAGCAATGGAGATTGTATGCAAGATTCTTGAAGCTTGAGAGTGAAAATTTGAGTGTGTTGAATTGCTTGAGTGTTGAATGATAAATTGTTGCAAATGAGGGAAAATCATCTAATTTTAGGGGAAAATCCCTTAAAGAATCAATGGCCACGATGTATCCACCTTGGACAAGATCAAGGGAAAAGGTGAGTTGATAACTCAAAACTCCTCACATCTTGACATGTGGTGGATGATGTGGCCAAGAGTACATGAGGTGGAGGTACTTTATAGTACCTTGGGATTAGACAAGATCTCATAAAGGAGGTTCTTGTCCCTATGTGGGTGATGTGACCTTTGAGGAATTAAAAATTCCTTAAAGTCCTTGGAGGAATAAAAGTGAATTAAAAATTCACCTTGGGAAAGTGTTGCCTTGTCCAAAAAGAGAAGAATTGAATATAAGAGTTGACTTGTAAAAATTCCATAAATAGCATGGGGATTAGGTTGACCTAAACAAGTGGTTAAGTTGTGAAAACAAGGGATTAGGTGGTAAATGAAGAATTAAGGCAAGTGGGCTATGATGGAGGATGTGACATTAATCTCAATTAAGGGTGTGTACATCCATAACCTTAGATTAATTAAATCAATCCAAATTAAGGATGGATTATGGAGGATGGGATAAGGAGAGAGAAAATAGTGAATTTAAAATTAGTTTCAATTGATAAAGGTTAAATGACTAAATTAAATAAATGAGAGTATTTATTTAATTCAGAGAGGAAAGGTGCTAGTGGTAAAGTATTTAATAAACTGAATTAAATACCTTAGGAACATTAGAGGAAAGAGGAACATTAATTAAATAGATGATTTAATTAACGTTGATGAAGAAGATTAAATGGATGGATGAAAGGGATGAATTTGACCTTTTGTGAGGGGTCAAAGTTGGATGTCTACAGTGACAATTTGCTTCAAATTCGCCCTATACGAAGATTATGAATGAAGTAAGCTAAAGATTTCAAAATTAATGGTGGTCATTGGATTGTGTTCTTATTAAGCCGTATCAATAATGATGGTTCTTATGTGTGCATAGCGAAAAGGCAAAGGAATCTGTTAAGGAAGCACATGTCATGACCTATAATTTTGAAGGAATGATATGTGTGTGTTGAGGTGTGTGAATTTAATTCAAAACAATGTGATTGTTTTTAAATGTCACCATGACATTTCTGATCCATTAATGTGGTATAGCATCGTCACATCAGAAGTGCTAGCCAAGTATTTATTAGTTTCCATAAAATTTAATTGGAAGGGTGGTAACTAATGGTTCTAAATATAGATTTAAATTCAAATGGTGATTAAGTTGTTTTCTGTTAAATTTTAATTTACGCATATTTTATAACATATGGAAAGTTGCAATTAGCTAGGATTTGGCATAAAAGTGGTAAGGTTTAGCTAGAAATACACACCAATAGGGAATTATTTAATGAGTTTTGGGGAAGTAGTGAAAAGATGAAGCGATTTGCATTTAATGAAAAATCAAAAGGTAACCTTCACTACCACTGTAATTCCCAACCAAATAGCGAGCTTCATTGCTTGCAAGTTAAAAATGATCTATCAATGAAATATCTATGAAAAAAAATATGCATCAACTCTCTAGGCTATCCATATATCCCTATCGAGGGTATAGAGGCCTAGCTAGCAGTAGAGATATGTTTGGGGGAATTAGAAAGATAACCTTGTCGAGCCTATGGACACTTGACTCGTAGCAAGGCTCTATCCCTGGTTGGTTTTGGAGGATTAACAAATTATGTAGTTCAATTTCAATGAACTAATTTTTTTTCACTAAGTTCCTAAAAACTGGAATTAATCAGAGCACACACATATATTTTTAGAGGAATTTTTACTATTTTATGTTAGAATCTAGGTAAAGGTAAAGTTTTATTATTTTAAAATATGTATAAATTATAATTTATTACTAGTGATTTAATCTGAAGTTTTGGTTTAAATTTTGTTTTGTTGGTTGCAAGCTGTGTGGTCTCACAATATGCCCCAAGACTCCAAGGCTTGGGGAGCCTAAGTGAAAACTAACACTTATGGTAGGTGTTGGCTAGTTTGGAAGATCATCGGAAGTAAAAATAAAATAGAAATATTTTGAAAAAGTACTTCATAATTCAAGTGTTACAAGTACCCAGTAATGAAAACTGGGAATGTTAGAGGTGTAGAAGATAATGCAAGTGTTAAGCAAAGTGTTTTGGTTTGATAGTTGAGGTCTAGTAAAGATGGAAGTTTCAGTAAAATCGAAGTTCGAGAAAATCATGGGTAAAGTTGAATACCAGGTATCGGGTACTGGATAACAACGTAAAAGTTTTAAATTTTAAATCTTATCTAAAAGGTCCAATGGTTCAGTGATCTAGTATAAGAGGATGTTTATGCAATAATTTTTGTTTCTTGAAAGCATGTTATTTATGGTGCACTTGCATGATAATGAATGAATAATGGATTTATTTATATGAGATTTATTTTTATAAATGTTTTATTTAAAGGGATTTAATAGTTAGAATTTGTGATTGTGGGAGAAGCAGATTGTGATGCAAAGTTTGGGTATGGATGGTTAGGCAAATAAAAGTTACAAATAGATCTGATGGTGTTACCATGTTCAAAAATATGCTTTGGGACATCATGCAAGAGTAAAGTACATTGCAAAGGGATACCATATATTAGGAAACTGGAACTCTTGAATTTAAGCATGAGGCGAAGGAGTATAACATTTCAGGGATTACTTATTCCTTAGAATGTTCAAACCGAGTTTGAACCTAAATCTAGGAATTGAAGTTCCACTTAATCATTCTGAATATATGGGAGTAGTTGATTTGTTTTGTTCCAAGAATAAATCTTGATGATAAAAGGTAAAAACTTGAAGGACTTCAATTTGGAGATGGAGGTTGACCTTCGTTGAATTTGTTTGCAACTCTCTTGCCAATAACTATATTAAACCTACCTTGAAGTGATTCATCCCTTGGATTTCCTCTCATGTATTTATCCTATCCTACCTATGTTTTATCTCTATAAAAGGCCAAGGGATATCCTTTTTAAGTTAAGCTTAGAATTTGTAGATGTTAGAAGAGCCAAAACTTCTTTAAGTTTTGTTCTTTTTTTCTGTATTCTAAATTATTATGGACTAAAAAATTGTATGCACATTGAATTTAATCAATATCAAAGACAATTTGATAGCTACCTATCTCATGAATCTTTGTAGTTGGTTTTTTTAGTTTAGCTGAATAAGACTATATGATGCATTGTTTAAGGGTGCATATAGAACCTACTCGGTGTCTAAACTAAAAGCCCCTTCTTTAAAATCTTACATCATTTTATGCCTAGTTGTGAAGCAATCTAGTGAAGCATAAAGTGGTTTTCTTTGATTTGAATATATCTTGGGTCATGCTTGGAAAATAATCGGGACAATTTTTCATTTTCAGTATTTTGATGCTTTATTAGAGATTAGATTTTTAAATTTTTGAAAAATGTTCCAAAAAATAGATGAATGGATTGAAATTTATTGAAAATATTTCTTTTTCTATCAATTTTTTGAATGCTTCAAGATAAATCTACTTAAGTGATAGTAGAATTGATTGATGTTCATTAAATTTTATTGAAAATCTTTTGATTTCATGATATTATTTTATGATTGAACTGGAAATATTATGCTTAATTTTCATGATTATTCATGAAACTGGAAATAATAGTGAAACTAAAGATAACCATATACCCCTTGAGATTAATAGAATTATCACATTATACCTTGAAGTAAACCTAGTATGGTCAAGACCTAACTACCAATGACTTGGGATTGAGCTAAGTCAACATTTTCCAATTAAATGGATACACCCTAAGGTTGCCTTGGTTAAGTCCTTCAAGAAGATAGGCTCTTTGTGGTTTGCCTGTGAGGAATTTTTCTACATTATTGTTGTCAGTAACATCGTCATCAACAAGAAATAGCACTAGAAGGAGGGCACATTATGTTTTGCTTCATGCTTTGTTGTTCTTCATGCTATTAGCTACATGTTTTGTTTAAGAATTTGTATTGGTTCTGAATATAAGGGTAGCTTGTAAGGCGAAATTCAAAAGAAAGTTGGTGTTTCAAAAATGAAAGTTGAAAAAATTTGGAAAATTCTTAATTAGATATTACATCCTTTGAGTTTGTTGACCTTTGGTAGAGTCACCAAGTGTCCAATTCGTGATACAACTGATCACCATGAACTCGATTGTGATTTTTTTTTAACTAGGGTAAGTTTGGCTACATATAAGGTGATTTTGTTAACGAAAGAAGATTTAATTGCTATAAGAAAGGGACTGTTAATGAGAAAGATGTTGAATTCTAGAAAATATTGCACCCCTAGTAGAACTTAAAATGTTAAAAAATTAACTGATATATCAAAATGGTTTGATAATTGCAATTGTTATGAAGAAAATTTCAAGGTTTTGTAGGAAGGTAGGCGAGAATGTTGAGACTCAGAAATACTGCACCAAAAATGAGAAAATCACATTGATGAGTTATCATTCTTTTCATACATGGAAAATGTAAATGAAGACAAGGACCAAGAAAATCGAGCGAGAGACACATGTTTTTCGTTCCAAACTAAAATTTCACAAGCTAAAAGTAGAAAATTTCTTGATTTTATGCAAGATACAGAGTATCAGGTTTTTACTTTTTCTCTCTCTAATAAAATAATAAATTTTGATATCATTTGGTCTAAAAAAAATCAAAATTAAGATAGGGTCGACGCCATGAAAATTTTTGGGAGGAGAAGAAAATCAAGAAATAGACACAGTTGTTCATGGAACTGAGTAGAATGAAGAGGAAAACTATGAATTGGGGCTAGAAGAAGGTAGATTATTGATGCACCAAAGGAAGTGTGTGAGATCGACCTTTAATGAGGTCATTTTTCATACATATTATCCAAGTTACTGGTAAGTACACCTTTGAATTTACATTCGTTAAATGCTGTAAATATGAAGAAATTCATTTCTACAATAAGAGATTTGAATTTTATTTCAGTGAGTTTAAGGATAAACCTACTATAATTTGTACCAGAAAAAAATGGAAATAATCATTGAACTTAATTTTTTTTTTTTTTTTTAGGGTTAGTCACTTGTTAGACTAGAACTTTGGTTAGCTAGGGTTAATTTATTTTGTGGGGTTTGTTTTTTTCTTCATTTTTTTTTTCTTTTGTTTATTTTTTTATTTGACCCTCTGCATTAGAAAATTCTACTTAACTTATAATACACATGAGATTTAATTCAAATATTTATAACATTGTACTATGAAATGAAAATGATACAACCACACATACTAAATACATGCTTAAAAATGTACAAAAAAACTATATATGTGTATATCACATATATACATAGAAGTATCAAATTCTTGCTATAAAATATCAAAGAAAGAAAAAAAGAGGGAGCTGAGCTATAGAAAAAAGTAGCCGTTCAGTTGATCTAGGATGCCTCGTCCATCAGAGCTAAATAGCCTATAGAGGAAATTTACCGGTGAAATTGAAAGTCAAGAGTATGGAGGTCAGTCAAGAATGACCAAAGTGGATCTACTTCTCCGTGTTCTAGGAACCGAAGAATATCATCCATGGAAGTAATTCCAATGGTCGGATGTGTAACAAAAACAAAAACATCCAGATTCTACAAATATTTAGGTTGTACTATCATATTTGGAGATAAGCGAACATCTTCAACATGAAGCTCAATATCTAGGAGCGAGGTTACGAAGTAGGAAGCCAAATAAAAATTAAACTAGTAGTAATCTTTGGATTCCATATATTTTTCCCCAAGAACTAAGCACAAGTTTGGCATAGTAGAATTGGTAGTATGAATGAAGAAAACATTTTCAAGCCTCAGAGTTGTGATGCAACCCAAGAAAAAATTTTGTTGATGAGAGAAGGTCAAGAAAATTGGAGTATCCATGACCTGGAAGCAAGCAAGCACTAGTAGAATAGAAAAATGCAAATGTAAAAAAGAAAGATAAAGTAGAAGTGTGGAAAAAATATAGAGAAATGATAAATTTATAAAAAATCGTGAGGAAGTTATGGTACATAGTTTCCTAGATCTAAATCTTGAAAATCAGAAGCAAGGTGGCAACTGGATGAGTTTCTCCAAAGTATAATGTTAAATCAAATTAATTTTTACACACAATTGGTGAAAATTTTCTTCAAATTTTCTCTCTATAAAGATTGCAAATCAAGCAAGCTAAACATTTCAAAACTAATTGTGGTAATTTCATTGTGTTCTTATTGAGCCATATCAATCAAGAAGGTGCATATGTGTGCAAAGAGAAAAGGAAAATGAAGTTGGTAAAGAAAAACATGTTACCACCTAGAATTTTGAAGGAAAGATACATGCACAATGAGGTGTGTGAATTTAACACAAAATAATGTGATTATTTTCAAATGTCACCATGACATTTCTGATCCATTAATGTGGTGTAGGGTTGTCACATTGGAAGTGCTAGTCAAGTATTTAGTAGTTGACATAAAATTTGATTGGAAGGGTGGTAACTAATGGTTCTAAATTTAGATTTAAATGTGGTGATTAATTTCTTTGCTACTAAATTTTAATTTATGCATATTTTCTAACATATAGAAAGTTGCAGTTAGCTAGGATTTGATATAAAAGTGGTAAGGTTTAGCCAGAAATACACACTAATAGGGAATTATTTAATGAGTTTTTGGGAAGAAGTGAAATGACGAAGGGATTTGCATTGAATGAAAAATCAAAAGGTAACATTCGCTATCACTAAAATTCCCAATCTAATAGCAAGCTTCATTGCTTGCAAGTTGAAAATGAGCTATCAATGAAATATCAAAAGAAAAAATGAGCTATTAATGAAATATCTATGAAAAAAAAAGTGTATCAACTCTTTAAGCTATCCAAATATCTCTATCGGGGCTATAGATGCCCGAATGGTAGTAGAGCTATGTTCGAGGGAATTATAGAGGTAACTTAGTTGGAGCTACAGTCACTTGATTAGTAGTAAGTCTCTATCCCTAGTTGGCTTTGGAGGATTACCAAATTATGTAGTTCAATGTCAATGAACTTATTTTTTTCACTTTAAGAAACTAGAATTAACTAGAGCACACATGGATATTTCTCGAGGAATTTTTACAATTTTTTATGTTAAAATCTAGGTAAAGGTAAAGTTTTATTGTTTTAAAATATGTATAAATTATAATTTATGACAGGTGATTTAATCCCAAATTTTGGTTTAAATTTGGTTTTGTTTATTGCAAGTTGTTGTGTGGTCTCACAACCTTCCCCAAGACTCCAAGGCTTGGGGACCCTAAGTGAAAGCTAATGCTTATGGCAGGTGCTAACTAGTTTGGAAGATCATCAAAAGTGAAAATAAAAGAGAATTTTTAAAAAAATTTACTTCGTAATTCAAGTGTTTTGGGTACCAAGTACTAGAAATCAAGAATATTAGAGGTGTAAAAGGTAATGAAAGTTTTAAGCAAAGTATTTCAGTCTAACAGTTGAGGTCCAGTAAAGATGGAAGTTCTAGTGAAACCAAAGTCTAGGAAAATCATGGGTAAAGCTGAATACTAGGTATCAGGTACTGGGTAACAACATAAAACAAAGTTTTAAATTTTAAAGCTTATCTTAATGGTTTGATGGTTCAGTGATCTGGTATAAGAGGATGTTTAAGCAAGAATTTGTATTTCTTGAAAGCATGCTATTTATGGTGCACTTGAATTATAACAAATAAATAATGGTATTATTTACATGAGATTTATTTTTATAAATGGTTTATTTAAAGTGATTTAATAGTTGGAATTTATGATTACAAAAGAAGCAGATTATGATGCAAAGTTCGGGTATGGATGGTCAGGAAAACTAAAGTTATGGACAAATCCGATGGTGTTATTAGGTTCAATAATATTAGTTGGGACCTCATGCAAGAATAAATTGCATTGCAAAGGGATGATAGATAGCAAGAAACTGAAAATTTGGAATTTAAGCATGAGGCAAGGGAGTATAAAATTTTTGGGGATTAATTAAATTCCTTGGAAAGTTCAAACCGAGTTTGATCCTGAATGTAGGAATTGAAGTTCCACTTAATCATTTTGAATATATGGGAATTTCCTACATTGTTTTAGTGGATTTTTTTGTTTCGAAGAAGGAACCCATATAATAAAAGGTAAAAACCCGAAGGACTTCATCGTGAACATAGAGGTTGACCTTCATTGAATTCATTTGCAACTCTCTTGACAATCACTATATTCCACATTCCTTGATGTGATTCATCCCTTGGATTTCCTCTCATGTATTTTTCTTATCCTACATGTGTCTTATCTCTATAAAAGGCCAGGGGATATCTTTTTTAAGTTAAGTTCAAAATTTGTGGATGTCGAAAGAGCCAAAAATTCTTTAAGTTTTGTTCTTTTTTCCTATTTTTTGAATCATTCTAGACTAAAAAAATTTATGCACATAGATTTTAATCAATATTGAAGCCCATTTGATAGCTACCTATCTCATAAATCTTTGTAGCTAGTTTCATTAGTTCAATCGAACAAGATTGTATGTTGCATCATTTAAGGGTGCATACATAACCTACTTGGTGTGCAAAATAAAACTCCCTTCTTTAAAATCTTGCACCATTTTATGCCTAGTTTTCAAGCAATCTATTGAAGAATAAAGCAATTTGCTTTAATTTTATTGTATCTTGGGGCATGCATGGAGAATACCCAAGAGAAATTTTAATTTTTAGTATTTTGATGCTTTATTTTATATTAGATGTTTAAATTTCTGAAAATGTTCCAAAAAATAGATGAATGGATGAAAATTGATTGAAAATATTTTATTTTCTACAAATTTTTTGAATGCTTAAAGCTAAATATACTTAAGTGATAGGAAAATTAATTAATGTTCATGAAATTTTATTGCAAATCCTTTGATTTCATGATATTATTTTATGGTCGAACTGGAAATCTTATGGTTAATGTTCATGATTGTTAATGAAACTAGAAATAATAGTGAAACCAGAGATAACCATATACCCCTTGAGATTAACAACATTATCACATCATACCCTGAAGTAAATTGAGTATGGTCAAGACCTAACTACCATAGACTTGGTATTGAGATAAGTCAACCTTTTTCCAATTACATGGACACACCCTGAGGTTGTCCTGGTTAAGTCTTTTAAGAAGATAGGCTCTTCATAATTTTCCTATGAGGAATTTATCTGCAGTATTTTGCAAGTAACATTGTCATCAACATTATACTCCACGTAATTCTACATGATATTATGGAAGATTATGTGGATGACCTCTTGGGAAATTCAAAAATAAAGGATGGGCACATTAAAGTACTTGAAAGAATATTTGATTAGTTGGAAAATAATAAATTATAACTTAATCCTAAGAAATTTGTGTTCAAAGTCTCATCTAGAAAGCTTTTGGGATTTATTGTTTCCCATGGAGGAAATTAAGAAAATCCCACCAAAATAAAATCAATAAGAGAAATGCCTCTACCAAAGAACATAAATTAAGTCAGAAGTCAACAAGGAAAACTATAGGCACTTCGAAGATTTATTACATAGTTGGCTGATAAATGTCAACCATTTTCCCACCTACTTCACAAAAAACATCGTATTCAAATGGGATAAATATTGTCAACAATATTTACAACTCAAGGATCTTATCACAACACCACCAATCCTATTACCCCCACAAGTAGATAAATCCCTCCTCTTGTATATATCAACTACTCAAGTGGCACTGGGGGAATTTTTGGCTCAACATGATGACAAGGGGAAGGAAAGAGTCATATACTATATATCTCGCACACTAGCTAGAAGTGAGTTGAATTATACATCAATAGAAAGAGAATTTTCGGTTGTGGTAATTTGTGCTAAGAAACTATGACATTATGAGCTCAATCATAAGACTCAACTAATCTCAAATGTAGATCTATTAAAGTACTTGCTCTCAAAGGCCACTCTTCAAGGACGAGTAGCTAAATGGATTACGGTTCTTAGTGAGTTTAAAATAGAGTATGTAGATAGAAAATCTATTAAAGGACAAGTGGTTGTTGATCAATCAACTTGTTGAAGCTCCTTTATAGGATAATCACCCATTGTTGACATAATTTCCTCATTGAAACATCTCAACTATAGAAGAAGGAACATGGTAGAAAATTTATTTTTATGGATCTTTCACACAACATGGCTTGAGGGAAAGAATAATATTTGTCATACCTCAAGGAGATTATATCCCTAAGTCATATTGAATTGAATTTCCTTGCACAAGCAACATAGCAGAGTAGAATGCATTGATAACAAGACTTAAGCTTTCCATCCAATGGAAGATTACAAAACTACAAGTATATGGTGACTCCCAATTAGTCATAAAACAAGTAAATGATGAATATTAGACAAATGATGTCAAGCTATTGCATTGAAAATGCATGGTGGACAACTTCAAGGAGTACTTCACACAAATCCAATTTGATCAAATACCAAGGGTAAATAATAAAGAAATAGATGCCATGGCCACCATTGATTCCCTTGTTGATGTACCATAAAATAGTCAACAATAGGATTTCCTAATAGAAAAACTCATGGTTCCTTCTTATGATATTCTAAATCCAAAATGATTGGTTATATTATTGGTGATGATTCTCCATGGTACCAAGACATATACAAAATTATCTACACAACAATGCCATCCCACCCAACCTCTCATCCCCACAACACAAATCCTTCATTCACAAAACATATCACTTCACCATTCTTGGAGACACCCTTTACTACCACTCTTTTGATGACACCCTCTTGAGATTTTAAGACTCAAGAGAAGCTCAAACTACCTTAAGTGAGATACATCAAGGTATTTGTGGGCCTGATTCTAGTGAACCAACATTAGCTAAAAAAAATTTGTGTACAAGATATAATTGGCTCACAATGGAACACGATGCAATTAACTTGGTCAGAGTAAGGAAACCTATTCAATAGCATGGTGATGATTCATGCAACATCTCAATAGTTACAACCTATTGTTACTAGGTGGATTTTCTCATGATGGGGGTTATACCTCATTAGAAAGTTATAAGTTACATCATCAAATGCTCATAAATTCATAATTGCCACTACTGAGTATTTTACTAAGTGGATTGAGGCTATACCTATGACTTATGTTACAAGGAAATAAATTTCCAAATTCATACTCCATTATATCATTTGTCACTTTGGAACTCCCTCTTCCATAGTCACAAACACCTTTAAAAACTAGGAAGTTTGTAATCTATGTAAAAAATTCCACATCGAACATCATTTTTCCACTCCATATTACCCATAAGGAAATGGTCAAGCTGAGGCCACAAACAAAAAATCTTGAAAATCTAAAAAAAAAAATGTTAATGAAGCTAGTTGTGATTGGCACCTACAACTCACTCTTGTACTATGGGCATACCATACTAATATTCACACACCTAATAGAGCCACTCCCTATTCCCTAGTATATGGTGTTGAAGCTCTCTTTCCAATCGAGGTTGATCTCCCATCATTGGTAATTTCTCTATAGAATCTCATTGATGGTGAAGAATATTGCATAGCACATCTCCAAAACTAGATATTCTGGATGAGAAATGTTTAAATACCCTCAACCATCTCAGATCATATCAAAATAGGATTCACAAAAATTACAACAAGAATATCAAGCCTAGAGATTTTTCCATTGGAGATCATGTCCTCAAGGGAAATTAGCATAACCTACAAGAACAAGAAAAAAAGGGAAATTACAAACCTAATTGGCTAGGCCCTTACATCATCATGACAAAATATCATCCATCTAAAAAAAATATTCACATAAGAAAAACACAAAAAAATACAAAAAATCAAAAAATCAAAAAAAGAAAAAAATAATAAAGAGAAATGATTCGCCCAATGGTGAAAACCACTTTTTGGTGACTTGGGAAAGTACCATGGTGAAAACCTAGAAAAAAAGCACCGTGTGTAGGGTTATGTCCACCATCTATTAGGTCACTCTTTCTTTCATCAATAATAATTCCATCCATAATAAATTCACCCACCCTACCAACTATAGCTTGGAATACACCCATCCACCCAGTCCCAATTTATTAATAGGAGAGTTTTTTCTCCCATAATCCCAAACCCAATATATACCCTTTCACCCCCATTGGTATCACTCAGCTAAACACTTCCATAATAAATATACAACTTACATGATAATCACCATCATATGTCATGGGAAGTGGTCCTCAATATGCCTAGTTTCTCATCCATCCATCACATAATAAAACCCCATTCTATAATAAAATACCACCTATAATAAACATCTTATCACCCCAAAGTTACCACCCATATCACCTTGAGATGAACAATGAAAAAATAAATGGCATGCATGCTTGCATAGACCCCTAATGCTACATTATCAACATAATCCCTAAAATCATCTCACCACTTCATTTGTCCCCATCACAACCCCCTTCATATTTTCCTAATAGGATGAATCCTTGCTTGGTCTAACAGCCTCTACTAGTCTTATCTTTGGCAAAAGATTTGGATTTTTCTTTTTTTAGGATTTATTGTTGTGATCATGAACCTATGAAGTCATCAAGTTGGGGCCACCTAGATCCTTTCATATCTTGGTGTGTCAACAATAAGGTACGAAGTAGACATGGGTAATTTTGTATGGAATGTTTGAGATTATCTTGATTTGCTAATGATCTATGATGCCTTATCTAGAGAGATTAAGAACACTCCATTCTACTATACAATCCCCTATGATCCACTAAGGTTGTTAGGAATGATTTAGTGATTAGGTATAATATTTTTTTTGCACATGTTTTGTAAGTCTCAAATTCCATGCAAGGTACATGATTGCACCTTTAGTCATTTATACCATTGGGGCATAATGTTTCTTGATATATGAAATTTAAGGATTTCTCACCACATTTCTCCAACATAATTTCATCCCATCCCATTTTTTCTTTCCTCACACAAACTAACCATCCCCTTCTCACCTTTCTCATCTAACTCAACACACCTTGTCCCTTCCTACACACCTAGACTGAAGTACATAATGTATAATGACACAAAAACAATCAAGAATTCATGCCTTCATTCACATAATTTTGGTAAGGGAATTTTGAGTACAAAACTGAAAAAGGCCATTGATATGATGTCAAATTCATGGATGCACTAATGAACAAGAGAGGGGATACTATCGTAAGGAACCTATTACTATCAAAAACTTTGGTTAAGAAACCTTCTACTCCCTCCTAATTATTTTACCGTGATGTAAATCAGCCATTGTAAATCAACCACACAAACCACTATTAATTTACAAGTAAATGAAAACAAGCTAACATTAAAAGTTACAAGATTAGATGTTATCAATGGAATGGCATTCATACACATCCCATTAGACATCATACATGAAATATGTATTTACTAAAATAATATATTCATCCCACATCATAAGCATGTCATAAATGCATAGGCATCAAAATTTTAATCAAAACAAACATCCATCATATGCATAAAAATTCATTCCAACGTAAGAATTTACAATGAATTTTATAACATTTTTTACTACATACTCTATGAATAAAAAAATCCACCCATCGCAATGAAGAAACAAAAGTGAAGAAAACATATGGTACTATCATCACAGGATTGAAAGCTAAATCATAAACTATCGTCAAATGAAAGCTTTAGTATACCTAATATCATACAATCTATTAATGGATTTGGGCTTATATCAAATAATGAAATTCATATGGGTAGCATTCTGGTGTCACCATTATCTATCCATCAAGTAATAAACACACAAGTCCTTTGGTGACAAGACCTACATCATAAAGTTTTGTTAAATGCTTGAAATTCCATCAATTGCATGCATCCATCATATTACATACATATCATAATAAAAATCATAAACATACATCACATCACATGCATAATCAATTAACATCTTGAATAAAACATGATAATATGATAATAAGTAGCCATGTATATAACATCATCTACACAAATAATATAGACCAAATCCATTATATCATATATCAAAATATAATGTCATGATACAACACGTAAAAAAAATTCTCATGTGTAGAAAAATCCAAACCCCTCCTGGGGAAAAAATTCAAAAAGTCATAATTAACTAGTCCTGTGCTATCCTATGCTCCCTACATCTGAATGCCTATTAGGTGATATCTATGATGGTTTTTGATCTCTCTATCATGGTCATGGGGAATCCATATACACTGATGGACCTAATCAAGCTGGCCCATGCAATCTATTACTAATGGTAATAGTAGGAGCCCTCCAATCTAGTGTCACTGCCTTGTCATATAACCTCCTCCACCACCCTACCTCTTGGGTAACTCAACCAACCTCTGTAAATCCATAGAATAATCCATAATCACCCAAAATCTCATGGGATATACCTCTCTCTCTAAAGCCTCTCCACATCTCTCCTCAACTGATCTCACTTCGTTGTGATAGCTACCACCTACCCATCATCTCCTCCACCTACTCCCCCACCAACCCCTCCATCTAATAATTCCTAAATTCTAACAACCTCCATCCTAGCTACATCCCTCCCACCCATCATTGTCACCTCCTATGCCTTGTCTATGTCTCTCTCGACCATCATTTTGGAAAGCTATCGATCCATCTACCCTTATAAATGCATCACATCATCCCATGCCATATCCCTCTCCCCTACCACCTATAGGTGGTCTTTCCTCACTTGATCCCACTCCTAAGGGAGCCAATCTCTTTCCAATATCATAGTTTGGAGCTAGGGTTGCAGATATCCCCTTCTATAGTACACTTGGAAACTCTATCCCCCATCATCCCCATCATCATCTACTTGAACTCCATCATCACCAACCCTATCATCTCCATCATCATCATCATCATCATCATCATCATCATCATCATCATCATCATCATCATCATCACTATCATCCTCATCACCACTATCACCATCACTATCATCATCATTAAATTATGTGTCATCACTACTACCATGCTCCCCACTACTACTTCTCTCATTACCGCTAACCTATAAAAAATGCTAGTTGATCGTGGGGCATAGTCAATCAAATAGACCTATGCCTCTCCCACCAAGTATCATACTTTGTTGTATTCCCAACATCAACCACTCCTGGTTGTGGGTCCCATGAAACCATAGTGGTGTCTCTCTACCTCTAATAAGTAGTGTCACTCTTTATATATCCACCTCACTAGAGCCTCTCACAAGAAACTTGATTGAAGACTACATGAACTAGTGGCACCCCCTGCTATTTTCCAAACTACCTAACCACCTGTACAAGAAGGTATTTATCAATGATCATTGGGGTCCACCCTATTAGATAATGTACCTACTAGATGTATGGCATGTACAAATGATCATCATCCCATACCTTTTAGTCAATGTATGATTTCTAGAAAAATTATTTCATCTCATCAATAACCCTCCTCCAATGATCTACTCCCTTAAGTGATGTTGATGACAAAAATTGAATACATAAATATATAAGGCATATCTGACCCTAGTTGCCTATCACATATTGGTGGGAAAACCACAATATGCTCGAAGGCCCAAATATGTAATAAATTTAATCCCATTCCCAAGCTCCTCCCATCCTTGTATACTACATAATGGATATATTTGTACAAATCTACTAGCACAACTACCCCCCATTCATACACTATCCCATCATTGAACATTCCCTCCAACACACCTACCCATCCCACCACAAACCCCCATGACCTCCTATCTAGCATCAAGGTTTGTTTAATCAATGTAGCTACAAATAAAAAAATCTTTGACCACTGACCCATCCCAACCTCCAAATATAGATCCACGCCCCTAATGGGAAAATATCTGCTTGCAAATACCATTTTTAGTGTAACTCTCACCCTATGTAGATTGTATACTACTAGCTCTCCACAAATTTATAATTGCAGAATCTACCACACATTCTCTGGTGTAATGGTAGCCTCTCTAGTGGGTAGGTGAAAGTTACTAGTGTCATTGTGATACTACTATACTAGGGAAACCATCAACGCTTAATATACTTGAAACTGGGGCATCTATAAGATGAAGTATAATCCCATCAAATACAACCAATCGTCATCTATGGGTTTCAATATTTTTCAAAGATTGCCCATAGTTGCCACTACTCCCAAGACTAAAAAATCTTCAAATCCTCTTGCATCATTCCAAACACTAACATCAAACCTTCTATCCAAATCCTTTACCTATTTCTACTCGCATTCCCCCACCCTTGTAGTTTTTATACAATTGCGCTTCTATTTTTAGCGCAAGTGCCATTTTTCAAATGCAAGTGCTTCCTTTTTCCACCCAAGTTTCATTTGATGTAGGGGCTATTGGTAGATGGTTAGTGCTCCCCTTGGGATTCATGACATGGACTAACTAATTCTTGTGGATCTGTTAACTCTGGTAGTTGTATCAGGCATTATCAAGTCAATCTTTTGGTGCAACAACAACTATGGGCCAAAAATTGGTATCAGAGCCAAAGGTGTCAGGTTCGAATCCCCTTGGGCAACAATGAGGGGGAGTTTTTTGACAGATGTTCAATGCTCCCCTCAAGATTTGTGACATGGACTAATCACCTCTCATGGATCTATTAACTCTAGCAGTTGTATCAAGCAATAACAAGTCGATCTTTTGGTGCAAAAAAAACTGCGAGCCAACAAGGGCATCAAAATTTAACCCAAGTGTGTCAATTTATGATGTAGATACCACTTTTCATAAGCATCGTTTCATTTTCACCCAACCCCTACCAAAAATAATGCATGTGAAATACATGCACATCAAATGTAGGCACGATGAACGAAGGCACCATTTTTTGAAACAGGCACCAAAATCAACCACAAGCATTGAAATAATACATGGTATTTCTTTTTATGCAAGCAGTGCAATCCTGTGCTTAGGTGTAGCTTCATGAAATCGTGCATTCATTTTCTCGACTTGGACCCCTAGATTGGCATACCCCAAACACCTAAACTAACCAAAAAACCTAAGGGATAGAGCACATATTGGGTTACCTGCATCCTATGGCCACTGGTACTCTTGAACTCTCTCTGCACGATGTGATTGATGAGGGATCTCTACCATAGCTCCACACTTCCACCTAAGCACCTCTCCACCAATCACAAGGTTGAAAATGAAATTTTGGGTCCCTTAAACCCTATTTATAGGTTTAAAACTTTAACCCACCCTAAATTCTAATTTCTTCTATATTAGATGCATTAAAAATCCTCTACCCTCTTTGTTTCTGAGCCTGTTCCTCGGTTTCTTCTCCTAACTTTTGCTAAATCCTTCTTTCACACAATCTTGTATCATTTTCACCCACCTTTTTGAGATGCAAGCCAAAACAAAAATTTGGTATGTTTCTCAAGGGGGCATCACCTCATAACTTTCCAATACACTAGGGAAATTTTTTAAACTTCTTTGACATAGCATCACTATGGATGTTGCATCAAAGATGGGAAAAATGTAGTCACCTTAAACCTAACATTATTTTCTCTTAGTTAATTAAATAACGTTATTTAATTAATTCATCCATTTCTCCTCTTTTAAAATTAATTAAATATAAATTATTTAATTAATTAATCCATTTTCTTCTTATAATTAATTAAATATTTTATTTAATTAATTATATCATCTCTTACACTACAATTCGTCCAATCATTTAATTGATCCCATCAAAATCCTCTACTCCCCTAATCCCAATTGAAATAATTACTTAACTTACTAACCCTCATTATCCCTTAATGTTATGAGGTTTCCACAATCCATAATTCTTATAATTCATTATTTCTATATTTTGATTGTGTTCAAGTTTTTCATCAATGTTTCGGATCACACTCAATGATCCATCATCATGATTCATCTCCTTATTCTCTCTATCATCCTAATGATAGATCATTAAGTGTGATCCGAAACGTTGGTGAAAAACTCAAACACAATAAAAATATAGAAATGAAAAATTACAAACCTCATTATCCCATTCTCCAACTTTTAACTCTAGCCTAGTTAATAAAACTATGGTTTATTGACTCAACATACCCCATTAAGCTAATTAATCCATGATTAATTATCCCAACCCCCACCATTAACATTATTTCCTAGTTTAAAATTCATACACAACCCCTTATCTTGTCTCATTCATTAGAGAAATCCTACCTATCCCCACTATCTTACACCTAGCCTCCAAAATTAAATTACTTGTCATCCCAAGGCATGCTCACACATGTGTGAACACACCTCATCTCTTCTCTCTCACTCAATTGTGACACTTTTCATAATGCTAATAAGCCACCACCTTGATCAAAACCTCGCATTCCTAATCAATCCTAGCCCTCTATATCCCCTCCCTAATTTCTATAAATTGGAGCACAATTCCCTCATTTATCCATCTTGAAAATAACCATTGTTATGTTGGTGCAATTATGAGCAATTCATATTCCATCCTTAGATAAAATAAAACAAGATTTGGGTGCATCTTGAGCTCAATCTTGGAGGGACATTGAAGGTATAACTTGTGTTATGAATTTAAATTTATTTTATTTATGTTATTATGCTTTTGATGTTAAATTAACCCCCTCTACAAAACCCACACAAAGATACAATGTAAGTGTACTCATTAATAGTATTTGAAAACCATCATTTAAATGACTTATTTTTTTGAAACTTGGATGGAGAGGAAGTTCCATTCATTGATGATATGCACATTGAAATTTATAAGCTCATACCATGACCGTGAATTATGAATAATCCTCAATATTAACCTAGAAAATATCTTATAATTAGATGTTTACAACATAAAATCATGACCATGTAGAAATTAATTGAGAAATAATATAAAAATCGAAACAAGGATTCCATTTGTAAGAGATTAAATTCAATATTTTTTGACCAAATGAAAGAGAACTAATCAATGCAATGTATTCAAAATTGTATCCTTTTATGCAATTACAAGCTAATTAGATTTATACTCGCTTTAAACTTGTTTATTTATTTTTTAAAGCACTACGAAGGACACAACTAAGTGTATTTTACTTAATTATTTGTATATTAATGATTTTTTTATTAGTATAATAAATCGTAAATATCACATTAGGTTGGAAAACTAAAAGGTTATTATAATGGAGGTTAGTGGTGAATACCTCAAAAGGTGCTTGTAGTGCCTACCTATTCCTTCATAATTTCTAGCATCAAAATTTCCTATATATTTGTCTCTTTTGATGTAACATTTACTCCCAAAGATTTTGAAATATCTAATAGTAGGCTTATGACCAAACCATAGATCAAAAGGGGTCTTACCAATATCACCTTTGATTTGTACCCAATTGAGGATATAAACAACAGTACTCACAACTTCTCTCCAATATATATGAGGAACATTTCCTTCCAGCATCATAGTTCTATAAGCATCTTGAACTATCATGTTCTTCCTTTCCACAACTCCATTTTTCTGAGGGGTCCGTAGTGTAGATAATTGTCTCTTTATCCCATGTTCTTCATAGATAGAATTAAACTCACTGGAAGTGAATTCAACACCTCTATCTATTCTTAGACACTTAATATTTAGACATGTCTTTGTCTCAACCATAGCCTTAAAGATCTTGAACAGTAGAAGTTGAGAAATCCAACTTCAGACTCCAAGAACACCTACATGCAAATGGATACCTATCACAAGGAAGAGAATGGATGGAGAAAAAAAACAAGGGTTTGAAGCTCTGAAAAATGGAGAAATTATCTTACTAGAAAAAAAGGGAATTGATTAGATATACAATGAGATCAATCCTTATAAAAGGAGATCATGCAAACCCTAAAAGAAACCCTAATAGGAAAACCCTAAAAGAAGCCCTAATAGGAAAACATTTAATAATTAATATAATTATTAAATGTCGCTTTATGCAAACTAACGTGAAATCTTAAGAAGGGAATAAAGGTAACTTAATCAACACAATTAAGTTAAAACCTTTACTCTAACACCCCCCCTTAAGATGAGCAACAGTGCAACTACAAACAAGTGCAAGAAAGCAAAGGTAACTACAATGCAAGAAGGAAAACATGGGTCCCGACAACTAGGCCAGATCAGGTACCCAAATACAACCAAATCTCTATAAAATGGAGAAATAGAGAAAACCTCATGGGAAAAATCTCTACTCCAAAAAGAGATGCAAAAATCCATGAAGAACATCACTGAAGCAGAAGAAGCTGCAAACAACTGTCAAAAGATGACTGCTATGGTGCTGAAGAACCTCTGCTGAAGATAGGATGATGAGGATCAAGAAGACAACAATCTGCATGAGTGCCCCAAATGACAGTACTCAAATTAGATGGCAAACAAAGGCAAACACCTGGAATGAAGATAGAGATGGAACAAGTACCAATAGTCTGAAAAACATTGATAAACTGAGAATGGAAGATTCCTTCCAAGGCGAAACCAAGGAAGAATTAGCATGAATAGTATAATACCCCCCCATAATGCTGAATTGGGAGAGCCTCACAAATCCACTGAAATGGTGTGAAACACCCTGTAGTGCATGAAGAAGAATATACAACATCTAAAAGTGCACAAGAATGCACCTACAACTGAAAAAGTGGTGTGCAAAAATAAAGCACGCATGCATAAGGCTGGAATCATATGGATCCACTGTCGTCATGGAGGGACACTCACCGGACAAAGGTGTGATGGAAAAATAAAGGCACTACACAACCCCCCCATGGCACTTTATAAAATAGTATGAGTACAAAATATGGCACAACCTTATGTGAAAAATCCCTAAAAATACATGTACAATAGTGTGCCACTTTATCTCAATGTGTTTACATAAAATATTGCTTACAAATGATGCTCAAAATGCTCACAAAGGACAAAATATTGGAAATACATGAAGAACAAAAAAAAATGAAGCATCCCATGTAAATGAGAAGTTCCCAAGAAGCAATATGTCCAGGTAATTCACTAGAGTGTGAAAACACAAAAAACTGAATAAAATATACCTGGAGTGAAATCTGGAAAAATTGCATGGATGGAACTGAAGAGCTCTGAAATATGGTTCCAACGCCGCTAAGATCATGAAAAACGGAGAAACAAATCAAAATTTATGAGCTCAATATTGAAAGCAGCTCCTTTGAATTCAACTGGCTATAGAATGCACCAACAGATAAAATGAATCGATGAAACCTACACCACTGGAAAGTTGACAAAACCAACTTTTCGACGATATCTCATTTGCCAAAAAAAGATATCGTATGCCCAAGTTATGACCTCTAGAAAAAAAACAACTCAAAAGGAAAAAAAAAGGCCAATGTTGCATTAAACTTGACAGTCATACGATCGTCGCAGCAAAAGAACGAGCTTAGATTTGATGGCCAAATGGCCATCACCGCAAAAGCGCAATAGGGCTTATTTCATAAAAAAATGCTTTTTAAAAAATTAAAAAACAATTAAAAAAACTTTACAAAGTTAATTTAAAAAAAAAAAAAATTAATAAAAAAAAGGTGGAGGGGTCCGCATGGGGGCCGCCGCCTACCAAGGTGGCAGGGCGGTACCCATGTGGTACCGTCACTCATAGGGGGCAGCGCCCAAGGGGCCACCACTTGCCATAATGGTAGGTGGCGGTACCCTTGGGTACCATTCATGCCTGCGCCGGTTACGGTATGCAGGCCTAAGCAAGCCCTAAAAAGGCTTTTTTTTTGCCTTTTTAAAAAAAAATCAAAAAAATTTACAAACTATATTTTTTTTATAAAAAAAAATTCTGATAAAAATGCAGAATTTTTTTTTTTACCAAGCTTTTTTCTTTGATCTGCGCGCAGATAGACGGTCGTACGGCTAAAAAAATTTTGCCCCTCAAATCAACTTTATCCAAAATGGACGAATGAACCATCAATTTAGGGGTTTTGGACCACTGTGGATGCAATGGTGAGGTCTGTTTGGACTCAAAATTCTTTAAAATTGCAGGTGAATCCCTAGATCAAAAAATGCAAACCCCAAAACTGTGAATACCTGATCCAACCTTGTAGCTCCAAATAGATCCAAATTCTTCAAACAAGAATAGGCATGCAACAGGAAAGCTCTGATACCATCTAGAAGTTGAGAAATCCAGCTTCAGACTCCAAGAACACTTGCATGCAAATGGATACCTATCGCAAGGAAGAGAATGGATGGAGAAAACAAACAAGGGTTTGAAGGTCTAAAAAATGGAGAAATTATCTTATCAGAACAAAAGGGAATTGATAAAATATACAATGGGATCAATCCTTATAAAAGGAGATCATGCAAACCCTAAAGGAACCCTAATAGGAAAAACCTTAAAAGAAGCCCTAATAGGAAAACATTTAATAATTAATATAATTATTAAATGTCACTTTATGCAAACTAACATGAAATCTTAAGAAGGGAATAAAGGTAACTTAATCAACACAATTAAGTTAAAACGTTTACTCTAACATGAACTTCTCTAGAGCTTCATATTTCTCCATTAAGAAAGTAACCCACATAATCCTAGAATAATAATCAATAAACAACATGAAATAAATGTAACCTTGTAAACTTTTGATTCTAGCAAGACCACCCAAGTCAGTTGCACAAGCTCCAGCAATTCATTTGAACAATGTTGTTTGCTCTGAAATAAAATCCTAGTTTTCTTTCCTAACTGAAATTCCTTGCATATGGCATTAGTAGGCTTTACCAACTTAGGAATATCTCTCACTACCTAAGTAGGATGTATCTTGATAATACTGTCAAAGGTTACATGACACATTCTCCTATACCACAACCAACTTTCATCAACTTGAGCAATCAAACAAATTTTACTAGTAGCATTCAAGTGAAAAATGTATCCATTAGCAACCATATATCCAACACTCAAAAGATTATGCTTCAAACCTTCAACATAAAGAACATCATCAGTATTATGCTTACCATCAAAAGAAATACATCCTTTGCCACAAATTATACCACCATTGTTATCACCAAATCTTACAACACCACCATCATACTTTTCTAGGTGCACAAATTTTATTTTATCACTCGTCATGTGATGTGAACATTCATTTTCAAATACCCATTCATCCTTTTGTTCAACTTGAGAAACAAGGGCTTTCTCCACATTTGTACAACTAGCAGATTCAATGGACACAAGTTTATTTTCCTTGATAGAAAGAAACACAAAATCATCTTCACTTACATTCCCTTTATCAGATTCATCATCTGTCACACCATCATCAATAGCATAATAACACTTCGTTTGAAATCTAGGCTTGTTATATCTTGGCTCAGGGAGTCTTTATGAATACCTTGATGCAAAATGACCTATATTATTGTAGGAAAAAACATTAATAGGCAACTTTCCTTTATACTTACCTTCTCCTCTGGCTTCTCTTTTGACAATAAGTGCTTCAAGCTCATTCAGTTCGCTTTCTTCTTCTTCAATCTATATCATTTCTTCTTCATAATTGAATACCTTTCTAGTAGAACTTTCACTCAGATCATATCTTTGCTTGTATCTTCCAGAGGTAGTATCTTTGAATGCAGATTCTTAGGAAAGGAATCACCAAATTCACTCAACTCAAAAGCAATACTTTTACTAATCAACATATCTCTGGTTACATTTGTCATAGTCCCGAGCTCATTAATAGTTGTAGCTTTGAATTTGTATGTATCAGGAAAGGATCTAAGACTTGAGAAACAATCTTTGATTCATCTTACTATCCACCAACATGTCTAATGCCACACACAAGTTCATTCACTCTTTACATGAAAGTAGTAATATTCTCATCATTACCCATTTTCAACAGTTCATATTTCCCTTTCAGACAATTTAGCTTAGCAATCTTCACATTAGCATCACCTTCATACAAAGCTTCCAACTTTTTCCAGATCTCATAAGCAGTCTTCAGGTCCATAACATTTGTCATCTCATAATCAGTCAAAGCACTCAACAATGCTTCCTTAGCCCTGATATTGTATTCAACATCCCTAATCTCAACAATAGTAGTAGGACCATTTTGAGGAAGAATATACATATTACTTGTAATGTTTTAGTAATATTCACCAATGCATCTCAAATGAAACTCCATTTGAGTCTTCCATAGAGATTAGTTTGTTCCATCAAATCTCAGACTATCCTTCTTATATATCACCATCCCAAATTGCCTCAACCTATTAAAATTCTTCCAACAAACCTACTTTGATACCAATTGTTGGAAACACAAGGGAAAACAATTGAGGGGGGTTGAATCAGTTGTCACATAATTTAAAACTTATTAACTTTGTTAACCCTTATTCTTAGATTTGATTAATAACCATGAAATCATAAATCAACAACACATAATAAATACACATAACACCAATATGTTTGCATGGAAAGCTTGTTAGGGGAAAAACCACAGTGGAGGTTAATCCACAAGTTTATACTCTGTTAAAAGTATAAGAAGAATAAATGGGAATTCACATGCATTCAGGAACACTACCTAGAGCTCACTGCTTAGACACAAGGGAAGACTCACTATCTTACAAAAATATTTAGATTAAATCCATCTAAAGAATTTGAACTGACAAAGTAGCATCTGCTAATGCTTGATTACAGTTTTGGTTCAGCACATGAACACTTCTTCACTTTTCTTCACTCTTCTTCACACTTTGCTTTCCCTTCAAATGATCTGATCCTTTTTCACACATAGCACTCACATACTTCACATCATACATACATCAAATGAGATAAAAAAAAATCACTCATATATATCCGTTGCAGACACCAAAAATTGGTCTAAGCCTACGAGTACCAGTTTCGACATAATTTTTTAATGTCCATGGTCATGATTAAATAATGTTTATTATTTAATTAATTTCTAAAAACATCTTTCCTCTATTAATTAAATAACCTTTTAATTATTTAATTAATTCATGTTATGACCCTTATTCAACTTTGATTAATTAAATAAATCATATTTATTTAATTATGTTTCTAACTAATTAATTATCTTTCTTAAATAAATAATTTATTATTTAATGAACCCCTTTGTCATATTTCAACTATAATTAAATATTTATTATTTAATTATTCAATTAATATTTTCAACAATCAATTAAATAAATTATCATTTTTTAATTAATTCATTTTAATTTTTGAATGTTGAATTAAATTAACATTTAATTCATAATTAATTGTTTCTATCACATTCTTCTATCGTCCAATTATCTAATTATTCACTCACCATCTAACTCGAGATCTATTTAAATCCGTCAGTTATCTCTGGATTCGATACCTGATCATCTCTACGAAAGGACTCTTTGTCACAACCAGTCAGTTAACTAGTTCTAATTCATATGCATGAACATATTTATTAATTAAATATCTTTATTTAATTAATTAATTCATGTGTGCATTTGAAAAAATGGTTGCCGAATTCTAACTTTATATTTTTCATTCAAATTCTAATTCTTCTATTTTCGAATACTTTCAACTAAATATTAAATCATTTATTTAATCTTGAACTCTTGTTCTTTCTATTTTCGAGCAATCTTAACACCGGATTAAATTATTATTCTAAGTTAATCTTTATCCTGCAAAATTTCCTAATTCACATTCTAACTGACACATAACTCACATCGCATGGCATTCATCAATGTCGAATGTTGATCTCTCTTTCAAATCTGAGTCAATTGTTCAAAAACCCAAAATCTATAAATTGACCAGTCATTGTCATTATTCCTCCTCCCGAAATCAATACCTATTGAGAAGAACTTATAATATTTGATATTTTGGTTAGACAATAAATCCAAGCTATGCTTGCATACATACAGAAAACATGAGGGCAAAGATACTAATACAGAAAAATGGAGAAGGACAATCAAGATAATTCGAAGAAGTGGATGGATATTCAGTGAGACTATTCTAGTTATCAATTTTATTGTTTGATTTAGATTAATACTTGCTAGATTAGAGTTAACCATCTTTCTATGTAGCAATCCATTTATCTACGTTACATTTGGTGAATCCGATGTGAATCACGGTTCAAACCTCATGATTCTTTTTTGTATTTTTGTATTTTGTTTTGCAGGTATCGTACGAAAAACCGAATTTGATTGAAGAAATGACACATCTAATCTCGCGAACCGCATATAACACATCATGCAACACATCTGACAACACGAGCCACATCTACAACATTCTACACCGCATGACTATCAACATCACGACGCAACATCCTCGACATTCTACACCACATCCCACTATCAACATTGCGACACATATATGAGTTTAAATGCCACATCTTCCTAGTAAGAATTTTTCGTCGTTTTATTAACTTTCATATTTTCGCATTTTTCTTTTTTACTTTTTCATCTTGTTTTTGTTTTTGCTAATGTTTTGTTTGTAGCTATGTTTAGGAGGATAACAATGTTTATGTAGGATGAAGCGTAGAAGACTTTACAAAAACCAAAACATCTTCTTTTCTGTAGGATGAAAGCTGAAGACATAAAGAAACTACTAATCAATTGCAAGCAGGACCTATTGTCGAAGAATTTATTTTAATTTTTAAAATGAACTTGTGTTTGGTAGTTAGATAATTTTCATTTAGGATTAAAAAGAACCAGTGTACGCTTTGTCTGGTGCGAAATCATGTTTTGTAACCCTTTATGATTCGATATATCATAGTATCATCTCCCCTTGCGCATTCATGTGATCTTGGGTGTAAGAGAAATAGTTACTAACTCTATAACTTGGACTTGTCTTGGTGGGAAAAAGAACTCACCCCAAGACGACCCAAACCGGTAGCATGCTAGATGCCAACTGACTTCCAGCCAGTATATAAAAGTGTATTTTTTGGGGAAACCCCATAAATCATGCTCACTATTCTAATGAGAAGGGCATAAATTATTTCTCACTATACTAGATGCTACCTCATGAACGAAATTCCCTTACTAAAAACCATGTTGTTGTTTTTCCAAAATCCTATCTATTTTCTAGTGCAGTAGGTTCAGACCTGTGAAGCCGTCTTACATTCTTATGGTTCATGTGTGGAGATGAGATATATGCCATGAGAGTTTCATGGGTACAATAGCTTGGCTGCCCCGTATAAGTGTGTGTCCTGGAGGGGAGCCAATGGGGTCAAGCTACTATTCATCTGCCTTGAATATGCATAGTTGGATTTATCCAAGTAAGAACTCAGTAAATACTGTCCAACACAACCTAGGTTGTAATTGTCTTCTATTTTTAATAGATTCAACACCTCAAACTGAAAACACTTTGTATTATGTGCTTGTTTTTTATTGTATTCATAAAAAACTTGATCATTCAACTAAGTGAGTCGTAACATCATTAACAGAGTCACAACTGTCATTTTCTGAACCACATCTATCTTAGAGAGTCACAATTGTTAAACTAAACGTCACATGTGTCTGTCAACAATTTTTAGTTTCACAAAGTCTAGTTCTGAGCCACAACTGTCAAATGAAAAAATGCAAGTGTCTTTCAAAAAGGTTTAGTTTCACAGAGTTCATAGTTCTAAGTCACATCTTCTTTTTGAGTCGCATCAGCCATAAAGTAAACCCCATTTTTCAGAAAGTCACAACTGCCTATCAACATTTGAAACCTGAAACACATCTATCAAAACTATCAATGAATTTGAAATGTGAACCGCAATTGACTGTCAATAGAAAAATTCAAAAACTGCAACCTCAGTCCGAAAGAAAAACTGTCTTTTTTGCTTTTTGTTTCTTATGATCAACCTTGGATAGAAACTAAAAAAAAATTCTGACAAACCTTGCATTATTATGTGTCATATACATCTTAGTCATAGTCATCCTAAGTTGCACACATTTAGACACCCCATAGGAAGTTGCATATCATAGAATAGAATAAATTTCCACATCATTGGATACGTTCATGATCCAATTTTTCATTATCATTGAACCTAGTCACTATTATCCTATTAGTGAATCCTTCTAGCTCAACAGTCTAGTTTGGGAATTTCTCATTGTCAATTGTCTTTGTCCTACAATCAGGTTCATTAGTAAAGTTAGATAATTGCTTGGATTTATTCCATAGGTGGTAGGTTTACCCATCTTAGAATCATTTATTATCATTGTCTACTCAAAACTTTTCATATTGTCCATCCTAGCATACGTCATCTTAGTATATGTCATTTTAGAAATCTTTAGCAACATCCTTTATATTCAGAAAATCCAAAAAAACATAGAAATAGGACATATCAATTTTTAGACATAGTTTGCATTACCCCATTTTGAGCAACTTTTCATGGTTGAAACAAGGTCTAAAAAGAAACAAAAAGCAATGTCAGACCCTAATGAATTTTTCAATCCTTTCAGAAATCAACCAATAGGAAAAGAAAGACCACACAAAACTTTTCTTGAAAAACACGTCACTAGAGACACACATGGATAGATTTATTATGAAGACACAGACCATACAAGATCCTAAGTTTTCATCCTTTATGGATGAGTGTTTTCCAAATGATCCCCAACGATATCAAGAAAAGTTTCTAGTAGAAGGTGCGACACTACCACCAAGATTTGATATTCATACTTTGAAAACACCGTCTACTCAACCAACGCAAACCATAATGTCAAGTGTTTCTATTCCTCAAATTACTGTAGCGATACTAACTGGCATACCTAGTCAAACATTGTCAATTGTAAGTACAATCCATTTCAATGTAACATAAGGTTTACAATTTATTGTGGGAGTAACTTCATCAAACCCATTTGGCACAAACACTACTGGTAAGAGATCTAAAGTTGGCACAAATATTCCTATACCAAATCAGAACATTCAAATAGGAAATATTCCTACACCAAATCAGAACATTTAAATAGGATATATTCCCTCACCAAATCACAATATGTCATAGAACACAACATTTCAGAACACCTACATTGATCCAAACAACACAAACAACATGTCCTTGACACAAGTAGATGTTCTCCAAAACCAAATGCAAATGCTTCAACAATAGATGGACAACATGTCTATGTCAGGCAAATGAACTATCTCATCACAAGATCTATGTCCATGTCCTTTTGAAAAAGCACTATACATGACACCCTCCCCATGCAGATACATCATACCAAATTTTCCTAAGTATAATGGGAGGAAGAATCCTTTAGAACACATTAGATAATTCTCTACAACATGCATGGACATATCATATGACCCCCCATACTTGATGAGACTATTTCTGTGAACCCTTGTTGGGATATCATTGGAATGGTTCTCTAAATTACCATATTGCATATGATCCTGGGGTAAATTAGTTGAGAATTTTGTCAAACACTTTGAATTTAACATAGACAATGAAATAACCATAGCTACCTTGTGGCACACAACACAAGAAGAAGGCAAAAATTTCACCAATTTCTTCTAGAGATGGAGAATTTTAGCTAGTAGATGTCCAGTCGAAATACCAGAGAAACAAAAAGTCACAATATTCCTTGAAAATATTAATCCAAAACTGAGAGGTGACTTAAGGGTGAATTGTTGTACTTAATTCCTAAACTTGGTACAAAAGGGCATCATCCTTGAAAAAGGTCTTATTGCCAAAGGATAAATTAAAGTACCAGGTAGAAACCCAATTGGTCAACATCAAAATGTTTCCAACAATAAAACAAGTTTTGGTCTAGAAAAAAAAATGTAGAAATGACAGCATTGTTGATGCTAATACCATACATACGAGACCGGTCATCACACTTAGAAGTTACAATCCCAATCAATACATGATGAGTAATCTAGATCAAACAAAAAACTTTGTCCAAAATTCACAACAACAACGACCACAAAGGAGATTTCCTTAACGTGAATTTACCCCATTGGGGCAGCCAATCGAAACAATTTTCAAAGAGTTGATTAAACATGATCTCATAAAATTGTTAGAACCAAGAGAATATGATCCTATACAGTTTAAACCTTCATGGTGGGATGATAATTCCTATTGTGAATACCATTGAACAAAAGGACACAACCTACAACAATGTCGACAACTGAAAAACATCATACAAGATGTTGTTGAAGATGGAACCATAGAGGTCAATGGGTAGAAACATACTAAGAACAGTGATCAAAAGGTCTTCACTGACCCATTACATGACCACATGAAAGGAAAATCCTCCAGTTCAGGAACCAAGAATACTACGTCAGCCAATTATGCAAATACCAAGTATGACTATGGAAAAGGTATGATCATAAATCACCTACGGGCTGCAAATGAAAATGTCCATACCATAACCATTAAGAAGCTTCCTAAATGTGTTGTAAGCACATGTAGAACTAAGATAAATCTTTCAGGTCATTCTTCTGAGCCACCTACACTGTCTTCCAAGTCTAAGTACAATCTTCTTGATCAATTGAGAAAGACCCCAGCACAAATATCCATTTTCGAACTATTGACTTTATCACTTGAGCATCAAGCCATTCTCGACAAAGCCTTACAGATCATGACTGTCCCTACCAACTTAGATGCCAATAATTTCAAATAAATGGTAGGATACTTAACCAACTCCCATCATGCCACATTTTCTCAATAGGATTACTCAACAAAAAAGACTGATCATAATGACCCATTACATCTTGAAGTCCTAGTCCATCAAACCAAAGTCAAACAAGTCTTGGTAGATGAAGGAGCAGGTTTGAACCTTTGTACCCTAAAATTGGTTAAGGAATTAGGATTCTTAGAATCATGCGTAGACAACTCTAAGAGTATAGTCATCAAGGCTTACAATGATGATGAAAGATCATCCAAAGCAGTTGTCACACTCCCTATCAGAATTGGCCTGACAGTTATGAACACTAGCTTCCAAGTCTTGGATCTCACCCTTCCATACAATATCTTGTTAAATAGACCTTGGATACATGCAATGAAAGACGTACCTTTCACATATCACCAATGTCTTAAATTCTTGTATAATGGCACTGAGATCACGATTGATGGTGATCCATTTCATTCAAACCACCATCATCTACTCATAAGGTTGACATCCAAGATAAGGGTTGTGGAGAATATCACGTGAAGGCATCATATTATGTCAGTCAGTTGGTTCCACCTAAGGCATATGGCTTACCCATGGAAAATAGAAGATAGTCATTAGTCACATTTCATGTTCCCCCTACAATGGCATTGACCAAATGGGGAGAGTTAAGTGAAGAATTTTGGACCAAGGTGATATTACCTCTTGGTTGTACCAGGAAGACAATGAATACCCCTCACCATCTATTCAAATAGCTAAGGATCAATATGGACAAGGCTTTAAGATAATGCAAAGTAAAGGCTATGACAAACATATTGGGTTAGAAATACATCAAAATGGAAGGACAAAACCGATCATTGTCTCACCATGACCAAAAGGCCTAGGTCTAGGGTTTCAACCGCTTAGAATTGGGTTTACTAGTACTTCATCACCATTTAAAGAGGAAGTGATTTCTTATGAAGACATAAAGATATCTCATGAGCCACTTACCCTAGTTTACGATGAATCCCCTAACTCAAGTGACTATGAATGGGATTCCCTTTCCTCTACCAACACCATGAACCTAGATAATCTATTTGGAGAACTCGACCAAATGATGAAACCTGTACCAAATCCATCTAGTCCTCACAATAAGAAGCCCTTTTCCAAAGAAGAATATCTTAAACACTATTATTGGGAAACCATTGATCATGCATCTTGGGAACTTGACGAACCATCTTCTAATGACCTAGCCATTACAATAGTCCCACATCAGAGTTTACCTACCCATAGGAAAAAGAACAAGAAGGAGTTAGTCCAAAACTTTTGTGACCATGTCAACCACTTTGTATTCACCTTGTCAGCTTCCACATTTGAAAACTCTGATGATGACATGAATCTCGTATATCCCCAACTTATCAACTGGGATCAACAAGGTACACCCATCTTAGACACATTCGAGAATGACAAAGCAATAGCTAAGTTCATGGGACTTTGAGAAGGAATACCATGAGGGGATCATAAAGATGGTTTTACCATGGAATTAGATGAAAAAGCATATTTTGGGGAGTCTAGTTACACCTCTAGTCACAAAAATGAAAATGAGCAAAATGATGAGTCCCTAGGTGAAAACCGAAAGGCACCTTTGGACGAAGAAATAGTAAAAATAAAGAATGTATCTGAGGGCAAAAACCTCTTTGAGGCACCCAAGGATGGAGGTTTGTATATTCTCCCCATTGCTCAAGAAAAGTCACCGATGTGAGTGGAGGAGTCTATTGAAGTCAACATAAACAGAGAAGAAAACCCTCAGGTAATATACATTGCAACCTCTTTGACAGAGACAAAAAAACAAGAGTTTCAAGACTTCTTTACAAAGAGACAAATAAAATTTTCATGCTTGTATGCTGACATGCCTAGGCTGGATCTAGACCTTATATTGCATCATCTACCATTACAACCAGGTATTAATCCCATCAAATAAAATTTTAGGAAAATGCATCCACATATTTCTCTACTGGCCAAAGCACAACTTAAGAAACTATTGGATGTCATATTCATAAGATCTGTAGACTATACAGACTGGATTTCAAATCTTGTGCCAGTGACTAAACCAACTAGGGGCATCTGTATTTGTATATAATTTAGAGACATCAACAAGGCATGTCCTAAGGATGAATTCCCCTTGCCGAAAATTGACATGATAGTGGACCTTACAGTAGGATACCAGATGCTATCCCTCATGGATGGTTTCTCTAGATATAATCAAATCAAAATCGCAGCTGAAGAACAACACAAGACAACTTTCACGTGTCCATGGGGAACATACAATTGGAATGTTATGCCTTTTGGGCTTAGGAATGTAGGATCTACGTATCAAAATGCGATGACAACTATTTTTTGTGACTTTGTACATACTCTCATGGAATATTATGTCAATGATATTATAGCTAAGCCAGTAACAAGGGCAGATCATTTGAAGGTTCTAGACAGGATATTCCAAAGGCTAGAAAATTACAACGTTAGACTAAATCCAAAGAAATGTGTCTTTGGAGTGAAATCAGGCAAACTTCTAGGGTATATCATTTCTAGAAGAGGCATTGAATTAGATCTAGAGAAGGTAAAAACTATTGTATAAATTTCTCCTCCAGTCAATATTGGACAACTAAGAACACTACAAGGAAAACTACAGTCTATCAAGCGCTTCATTGTACAATTAATAGACAAAATACACCCATTCCAACATTTTCTCAAGAAAGGAGTACCATTTGTATGGACACCTAAATGTCAAGAAGCTTTCCAACAAATCAAGAATTATCTTCTCACTCCACCTATCTTAATGCCACCTATAGATGGAAAACCTTTGATACTATACATTTCAGCAACTCAGTCAGCATTAGGATCCCTTCTCACACAAAATGATGATCAAGGTCATGAAAGGGAAGTGTACTACATCAGTCGTACTTTTTTGGGATATGAACTAAATTACAGTAACATAGAACATGCCTGTCTTGCGGTAGTATTTTATACTAAAAAAATTTGGTACTATATGCTAAACCACCAAACCATGTTGGTCGCAAAGATTGATCCCCTTAAGTATCTCCTAAGTAAAGCAATATTAACAGGTCAATTGGCTAAATGGGTGATGATACTTAGTGAGTATGACATCCAATATGTGGAGAGGAAATATATAAAAGGACAAGTAAGTGTAGATCAGTTAGTGGATGCACCCATGAAGGCAGACCATCCTTTAGTGGCATATTTTCTTGATGAATTTATCTTCAAAGTTGACACTAGAACCGAATGGAAATTATACTTTCATGGGTCACATACTAATCATGGTTCAGGAGTAGGCATTCCATTTGTTACACCTCAAGGCAATACTATTCCTAAATCATTCAAAATTGCTTTCCCTTACACCAATAACATAGCAGAGTATGAAGCCTTAGTGACAGGACTAAGAATGGTAGCCCAATGGAAGATTAAGAGTCTACATGTTTATGGGGATTCTCATCTAGTAGTTCGGCAAGTAAATGATGATTATGAACCTAAGGATGAGAAATTTGACCCTACAAGCACATGGCTGATAGTTTCAAGCAGTACTTTGATGACATTGAATTTCAACAAATACCACGTATTCAAAACAGGGTAACAGATGCTATGACAATCATGGGTTCCCTATTGTATTTTTTGAGCAATGTGCCTAAGTTTGAGTTTTTGGTCGAACAGTTGTTGGTCCCTACCTATGATGTCCCCGATTCTGCAGTTGTGTGTATGATTGTTGGTCCTACTTCCCCTTGGTAAAAAGACATATACGACTATCTACATGACCAAACCTTACCATTAGACCTGTCAAATAACTAACGTAGAACCTTTATCCATATGTCAGATAAATACACCATCATCGGAGATACCCTATATAGATGTACCTTAGATAACACCCTAATGAGATATCTCAATGCTAAATAAGCACAAGAAACCTTGTGAGCGGTGCACGAGGGTATATGTGGATCCCATTCTAGTGGTCCTACTTTAGCCCATAAGATTATGAGATTAGGTTATTATTGGCCTACAATGGAAAAAGAGTCATATATCTTTGTAAAGAAATGTCGACACTGTCGGATACATGGAGATTTGATACGAGCACCAACACAGGAGCTTCGTCTGATTACTTCCCCTTTGTTCTTTTCCCAATGGGGACTTGACCTCATAGGTAAGATACACCCTCCATTATTCAATGGCCATAAATTCATCATAACCGCCACTGAATACTTCACCAAATGGATTGAAGCTATTCCCATGACCTACATCACCGACACACAAATATCCAAGTTTATCCTAAACTATATCATTTTTCGATATGGTGTACCCAATCCATTATCACAGACAATGGATGTCCATTCAAAAACTAAGAAATCCACCATCTATGTGAAAAATTCCATATCAAACATCATTTTTCCACTCCATATTACCCACAAGGTAACAACGAAGCCGAGGCATTTAATAAAACCATTGTCAGAATCCTAAAAAAGACTATCAATGATGTTGGTCATGAGTGACATCTACAACTTAATCCTGCCTTATGGGCTTACCGCATAATCATTTGTACTCCCACTAGCACCACTCCATACTCCCTAGTATTTGGATCTAAAGCTATCTTACCTATTGAGGTTGAAATTCCTTCCTTGAGGGTATCCTTGAAAGGTCATATTGATGATGAAGAATACCATGTATCCATATTACAAGAGTTAGAATTACTAGATGAACAAAGACATAAATCACTAGACCATTTACAAGCATATCAAAATCGTCTTCGTAGTAGCCATAATAGGAAAGTTCTAAATCGACAATTCGACATTGGTGACCTGGTTTTAATGGAGAATTCGTAAGAATCAAGCTGAACAAGAAAATCCATGTAAGTTTGAACCTAACTGGTTAAGGCCCTATATTGTCACTACAGCTTTTGGATCAGGAGTGTATCAACTCTCTACCCCTAAAGGAGAAACACTTTTGTCACCAATCAATAGCCTTCATCTGAAGAGGTTCTATGCATAGCTTCTGAGTGTCTTTGTCTTAATCAAAAAATATACAAAAAAATGGTTACATTGATGAAAACCTAGAAAATAGGCATCTTTGTAACACCAAAAAAATTGAAAAAATCAATAAAATAGTAACGAGAAATAATTCGTCCAATAGTGAAAACCACTTCGGCGATGCTATGGATAAGTACCATGGTGAAAACCTGGAAAACAAGTGCCATGTGTAGTCAACTTCGCTCCTTCGTCTACCATCATTCCAATTAGACTTTTCACTTTCACTCATAATAAATGGTTGTCTTATTCATTACTTGGAACGATTGAGATCAAGTCCACTCCATCACATTCCCCACTCCATCTTGTATTTCTTATTCCCGACTGGGGGAAAATATTTGTTTTGTGTCATGAGGATCTTGCACATAGCATTACACCATCAGGAAAAAAACTTGAAAAAAATTCAAAAAATTTAGAAAACCCCACAAAGATAAAATAAAAAATCATCAAAACATATTAGAAATCCCAAAAATAGAGTCAGAGTTAGTTGTTTCAAGTCAGTCATAGACATTGTCGAGCTACATTGCCTCTACGACTAGACATAGGCAAGGCCATCAATTGATGTGCCCCGAGGCATTAGGTCTTTCTGTCTAGGTTTCTCATGTCTCACACACATAAAATAATGACTCTTTGTACATTCAAAGTCATTTGTCATGTCGAACTACGAGGTCTCTGCCTATACAATGTAGGCAAGTCTAATCAATCGATGAGCCCCTGAGAGCGCACTAGGTCACTCCAATAGGGTTTATCACATTCACTATCACACACGTTGCATGTCATCAACTTAAGTACATATCTTCAGTCAGTTAGGTTAGTCCTTCAAGGTATATCATCTTAATTCATACACTATCAACACACACACATACTTATAATAGTCAAGGAATCAAAACAAGTCATGTATCAACAAGGAAAACATCTCAAAAATATCATCAAGTCAAAATCAATCACATTGTCAGAGTGATCAACTTATGTCTTAAACAAGATATTTCTTTATTGTCAATAGACATCATCAAATTTTCATAGCCTCGAGTAGCTTTTTGCATCAATTTCATCAAGCTCCAATGTCTTATATGACATGTGTCTTTCTGAAACTAGCCTTTGTCATGCCTTACATAGATAGTCACCAAGTCAAAACTAGACTCAACGTATTATACAGTATGTGTCATCCCTCACATCCAGCTATGTCAAACATCAAACAATCCCACAAGATCAAGTTTTGGGAAATACTTTTATTGTCTTTATGACTTTATATCTTAGTTTGTCTTATCATTCTATCGATTTGTGCATAAGTCCGGTTACTAAATTTCTCATGGATGTCCCTTGAAAGATTTAGAGAAGCAAGGATGTCTCAAAACTCTTTTTCTTTGACTGTTGTCTGTCAACTATCTTTTAAACTTTGGATTTTGAGTCATGTTGCTAGTTTCCTCAAGGATGTCCTATCAAGGATTTAGAGGAGAAATTAAGTCTCATGACCCATCTTTTATTTGTTTGTTGTCTGTGGTTTGTCTGGACAAAAACGACTGGGGCAATCTTGTCCTTCATTTGAGTTAAGACACTTCTTGTCTACGACTATCTTTTTTCATAGGTGGATGAATTTGTACACTATGGTCTATCTCATATCATGGTGTCTACTATCCATTTTTTTCAGTCCCGCCCAATGATGATAAAAATGCAAGCTTAGGATATATGGAAAAATATCAAAGATCATATATTTTTCAATCAATCAACGTTCATTGTTTCTTACTAACATTTTGAAATCATCCATGCTAACATTTCTCTTGTCCGACACAATGATAGAGTCCTGTGACACAACAAAAAAATTAGATAATCTACATATGCATAAATTCTATAAGAATTATGTAAATAGTGTCATATGTCTATACATAGTACATCATATAGTTACATTGAATTTCCAACATGTAGGAACATTAGACATCTTTAGTGCCTATATACGAAATCATGACATAATAGGCATTCAAATCATCATAAGGTACATAATGGAAATGTTACATGTATAGAACCATCTCATGTAGATAGCATTGAATATATAACATGGCATATCATTATCATAAACTACATTACATCCATCATCATATAGAGTTATCATAACATCATAGACAACATAAACACATCATAATGTAGAAACAATCATTCATAACACATATACATACATCATCTAGGAAACATAATCATATAGAAACAATGCATCACCATAAAATAGAACTACATTTCATATAGAAGCCGCCAAAAATCATATATATATTGCTCAAAATAACATGTCATAGTACAATGTCAGAATGTATCCATAAATAAAAAAGGATCTCACAGGCTCTCTGATAAAAATACAATGTCCACATATATAAAAGTGTCAACATGTCCCACTACCACTACTTCCATGTGGTGAAGGTGGAGGAAACTAGCTTAGGGGTACTCTCTGTGAGGTAGAAGATTTGTCATATGGACCTACTCTTGGTGGTCCTACCACACCCTCTATGTTGTGGGTCCTAGTCTAACTCCTACTCTATGATCTATGACTACGAACCTCTAAAAAGCTAGGAGATCGTCTATACATTGGCAGCACTGACTCATATAGATCTCTATAATATGAAGCCCTCTCTACTAATCTGACTAGCTCATGAGGAAACTCATCAAATGAAGTACCACTACAAAGGCATCTGACCTCTATGAACTATTGCTCTATCTCTTTTCTCTGAGCTACTGCATGATCTCTCTCCATAAGATCATTATCTCTCTATCTGCAAGGAATCCAACTCTATTGTAACCAATCTCAACCTCTCCTCCAATGCTTCCCTATCACTATCCCTAGGATCCTCCTCATCCCTTCACCCCTCTACAATCCAATCCTAGAGCTGTCTCTCCCGATCCACCATGGGTACCTCCTCCTCAAGATCATCCTCCCCATAATCTACCAAAATACCGAGAGGGTCAATGTCCATGTACTCTTTCTCAGTCTCCTCCTTTGCAAGGTACTATCTGCCAATCTCTACCTCTGCATGCTCCTTCACTACTATCTCCTCGACAACATTCTCACCTCCAACCTATGCCTCTGCTCCACCTCTGAGGTCAAACATTGGTACATCCTCTACCTCTGCCTCTTGGATAGGTGATAATCCACCTACCCAACCACCTCTCCGTCCTCTTTGACCTCATCTACCATCACCACCTCTGCACCACCTCTACCTTAGAGACACCCTCTCAGCCCTATCCCTTATCTCTCCACTAGTGTCGGCTGATCTAGATCTATATAAGGAATAGGATGATTCTTTGCCCACCAGGTGTCATATGTAGTTGTAGTCACTAGATCCACTACTCCACCTCTCCATCCCCACTATAAAGGTTGTAAAGCCTGAATATCTACCTATGCAATATCCACTAGTATCATAAGCCCCCAAAAAGGAACCTCTCTAGATGATCGAGCAAACTCTGCTCACCCTCTAGGCTCATCCTGCACCTCACCGAACTGTCTCAATAAACAGTCTGGAAAATGTCTCTCAATAATATGTACACTCAAAATAGTCCTACCAATCAGGTACTGTGTATGCCGACAGTAGGTCAAATGCATGTCCTCATCAGACCATCTCTCCCAATCCATATTTGGCCTCCATGTAAAATGAACCAATGTGTCGAGTGCATGTCTCCAATAACCTATGTCTCCTACATGACTCTGAGTAATGTTTCCCGTATACCAGAAAACATAAGGAGATCTAACCTCTCAGTCTGCAGTAACAGGAGGACAAAACACAACAATACGCTCCCATACCCAAACCATGAGAAGAGTCGTCCCACATCTCATAGAGTGTGCATCTCTATATACTATATCATGCAGATGAAAGTATAGCATACCCAAAAAAAAGGGACCCCATGCATACACAACCTCCCTCTCCAACATCCCGACTACCATCTCTCCCCACCCAACAGGAAATCCATGACCTTGACAGTCAAGAAGAACTATCCCCCCAATAAATGTACATAATATAAAATCTATCCTCACATACCTATCAGCTAAAAAATGCCATCTAATCTCATAATTCTCTATCCCTAATCTCCTAATATCATCAAACTCATAAAATCTGGTAATCTCACTATATCCATGTTGTGTGTCATACATAACCCTCTCTCCTTTGATGGGTAATCAAAGAATCCTATAAACATCCTCTAAGGTAACAGTAGCCTCACCAGTAGCCAAATGAAATGATGAGGTCTTTGAATGCCTTCACTCACACAAGGTAGTAAGCATACCTCTATTTTCCTGAATCGTGGGCATAGTCAACACATGATGCAGTCCCAGTCTCCATAACAATCATGTCTCTACGCTCACAAATTACCCTCTCAGCTCAAATGTATCAGGTCATGTCTCCCAATTATAGATAGGATCTAAGATAACCTGCAAAGTGCATTTCAACAAAGATGTCAAATGCCAAATTTATCAAGTTTTTCTCCAAAAAAAAAAAAAAAAAATTTGACAGCCAAATGTGGTTCACATAATCAAATGCGGTGCTATTTTACACATGCATTGCAAAACAAGGAATTTGTGTCACTCATCTCAAATGCATTGCAAAAAAAATTAATTTCAGAAAAAATAAGCAAATGTGTCTCAAAAATTTCATATGTGGTGCAAAATCTAACTACCTACCTACTATGCATATGCAATTCAATATATCAAATGTGTTACACTATCCTACATGTGTTTATCCAAAATACAGATGCGATGCAAGTATTGAATTGTGGTGCATTTAATTACATATATGTGCAATGCCTAAATGACCCAATGAAGCGTAAATCTTATTTTACATATGTGTTGTTCCACAAGCATATGTGTTACATATGAACGCATATGCATTGAAAGAGAAAGACCACATTTGCAAAATTAATTTTAAAGACCTAAAACTATGTGCAAAAAATAAATTTAAGAGGTTATTTTAGGGTACATACTGGGGGTCCTACATTAGTTGGCCATCAGAAGGTCCGGATCCGATATTTGCGATGCGCAATGTAGAGAATTGGAGACATTTTCGCCAAATACTCAGAGCTCAATTCTCAAATTTTCAACTCTTCCGTATGCAAATGAATTGGTTTTAAACCTAACTTCTATTTATACCTAGGGTTTCGGGTGGCATTTCTTCTGACCTTGTCTACTGGCCGCTTAAACTTCCAACTTCTATTGATTTGTATACGTCCCTAACACTTCCAAATTTAATTTCGTCGACTCCATAGCATTTTTTACCATCAAATTGACTAATTGGGAATATTTTCTAATTTTTTTGAAATTTTTCAAAATTTGTCAATTTTCCCGAGGGGGCATACCCTAACCTATTTCATACTGGGGCATGATCAGGGCATATTTTCTTTGACACAACACTGAAATGACATTGTATCAAAGAGGGGAAAATTGTAGACACCGAAAATTGGTCTAGGCCTGCGAGTACCACTTTCAACATAATTTTCTAATGTCCATGGTCATGATTAAATAATGTTTATTATTTAATTACTTTCTAAACACATCTTTCCTCTATTAATTAAATAACCTTTTAATTATTTAATTAATTCAAGTTATGACCCTTATTCAACTTTGATTAATTAAATAAATCATATTTATTTAATTATGTTGCTAACTAATTAATTCTCTTTCTTAATTAAATAATTTATTATTTAATTAACCCCTTTGTCATATTTCAACTATAATTAAATATTTATTATTTAATTATACAGTTAATCTTATCAACAGTTATTAAATAAATTATCATTATTTATTTAATTAATTCATTTCAATTTTTGAATGTTGAATTAAATTAACATTTAATTCATAATTAATTGTTTCTATCACATTCTTCTATCATTCAATTATCTAATTATTCACTCACGATCTGACTCGAGATCTATTTAAATCTTCCAATTATCTCCGGATTTGATATCGGATCGTCTCTATGAAAGGACTCTATGTCACAAGCAGTTAGTTAACTAGTTCTAACTCATATGCATGAACATATTTATTAATTAAATATCTTTATTTAATTAATTAATTCATGTGTGCATTTGAATGGACGGTTGTCAAGTTCTAACTCTATATTTTTCATTCAAAGTCTAATTCTTCTATTTTCGAATAGTCTTAACACCAGATTAAATTATTCTTCTAATTTAATTTTTATCTTGCAAAATTTCCTAACTCACTTTCTAACTAACACATAACTCACATCGCATGGCATTCATCAATCTCAATCATTGATCTCTCTTTTGAATTTGAGTCGATCGTTTGAAAACCCAAAATCTATAAATTGACCTGTCATTGTCATTATTCCTCCTCCCGAAATCAATACTTTTTGAGAAGAACTTATAATCTTCGATATTTTTCTTAGACAATACATCTAGGCTATGCTTGCATACATATAGATAATCTGAGGGCAAGGATACCGATATAGAAAAATGGAGAAGGACAATCAAGATAATTCAAAGAAGTGGATGGATATCTGGTGATACTGTTCTAGTTATCATTTTTATTGTTTTTCTTCATTTTATTCATTCTTAGATGTTTGATTTAGATTAATACTTGTCAGATTAGATTTAATCATCTTTCTGTGCAACAATCCATTTATCTACATTACATCTGCAATAAGTAATATAATAAATGCAAAATGTCGGCCTCAAAACAATAAATATTATTAATGTGAATCAACCAAGGTTGGCCACAACATAGTACAGACCCAAAACACCTTCAAATATTTTTCTTCAAAGATCCACAACATGCTATAATCACCCTGTCGGCTATGAACATGAAAAACATGAACACACAAGAGAGAATCATGGATTGTGAGCACAACAATCAATCTAGACATGCAACATAGATAGAGCATGATCTAGAAACTTCCACAAACACCACAAGAACATACACAACAACTCAGATTACCAAAATCACATTATCTTCTTCTAGGAGCACCAACTTTAGTAACAAAATAATTGTCAGAACATAGAAACTCATAGCTTGCTCAAATCTTCATCCACACCTCTATAAATTTTTATGGATAAACTAGATAGACTTGAAAAAAAACCATTTAATCCACAACTTCTCATTATTAATGTACAAAAATTTCCATCATACTGATCTTCACTTTTTCAAAGACAACCTGCAACTTATTTTATTGCAATTTTCTCAATATACTCGACATATATAGTCTTAAAGACATTAATGCTAATAGTATTGACATCAATGAAAACAACATATCAGAAATACAACCACAACATCCAACAATTATTATTCTATGTTCTGATTCATTGTTCCTCTATGGTTATTCTATTGTTATGCTTGAATTAAATAGTATCGAAGTGCATGTGAGTTATAATGCCAAGTACTTTGAAAGGGGATGAATGTGTTTCATTTTGAAGGTATTCTTGGGATGCTTGCATGATGCGAGTTTTCCTAAGTTATTATCATTATGTTTTGGTTCATAAATATATGCATTAATATAAATGCTATAATTAAATGATATCATGAAATTTATCGTTTAAATGTAATGAAATTATGGATATGATGTTGTACATTGTGGGGTATTTATGCAATTCTTCGACTATTTATATATATGGAGTAGGTACACTTGACATGTGCATTGATTTTTTACATGTACTAGGTATTTCTTCACCTAGCTCCAAAGGTTTGAGTATGCCCCAAAAATGGTTATAAGGAGATGCCATATTGGCCATTATTGTATTTTCTTACTTGTCATACTTTATTTGACTATAAGACCCTTGTATTTTACCTATTTTCACCTAGATACCACCATTGATATGTATCTAGATATCATAACCCTTCATGCGGATGTCTTAGAAATGTATGGTTGATTTTTAGTTAAAATTCCTAATTTTGCAATTTTATTCAATTAAATGCTTATATGGATTTAATAGTGAAATTATATGTTCAATGACATTGGGGAATGAATTTAATTGATTTTTGAGATTTAAGGGTTATTTGTGGGAGTTTCAGATTGAATAATGAAAATATAATGTATTTTAATTTAATTTGATTTGGATCCTAGTTTCCACAAGTAACATGGAAATATTCTTTATATATTTAAAATGTGAACTAAGTGTAGAATAGAAAATTAGATTTTATTTTAATGCCTTATTCTAATTGGGTGAAATCAATAATTAAATGTAATTAAGTTTATTTCAAAAAAGAAAAGAGGTTAAAAATAAAAGACAATTTTATTTTAATTTCAAGATTTTTATTTTGATGAATTTGGATAGGAAAAATTCTCTTCTTTTCAAATTTTGATTTTGGTGATTGGGTGAGAAATAGCAGGAAAAATTAGGTGAGTTCAATTTCATTCATATAGTATTGGGTAGGATATCATGCTCATGTGTGTATTCATGCATCCGTGGGGTGTGTCAAGTGTTGTTTGCATTTCATTTTTTTTTTAAATTAGAGGTAAATTTTCCATATCTTCTCAAATGTTTACTATTTTTAATATATTAGCCCTAATTACATGACCTGATGTTGGTGTTGGGAATGATTATAAATATATAATTATTTATTTATGCCTTAGATGTTTAAAATGAACTTAGTAACATTTATTTTGGGTTTAAAAAGAGCTTAGGTGTCATCTAGTGAGTTTAGGCGGGGCTACATTTGGTTGTCCTGGTCAGCTCAAGAGTCCCCAAAATCCTCCAAGATGTTTCTAAATGTGTTGGGGTGGCCTTATCATCACTGGGGTGACCTGGTATCATATTGGGGCACCCTCATTGATATTTGGGTGACATGGTTATGAGAGCTGGTGAGCTGAAAATTGGCTCTTTGTTTGGGTCACATGGTCCTATTTTGGGATGGCCTCATTCCCATTCAAAAAATTATGTAAATCCTCTTAACTAGTGTTATACAATGGTTTTATAATCCTATTTAAATTTTTTGGATAATTTCTATGTCCTATATTTTTCTTATGATGATCGCTTTCATTGACTAGGTCCTTACAAACCTAGTCAAGTTTTGTCTCTTTTTAGTCTTGTCCATTCCTCTCATTTTTAGGACCTCAGATGGGTAAACAATGTAAATAATTTTTTTTCATCATGGTCATATTGATCTAATTATTTTTATAACTTTTCCTTAAGTTTTTTCTTTGAGGACTTGTGGGTCCTCCTACATCATTTTGTATACACTCTTCCAAAGTTGTCTAGTTGTCAAAACTAGGTTTAGGGAGATTATGCACCTAGTCTTGTGAAGTCTAAGGAAGGTTGTAAACCTTATTTTTTGGTCTTGTTAATGTTCTAAACATTCCTCATATTTCTTGAGGTTTTTCTTGTATTATATTTCCACTTGTGTATTGTCATATTGTGACGAGGTATCTTGGAAATCATGTGGTGTATTTAGAAGTGACTTGTCACCATTTCAGCTTGAGGATATTTTGTATCTCTTGGTTTGAAATCATTTAATGAAGGGTTTTCCTTCTTTGGTTTGGTTAAGTGAGTCTAGATATTCTTATTTTATGATTCCCTCATCCTATTATAGAGTCATGGTGCAATAGAATGTGATCGTGGGTTGTAATTGATTGTCATGTCAGAGATGTTCTCTCTCTCTCTGTTGTTCATTGTGGTGGATTCAACCCATGAGTGGTTATTCTTCCATTGATTTCCACCTTTCTTGTGCAACGGTGATGTCATATTTTTTTTATCTTAGTTATGTCATTGTCCATGTGATACTTATGTGTACATTGTGGAAATGTCACATTTTTATGTCGTATCTTTGGTGTTGTATCTAAAAAAGGAGTTGTTCAATCAAGTTTTTCCTTGTGCTTTGGGTGGGGAATTACATCTAATATCAAAGATAATATTGCAGCACTAGGATCTCTAGTCGATTTTGTTTCCCATGTGATGTCGGTGAGCTTGATGTGTGTGTTCTCAAGTGATTTTTACAAGATGTTCATAGAAATGTTTTCCTCGTATGAGTTAGCATGGCATTATAGAGGCGTTGTGTTTACCAACCCATGCCTTGTGTTTGTAGAGGAAGGATGAATTCTATACCTTTTCATTTTCAATGACATTGGATTCAATACCTTGGTAGAGATTCTCCCATGGTTGAGAATGACCACTCCCTTGTGCCTTCTTATGGTGCATTAGCATATTTGGGCGATGGTGTGTTTCCTAACGTTCCATTGCTTGGTTTATTGAGTAATGTGAGCTAGAGATTTAATAGACCTTTATTTTTTTAGGAAATGTTGGTTGTAAGAATTTCCTTTTGTTCTTATCTCCTTGTTGAGATTAAGGACTAGAATGACCTTATGAGGTCCTAAATTTTCTATAATAATTCTTTGATTGTTGTGATTGTGAAAATTTTACTTGAAAAATGAATAATTATATTTTTATATTTGATTGAATATTATGTACTCTCATTTGAATGATGCATTTGATTATGAAAGAATTGATTATTTTTTCATATGCCTAATGTTGGAAATATTAGTGAAGTTGTAATTTTTTCTTAGAGGAATCTCATGATGTGTGGATAATGTAAGTGTTTCCTTATAGTTTATTGTGTGTTGGATTCAATTTAATGCATGATTTATGTAAATTTTTCTTGTAGATATGAAATAATTTTTTTTTATTAGAATAAATATTTGGGTGAAAAACCTTGGTCCCCAAATTTCATTCCTACCTTAGGATGTATGTGTTAACTTGTGTATAGAATCAATTAGCATTAAGTGAATTTTAGAGATAAAAGGGAAAAGTGGAATCATATACATAGTAATTAAATAATAATAGTAGTAAGGAAATGGATGCATTAGTAAACCTTGCATTGTTAATTCCTAAATCTAAGTTTATTATTTCATTGCCTGGTATGTGCAAAATTTAGAATGGCATGTGCATTATAGTAACATTACATTGGTGAGACTTAGGGTTCCCAATTGCACTATTATTGATAGAAGGTTGTAGTGCCCCTCCATTCTCACTTTGGATGTGCATGTATTTTGGCTAAGGAACCTGAAGATGAAGGTAAAATAATAGGGATATTTAGGGTATGTGTAAATTATGTTAGACAATTGATGTTGTACATTATGAGCTTATGGACTATGTGTGTGTTCATACATGTTCATTACTCAGATGCAAGTTATGGGCATATTTGTGCTATGGAAGTGCTTTGGTTATCTTTAGGATTTTCAAATGATTCTGACATATTATTATCATGATGATATGATATTATGATTATGATTATGATTATATTTATTATCATGAAGAGGTAATGACTTGTGTTCAAGAGTTGTCATTGCAGATGGAACATGAAATTATGTTATTACTTTTGTGGGTATGATGCATACTATTATGTTATTATGATTATGCAAAGATTAATTTGGATAGTTAGGTGATGTAGTAGTATGTTGTTAGGATAGGTGGAAAGGGAAAAATCATACCATTGGACGTATGGGGGACATACAATAATGAGATACGATTGCTAAAGTTCCTTTCCTAGTGCTTTGGCTATTATGAATATGTTCTCTAACTTGTATGCTTCAGTAAATAGGTACTAGGTTGCATCTCCACCTAAATTTGCAGGTCTGAGCATGCCTCTAATCCCAATGGTGGTTGAGGAGATAACATCCAGGCCCAAGTTATACCCTAGCCATTGTCCCCAATTAGGGATAATTGATTCAGTGTGTGACCACCTTTCTGGTTTGTCATGGGACGATGCCTGATCTCCTATACCCTATGGTTGGAGTGTTGCACTTGTGTGAATGTTTCTATTGGGTTATGTGAATGTGTGACTCCAATATCTAGCTTTGAGTATGGATTCAGTTCAAATGGTGCTAGGTCCTTTGGTAAGTCAGGTTAGTCATTGTTGTGATCATTTTCATTATTTATGTTCTGATGTGAATGCCTCCTTTCAGTAAGAAGTTATTTTTTGTGGTTTATCCTTAGTCTCTGATTGTGACCTATATAAGTGAAGTTAGATTCTAGGTTAGATAAGTTGATGGTAACTAGAATTGTGATGTGTGTGTTAAAGTGTGATTTAATGTTATTATATATATGTATATATATTACTATGGTTATTCTTTGGTGTGAGTGAATATTGATTATTAATATTATTATGATTATATGTTTGAGGGAGGTGATTTAATATTGTCATGGGTTCACACCAATAAGGTATTATGTTAATGTGTGTAGACTATTATGTGTTATAATCTCACTATGTATGTTATTATTATTGGTGTGAGGGGATATTGGATTATTATTATTTGTGTAAGGGTATTATTTACTATTGCTAAGTGTTAATATTAATTAGTTGTTAAGTTAGTATGTGCATATCATTATGTTCATTATTTTTGCTTGTTATTGTTTATTGATTTTGGAAAAATGACCATTTGATTATTTAATTGTGGTTTATTGAATAATGCTTATTTTATTGAGAAATGGAATTAAAAAATTAATTAGTGTTTATTTGATTGAAAATGAATTTGGAATTGGAATTTATTTATTAATTAATTATTTTTGAAACTCTTGTTGGAGTGAAGTCTCATTTCAGGTTTCCTTTTTAATTGGGAGTTGTGCGGGAAATTTTTATCATTCAAGAGTGAGTCAAGAATAAAAAAAGGGAGGAAGGTATTATCATTTAAAGAAGTGTATGAAATTAGAATATGTAGCATGAAATAAATAAGAGGAATATAGAAGAAAAAAGTGAAATAATATTGTTAATATAAGATTTTTTTAAGAATAGTCAAGAGAAATGTTGAAGAGATATGGCCATTAAAGAATAATAAAATAATAGAAGATCATTCAAAGGCATCCATTAAGGAGAAAGAAAAATTAATTAAAAGGAAATGATTATTCTTAACAAAATGACATCCTTTTAAAGAGCTATCACTTTTCAAAGAGATGCAACTCCATTAATTTGTAAAGATACAAATATATACATGCACAAAATATAAAGGAAGATTGATTAACGAAGATAAAAGTGTGTGTAGGATACAAATATATATTATTATGGATATGTGTGAAAAGGAAATGATCAAGTTTGAAAATGTAGAATTTTTTTTTTAAGAGGAGTTATGAATCTTTGAAAGGATGTATCTCTTCATATAAATATGAAGATATAAAGGGAATAAGAAATGTGTGAGAAGGGGAAAAAAATGTAATATCATACAAGTAGATTTTAATTAAGGTTTGAGGGGAATGGATTTTCTTCTAGATTGTGTGGAATTCTGATTTTTGATCATTCTTTGGATTAGAGATTCGGTTTTGAAAAGCTTCTTCAATTTTCAGCTTTTTGCATTCAAATTTTTCATGTTTTGAGGTAGGTTTTGTACTTAATTTATAATTTTGTGTTTTAAAGTCATAGATATTTATATGGATGTTATATAATATGTTATTTAAATATTTTTATGTGTTTCTTTCAATTGATGAAATGTAGCTATATGTTGGGTTTCTCATTTTGATGTTTGACTATAATCGGGTATGTTGAAAAGAGGGTTTTAAAGGGAGCTATTTGTTATTTTTTCATTTTGTGAATTTTTAAGTCATTTTTTGTCAATTCTTCCCATGCTTTCAAGTAGTCAAGGGTCAAATATGAAATGGGTTTTTGACAGATTTGGATTTCCAATTGATTTGACTATTTTGTGGTTGATAGACTTGACTGTTGTCAAGAGGGATTTAGCTCAGTTCCGAATGTTGTATAGTAGGATATAGCTCTATGCTTTGATATATATTGTGTTGTACCATCTATGCTTGAATTTTTTTACTATTCGTATATTGATAATCCCTTCCTATTTTTGAAATCTTGTGTTGGGGCTTTTGTACTATGTAAGGATCAATTGTACCAAGGTTATGCATTGTTGGTCCTGATTATAAACTATTGAGAAAGTTAAATCAAATTTTGCTATCATGTTATAAGATTGTGCAAATGATGTAATTTTATTCATTGTATGTGTTTTTGTATAATGATCAGTTTTTGGGTTTCCTATCTATTTGTGTTATGTGTTGGGCCTCTGAAAGTATCTTAAAGTCTTTATGAATGTCCTTATGATTTTTGTTTGATTCCTGTTTTAGGTAGTCTCCTTTGGATGTTTAGTGTCAGCCACTTGCTATTTTTGTTGTTTTCTTGTGTGTGGGGCCTAGTGTTGTCTCCTAGCATGGAGGGAGTGGGTGTAATGATCATTTTTTGGGTTTCCATGTGGTAGGGTGGTATTTTCCAACCATCCATTATGGTTTAGGTGGTATAGTTCATGTGCAACATGGAGAGCCTTTCCTTCCACTTCATTCTAGAGCCGGTTTTATGGTGTAGATGATATTTCTAAGAAAATTGTGTCCAATATAAATTTTATATATATGTACCTCTTAGATGAATGAATCTTGTACGTTGTAGAATTCTTGTAAAAGAAATGTAAATGAATTGATGTAATCTTGAAGATATATTTATTGTTTTTTATTATATAATGGAATGGTTAATGTAAGAATGTTGTATTTATGATGCATATGAGCTTAATTTAGTAGTATATGTGATATATCTTTATGTGCCTATTTCATGGCATTGATTAGGATTAGGTTTGTATTGTCATAGTGTTAGATGAGGTTTAATTATAATTAAGTTATGTTATCATATGAAATTTAATGTATGAGATTTAATTTACATTCAAAGAATTGACTGGATTTTTTCTTAGTGTATCATGTGTCTTTCTATAGGTTTCTTTAGTGTAGATCTGTCATAGTAGCGATGTTAGGGGATAATGGTGGATAGGTGTGTAAATGGGCTATGATTAATGTTACTTTTAGGTCATAATGTGATTATGATATGATGTTAACGTAATGATCTTATCCATGTTGATTTGTTGAGTTGCATTAGTTAGTGTCACTTTAGTTTCTTGAAAAAAAAATTATTCACATGATGTTTGAGGTCTCTTTTGTTAATCCATTGGGTCCCTTAGCGATGTGTTATAGTTGGCATCAGAGCTAGGTTTTGTAGCATTGGGATCTCTTTTAATGGTGTTTCCCATGTCTAGTTATAGTCCTTAAAAGTGAAAATTTATTTTTGGAATGTATGTTATGTGGTTTTAAAAGAAAGTCTTGGCCTAAGCATGTCATCCCTTCATGTGTGTTCCTAGTTGGTAGAAATGTCTACATCCATATGTGGTTCTTGTGCATTTTCATAATGATAAGAATATGTTGTATGTAAAAGGGATTGCTTGATTAGATTAAGGAAAATCATGTAGGTAGTTAATAAATGAATTATCGATTAGTCTTTTCATGATTGTTATAATAAATGCAAGGTGGTGTAATGGAATTCTGATCACGTGTTTGGTTATGATTAGAAATGAAAAAACTTGACTGATGGTGATAATTGAGATTTGGGTAGAAAGTGTGACTTATATAGATGCTTTGTTTGGAAAGGTTGTGTTTGAAAGTGGTTTGCATAAAATTAAATTATCTTGTCTCCTCTTCCTTTTAACCCACATATAGCTAATGAAGAAAATTAGTTTTAAACTATGTTACAATATAGAATCATCCAGATCTTAAATTTGCATGCTCAAACCTTGTAGGAAAACCGACAAAAAATGTGTTTGGAATTACTTGAGGGAAGTACCTCATACTACACTTATTGTCTTTGTTATATGCGAAAAAGATAGATTATGAATGTGACTAATCGCAATTATTAGCTACTTAATCTTTGTATTTGGAAGTAAATTTAGGTGATTGAGTTTTGCAATACATGATGTGATATGATTTGATTGGAAAGGTTTTCTCTTGTAGAATAAATAAGATGTTAGTGGAAAGGATTAGGTATTGTATTTTGGGAAAAATTATGATGATTATGTTATTATTGGAACATCCCTTTTTCTATGTGTAGATGAAACCTATGATGCAATGTCCTCTTCTCTTACTATTGTATAAATAGTAAAGATTTATGCATTGAATGTATTGCATGTTGAATTGTTATGAGGGGGTAACATGTGAAGTAATTAAGCTTAGGTATGGAACAAGGATTTTTGAGTAGGCATAATCACTATGTAAGGATTCAGTGTTACTTGTACTAGCTTGGGATAAATTTTGAGAGAGTGTGGGATTGTGTTTTGGAAACAAATATGTGAATCCTCTTGTTCTGTGAAAATTTATATAATCTTTGATGAAGTAAGAGTTGTTTGTGTTTAGGAAATACCTACATGAAGTAGTAAGAGTAAGTAGAGGGGTATTATTTTTCTTTTGTGAATATGGAACTTGTGTACAATTTGTTGAAATCTGGATGCATGAATGTTGATGTGAACGTATTAATGATTCTTGGATGCATTTAGAAAATCCATAGTGCTTATGTAAAATTATTATTGTGTGGAATAAAACTTAGTTTGTATATGCATATGTTATGAGGATAGAATTTTATACCAAATGAATAAAAGTGAATGTGAATTTGTTAAGAGGAGTTGTTAAGTGATCATAGTGATCATGACGTTGACATTTAGTATCATGTGATACGTGGAAAAGAGTAGAGTGAAAAATATGATAAAGGGTTATGGATAATATTTAATGATATGATTTTGGAAAGGGAATAACATTGGTTATGGAAATAAATGCACTTATGGTATGTGATCCTTGAGTAGTAATGGAATTGAGAATGTAAATGTAACCCCCTATAAATCTGAGAAACCAGTAATTATGCATTTGTTGAGTGTTGTGAATACCCCGTACTTGCTTTGTGTGCGCATGGGATGGTGATATTATGTACCCATCCATGGGGAATATGTATTTTTAGGTGTGGGATTAACCATACCATTATGTGTGCTTTTATGTTTGTTACCTAATTGAGGGCCAACCCACATGTGGTTGAAATTTATACATACATATATAGATATATACAAGAGTAGCCAAAAGTTAGTTTCCTAGATTCTCTTCTTTTGGTTCTCTAGTCCCTTAGTCCATGAAGGGGTAGTAGAAGCCACAAAGTTCCTTGGGTGGGGTATGTAGCGTACACATATTGCGACACAGAGTGATCTTAGCTCAACTGATCTCGAGGAAATTACTCACCACTTCCCCTTATCATGGATCAAGGTACTTGGTCCATATGTGCTAGCCTAATCCCCACAGTTCTTGAGCATATTAATGGCATTTCTTGGATGATCATCTAACTTTTCTTCACAAAAGGTATGTTATTCCACATGAGTTGTCCGTTGGGGGCCAAGGTCTAGGGTGAGAGGGACCTAGATGGACAACCCAACTGGAACTACATGATGACATGTGTCACCACTTGGGGGTTGGGGTCTAGGGTGAGAGGGACTACCAAGACAACCCAAGTGAGACCATGTGACCCATGTATATGCATATTTTTAGGTCTAGAATGTGGAGGGAATTTTTTACCCATGCTGAGATGGATTTTGTATCTACACATGTTCCAACATGATGTAATGGATGTGATGCCACACCTCATTGATGTTCCAACATAGTGCTAGTGATGATTTAGTGTTGCTAATGGTAGTGACCTTGGCTCAAGGACACGATGCCACATGCATAGACACATGAAGGTGCACTATGAGATTGTGTTATGATTGCCTGTTGTGTGATGAGCATAATGAGGCCTCATACACTTGTAGAGGGATACTCATGTTTTATTTCAATAGTGTTTGGGTTGGTTAGCACATGGGTATGTTCTAGCCATGTATACCTCAGGCTACAGTGAGTACCTATGTGTTCCTTCTCCATGAGTTATTTCTATGTGGGGTGTGTTCTACACGTTCCTACTTTCGTGGAGCCACAAATGCACTACAATGTGACATATGACAAGTATGTGCCTTGTCTGACTAGCATATGCCCATGTCACACTGAAATGCCATGCAGGATAGGGTCCAAGGTGCACATCCCATGCGGGCAACCAAGGAGTGTATGGGCCACGTGACGACATAATATAGGGTGTAACTGAGTAGTACACTTTGATCCATGTGGATGGAATGTGCACTCCACACCACATGAGGTCTACTAATATAGCCTGACATTGTTCCCTCCTTCCTCATTTGGTGGTTAGTAACTAGTCATGTAGTGTTGTATAGTGCAATTTCAAAGATTGTATATTTTATTTATGGTATTGATGATTTTCTATTGACTGTGAAGGTCAAAATTTTGTTTATGTTTGATTGTGATGGTTTAGCCATACCTTGTGATATTATTTTCATGTATCCCTCATGGTTGAATTTGATTTAGTATTGAAATTGGACGTATTTCTTGCTTTATTGTTAAAATTGAATTTTTATTTGATCTTTCTTTATGACTTTGATGGCTAAAATAGTTTATCCTTATTTTTTTTGATGTCGGCCATGTGTTGTATTATGATTCCTCTCCAAGGATGTATGAGGTGAACTTGGTGAATGTATATGAGAAAAAATACATAGGGAACCTTGAGGATGGGGGTATGTGAGGCTATTACATAGCTAGGACCCACTACCCACCTATGTGTGATAACTATCTCTTGGAGGCTAACCACCTTATACAACAAGACATAGTTCATTGTGGTCTTGTTGGATGGTCTCACCGTATGTGTGTGGCCTAACACCATCAAGCCACTATGTGTGAGGTATGGATTATGTATCATGGATTAGTATGTTTCTTATCAATGTCCAGATGGACCCTTCTATAGCCTTGTGATGTGATTCCCGATGATGTGAATTTGTGTGTATGTGAAGAATGTATGTTAAATAATGAATATAGTACTTATAAAATGATGAATATAGTACTTATGAAGATATATTTATTGTTGTTTATTATGTAATGGAAAGGTTAACATAGGAATATTCTATTTATGATGCATATTAACTTAATTTAGTAGTAGATGTGATATATCTTTATGTACCTATTTCATGGTGTTGATTAGGATTAGGTTCATATTGGCATAGTGTTAGATGAGGTTTAACTATAATTAAGTTATGTTATCATATGTAATTTGATGTATGAGATTTAATTTGCATTCAAAGAATTGATTGGATGTGTTCTTAGTGTATCATATGACTTTCTATAGGTTTAGTTAGTGTAGGTGTGTTGTAGTAGCGACGTTAGGGGATCATGGTGGATAGGTGTGTAAGTGGGCTATGATTAATGTTACTTTAAGTCATAATGTGATTATGATATGATGTTAATGTAATGATGTTATCCATGTTAATTTTTTGAGTTGCATTAGTTAGTGTCACTTTAATTTCTTAAAAAACAATATTGGCATGATGTTTGAGGTCTTTTGTGTTAATCCACCAGGTCCCTTAGTGGGTTGCTACAAAATTTGTATAAATTTTAACTCATTATATATTTATTAGAGATGTAAAATATTAAGAGAATGATTAATTGAATCTTATGTGAGAAGAATGTTGTTCTTATGGTGTTAATCACCTAGACTATATTTTCTTTGATGTGTTTTGAGCATTGAATGCCCTTGTTTGAGAAAATATTGTCATGATTGTGTATGCCACTTGGTAGAATATAATGTTTTATAAAACCATGGTATAACATTGGGTAAATAATTAATTTCTTTAACTAGAATTTTGATTGTTGAGTTTCTTTAGTTAGTAAATTTTATGGCTAAGAAAGTATAATTGTGGTACCTTGTTAATTTCAATGTGATGCTGATTTAAAAGATAACATATTTTGTGTGTGTGTGTTTATGATGCACCAGCTTGTGAATTGGGATGTAATTCATGAATCTCACATGGTTTATTGTGTTTTATTCATGTATCAACGAGATAAATTGGAATGTGTTGTGATTCTTGCAATTATGAAGTTGTAGTTAAATTTTACATATAAATTGTAAAAATTAATCATTGTGGATATTGTAGGTAAATTATTGAAATTTTATGGAATTATAGATTAATTATGTGAAAGTAAATGGTTTTGTTGCATTAAAGGATGAATTTGGAAAGGAATTTATTTTTATTTTTTTGTGGACGTGAATACCCCATAAAGGTGCTTATGTTGATTATTGTAGATATCTCGTACATGTTGTATGTATTCATGGGATTGTGATATTTGGTACTTATCCATGGATTATGTGTTTGGATAAAAGTATGGTGGAATCATGTTTTTTGTGTTTGCTTGTTTGTTACCTTGTTGAGATCCCACCCAAGGGTGGTTGATAAGTCAATGTGTGTGGGGTTAAGTAGATTCATGGTACACTTAGGAAGGCTATGGTAATATGTTGAGACATTGGCATGGATCAATCCTACCACCCATATCATTTCTAAACAAGATGAACCATCTACTTCCCATATGTAATGAACCATTAAGTGGTTTCATGGTGACATTGAAAGTGGTATTGGTAACCAATGATAGGTTTTATCTTACCCCATTATTTTATATATATCATGTTCTAGCATTGGAGATTGAGTATGCCATCATGTGATTATTTCCATATCTACCCATGTTTTGAATGGTTCCCATGGATATGATGTCACACTGCACTAATTTTTTTGCATAGTGTAGGTGATGATGACATGTTTTCAATGGTAGTGATATGGTCTCGAGGACACAATTCTATGTATATGTACATGAAGGTGCATTTTATATTATGTTAAACCTACTTCGCGTGGAGTGGTGTGGGGAATCTTGCACACTTGTAGAGAGGGCCTTATGTTTGCTATGATAGGTTGTGATTGGTAAGCACATAAGTGTTCCTTTTCATGTATAGCTCTAGCTTTATTAAGTAACTTGTTCCTATCTACTTTGTGAGGCACATCACTATGTGGGATCTGGCCCACATGTTTCTTCTCTGTGAGATACATTTCCATACAAAATACAACCTTGTGTGTGTTTTCACAAGTGGTGTATGTCCTTTCCATGTAAGGATTTTTAGTGTGCATGCCAAAATTATGCGCACAAGGGGGATGTGGCCTAGGTGCACCTTTTCTAGTAGGAACTATACCATGATGTGTGAGGATTTGTGTGTTCATACCATAAACATAGATGAAATACTATGTTGATAGCCGAGACATGACTTTTATCCTTATTAGTGTCTTTTTTCTAGTCATGTAGTGATGTGATGCGCAATTTCAAATATTATAAATTTTATTCTAATTATTGGTGACTTTTAATTTTATTGTGTGGTCCAACAATTATTATTTTATCTTTATTGTATTACTTTAGCCACTATTTACGAAGTTAATTTTTATGTATCTCTTGGAGTTACACTTGGTTTAGTGTTGCAACTATGTACATTTATTTATCTTATTGTTAAATTGGAAATTATTTCTTTGGTTTTATGCTTCTATGGTGGCTAAAATAGAATCTCTTTTGTTTTCAAGTGTTGGTCTTGTGTTGTGATGTGATTCCTCACCAATTTTAGAGAATGACCTTGGTTGACTTGTATAGAAGGATGCAAACATAGGGAATCTTGAGGATGGGGGTATGTGTGGACTACGTTGACAACCATGAGACATTAAATTACTAGTGAATGTGATTATATCTTGGAGGTTAAAATCCTTACACAAATAAGAGGTAGGTCACTTGTGGACATGTATGGAATGGATCTCTAGGTGTGTGTGTTGTCAAAACAAGGATAGACAATTGAGAAGGGGGGGTGAATCGGTTGTTACATAATTTAAACTTATTTAACCTTTAATCTCAGATCTGATAATTAATAGTGAAAGCATGAATCAAAAACACATTAGAAACAAATGAACACCAAGATTTTATATGTTGAAATTCTATTAGGGAGAAAACCATGGTGGATTTTAGTCCACAAGATTATACCCTATTAGAAGTAAAATGAAAATGAATAGGGAATACACATGAATTCAAGCACACTGCCTAGAGATTGTTTCTCAAAGGGAAGGCTCAATTCCTTACATAAAACAATTAGATTAAATCCATCTAATAAGGTTGAACTGAGAAATTAGCTTCTACAAAAGCCTAATGACAGTTTCAGTTAGGCACAAAAGCACATCTTCACACTTCTCAATCTTCTTCACAATCTGATCTCAAATCAAATGATCTGATCTTTATTTGCACATTTCACATTCACACTTCATATAACTTCATTGAGAATACCTTTCACACTTCAAAATGAAGAAAAAATCACTCTTATATATCTGCTACATGAATTTACATTAACAACTTTGTTAGCCAAAGATAAAAGAATAAATTACAAACTGTTGATCCAATTCATGAAAAAGTCTCAATCCACACCAACCTAAGTTTTTCACAACATAATGAAGAGCTAAATAAACATCCTCAAACATGCCAAACATTTAAAAATTAATCCGTAAGGATCTGTAACATGCTACCACCATCATGTCTGCTAGGAACATGAAAACCCAAACACACAATGAAAAAATATTCGATCACGATCACACCAATAAAATGTGGACATACCACAAGGATAGAGAACAATCTAGAAACATCAATGAAAAATAGACGAGAATACACAACAACTAAAATTACCAGAATTGCATTCTCTTCTTCTAGAAACACCTACTGCAATAATAGAATAACTGTAGGAACTCAAACTCATAACTTTCTCCAATCTTGATGTGCACCTCTGAAACTTCTAGACAAAATACTAGATAGGCTCATAAACAAACCCTTTAATGCATGAATTTTGAATAAAAACTTACAAAAATTTACACCATTCTGATCATCATAGCTTCAGGGTTGCCTGCAACATATTTATTTTAATTTTCTCAATATCCTCGACATATACAACCTTTAGAATCATCAATGCTAATAGTGTTGACATCAATGAAAACACCATATGAGAAACATAACCATAACATCCAACAATATCCCCCTTTGGCATTGAAGGAAACACATGATGTGAAAAAAATACCATCAACACAACTAACTATTCTTCTCCCTCTTACATTACTCTTCTCCCCTTTTCTTCCTCAAAGTTTTTTCACATTGCTCTTCCCCCCCTTTGACATGAATGGAAAAGGTACACAAGCTCTGAACCACATATCTAGATCATTTGAATACTACCCCTAAGTAGCAGCCACCACAACATCAATCTGAAACAAGATATAACTATGAGTGCATGGATTGATGCAAAGACTTGCATCTTAGTTCAGATTAGGAGGGGAAATCACCCCTAACTTACCTTTGAGATACTCAAAAGAATCCTTAGGTAACAATTTAGTAAAGACATTTTCAATTTTTTCCTTAGTGGGCACATATTCCAATCTGACTTCTTTATCACTCACTTTTTTTCTCAAAAAGTGATACTTGATAGATATATGTTTTATCTTTGAATGCAACACTGAATTCTTAAAAAAATTTATGGAACTTGAATTATCATAGAATATATAAATAGGCTCATCATACTCAATTCTAATATCTCTCAACATCTGCTTCATCCACATTACATGAGTACAGTTGTTTACAACAACAATATATTCTTCCTCAATAATAGATAAGGAAATGAATTTTTTCTTTTTACTTAGCCAAAACACCAAATTCTTCCCTAAGAAGAATACACCACCATTTTTCCTTTTCCTATCATCCACATCTCCTTCCCAATCTTCCTTTTTAAATGCATTCAATGTAATACCATCATCCTTAGGATGCCAAAGACCAAAATCAATTGTTCCTTTCTTGTAACTGAAAATTCTTCTTATTGTAATCACATGTGCTTCCTTTGGATTAGCTTGATATCTAGCAACCATACATACAAAACTCATAATGTCTATTATGGTTTGAGTTAAATAGAAAAATCCACCAATCATTGACCTATACCTTGTTTGATTAGCTTTATGAGAATCATCATTTTGTGTTAACTTGCATCCGGTTACCATGGGTGTACCAACTAGTTTTGAATCTTCCATGCCAAACTTTTTTAGTAACTCTCTTACATATTTGGACTGAGATATGAAGATTATATCCTCTAACTAAGCAATTTGCAATCCTAAAAATAATTTCATCTCTCCAATAATTGACATCTCAAACTCAATTTTCATTTCATCAGCAAACTTTATGCATAATTCATCATCACCTTCAAAAATAATATCATCAAAAAAGGCTTCAATTCTAGAAATAGGGGCAAAAGTTTCTTCAAAATCAATACGTTCCATCTATGAGTATCCTTTACATACAAGTCTTTCTTTATTTCTGACCACTTCACCTTGGTCATTCAACTTATTTCAAAAGACACATTTGGTTCCAATCACATTTTTATCCTGAGGTCTAGGAACAAGAATCCATGTATCATTTTTCTCTATCTCCATCAGTTATTCCTTCATTGATTTCATCCAATATTCATCTTTACATGCTTCATTTCCATTACTAGGTTTAGTCTTGAAAATCAGGCAATACTCTTCTATAATTCTTCTTCTAGTCTGTGCACCTTTGTTCTTATCTCCTATAATTTCTTTTAGAATGATTTAGTTTTACATACCTTGGAACTTTGGTATTCTCTCTAACTTCTATTTCTTTTGTTCTCTCTTATGTACTTCCACTAGCTTTTCCTTCATGATTCTCTTGATTCACTAGAAAAATTTGAACTTGATTTTGTGTCTACATATTATTTCCATTATTTATACTATCTTGTTGATCATATGAGTCATATCCATAGTATTTGGATGATCTTATAGTGTCTTCATCAACTCTGACATTTGCACTTTCAAAAACTTTCTTCAATCTTATATTGTAGCATCAGTAAGCTTTTCTCTTAGTAGAGTAACCTAGAAAAAATCTGTTAGAATTGGCTATGGCTGCCAAGATATTCAGACCAAATGGAAAGCACAAAAGAGAGATGAATATGACAAGAATGAACTGTATTATTATCAATATGATTTTGATTTATTGTACAATGAGAGAGAACCCTTGGTTATATAGCCAAGGTGAGAACATAAAATGGCATAATATTATGACAAGTGCCATAATCTTATGACATGAGACAATTAGGAAAAGCTATCACTCTACCTAAAGTGGAAAAGTGATAATGTGATAACCACCACAAATGACAGATCACCCACAAAAGGTGGAGAGGTAATCACATGATATGTCTATGAAAGGTTGAAGTGATAAATTAATAACATGATAAGTCCACCAAAGGTATAAAATCTCCAACAACCTCCTATGTGGTCCCTAAGTAAACTTAACTAAGGTGTAATCATGACCTAGGACAAGGTACAACACATTTAAATACACCAACACAACCCCTTAAGTGAAAACTAGGGAGAATGTACATAAAATAAAATAATACAAGATGGTTCCCAAAAACTAAGCCATGTTAGGTACCCATGTACAAATGCAAATAAATATTTCACAAATAGAGAAAAGGAGAAAAACCAGTGGGACAAAACTCCTCCCCGAAAGAGAGTTGAAAGATACAAAATGCTCTTAATGATGCATGAGAAGGTAAAAACCCCATGTGAGGAAAACTACCCCCCATAAGAGAGAAGTAGAAGAGAAACAAGGCAGCCCACCCTCAATGTTGAGTCTCCTGCAATGATGGTAGAAGCTCGACATTGAATTATGAAGATGATCCAATCTCGTTGAACAACGTTCCTCTCATTAGGAAGAAACAAAACCATGATAGTATGTAGGATGTCAAGAATATGGATGATGGATGATGATGTCTCTATGTTGATGTTGAAAGTTGACACACTCCAAACAGGCATTCTAGGCCACACTCCTAAAGTGGAAAATCTAGAATCTAGTAGAGAAAAATATAGAACATGATCCAAAGACAAGGATATCCCCTCTAAAGACAAAGAAGACTCCTCCAAATTTTGTCCAAAAGTATCCACACTCATCTCAAAATAAAAATAATAATCATGTATAGAGAATGAACAACAAGGTCAGAGTGTTCCCTCACAACAACTAGAGAAGGAGCATCTTCATAAAAAAGAAGATGAATTCTATCAATGATGTCTCCCAAATCTAAAAGATGAGACTCCATACACGAGTTTGAAATACCTATCAAGAAGTCCTCCAAAGTAGCCATATCTGGAAGACTATGTATTTCTTGCTACACTGAATCACAAGGAACCCAAACTATGTAATCAAAAGCATCATCAACTGCAACAAAAGGTGGAAAAGATGAATTGCATGAATAAAGAACTAGATCTGATGTAAGAACTCCCAAGTTCAAGCAACCAAATGCCTCTTTTGAATTATGGTTCATATGATCAATAGTCAAACAAATAATGTCACCATCATAAGAAAAATCTGCAAAGGTATACAATCGAGATGCATGATCAACCACCCTAGTAGCAATGATCTCTCTAGTCTCCAAGTCTCGAATGATGACTAAATCAGGTGTGAATTCCATAGTTCTCCCATCTCCACCATGTGTAATCTGATATATGGAAATAATATTGTTCATCGAATGAGAAACACACATAACATTCTAAAAAGTGTTGTCCCCAAAACTAATAGATCCATTCCCAATTGCACTCATGTATGTATTGTTTCCCATCAAGATAGGAGACATGGAACAAGGCTAAAATGACAAGAAGATAGACTATGAAGATGCCATATGATGAGATGATCCTGAATCAAGAAGCCATCTCCTTGATCCTAGACTTGAAAAAGCACAAAGAGCTTGTGCTTTATTTCTTGATGTAGATGCTTGACCTTTGTCCCTTTTAGACTATTTTGAAGAAGGAGAAGAAGGTGATTCAGACATTCTAGAAGGAAAATCAATGTGATTCCTTTTGAGAATATTTTTCAACTTGTCAATATCATTCTTATAACAATGGTGTTCTTCATGTCCATCCTTCCTGCAATATGCACGACCTCTCCTTCTTAGATGATTCCCCTTTAGAACAAGATTTTTTCTTTGTTTGATCTGAATGTGGATTATTCTTTGCTTTCTTCTATTTCTTATCTGATTTCGATTCTTTCACCTAACTAACCAAAAATTCCTGAGATTTAGAAGTCTTGATGAGACCCATTGAGACAAGCTTTTGTTGCTCATATATCAACATCTCAGAAAATGATGCAAATGAAGGTGTAGTATATGAAGATTCCATATTCAATCTATAAGTATGAAATCTAGAAACAAAAGAAGCATAATTAGGACCAAGTTTTTTCATTATATTGTAGACCAACTGAATGTACTTCTTATCAATTCCACATGCTTTACATTGCTCTCTTAGATCATTAACCTTAGTGATGTAGTCTTGGATGTTGTCAAACTCCTTAGGATCAAGGCTCATCATCTCATTATCAATTTGATAGCGTCTTACTTTATTTGTAGTACCATATAGGTTTTTCCATTTGTCCCAAGCTTCATGATAATTGTTACATGATTCAATTTGAAATAAAAAATCTTGGGAATATAGTCTACGAAGACACCCAAGAGATTTGGTATGTTTAATCATCCATTTTATCTTTTTATCTGCATCTATAGGTTCAAGTACCTTATTTTCAACATATAGAGAGTGACCTTTAGTCATTATAATACTCCATGCATTTTGATGTCATGTTGAATAATTATATGATGTGAGCAAAGGAACCTTAGAATGATCCATGAAAATGAGAGAGCATAAGGTCAAAGTAATGCACTAGGAGACCCCCCAAATCACTCAATCAAGAAACCCCCCAAGCAATATCTAATTTGGTACTTTATATTTAGTGCATTTACATTCGCCACTTGCCAAAAAAATGAACTAGACTTTGATTTTGTTACATGCAGATGCCAAAATAGGCCACATAATCAAGTATAGTTTTTGGTACAAAATGAGATAAATTTGATCATACCATTGAGAAGTACATGAAAAATTATACACTTTAAAAAAAAAATGACACCCAAAAATGTTACCGTAGGAGCAAGATATGAGCTCCCAAAGTTCCCAAAATGAGGACGAAATAGCCACACCTATGAGAATATGCAAATTCTAGAAAAACAAGACACCAAAACCAAAAATTGATTGCACCACTATGAAGAGCATGAAAAAGTCTTTTTTTCGATATGTGGTTTGCCAAAAATGAACACTGTGGCCAAAAGTTATGAATTTTTCAAAAAAACTAAATTTAGTCTACAAGAAAACGGGTTTCTAGCAAAAAAATTAACTTCTAATTTTATTTCTAAAAAATCTACTCATTATTTGTAAACAAAAAGAGAAACTCGGAAATATTTTGAGTCTAAAAATAAAACCTAGAAATCATTTTTTAATCCAACAAGCAGAAGATGAAAAATTGAATTTTTTTAACCTTCAGCAAGGAGAAAAATGACACATGAGACTTTTTGGACAGAATTTTTCTTTAGATTTGTGCAAGATATGTAAAATCTAAAAGACATGTAGTTCAAATTTCGACCCTAGCTACAAAACCCAGAAATTGTTTTTCTTGCAAATGAATGAAAGCTGAATTTTTGAAGTGAAAATGATGATGGCTCCAATAAAAAATGGCTTGCAACAAACCCTTGTTTTCCAAAAATGAAAATGGTGATCAAATTAAATGAAACAAAAGCTAAATCTGACTTTCTTGAGCCTCTTGGATGCAATGGTGAGCTCAGATTTGCACCAACAAGCTCTGATATGAACTTGCAATAAAGAGCCAAAAATGGAACCTCCCCAAATCTAGTACCTCTCTTCAAAAAAAGACTCTCCAATGGTACCCAACCTGCTCTGATACCATGTTAGAATTGGCTATGGTTTCCAAGGTCTTTGGACCAAATGGAAAGCACAAAAGAGAGAGATGAATATGACAAGAATGAACTATATTATTATCAATATGATTGTGATTTATTGTACAATGAGAGAGACCCCTTGGTTATATAGCCAAGGTGAGAACATAGAAGGGCATAAAATTATGACAAGTGTTGTAATCTTATGACATGAGACAAATGTGAAAATCTATCACTCCACTTAAAGTGGAAAAGTGATAATGTGATAACCACCACAAATGGTGGAGAGGTAATCACATGACATCTTCACGAAAGGTGGAAATGATAAAGTAATAACATGATAAGTCCACCAAAAGTGGAAAAGCTCCAACTACCTCCTATGTGGTCCCTAAGTAAACTTAACTAAGGTGTAATCATGACCTAGGACAAGGTACGACATATTTAATTACACCAACAGATTTCTTCATCACTTCTAGCATCAAACTTGCCAATATCTTCATCTTTCTTGATATAACATCTACTTCCAAAGATTTTGAAAAATTTAACAGTAGGATTATAACCAAACCACAACTCAAAAGGTTTCTTACTAGAAGTACCATTAACATTTACTCGGTTGATAGTGTAGACAAGAGTGCTTACAAATTCTCTCCAGTAGATATGAGGAACATTACCTTCCAACATCATAGTTCTAGCAGCATCTAGAATTGTTCTATTCTTTCTCTCAACAACTCCATTTTTTTGAGGGGTTTGAGGAGAAGATAGCTATCTTTTGATTCCAATATTGTTCACATAATGAGTTGAACTCCCGAGAAGTGAGCTCACGACCTTTGTCTGATCTTAAGAATTTAACCTTCAAACTTGTCCCATTTTTTTCATAGCTTTGAAACATTTGAACTTTTCTAGTGCTTCATGTTTTTCTCTCAAGAAGGCAACCCATATACTCCTAGAGTAATCATAAATAAAAAACATAAAGTACCTTTCTTCTTGAAGACTTTTTATTTTGGATGGACTACATAGATCAATATGTACCAACTCCAATACTCCATTCAAATGATGTTGTTTGCTCAAAAAATAAATTAGTTTTAGCTTTCCAATTTGACATTCCTTGCATATAGTGTTAGTAGGATTCAATAACTTAGGTAGATCTTTGACTGCTTGTGTGGAGCTTTCTTTGAAAATATTATCAAAATTCACATGACATATCTTCCTATACCATAACCATCTTATATCAACTTGAGAAATTAAACAACTTTCTCTAGCAGCACTTAAGTGAAAAATGTCATCTCTTGTCTTTGTACCTAAAGAAATTATATTTCCAGAACTTCCCAATATCCTAAACTTACCATCTTTGAATTGAATATCGTATCCCTTTTCTACCATTTTTCCAACACTCAACAATTTATGCTTCAATCCTTCAACATAAAGGACATCATCGGTATTATATTTATCACCAAGATAAATAGTACCTCTGCCACAAATCACATCAGCATTGTTATCTCCAAATCTCACAACACCACTGTCATACTTCTCCAAGCTTAAAAACTTTATTTTTTTACTATTCATATGATGTAAGCATCTGCTATCAATCACCCACTCATCCTTTTCATCAATTTTGGTTGCAAGAGCTTTTTCAATATTCTGATCACTAGCAGATTCAGTGGACATTGTACCATTTTCCTTGATAGCAATGAATACCCATCCATCTTCATTTCTAGTTTCTTTATCAGATTCATCATCACTAACACTTTCTTCAGCATAATAACATTTCTTTTGAAATCTAGATTTTTTAGGTTTGTACATAGAAAATCTTTGATGACACCTTGAGGAAAAATGACCTAACTTATTGCGAGAGAAACATTTAATAGTTAGCTTTCCTTTATACTTTCCATGTCCTTTGTCTTCTCTTTTCACAATCAATGCTTTGAGCTCTTTTGGATCTCTCTCTTCATCTTCATACTGGAATGTCTTTCTGGAAGTTTCTCCTAGATCATCTTTGTTGGATTTTTCCAAATATAGTAGCCTTGAATGTAGATTCTATTTTAGGAGTAGACTCACCAAATTCACTTATCTCAAAGGCAACTTGTTTACCAATAAAAATGTCTCTTATCACATTTTTTACTGTCTCGAGCTCTTCAATAGAATGAGGTTTCATTTCATAAGAAGTAGGCACTGATCTGACCATTTCAACCAAAATCTCATATTCTTCCATAATTCCATTGACACATCTTATACACATCACTAGCTCATTTACCTTTTGCATGAAAGCAACAAATTTTTCATCTTCACTCATCTTCAAGTTCTCCCACTTTCTTTTCAGACTTGTTAGCTTAGCAATATTCACTTGTGCATCTCCTTCATACAATGTGTCTAATTTCTTCCAGATCTCATGTGTTGTCTTTAGACCTATCACAATTTTCATCTCTAAATCTGTCAAATAACTTAGTAATGCTTCTATAGCCCTTATATTATCAACTTCTTTGATCTCATCAAGAGTAGAGGGACCATTCTAAGGAATATTATATCTATTCTTTGTAATCTTCTAGGAAGGTTCACTAATGCACTTCAAATGACACTCCATTTTGACCTTCCATAGAGGGTAACTTTTACCATAAAATTTGGAACTATCCTTCTTGTATGATGCCATCTCGGATCACGTCAAGCTATTAAAATTCTTCAGAGGAACTAGCTCTGATACCAATTTTTGGAAAAACAAGGATATACAATTGAGAGGGGGGTGGTGAATAAGTTGTTACAAAATTTAAACATATTTAACCTTTAATCTCAGATTTGATAATTAACAATGAAAGCATGAATCAATAACCCATCAGAAACACATGAACGCCAAGATTTTATATGTGGAAACCTTGTTAGGGGAAAAATCACAGTGGATGTTAGTCCACAAGATTATACCCTGTTAGAAGTATAATGAAAAATGAATAGGGAATGCACATGCATTCAGGCACACTACCTAGAGCTCATTGCTCAAAGGAAAAGCTCACTGCCTTATATAAAACAATTAGATTGAATCCATTTGATGAGGTTGAACTGCGAAATTAGCTTCTACAAAAGCTTGATGATAGTTTCGATTAGGCACAAAAACACATCTTCACACTTCACTCAATCTTCTTCACACTCTGCTCTAAAATTGAATGATCTAATCCTTATTCACAAATTTTTCATTAACACTTCATATAATTTCATTTAGTATACCTTGCACACTTCAAAATGAAGAAAAAATCGCTCATATATATTTGCTACATTAATTTACATTAACAACTCTATCAGCCAAAGATAAAAGAATAATTACAAACTGTCGGCCCAATTCATGAACAAATATCAATGCGCACCAATATAAGTTGGTCAAAACATAATGAAGACGTAAACCAACATCCTCGAGCATGCCAAACATTTAAAAATTAATTGATAAGGATCCGCAACATGCTACCACCATCATGTCGGTCAAGAACATGAAAAACCAAACACACAACGAAAAAATATTTGATCACGATCACACCAATCAACACGGACATACCAAAAGGATAGAACATGATCTAAAAACATCAATGAACAATGCATGAGCATACACAACAACTAAAATTACCAGAATTGCATTCTCTTCTTCTAGAAACACCTACTATAGTAAAAAAATAACTGTAGGAACTCAAAAACTCATAACTTTCTCCAATCTTGATGTGCACCTCTAAAAATTCTAGACAACATACAAGATAGGCTCAACAAAAAACCCTTTAATGAAAAACTTCTGAATAACAACTTATAGAACTTTTGACCATTCTGATCATCACATCTTCAGAGACTTCCTACAACATAATTATTTTAGTTTTCTCAATATCGTCGACATATACAACCTTCAAAATCATCAAAGCTAATAGTGTTGACATCAATGACAACCACATATTAGAAACACAACCATAACATCCAACCATGTGTATCCCTAACACCATCATACCACATGATTTATTTTGGCATAGATTCTTGGTTTTTTTTATATTGTTGTGTCTCCATGAACTTCACGTACATTGTGTGTGATTAAATTGTGATGTGGATGTTATAATGTGTGTGGAAATGGATGTTTATTCTTGGACCTAGTTGCATATGAGTTATTGGAAATATTAATGAAGATTTAAAAAATTAAATTATTGTATCCATGTGGAGAGAATTATTGTTTATGCTATCTTGTTTCATGTTGATATATTTTGAGTAAGGTTTATTTTGGAAAATGATAATGGTTCTAAGGAAATTGAATATTTGAGTTTTCCTTATATTCTATTTAGTGGTGGATTATGTGTAATATTACTTATCTCTTGGGTGATGTGTAATATTTTTGATGTTGGTAAAAAGGAAAGTTTTATGTATGGTGTGTGATCATATTAAGCTTCATGAATCCTAATATTAAGTCAATTTTTAGTGGGGGAGGATGTATTTCCTACCTATTCCTAGCATCTGATGTTAGTGGGAGTATTTTTTTTGTATATCTTGAGATGTTTGATGATCATGTGTGGAATAGAAATGCATGTGCTATATTTTCAAGTCCCTTGAAAGGGGATTGATGTATTTCATTTTAGAGGTGTTCTCAAGATTTGTGCATTGTAGGCTTTCCCAATAAATTACTATTATATTTTGGTTCATGAATATATGCATTAATATATATGTTATTATTAAATTATATCATAAATTTATCGTTTAAATGCATTGAAATTATGGATATGATGTTTTACAGTAAGGGGTATTTATGAGATGCTCTGGATCTTTATATGTATGGATTAGGTATGCTTGACATGTGCATTCAGTGGATACAAACACTAGGTATTTCTCCACCTAGCTCTATAGTTTTGAGTATACCCTAATGGTGGTTATAAGGAGATTTCACATTGGCCATTATTGTATTATCTTACTTGTCGTACTCAATTTGAGCATGAGACCCTTGTAATTTAATCCATTTTACCTAGATACCACCATTGGTATGATTCTAGATACTGTAACCCTTCATCTAGATGTATCGTGAAGGTGTGGCTGATGCTTTGTTAAAATTACTATTTATGTAATTTTATTCAGTTAAATACTTATATGGATTTAATAGTGAAATTATAGGTTGAATGATATTGGGCAATGAGTTTAATTGATTTTCGAGATTTGGGGATTATTTGTGGGAGTTTAAGATTCAATAATATAAATATAATTTATTTTAGTTTTATTTTATTTGAATCCTAGTTTCCACAAGTAATATGGAAAGATGCTTTGTATATTGAAGTGAAAAAAATGTATCCCTTTATATTTTCTCACTTGCTTGTGCCCTCCTAGTTAGTTTGGACTTAATTGTGACTTAGTTTAGTGTTGTAAGATGTACCCCTTTACACTTTCACACTTATTTAGCGATCCCTTAACTAATTGATCATAACTTTTCCTTAATTGGCCCTTTAATTCATTTTACAATCCTATTTAATTACATTTTTCAAAGAGGAAACCTGACATTCATTAATGCCTAAACATAACACTTCTCATTAAGCAATGTGTGTCCTAAATTTAGGTGTTGGAATATGGCTTTCGGTGTTTTCATTTATGGAAACCTAAGTCATTGATCTAGTCTACACTTCAATATTTGTCCATACCAGGAGACAGAGTGAAGAACAGGGTATCCGATTGAAGTTGAGTTTTTCAATCCATTTGCATTACCAATTTATCAGTTTGAGTTATGGATCTCAGGGAAAGTTTTTGGGTATTTGGAATATCTTATTGTAGATTTTTGTGCTATCACATCAATTGGTGTATGATTTAAGAGATCCACTAGACTAATTTTCTATTTAATAATGCTAGAAGGCTGAATAAGTGAATGTGCCATGTTGCGGACGTTCGAGGCGAAATTGTTTGGAGTATTTTTGGGTTTGAGGATTTTTTTTGGGATCCTCACTATGTTGTGGCCAGCTTTTGATGGTGTACATTGAAAATCACTTACGGATTGAGCCAACAGATGGAAATCTTTTTATGTTTTATTGAAGTCGACATATGAGTGATCAAATATTTTGTTGCAAATATATAAGTGACCATTTATATAATTTTGTAATGTGAATTAAGTGTGCACAGTTTGATGCAAACTTCAGAAGGATAGTAGAGCAATTATGCATAGTTTCACTTGTGCATAAAAGGGAATTGTGATGCGAATGAAAGCAGATAAATCAAAAGAGTAGAATCAGACAAGTAGGTCAAGGAATGCAACTGGTGAGCTTAACTGGAACTGTAACTAGGCATTAGTAGATGCTATTCCCTTAGTTGAATTCTTCATATGGATTTAATCTAAGTGTTCTATAAGATAGTAAGTCTTCATTTTTTAGCAGTGAGCTCTAGGTAGTGCACCTAAATGTGTGTGCATTCCCATTTTGTAAAACACTTATATTTGAGTACTCAAATTGTGGATTGACCTCCACCATGGTTTTTCCCCTAACAAGGTTTCCACGTAAAAATCCTTGTGTTATGGTGATGTGCTTGCATATTTCCTTTGGTTCAATGTTGTAGGCAGTTTAAAGATCAGATTAATAAAGTCAAATTTTGTAGAACACTGATTCACCCCGCTCTCAGTGTTCCCCGATTCCAACAATTGGTATTAGAGCCTAGTTCCTCAGAAGATGTTTAACAACTTGAGGTGGATCTTGGAATGTAATGGAATCTAGTAGTCTTAAGAAATAGCTTTTGGTGGCACTTGATGATCTTGATCAATCCAAAGCATAAGTCCAGGAATTAAAAGCAAATATTAAGGATGCTGAGAAATTCATTCAAGCATTGAAGGATTAGATTATTAAGTCTAGGGAGAAGAGAAAGGATCTCTATGATCAAATTAAGAAGAAAGTGAGAAAAATCATGAATGATGTTCACTTTAATCAAACCTTGAAGGAAATAACTAAAGAATGTGAAAAGCGTTCTAGAGACAATGCTACCCTAAAGAATGAAATGGAATCTATGGTGATGAAGTTGACTAAGGAGATTAAAGAGAGAAAGAAGAATGAGGAGAATCTTTCTCAATCCTTAAAAGAAATATCTGATGAATACAACAAAATTACTGGAGGATTCATTCAATTAGAGATTAAACTGCAAAAATCCAAAAACAATGAGGAAGAGCTTGAAAGACAATTTTTTATTCTCAAGGATGAACTTGCTACTACAAATGAATACAAGGAGAAGTTCAAGATTATCTCAGCTAAGCTTGATGAGATGACTCAAGGTTAGAAGAATGGAAATGACAAGCGAGGTCTTGGATATGAGAAAGGAGAAAGTTCTAGATCTGAACAAAGGAATTTTAGGCAAGGAAATCAGAAGAACAAAGAAAAAGGGCATCTAATAAGACAACCTAATGCTCAAAAGTTTAATGGATATTGTTTTTCTTGCAATAAATTCGGTCATATAGCTGCTCATTGTAGAAGTAAGATGAAATTGAGTGATCCATCATTCCACGGTCAGTTTTTCAATTGTAATAAGTTTGGTCATAAGTCAATTGAATGCATAAATATGTCAAACAACTCTACCAATAGAAGGAATGTTAAATGTTATACCTATGGAAGATTTGGGCGCATTGCTAACCAGTGCAGATCAAGAAGAAATCAGTGGAATGACTAGTCTAGGCAAGGAAATGTTGTGTGTTACAATTGCAACAAATACGACCACATTGCAAGATTCTATAGAAACAAAAATATGGATAGAAGTGGTTTGGCATACAAAGGTAAAAATATGTAGGAAGCTAATAAAGGAAAAAGGAAAGTGACTATGGATGAAGTAAGAGATCAGATGAAGAATAAATGGATAAGAAAGGATGAGTCTGATGTAAGAAATAGTTTCTTACCAGAACTTGCTTCTATTAATTCCTTCGAGAATTGGTTTCAGTCCATTGGCCTAGGGGAAGTTTTTCAAGAAAATCCTTTTTCCCCCTGTCCATAGTTGGTGTCAGAATGCAGAAATATGTCAATATTTGTATTAAATATTTATAGATACATTGGAAAAAACTCATAAAGAAATTCAAGCAATTGTAGGTCCGCAAAATAATGTTTCTCTCGCTAACTAAGAGAACAAGGTATTTGGGACACCTAGGGAAAAGGCATTAAATAAAACAAAAGGTTAGGTGAGTGAGTTATAAAAAGAAAGTTGGAACCCTCATTTTTCATTTTTTATTGAAGAAAAGAAGGAGAGCACTCTGCAATAGAATTTTGAAAGCATGAAAATAATTTAGTGGTGAAACCCTAATCCATCAAGTACTTCAGTTGTATTAATAATTTTCCATTTAATTTGGTGGGCGGCTGAAGAAGTTCTTTGATAGAAAAAATACATAAGTAAGAAAGGTAAAATGGAACAAATCAAAGGAATGATAAACCTAGATGAGTATAGCAGTGAGAAGATTAGAGTTGTAAGAAACATGTTGTCACTCGATGAATTGAAATGGATGAAAGAAGAAAAACATAAAAGATTGGATATTTGGAGTGAATTCCTCTATTTCGAGAACACATAATTCATTAAATTTATTCTAGATAGATTAAATTGTGATATTATAACTCTAGATAAACCCTACCATATCTCAAAAGAAGTGATTAGAACTATAACTAGGTTATGAACAGTTGGGGATGTACCAAGAAAGAAGTTGAAACCCTAACTGGAGTTATTGGAGATCAAAGGACTTTAATAATCTCAACAATTAGAGATTTAGTGTAAGGGTACATTATGTATGGAGTATCTTACAAAAATATTTTTTAGAAATAGAGAAGGTGCAACTTCGATAGGCGTCGTTTACATTTCACACAAGATGATAATGGAAAATTGGGATTTTGACCTTTGTGGATTACTAAAAGATCAACTGATGGAGAATATACAATTGAAAAAGATGATAGATTACCCTTTCATGTTTGGTGCTTTGGTTATATGTTTTGTGATGTATTTTCTAAATTTCTTGCCACTGAACAACAATGTAATATGGGAAGAGAGTGAAACATTTTGCAATAAAATTTACATACACTCTAAAAATTTGGAAAACTATGATCAAGTATATGAAAGTTTCTTTAAAGGATTGCTAGGAAATTTTGGCTCAATTGGTATTCCCCTTTTGGTAAGGGAGCTTGAAGTTGGTTCCTCCTCTGGTGAGATGGAGAGAAAGAAGAAAAGAGCAAAAGAAATTAATGTCTATACTCCTCTAGCATGCAAGACTCCAAGAGTTGAAGGGAAAGGAAAAGAACAAGTGATTATAGATATACCAGATGAGGAATTTGATAAGGAAACTGAGGACACCCAAAGAAAATAAATGGAAACAAACAAACCAAAACAAGAAAATACAATGACAAAATAAAGTGAAGAAGAAAGTGATTTAACTGAAGAAGAGTTATTGCAGCTTATTCATGAGGAAGATGGAATGTAGAAAATCTCAAACATATGGTATATCAGACCTTGATATGAGAAGGACATGATTTTGAACACACTAAGTGCTCATCTTGTCCACAACCCTATTAAATTAGAGAGTTTATAGAATACATTGCTAGAAGAGATGATTGAATGCATCAATGAAATCATGGACTCTGGGTCTCAGAATAAGGAAGAAGAAGAAGTAATTCTACACCTAAAGAAGCAATAAAAATTATCACTCACCAAGCTAAAAAGGCACATGAATCAGCTAAGGCAATGCATAAACACAACCAAAAACATTTACAACTATTGTCATTGATGTCCTCATGCAATCGACAAGTACAAAGAAAAGTTGGAACAAATTGAAACATAATTGAATAGTATTGGACAATACTTTAACATGTTTTAGATCAAGGTGGTGCAATTAAGAAAAGGATTCAAGAATTATAGACAGAGCATACAAATGTTCAAAACACCAGAAACAATATTGTTGACACCTTTTGGAAAGTGGAGGACATAACAAAATGTAGACTGGAAAAAATGATCGAGATAATGAGAAAAGGAGAGATATTAGAAGAATCCATCACCATTCCAAGATCCCTTATCAATATTATCAACCAAACATTTGAAAGCAACAACATGATCATAATCACCGAGATTTCATTAGAGGCATGGAAGAATTTTCTTTTGGAGATGAAGGAGCAATACAAAATAATCTTCTAACACAAATAGCGGTTGTATTTCTTCAAAAAAATTGAACCAGTTTTTGAATAAGTAAGTTTTTGATTACTGTAACAAATTTTGTTTTGGTTTTGTCATTGATGTCAAAGGGGGAGAGAGAGCAGTGAAAAATTCCTTATCAAACTTAGGGGGAGTTGTGTCAACTATGAATTTTTGAAGTCTTGAAAAATTGCAGTATGTTGGTTCCGACACTTAATAATTTTTTACTCAGTGTTTCCATCAATTCCAAAGGGTGAGATGGTTGGCATATGGCTTCTGGTGTTGACATTGATGGAAACCTAAGTCATTGATCTAGTCTGCACTTCATTATTTCTCCATACTGGGAGATAGAGTGAAGAACATGGCTTCCGACTGAAGTTGATTTTGTCAATCCATTTGCATTACTAGTTTATCAGTTTGATGAGTTGTGGATCTCAGGGAAAGTCGTTGGGTATCTGGAATATCTTATTCTCCAGTTTTTTGTTATCGCATCAATTGTTGTACAATATAGGAGATATAGTGGACTAATTTTTTGTTTAACAATGACAGAAGGTTGACTAAATAAATGTGGCATGTTTCAGATGTTCAAGGAGAAATTGTTTGGAGTATTTTTGGGTTTGAGGATTTTTTTTTTGGGTCCTCACTATGTTGTGGCCAACTTTGGATGGGGTGCATTGAAAATCACTTGTGGATTGAGCCGATAGTTGGAAAATATTTTATGTTTTATTGAAGCTGACATATGAGTGATCAAATTTTTTGTTAAAGATATATATGTGATCATTTATATCATTTTGTAATGTGAATTAACTGTGCAAAGTGTGAAGTGAAACTCAAAAGGATAGTAGAGTGATTATGCATAGTTTCACTTGTGCATAAAAGGGATTTTTGATGTGAATGAACGCAGACAAATCAAAAGAGTAGAATCAGACAAGTAGGTCAAGGAATGTGACTGATGAGCTTAATCTGAACTGTAATTAGGCATTAGTAGATTCTATTCCCTTAGTTAAATTATTTAGATTGATTTAATGAGAATGTTCTATAAGATGGTGAGCCTTCATTTCCGAGCAGTGAGCTCTAGGTAGTGTGTTTGAATGCATATGCATTCCCCTTTTATAAAAAAATTATATTTGAGTACTCAAACTATGGATTGACCTCCACCGTGGTTTTTCCCCTAATAGGGTTCCACGTAAAAATCATTGTGTAATGGTGTTGTGGATAATTGCTTTATGTTCGTTCATCTTTCCTTTGGTTCAATGTTGTAAGTAGTGTTCCTTGATTCCAACATTAGGGACCTAAGACCCATTGACTCATGGGTGAATGGGTCCTCCCTAGACCTTAGGACCTAAATTTAAATTATTTTTTTGTGATATTTTAACATATTCAAATCCATAATTAAATGTCAACTTGTGATATTTGAGTTTTGGGAAACTAAGGATACATATATACAAATATAAGGTTATTTCGGTATGTTTCACCTAGATTTTCAATTATTCAATTACAAGAGCTAAAGTTGTGATAAAAGGCATTCAAGAGAATAAAATGAGAGTTTTATTGCAGCATTCAAGATCTAATTGTCATATCATAGTCTTCTTGCATAATGCATGTTTTTGGTCCTATCATTGTGATGTATGTTTCATGATCAAATTAAGCATTCAAAGCACTATCTCAAGCAAGATTGAAGTGTCAAAATCCACATCCATTGAAGCCATCTCACCAAATTTTCAGACTTTCATTCCAAGGTTTATTCAAGGGTTTTTTGAGCGGTAACATTTCTTTTTTCATTCTTCGTTCTCTCTTTCATGCTTTCATTCATTTCAAGGTTTGATTACCAAAATGGGGTTTGACAAAGGAAATCCCCCATTCATTAAAAAACAATCCCTCTCATTTTGTGTTTGTAGATCTAGGTGGAAGAAACCTGGAGAATATCTTGAAGATAATTTTTGAAGAAGTTACAAAAGTTGTGATAAAAGTTGTCATCTCATGGACACTCATCTATAAAATTTATTTCTAACATTTTGACACTACCACTTGGAAATTTTTGAAGATTCAAATCTATATCAAAGGCTCCCAAAAGTTGTATAAAATCCCTAATAGTGGACCCATTCACCCTTGGGTGAATGAGTCCCAGTCAACCTTTGGAAACTTTCTTTTGGTGACTGGTAAACATAGTTCTACCCTTCTCAGATCTGCAATTTAATTTTTGGTTCTACTTGTTTTGAGTTTAATATTGTTGTTTTAAGTTTAATTTTGCATAATTAGGTTAGTTTACTATTTTTAGTTTTTCTCCTAAATGTGTCTAGTGAACCTGACCCTTATCTTTCATTCATAAAGAAATTTGTAGATTCACACCTTGAGTTGACTCACCTAAGGGTTGTAAGTCAATTCTTTGTGTAGATCTCATTTCCTAATGAAATGAGTGATAAATTGGTCCCCTAAGTGGTTCATCAACCCCATTTTGATAACCCACCTACTTTTTCACCCCATTTGAATTTGGTCAACCTGAATTTTGAGAATTGCATCTTTTTGATTTTGGAGTCCATTTCAGCCCTAGATCTATATTTTGCATTCATTTACATTGCATTGCATTGAATTGAATCTCATTTAGGGCTGCTTAACTTGCATTAGTTTTCATCTCATTTAGGATTTTAGAATTGCATTTTTGTATTCTTTAAAATCTTTTTTTTTATAAAAAATTAGTCATTTTGTAAAGAATTTACATAATATTGCATCATCAAAAACCTATAAGTAAAAATTGAGTCAAAATTGCACATTGAATTAGGTCTCCTATTTTTTCATTTAACACTATTTTGCATTTGCATTTGGACTTAATTTCATAGAAGATTTAAGTTGTAACCACCTATCTCAATCCAGAATCTGAAAACCATAAGAATCCACAAAGAAATCTATAAATTCATTTTTCAAAACCCTCAACTAGGATCCATTCACCCATGGGTGAATGAGTCCCTGATTAGGGATTTTTCCTACATTTCTAGGCATCAAAATATTTGTTTATGTATTTTGTTTTGTTGTTTCAATTTACATTTTTTTGTTATCTCAAACTAATCATATTTAGCTTCATTTGATAAATTCATTGCATTGTGTGAATTCAAAATTGCATTTAAAAGACACCATTTTCAGGTTTTTGCATAGCATAATCAAAAAATTATCTTGTTTGAAATATGAAAAATCTCTTTTACATATTTGCATTCTAGGATATTTCATTGCATTTACCTCTTATCCATTTTGGGTGCATATCGATTTTGTGAAAATTGTATGAGATTCAAACTTGGTGTCTTATCACCAACACTATTGTGAGGCATATTTCAAGACTCATGTCATCCTCCAATACACCATTCAGTGTGGATCTTGTGTTTTCTAACTCTTTCACTTATAGTGTTGACACTAGTCAACCCACTATGGGTCATAAATTTCATACCTCATTTCAATGACTTCCCTACCCACAACTAGTATACATGATGTCAAAATAATGGTTGCTAGTGTCCCACAAGATAAAATAAGAGGGATAGATGAAGAAATGGAGAAATTGCAAAAAAATGTGACCTTTGAAAACTTTGTTGGTAGTGTCATTCTTGCTTTAAATAATGTGAGGAAAATGCTTGAAAATGAACATGGAATAGAGATTATGTGAAGTCTAGCTCATATTGTTGATAAAAATGATCCTACAATGACTAGTTGTGCTCAAGCTTTGGTGTATACTCAAATTCAAGGTGAAAATTCAATTCCTCGTTCCACAACCCTTACTTCTATTTCTACATATACTAGTACTCGTGTTACTACAACCATCAAAACTACTAGCAACGTCAACACTTAGGTATTTCCACTGGGAATCCCTCTAGATTTGTGAGTTCAAATGTCATATCTCCTCATACACCCCTCCTCATAAATTTACAATTCACATGTCCTTCGTATACATACACAACACCTTATTCACCTCCATCTCACAATACCAACAATGATATGGTGCTTAACACACTTTTACAAAATGTCTCATCCCTCCAACAACAAATCACCACACTAAATCAAAACAACAATGGTCAACCTTCACAATATATAAAAACCAACCCATTATCCTTGGAGATATTGTGAACACAAATTCCACAATCTATAAAGGTTCCTAGGTTTGAGAAAAATGGTGGGAAAGGAGATCCTATTACCCATTTTTTTGCTTACACAACCTTCTATAGTGACTGTAGACATCCAAATTTGATCACTTTCATATGATCAAAATCATCTACTCTATTCATCTATTTCATTATTAATGATTAAATAATTTATTTAATCATTATTTCATTTTCTGCCTAAGGTTCCTAAAGTATGTAATTAAATAAATTAAATACTTTACCTTATCCCTTTCTTCTCTAAATTAAATAAATATGACAAATTATTTAATTTAGTCTTTTAACCCATTTGGATTAAAACCAATTTTTAATTCCTCTTTTTCTCTCTCCTTGTCACATTCTCCATAACCATCTTTTAATCCAAATTAAATTAATTAATCTATGATTAGATTATGCACCACTTAATCTTGATTAAGTGTCACATCCTCCATAATCTCCCACTTGCCTCTAATATCTCATTAATTATCCTAATTATGTGTTTGCACAACCTTAATCAGAATCATTAGCAACATTTGGCTTACCTTTTTAGCCTGGACTCTCTTCCCCATGTGAATTTTTAATTCACATTTATTTGCCCAAGGCTCCTCTCTTTCCCATGTGAATTTTTAATTCACATTTTATTCTTCCAAGGTTTACCCTATCCCCATGCAAATGTGACATGTCATTTTACATGTGCACAAGGCTTCTAGAACCTTGGACTTGTCACATCACCCACATGTGACAAATCTCCAGCTTTTTGGAGACCCTCTGTTATCCACTAGATTCTTCCAATCATTGTGAATTTTTAATTCACTTTTATTCCTCCAAGGAATCTTCTCTTCCACCTCTTGTCCTTCTCTTCCACCTCATTTCCACATCACTTCACCCTAAGACATCTCGCATTCCACATGTCAAGATGTGAGGGCTTGTGAGTCCTCAACTCACCATAGCCCTTCATCTTGATCTTGTTGGATCAATCTCAACCATTGAATTCTCTAGAGAATTCCAATTAGCCTATAAATACCCCCTCATTTCCCTTAATTCAGGGATCAAGTCTTTTGCAACAAAACTCTTGCAAATTTACCATTTGAGCTCTCATCTATCATAGCACTTAGCATTCTCATCCATCTTGCATCCATTCAACTCCATTGCCATCCAAGGAGCACACAATTCTTCAAGAATCAAAGGGCCAACCAAGGAAGGAGCAGCAAAGGAAAGGTATAACCAACTTCAACCATAAATTGTTCTATCTTACTTCTTTGCTTCACCATTTTCTTAGGCTAATCTTATTGAGGTGTCCTCTTTTAGTGTTATTGTTTTTGTTATTGCATCATTAGTTTTGTTTAGCATCTCACATTAGGAGTAGCATTTTAAAGCGATCACATTTCTGGCACGTCCGGTGGGACCCACAAAGGGGTCTCTTTCTTTTACATTTTTTGTTGTTTAGCTTGTTTGCAGATTCAGGTCGCAGAGGGGCGGACTTGCCTTCCTAGATGCTGCAGAGGGGCGGACTCACCCTCCCGGACGCTGTAGAGGGGCGGACTTTCCCTCCCGGGCACTGCAGAGGGGCAGACACGCCCTTGCTGTTCAATGTTTCTAACATTTTTTACTACAAAAGTGTGGACACGCCCCTGCTGTTCAACGTTTCTGACAATTTTTATGCAGAAGTGTGGACATGCCCCTGCTGTTCAACATTTTTGACAATTTTTACTATAGAAGTGCGGACACACGCCTATTGTTTAACATTTCTGACAATTTTTACTGTAGAAGTGCAGACACGCCCCTGCTGTTCAATGTTTCTGATAGTTTTTACTGTAGAAGTGTGGACATGCCCCTACTGTTCAATGTTTCTAACAATTTTTACTATAGAAGTGCAGACACGCTACTGCTGTTCAACGTTTCTAACAATTTTTACTACAGAAATGTAGACATGCCCTTGTTGTTCAACGTTTCTGATAGTTTTTATTGCAGAAGTGCGGAAACACCCTTGCTATTCAACGTTTCTGCCACTTTTTACTGTAGAAGTGAGGATACGCCCCTACTGTTCAACGTTTCTGCCAGTTTTTACTGCAGAAGTGCAGACACACCCCTGCTGTTCAATGTTTCAGATACTTTTTACTACAAAAGTGTGGACACGCCCCTGATGTTCAATGTTTCTAATAGTTTTTACTGCAGAAGTGCGGACACACCCTTGCTATTCAACGTTTCTGACAGTTTTTACTATAGAAGTGCAGACACGCCCCTACTGTTCAATGTTTCTAACAGTTTTTACTACAGAAGTGGGAATACACCCTCCCATTTCAATGTTTTCTAACTATTTTTTCAGAGGGGTGGATTTGCCCATCCGATTCAGCGTTTTTCACTGCAGAGGGGTGGATTTTCCCTTAACAGCACATTCAAGAAGGTAAAAAAGTGGCATTTTAGCATCGTTTTTGTCTCTTTCTTTTGTTATTTTGTGCTTTAATCCTCTAACCCTGTTTGTTGGTGAGTGAAGTCAGATTTCTTGCTGATATCTTGAGTATTTTGCTACAAATCACAAAGGGAAAAAGACAAAACAACTAACATTTGCTTGCAGGGCCTTTGTTTTATTCTTTTTTTTTGGGAATCTTTCCTTACTACTTTATCTATTTACTTAATATAAGTAGGGGAAAGTAATATTGGCTGCTTGTTGTGTTTGTTTTATTTGTGTTACCCTAAGGGGGCATTAATTTATTTTCACCCTCTCCCTTTGTACTTTCATGCGGATCCGAAGGGGGTAGTTGGAAACGATTAGTGTCTTCTTCTTAGCAGGACCTGCTTGGGGATTTCATCACCCCAAGGGACGATCCCAACCACGCATATCGGTGGGGTATATAAAGGGGGGAGAGCCAAAGTTGTACCCCAATCTAGTTGCATCATAATTGGCAAAGCGTTGAAGCTAGGGTGATACCTAGATAGACGTAAAGAGTTGGTCCGAGCCTTTCAGTATCTCACTCGGGTTCCTGACTCATGCTTGTGATGGACTGGTGTTCACGGTTTGTGCCTCACGTACCTAGCGTATATTGAGGACTCCTTAGAAACTTTGTTCATCCTAGAGTAAGACCTTTGTTGGCCATACCCCTTAACACTAATTATAGGATTGTGCTTGTTCAAAGTGTCTTCCTATGAAAAACCAACAAATTTTGATAAGTCAAAACCGTCATTGAATCATTTTTCCTTGCCAAAATCCCTCATCCAAACCAAGTTGCTATTTTTCTATAGAGGGGCGAACTTGCCCTGTTGTTTCAACATTTTCCACTGCAGAGGGGTGAACTTGCCCCCTTGTTTCAGCATTCTCCACTGCAGAGGGGAAAACTTTCCCCCCTATTTCAACATTTTTTCTGTAGAAGTGCAAATACGCCCCTGTTGTTCAACATTTCTGATAGTTTTTACTGCAGAAGTGCGGACATGCCCTTGCGATTCAACGTTTCTGACAGTTTTACTGCAAAAGTGTAGATACGACCCGTTGAACGGACAATTTCATCCATTTGACCATTCCAAACCTCCGTTTAACCACCCCAAGTCTTCGTTTGACAATTTGATCATCCTAAACATTCATCTATCTAAATCTAGTATCATCCAAATCCAATCCAATCCAAATCATCAAATTGGTACATCATCAATTGATCCAAACAAATTCAATCAATTCAATCCTCATCTACATCATCAAATTGATCCATCCACCAATCTTCATCCAAATCATCAAATTGATATGTCATCAAATCATCCATTCCAATTATCAATTTTGAAGGTTTTGACTTTTATGCAAAAACTTCCAGAGGCCATAACTTTTAACGGGTGGTTGTGTTGTGAGCTGGTATGTGGATTCCCAACCTATCTAAGATAGGTTGGACCCCTTTTTAGCACATTTTCAAAACCCCAAAGTTTCATCTTGACCCTCAAAATCAAAATTTAGTGTTTTTTTCCAGTTTTTGAAAAAACACTTTCGTTAATAACTCCAAATCAATATCTCAGATTTGGTATTTTAGTGGAAAATTCATCCTATCTTAGTATTGGGTATTTTTTGGAAAAAACTTGGACTCTCAAACATATTCCTATGAAGTTTCCTAAAATGGCAAAATTTGACAATTTTTGGAAACTGCCAAATGTGGCAAAAATCTGATTGTCAACACCTTACGTCCTCTAGTTAAAACCCATGATTTTGGTTTCAAATCAATCCTATCATGTCCTCTGATCCAATCCCATTATAAGCTCCAATCCCATTCTAATCTGAGCGTTAATCCCATCATCCTAATCTGAGCTTTTATTCAATCTCAATCTAAGCTTTCATCCAATCCCCATATAAGCTTCCCATCATGCTAATTTGAGCTTTTATTCAATCCCGATCTGAGCTTTCATCTAATCCCCATATTAGCTTTCAATCCATCATAGTTCTCTATCCATCATCTATTCTTTCCTTCTAATCTATATACATCATGAATATTTATCCCCCTCTCACACGACCAATAATAGTAGTCAAGGGGAATCCTAACTCCGTTGATGACGATAACAAAAAAATTGTTGATCATGAAGATTGTTATATAGATCCTCTTGACGCTATCATTGCTAGTAAGCTCTCTCCAATTGCCTCCCAAAATCCCACTACTTCTTCAAACTATCCCACCATGCCTTCATCCACATCTAATAACGGTTCTTATGCTACCCTTGACAAGGGATATCCAACATCCTCACCATCGACATATTCATCATGTCCTCCCTTTCAACCTCTATCCTATCCAACATCCACATCCTCTTATCCTTATCATCATGAACAATCCCAATACCTTTACCTTAATCCCACATCCCAATCTTCTCATCCTAATCCAACACTCACACATTCCTATCATAATCCCCCACACCAATATTCCTCCTATCCTAATCCACCATCTCAATCCTCTCATCCTAATCTACCATCCATATCCTCCTATGCCAACTCACCATATATGTCTTCCTATGGTGGTCCACCACCTCAATCTTCCCATCCTAATCCAACATCCACACCTTCCTATCACAATCCCCCATCTCAATACCCTTACATTAATTCTGCATCTCCCCATTCTAATCCTTCATCCACATATTCCTACTATCACTCCCCATCCCAATCTAATCCAACATCTGCATTCTCCTACATCACCCCCCCTTTTCCCGCATTATATCTTACTCCTCCATATAATCCTAATCCTCCATCTCATCCAACCTAGTTCTACATCTAATCCTCATCCACACATCCAGTCATATAATCCTCCATCTCCTCCTAGTCGTCCATCCAATCCCATCTCCACATCTAAACCTAATCCACCAATTCCTAATCCTAATCCTAATCATAATCCTTCATCTCCTCCTAGTTCTACATCTAATCCTCATCCACACATCCAGTCATATAATCCTCCAATTCCTAATCCTACTCCTCCATCTCCTCCTATTCCTCCATCCAATCCTAATCCATCAATCCCTAATCCTTCATCCATTCGCATCCCTTCATCTAATCCTAATCCTCCATCTCCTCCTAGTCCCCCATCCATTCCCATCCCTTCATCTAATTCTAATCCTCCATCTCCTCCTAGTCCTACATCCAATCCCATCCCCACGTCTAATCCTAATCCTCCAATCCCTAATCCTAATCCTCCATCCCTTCCCATCACTCTACAAAATCCTACATCCCTTCCAAATGTTTCCCAAGGACTCATGCAAGAAGAGACACCATGCCCTCCTACTTTATCATGTACTATCACTAGTGATGAGGCCCTCCTCCATCCTACACCTATCCCTCTCCTCACCATTCCTACCACCATCCAAATGATTGAGCCGGTCAAACCCATCAAATTCATTAAATCCCCATATTCTACTACTAGATCCACCGAATCCATTGAAGACATCCAATCCCCTTCTCCTAGTCCTAATATTCACAAACTTCAATCCAATGACCTTCATGAATCCTCCATCCTCCTCTCTCCCCCAATTGAGGAGTCCCTCCAACACTCTTCCATCATCATACATCCCACACAAGATGAGTCATGCCAAGCGCTTGATCCAAAGCATACAAGCATATCCCCTCCTCCAAATCAAGATCACTCCATCCCATCTACTCCATCTCAAGAACATAGTCTTCCATCCATTTCATCTCATGATCCATATCCTCAACCAAGTCTTGATCCTATCCTCCCATCCACCCCATCTCAAGATCACACTATCTCCTCCACTCCATCCCAAGATCCCCTTTTCCTTCAAGATCCAATCACTCCATCTCATGAGCCCTTATCATCCACTGCCATAAATCTAGATCCCATTGTACTCCCCAATTCCTCTCATGATCCCTTATCACTCATTCCTCCGGATGTTGCCATCCCCTCATCTCCATCGCATGATCCTTCATCGCCATCTAGTCTTACTATCCCAATGCCACTTTTGTATCACCTTGGTAATATTACATGCGTCCATGGTGGTCTTCTTATAGAAGCAAAACAACGTCTATGCACCACCCTACCTCCTCCACCTACTAACACATTCGCATCATGCTTCCAAGAGAATAACCATCCTAACATACATCACATGCTACAAAACATGAAGTATTAAGGAAAAGGTTTAGGCCTTCATTAGCAAGGTACTTTAGAGCCCATCTAGGTCAAAGAACATCCAGGCACACATGGTCTTGGATATGTCTCCCAAAACTCACACTCTAAAGATGTTGGTACAACCTCCGTACATCCTAAACGATCCTCTTCTAAAGGCACACATAGTACTTTTCGTCGTTCTACCCAGTCCTTTTCCGCCATCCCCCCTCCTCCATCATATTACCTAAAAAAAAACCATCCATCTTCCTCCCTCATCCTCTCAATCAATTTTGGGTCCTTATGTCCCTCCATCCATCATTGCTCATCCTCCATCTACTATGGGTTCTTATATCCCTCCATCACACCCCACACATCCTCCACATACACCGTCCATTTTGGGTCCTTATATCCCAAAATCACCCCCTCCATCTTATCCTATTCATCCTTTCATTCATCCATCCCCTCTCCCTCATACACAACATAAAAATCCTACCTACATAACTCCTAATCAGGATCAACAAAGGCACATACCTACACATAATACCTATAACCTTACCTCCATCGCTCCATATCATCCATCTCCTCATACCCATCCCATTGCTACTAAAATCACTTTGGATGCCAAAGCAACAATACATAAATCCAAACATCCACATGAATCTAAAGTTCCTCATGTCCCCTTCAAAAGACATGTTGCAGAAAAGAAAAATCAAGTCCAAAATCCAAATCAATCCAAAAGGCCACAAAGGCTCACCAAAGCAAAAATAAAAACCATGTGGATCCCAAGGAAAAAAGGTGCTATACCTTCAATTGAAACATCCATAATGACATCCAAAGTTGCTATTTCCCTGCAAAATCATTCACCTCCTCCATCTCCTAAATCTGTTTTGGATGTAGGCTTTCAATTGAAATGTCCATAATGACATCCAAAGTTGCTATTTCCCCGCAAAATCATTCACCTCCTCCATCTCCTAAATCTGTTTTGGGTCCCTACATCCCAAAATTCCCTATCCAAATGCCTCCATTATCACCACATTATCAACCCATCAACCCTCTTATCATTTCACATCTACCACATGTGCCAATGTTGGTCCTGAACACCTTCCCCCATCACAAATCCACTTCACCATTCCATCCATACACTTTCCAACATCCCATCCACTATCCCCCATATCTCCCCCATTAAATCCCTTTAATCCATCCTCTTTCATAATCCATCCATTCTAATACGATTGTACCAACATCCGATGGTCACTTTACACATGGTCTTTTATTACCTCATCTAGAACTTGATGCTTATGTCTTCCGAATCCATATCATCATCCATCTTCATCCACCTCCTAGTTCGAAAAATACAAAAAAATCAAAAAATCAAAAGTCAAAAGTCAAAAATAAAAAAATAAAAAAAAATAGTAAAGAGAAAGTCATTCGTCCAATGGTGAAAACTTGGCAAACAAGTACCTTGGATAAGTACCATGTTGAAAACCTGGAAAACAGGCATCATGCGGAAAACAGGCATCATGCGTAAATCCCCCATCTAGTCTCCTTCCATGATTGGGGGCAACACCCACTTACGCATTCCTTTCCTCCATCTCCGACATCTGCCTATCTTATCCATCATCTTTCGTATTCATATCTCAGTCCCTCCATCTTCCTTGTGTTCTTGATAATGACAGGGGCACATATATACATGCTTTGGACATCTCTTGGCATATTTTCCCTTCATCCACTATCATTTTCCTTATCCTCCCCATCTACTTTTATAATCCATGCACCCTATCCCCATCCATCTACTTTCCTTGCCGAACCATCCTACTACAATCCATATCCGTTCGCTCCTTTATTTCCCCATCCTTATATCTTCCATTCCTCTTGCCTCATCACACATGACACATCTAGAGTGGGGGAATCTCCTTCATTGTGTCTTATTCCTTGGCGACACCACCCATCCCCCCATCCTTATCTTCCCATCTACGCATCCACTAGTCCTTTTCCATCTTTTCATCCTTATCTCCTCATCCATTTATCTACCCAATAATCCATGTCATCTTTCCAAATCCTTATTCATTTATCCATCTATCCTAGCATCTTTCTATCTCCCCCTCTTTACCAATCCATCCATTTTCCTTCCATCTCCTAATCCCTTGTCATTGGTATCTAGCTATAGGCTACCTCCATGCAATCCAATTCCATACTATCTCACTATCACCATTCCTCTCTATTTATCACATCTTTCCAATCTTCATCACTCATCTATCCATCATCTACCCACTTATTCTAGCATCTTCTTATCCATTCATCCATTTCCCTCTATTATCCCTTGTCATTGGTATCTAGCTATAGGCTACCCTCATGCAATCCAATGCCATGCTATCTCACTATCATCACTCCTATCTATTTCCTACATCTTTCCAATATCCTATCACTCTTCATCATTCATCTATACATCCTATCATCATCCCAATTCATCTCCTAATAATCTAGATCCCTATCCCAACCCTGAGCTTCGCATAACCCACATCCAACATATCAACCACCCATCCACACAGCTTATCCTAGCTCATCATATCTGCTCCATCCCTTTATCTTGGTCATCTCATCATCCCTTATCCATTGTTTGTTGTCGGTCTCTTGTCGAACTACATTGCCCCTGCGCTTTCACGTAGGCAAGGTCAGTCATTTGGTCCGCCCCCAGGGCTCTGTCTTTTGTCTATCTTGTCCTCTTCCATCGTTTGTCTTTGGCCTTGTGTTGAACTATGTTGCCCCTGTTCTTTCACGTAGGCAAGGTAAATCATTTGATCCACCCCCTGGACGTTTGTCCATGTAGTCTTTGTCCTCCATCGAGGTCTTCATTGTCCTCTTCCCACTTTTATCCATGGTCTTTTATCGAACTATGAGGGCTCTGCGCTTTCATGTGGGCAAGGCTGATCTTTGATCAAACCTTGAGCCCCTAGGTCTTTAGGGTGTGTTAGTCCTGTTGTCTTGTCATCTTCTTATCTTTTCATGTCATGAATTATGTCCCTACCCTAGCTGGTGCTTACAAACAACGGTCATCTATATCACAAGATCCAATCAATTTCTGGTATCCCGCGTCATGTCGATCTTTTAATTTACTATCCATCATCGGTCTCAACATGATGTATCCTTCCTAACAGACCTCATCAACCCCATCCATCATCTTGATCCTATGGCAAAGGACATTTGAAATTGATTGTGATCTTTTGATGCTTTTGGCTTTTGTTTATCATTTGAGCTCCCTATCATTACTTTTCATGGTCGCCTTGATCCATCATATCATGGTGTGCTTTGACTAGTCCACATAGGGGCATATCTTGCTCATTTCTTTGTTTCTGTCTTCTTGGTTGTCCCACGTAGTACCCACCAAGATCCCTGAGGTCTTGTGTTACATTGGGGCATCCTTTTGTGTTTGTGGTTATTCCAATACCTGGCCCGACCAAAGTCATCACAACTTTGGGGTGTTGGGATAGCCTTCTTGTTTATTGTGTTTGTTTTATGCATTAGACACTAATTCATCTTGGTTTACATACCCTGACGCCCAGTGTCTTATGCTATAGAAAAAATCAGTGCTCTAAGGATGGTAAATTACATTAGGATTCCATTTCATTTTCCATTCTATCATCTTGCATACCTCCCCCATCCTCATCCATTCAAATAATCTAATCACACTCTTGGTCTTAGTCTTGCTACAAGCCTTGATCCAATAATCCTCATCATCATCATCATCATCCTTATCATCTGTGGGATGTATCCTTCCCTATCCTTGTATTGTTTTAGGATGTATCCTTCCATCATCAATAACACTCTCATCAAGATGTATCTTTCCCTATCCTTGTGTTGTTTTGGGATGTATCATTCCCTCGTCAACAACACTCATCCTCATCCTCATCCAGATGTATCCTTCCCTATCCTTGTGTTGTTTTGGGATGTATCATTCCCTCATCAACAACACTCATCCTCATCCTCATTGAGATGTATCCTTCCCTATCCTTGTGTTGTTTTGGGATGTATCATTCCCTCGTCAACAACACTCCATCAACCATCCGCCCAACCTGGCTTGTACCTGGACTAGGGCAACATCACATTTTTCCTTGCATCCATTTGTGCTCACCTTTACCTCCCATCGCTTATCATCATTTTTTTTGTTTCATCACTTTACATTGTCATTTTCATATCCCCTCTCATCTCTCATCTCTCATCCTTTCCCCCATCTCTTCCTCCTTCATCACTTGCCTAATTTTTTTTTCCCTCTTTCCAACCATACCATCCATTTCTTCCTATCGAGAGGTCACCCGAGACCCCTCTCTTTTCCCCCGTTGCCCTCTCGAGGGGGCATACCCTTCCCATTTATCTATTTTCTTGGACATAGTCAACCCCTTCCAGGATTGGGGCATCTTCATCCATTTCCCTGCTAATTTTGATAGCTTAAGTCCTCCTCCCCACGCTGGGGCATCATCCTCTGGTTAATTCCTCTATAGAGTCATCTGCACTTTCTTTTCTTCGAAGCACGATTATTCTAATGGTACTTCGAAGAGGGGCAAAATGTAGACATCCAAATTTGATCACTTTCATATGATCAAAATCGTCTACTCTATTCATCTATTTCATTATTAATGATTAAATAATTTATTTAATCATTATTTCATTTTCTGCCTTAGGTTCCTAAAGTATGTAATTAAATAAATTAAATACTTTACCTTATCCCTTTCTTCTCTAAATTAAATAAATATGAAAAATTATTTAATTTAGTCTTTTAACCCATTTGGATTAAAACCAATTTTTAATTCCTTTTTTTCTCTCTCCTTGTCACATTCTCCATAACCATCTTTTAATCCAGATTAAATTAATTAATCTGTGATTAGAATGTGCACCACTTAATCTTGATTAAGTATCACATCCTCCATAATCTCCCACTTGCCTCTAATCTCTCATTAATTATCCTAATTCTGTGTTTGCACAACCTTAATCAGAATCATTAGCAACATTTGGCTTACCTTTTCTGGTCAACCTTTCCACTTACCATTTTTAGCCTGGACTCTCTTCCCCATGTGAATTTTTAATTCACATTTATTTTCCCAAGGCTCCTCTCTTCCCCATGTGAATTTTTAATTCACATTTTATTCTTCCAAGGTTTACCCTATCCCCATGCAAATGTGACATGTCATTTTACATGTGCACAAGGCTTCTAGAACCTTGGACTTGTCACATCACCCACATGTGACAAATCTCCAGTTTTTTGGAGACCCTCTCTTATCCACTAGATTCTTCTAATCATTGTGAATTTTTAATTCACTTTTATTCCTCCAAGGAATCTTCTCTTCCACCTCTTGTCCTTCTCTTCCACCTCATTTCCACATCACTCCACCCTAAGATGTCTCACATTCCATATGTCAAGATGTGAGGGCTTGTAAGTCCTCAACTCACCATAGCCCTTCATCTTGATCTTGTTGGATCAATCTCAACCGTTGAATTCTCTAGAGAATTCCAATTAGCCTATAAATACCCCCTCATGTCCCTCAATTTAGGGATCAAGTCTTTTGCAACAAAACTCTTGCAAATTTACCATTTGAGCTCTCATCTATCATAGCACTTAGCATTCTCATCCATCTTGCATCCATTCAATTCCATTTCCATCCAAGGAGCACACAATTCTTCAAGAATCAAAGGGCCAACCAAGGAAGGAGCAACAAAGGAAAGGTATAACCAACTTCAACCATAAATTGTTTTATCTTACTTCTTTGCTTCACCATTTTCTTAGGCTAATCTTATTGAGGTGTCCTCTTTTAGTGTTATTGTTTTTTTTATTGCATCATTAGTTTTGTTTAGCATCTCACATTAGGAGTAGCATTTTAAAGGGATCACAGTGACTTCATTTTTGAAGATAAAATCTTGGCTAAAGTCTTCCCTAGATCCTTGAAAGATATCGCTTTAGAGTAGTTTTTCTCTTTATCAAATAACTCAATAAAATTATTGATGCTTTCTACAACCACTTCTAGATTCACATGGGTCCTAAGATGACCCTAGCTAATTCAATGACATGTAAATAAAAGGATGATGAAAAGGTCACTGATTTTATATCACAATATCAAACACTTTACTCAATAAACATTAAGATTCTTTATGTCAACCTTCAAATAATGTTTATTACTAATTTGCAAAAATAATCCAAGACAAACTTGAGATATTGAAATTTCCCTCCTTCATAGAGTTGTGTATAGCCCTTCACGATTACCAAAATTCGGTTAGTATTCATGAAGTGGAAACTCCCTCTAACAGTCCTGAAAAGTATGAATCCACACCTCAGACCAACTATCATCATTTCAAGAAACAAAATAAGGGCTTTTTACAAATTAATCGCCCTCAACCAAATCAACATGTTGACATGTGGAAGTGGCTATTATAAAGATGAAAAATTCATATGCCTTTGGGGATAGAAACAAAAAGTTCACCCCTCTACTTGATACCCTTCATAATACTATGTTGCAACTCTTACACAAGAAATTGATTTCCCTACCTCCTATTAGATTTCGTGATCCCACTAAACCTTTACCTTCAAACTATAAACCAAATTTCTATTTCCATTTTCATTGACAAAATGGACATGATACAAAATATTGCAAGTGTCTTAAACATCTTGTGTAAGACCTCATTGATTCTAATCATATCCTAATTGGTGGTGTTAATGAACAAGGTAATAATTCCATAGCTCCTCCTAATCAAAATCTATAAATCCTTGCTAATCCCATGCCAGAACATAACATTTCCTTTGTCAAAGCTAGTGAAAAAAAGAATGATGTGATGAATATTGACATAGATGATGATAAGACAAATGATAATGAGGAATAATCTATAAAATATATGGTTATATTTATTGAAGTTAAACCTCATAAGGGCCAAATTAATATGCCCCTTAAAATTTCCTTTTCAAAAAATGACACAATTAAACATGCACTCGATTTTCTTGTTTACATAGCTTGAAGAATCAATAAAAATCCTACCAATGGGATATTAATTGATCTCATATGTGTAGAGAATGTGATCAATGAAGAATTCTTATTTGTGCATAAGCTTTATCAAGATACATATGAAAAACCGAAAGAATGGATCAAAATGCATAAAGGTTTTGCTTTCCCTATGATAGGTTCGATAAATCTCCCTTTAAAATTTGGACCAAAACAATTAAATCTATCATTCACCATCATCCCAACTTCTGACCAATTTCATGTGAATTAAGGCTATACATGGCTTCGCTCCGTGAATTTTATCCTATTGGTTGTGCATAAATGTTTAAAGTTTCCATTTGGAAATGAGATATTTATTGTGCATCATAGTGGCTTTAATCCTATGTCTTCTTGTGGGAGTTTATCATTGGATTTATTTTGGCTTGAGCCTATAGAGCCTATTAGACCCTATGAAGACTTATTTTTCAAATCCTATCAAAATTTTAATGCAAATCACATAACAAAATTATCCCTTACCAATATGCCTCAAACCATGATTGAGCCTCTTATCCTTCATGAGACCATGATTGAACCAAAATCTCTTCCAAGTAACCAAGACCAGTCTATGAAAAATCCTTTACTTATTTCCTATAAGAGACCATGCGATAATCAAATAAGTCATGTTGTGCCTCCTAAAATAAAACAAGTTTACAAAGCTAAATAGAAAGTGGTTGAAAAACCTCCCATGGTTCTGTCTATTCCTCCTATAAGGGAAGAAAATAAACCTATGGTTGATAAACCCACTCCGACACAATCACAAATTGTAAATCAAACGGAACGAAAATAAAATGCTAGAGAGCATAGGCATAGATGCCATGCTATTTCTTGTTTGTTACAAGAGAAAGAATAAAAGAACAACATAGAAAATCAAAATACAAAATTTTCTCAAGCAATGCATGATGCCTCTCCACCTTCACCACAACATAAACAACAACCTTCTATGGATATTGTCATTAGACTTGCCATTGCGATTAAATTGGATGATGATAATGAAACTACCAAGATTGATAAGGAAGTGCATAAAGAGATAAATTCATTATTTTCCTCTTCCATGAGCTTAAATGATGATGCTCCTAAAAAAATTGTTGAGCTTGGTGCTTGTCCTAGTTTGGCACTTGATGTTGTCTCTTTGGCTATTTTTCTACCTTCCACATATACCGAACAAGATTGGGATGTAGATGAACTACTATAGGTTGACTCACATGTGCCTTACTAGTCCTATCTTTGTTTTCTTTTTATGTTCTTTGTGTGATTGCGTGTGTATAATGTGATCCCCCATATTTTTCTATTTGGTGTATCTCTTCATGTTCATTCTTTTATTTGTATCTACATTCCTCTATATGTCATAAACATGTATCTTTTCTTTTGTCTTGTGTTTTCCTTTTGGGTTTGACACAAGGTGTTGAGACATTTAGGTCTCTTCCATGTTGACCCAAAAAAAAAATCTTTGTTTTCGCTCTCTATGTGTCATTCTTCCTCTTCTATGAGTATTTGGGGAATTATGATGTTTTTTAGCTCTATAGTAACATTGTAGGAAAGACATATTAACCCCAAATCCATGGGTCCCTTATGTGTTTGGAATTTCATTTTGGGGGAAACCCCTCTCTTTTTTTTCTATGAAATAACTTCATTTGGAAACATATGACTTGGCATAGGGCTTTTTGAATTAGCTCTGATGTCTTCTTTATTGTTTTGGTGTTAACAATTTCTTTAAAGTGGTGGCATACATTGGCCCATTATTTATTTTGAAAATTTTGACATTACTTATGTTTCATTGTGTGATCTTACTTATTGTGATGCATCTTTTTCTTGGTGGTGTCATTGGGTTTCATGTCCTCTAGGAGTGTGACATTTCTTGGTATACAACTTTCCTCTTAGTGGTGATGCGACATGTTGCATTCCCTAAGTTGTGAATATTTTATCATTGACTTATCCTCTCTTGGAGACATTAGGCATGATGATCCCTAAGAGGAGACTTTACATGAACTAAGAAAATCCCTTTGAACATGTTTATTTGCATTTTTGTTCATTAGTGTTTAGCATAAAACATCTTTCTAACCTTCTAAAGCTCAAACCCTTTTTTATGGCCATCAAGAATATGATACACCATAGTATAAATGTGATAAACACCATTGAACTAAAATTAAATGAATTGATTATTAGTTATTCTTTATTCCCTAATGTAGCATGTAGATTCACTTGAAATGTGTAAAAATAAAATAATCAATTTTACTCAAGCTAGGAGACTACAAATGCAATGTAGTTGTATACACCACACCTTTTAGGATCCATGGTGAAGTAGTAAGTACTAATTATTAGCACACATACTAAATAGTTTTTATGAATTATTCAAGAAACTTACCATTATTCCATAAATTAGTCCTATATTAGATTTTTTAGTCTCCTCAAGATGGGAAACATGAATGTGACAATTAGGATCACATAAAATTTGAATATAACATGTAATATGTTGTGTTGGAGTTATATTCCAACTATAATAAAAGATATTTAAAATATGGCACCATATAAATTTTTGAGTTTTGAGTGGTCCTATGATGATAGATTTGAGGTAGAAATTATTGTAACAATTTATCTAGTGTAGAAAAATCAACACACACAACTACTAAAATAACTAGAAACTAGGAAAGTACCTATAGAACAATAAATATAAAATATTTTTTGATGATTCATTATCACTCATACACTATAAATTATCATGTTTCATGTTCCAAACCTACCTACTAGTTGTGTTTATGGGGATCCATCCTCCCTTTATATTCCAAGATATTTCCTAATTTTCTAAAAGTATTCTAGTTACATTGATAGGTAGTGTGGCTATGGTAAAAACCACTTCTACACCTAAAATTATTTTTTCATAATCCATAGATGATCTATATATTCTATCTCTAGACTTAAGGATAGCTTCATTAGGGAGTTCCTCTAAAAGTTCCATCTCTACACATAGTGAGGAAAAAATGGTACAAATTGTTCCAATGTGTGCACCTTTGTCTCCTTGTGTTGTGCAACTCATTGCTCGATTTTGTGACATGGCTTAAATGCTTCCTATGGATTCATTAACTCTAGCGATTGTATCAAGCATTAATATGTTGATCTTTTGGTGCAATGACAACCGTCTGTGCAATAATTGATATTAGAACTTGGGTCACGAGTTCAAACCCCTTAATTACGTTGGGGGGGATTGTTGCAAGGTGTGTTCCCTTGTTCTCCTTCTATTTTGCAACACAACGCTTAGTTTTGTGACATGGATTAACTGCCTCTCATAGATTAATTAATTCTGGCAATTGTATCAAGCATTAATAGGTCAATCTTTTGGTGCATCGACAACTATCTATGCAACACAAGTTTTATTATTTATCTCTTCTATAATACCAATAATTTTTCTATGGAATTCATAATAGTTTTCAACTTAATGGACATTAGTATTATGGTGAAAAATATGTTAGTCTCACCCATATATGAGTAGTATAAAAGGATTCCATTAGCGATCAAAAGATAGACTAGGTGTTATACATGGTAAATTTTCTCATTATTCTTGGACTTTATTTAAAATAAATTTCTTACCCTTGATTAATTCATTTACTTAAGAATTAAAAAACCTTAAGCACATGGATAAATATAAATATCATCTTCTAGGGACTTCTTCCATCACAAGGATATACATTCATGTGGATAGACTAATTTAAGTGAAAAAATAGACAATTTTCAAAGTACAACACATTCCAAAAAAATTTCCTCTCTTAGCCACACCTAAATCCATAATGGCTACTAGAGAATATTTCTTAAAATTGGCATTCATGCACTTTTCAAAACCATAATAATCTCATTAGGATATATTGACTCACTCCTCACAAAGGTGGTCTAAGAATGTTTCAAATGGAATAGGCCCTTATCGCCAAATCACTACCAATATAGTCTATTGGAAACTCACATCTTTCATTTGTAGCCAATCCCCTTTCTCATTTGGCTGAAGAAGTGTCATGGAGAGGGTCAACGACATACTAGCCTTCCCCCCAATAAATCCACATTGTTTAGAGGAAAATATTGATAGAAACATGGGAGAGGAAGAAAATCACACGAATCATCTTTAGGCCTAGATGAGCATTCTCCATTTTAGTCCCACCACTAGACTCATTGATATCCTTAATTATAGTTATGTAATCATCCAATCACTCACAACCTAGCTAATTGATGCATTTGGAAACTTCCTTTGAAGAATATAAACCCTAGAAAGTAGTAGGGACTCTATAAGTCCTCCAAAAAGGTGAAATTTAAAGTATAGATAGGACATTAGAAAGAATTGAAATGCATTCAAGTTGCATCAATAATGATCATTGCATCAAATTATTTATATTAAATTTATTAAATCTATTCAATTAATTAATTTACTAATTTATAAGATTATCAATTTTATAATTTATTAATTTTAATAATTTAATAATTTTATTTTATTTAATAAATCAATTTAATTGAAAGATGTATTTTAAAAATTATATTAGATCTTCTTCAATAGAAAACAAAGTAGGAAAGAAGTCAAAAATGAATCGACACCATTCTCCCCCCATGTTAGAGAATTCGGTACAAAATTCTTGAAATTTAGAATTTGTGCACAAAGGAAAAGGATTGATGGAATTCGGTATCATTCCCTTGTACATTCAATTTGAGATCATACCTAAATGACTTGATAAAGAAAATTGATGTAGAATTTTTTTAATAGATTTAAATAAAAAAACTTGTCTTAATAAGATTAATATAATAAGGTATCTCATGTTAAGAAGGTTATTTCAACAAGTTATTACTTTTTATCTAATATTTAATATAATGTTGATTAGGAAATTTTATTTTTGAATTAATGAATTTAATTTTAAGGATTCAATGTATGGTTGGTGGGTTAAAATTAAACTATCACTTTGTTCATTTATGCTTATATTTGTTTATATTTTGAGAAAAAATAATATTTGAATTAATGTGGTTGATAAACTAGAAATTAAGAATTTGTTAGTAGATACCCTAGTTATTGCTTAAGTGATGTGAAAGGATTATGTGTACATGAGAGTAAAATGTAGAAAGATGCACTAGTGAAAAACTTGACCAGGTCAAAGAATGTTAACTAACTTTAATACCACAAATTTGGGGTTTAGGGTTAAGACTTTTAGTAGACAACTATTTGGATGCAAATCTATATGAGTTAGGGCATATGAATAAGCTTGTTAATAGATACATACAGAATAAAAATAGAGAGACATATATAATTAAATAATGGATACATTTTATTCATCTATCAATTTTGTATGTGAAATACCATTAGGAAAGATGTTTGGTTATTTATCTTATACTTAAAATAAAATCTAATATATAATATATATTATAGATGTTTATAAAGATTCATCCATGTAGGCCATTACGAAATTGAACAAAGAAATATATGATATGGTAAGCATGATTATCTATAAATACAATAGGAATTGCATAATGCTAAAATTAGGTAAATCCCCAAAGGCCTAGGTTTGAAAAGGTAAAATTAAAGTGAGAGGTGGCGATCAAGAGTGGGAAATAGAGAGAAGATACACTCTAAGTATGGAAAAATCTAAGAACCCAATGTAGGTTAAAAATAAATTAAAAACTTTTAGGATTAGATAATTTTTAATTTTTTTCAAGTTTAGACATATGAAAAAGCCATGGGGAAAGGGAATGTATAACACATAAGAAAAGATAACCAAGGGGACCCATTTAATGAATTCTTAGATCAAATGGGAAAATTAAATTTAAATAAATAAAGAGGACACATGACTTAGATAATTTTGTATTTTTCAAAAATTCCTAAGAATGCCTATAGTTGGGGACATGTGCTTCATGCAATCAAAATAAGGATCCATAAGAAATTTGGGGAAGAAGACTAGTAAACCAAGAAAACCAAATAAAAACTAGAATGAAATATATACACAAACACCTTACCATGAATACAAAAATAGTCATTGTTACATAGGAAAAGTAATACAAGAGGTTCAAATTGTACTTATAGTAAGTTGCTACATTATTTCTAATACAAATAATGCTTGAAATAGTGACCATGTACATGGGTAGACTCACAATAGTGTGTCCCATTTGTGGGACAATATAAATTTGTGTAGTTGAAGAGAAAAAAAGGGTGGGAAATACCTTTGTTTGATGGTATTTCTTTAAATGTAGGTAACCTCATTCAAAGGTGTTTGCATAAATACCTTAAAATATAATTGCACATCTATTTAAAGGTTGTACACATTTTTAATATTTTTAAACATGGAAGGAACCTTCAACCACATTTTCTTTAAACAAGGGCCATTGGATGTGGTTTTATTCTTTGGTGCTTAATTTTTTCTAAAAATAATATATTTCAACCCTTGGATTGGACTAGCAAATGTAATCAACATGTTAGGAGGTTTTTATAGAATCATACCTCTTAGAATAATTTTTCTAAGAAGTATAATTTTGAATATATTTTTAATTTGATTATTATTTACTTTCTATTTTCTTGTGAACATTGCTTTTCACCAAACATCATGGTCTTTATTCTACATATGAAGAACAATAAAAAAATAGAGAAAAAATACTATTTAACATATTTGCCACTACGTGTTAATCTCCTTCATTAAAAAAAAGTTATGTGCCATGGAATAAAAGTATGTCTAAATTATGATTGGTCTCAATTCAAAAATTAATAAAAAAATATACAACACAAAATCATTATGTCGTAAGGTGTTCCATTGCTGCGGCATTTTTCTGTCTACATCAAAACTTTTTATGTCATTTTTTGTGTATAGAAAAGCGGTGGAAGCAGTGTGATATTTTTCAAAGGATATAGGTTAATAAATATGCCTGCATTGATCACCGCCTCAAGTAAGGCATGAATGAAGCCATTTTACATTGATGAAATGTATTCTATTTTAATATGCACGCTCTAATTTTCTCTACCATTTAAAAAAAAATGAAAGCACTGGTGACAAATTCAAAGGCAGGTTGTGTTTTATTTTCTCCTTTTTAGATTTTTTCCAATTGGTTTTCATATGTATTTTGTGGCGAAATAAGACTCTCTTCCATGAGAAATTTGCAAGCAGTTGTTTTATTTGTGAGATTGTGTATTTTGCATGAAGGTAAATCCGAATAGTCAGTTTTCGTGAGGAAAACAAGATTTTGTTGTAGAATTATTTGGAGTACACATAACAGGATTTGTCAAGGATAGGATAACATGTTTTTGACAGGCACAAATTAAAGAATGCAGGTCACCAAGGGTGTACCAAACATAAAATCCCAAATATTTCAATACAAGGAATAAAATGGTTTTGTAAAGAATTGTTGTCTGCATCAATTTTTTGTCATGTTGGAAATGGAAACATAATGTATTGTATAGTACTGACAAATGAAGTGAGTTTTTTGCTTCTTTCAATTTTGAGGGAAGGCTTTATTGAGAGCCTAGAAATTTCTTGCAAACATATACCAATATGTAGGTTCAATCTTGTGTTCTCTAGCATTGAGTTTGATGGTGTTAATATAATAGATTACAAGATGATTATATTTAGGTCAAACTTGGTATGTCAAGAATTACAAGTGGAAGGAAACTATAGTATTGCAGTTGCTACAATTATCATTAATGGTCATTTTACTCGATAGAGGCAAAATGTCATTTTCATCTAGATTTTTGCTCTGCTCTACACTATCACTAGACTTATGTTCTCTACTATCTTGAGACCTGTACTCTAATGTATCTTTCCCTTGATGTCAAGAATTACAAGTGGAAGGCAACTGTAGCATTGCAGTTGCTAAAATTATCATTAATGGTCATTTTTCTTGATAGAGGTAAAATGTCATTTTTATCTAGATTTTTACTCTACTCTACATTATCATTGGACTTATGTTCTCTACTATCTTGAGAACTTTACTCTGATGTATCTTTCCCTTGAATATCGAATTCATTTAAAATCAAACCTGAATGACCATCTCATGCACATTTACTAGCCCTAAAACCCTAAAAAACTTGAAAAAGTTGTCTAAAATATCACCATCCTCATCCCCCCACTCTTTGAGCTTGTCGATAAGATATGAAGTCCTTGACACCTACCAAGAAAAGAACCAAAATTATTTGCAACCATCTCATTGAATTCAAAATCCATTTTAGTACTTGAGATTTTGGGTTCCTCGACTTGAAATTAACATTAAGAAAGAGATGTAGGTTGAGATGGAATGAAATGCTTTTTGTCAGGGTGGAAAAAAATGAGAGCATTCCTATATTGTGACAAAAATACCATTTGGGAATAGAGACAATATCATACATACCAATATATCCCAAGTTTCAGTCCTCTGAGAGATGCCATTTTGTAGCAAACTTCATGCAAGAGATATATTATCGGCACCCGTCACAACATACAACTCTTGCTTCAAGCAATTATTATTGACTACCATTAAAACTACTCTTGCTTCAAACAATGATGTATGACTGTTAGCCAAAATATTAGAAATTAGCGCAAACAGCTCCACTAAGATATCTCTGGGCATTATTTAAATATATTATTGATTTGGACATATTTGATTCTAAATTTTTTTCCTCAAGTTTTCCCGTTACAAGGGAAAAGTGTAAAAACATATCTTATAACATTAATTATATAGATTTTACAAAAAGATATATAAACTATTTTTTTTATCATAATATTTTCTCTAGATATTGATGTTTCCAATCTATTTTTAAGAATTTATAATTTTATCCCTTTTTGTATAAGGAGTAATGCAATGTAGAATAAACATGCCACTTTTTAAAATATTTGTTAACTATAAAAATTAATTTATAAAAGTACACAAAAAAAATTCACAAATCATTTTTTTAAAATTAAAATTAGCAATCACACATTTTGTGTGCAATGGGTATGCCGAATAATTTTATGAGAATTTTAAAGTTGAGTGGATTGTTTTGTAGAAATTTGAAAATGTGTCATAAGTAACAAAAACTCGTTTTTTATTTAAATTATTTTGGTTTTTAGGTTTTGTCAAAACTTGTTTTGTATTTATTCATTTTATATTTATTTTATCTTATTTTATTGTTAATTTTATTGTTTTCTACGATTATATGTTGATATAATTCATATTTGTTTTATATATATAGGATTCTTTCTTTATTTACCAATGAATCTCTATAGTCTTTGGGTAAACTTTATATATTTATATATTTAGTAGTTGTATTTTCTTTTCTTTATCATTTTATTAACTTTATATATTTATATTATCTTTCAGTTCCTTATTTATATTTATTATTTTATTAGTTTCCTCGAACCTTGTTCTATATATATAATTCACAGATGTCTTTTATTTCTATATATTTATATATAGTTATAGACTACTCTCTGAAATAAATCTCTTTGAATTTATTTTCTCCTTTTCGTTTATTATGATTGATTATGTTTTATATTTATATTTATTGTTGTATATATATTTATATTTATTAGTTTATTATTTTCCTCAAACCTTGTGCATCTCCTCCCTCTCCTCTTTTTTTTGCTAGTGTTGGTCTTCAACAATTCATTTATCTCTCTTGGCTCCCTTTCATCTCGATGATGGATCATGAAGTGTGATCCGAAACGTTGATATAAAAAATTTACACAATCAAAACCAGAAACTAAATTTGAACACATTGTTATAACTAAGGCTTTTCAATAAGTTAGCTTATGTGTGGAAGGTTAAATTTGTAAAAGATGTATAAATTCATAAAATAAAAATCAATTATTGTGTAGGAAAATTGGTTAAAATTGAACAATGTGTCATAGGTTAGATTATAGTTAGATGCTTGATTTTGGAAAAAAATCATGGTATTAATAAAGAGCATATCATCAAATAAATGATAGTGTACTTTAATTCATTTGATATAAAAATGTAAACATATGTAGACATACATTTTGGATATATATACAATGTTACAAATATAGTTTATTGTTTAAACACAATACTATAGCTATAAATTACTTTTTTTTGCAGCATTATCATATAATCACTTCAAACTCCATTTTAGTTGTATCAAACAATAGACTTGTTTATTATTTGAAAAAAAAGAAGTTAAAATCAATATGTCGAAGTATAAATTACATTAAACTCATTCTCACCTTTGGTAAAGTTGATTTGTAGATGTTCAACAATGGGAAACATAGTGTGAGTGAGTCATGAGTGGAACCTATAATAAAGAAAATATGAGATATAATTTACATGGGAAAATAATTTTAACTTTGTGTTGATTTGTTTCTTATCAAGCTTAGTTGATAATGTAGATATGAGATAAATAAAGGGGCATACATGTTGTTAGTGTAACCTCCTTTAGGTTTGTGAATTTTTGTTTTGTGATATTGCATTCAAACGTACTTCTTCCCTTTTTTGTCGAGCCACAAATGGGCTATGTTGCATATGCACATATCTTTCAAATGTGAAGGAAGGTTGTATGCGAATGCATGACAATTCACTAACTCTTGAAATAACTATGAATGCCAACCCTTTTCGATAAGTGTTACCAATATTGATTGTTTCCCTTTGTAGTGTAAGTCCTTGTGACATGTGAATTGTCAAGGTCCATGCCATTTTTAGTGGAATTTGATGGCGTCAACCATGACTCACTGGGGTTATTGGTACATTTTTTGGTTTGTTATGATTCGGATCCAGTCCAATTTAATTTTTAAAATGAACAACAATAAATAAGGGAAGTTGGGGTGGTTTTTCTCCTTCATCATATATAATTTATTTGACTTCCCAAGTGCACCATTCATGAGCCCTATTTCCACCCATAAATTTGAGCACAACATAACTTCTTGACCAATAGACAAGATTGTCTTAGCTTGAAGTTGTTCTTCATCTGTATTTGAGTATGGTAACCCCCTAATTTTCTCTGTAATGGATAGTACAATAGGTGTTTCCAAAGACAAAAACATACATTTACTAAGTAGTGAGACCATTTCATTTGTTGCAAATAGATGCATGGCATCTGAGAAATTTGATTTTTTTGTAGAGGTGAGTGAGGAACTTAAACACAACATTAAAACTTTCCAATCTTCTATTGTAGGCTCTACATTTCAAAGATTTTATAGAAGTCCACAAAAATAAATTTGGGAAGGATCATCACTAATCCGTTGAAATATTTTATTCAATGTTTTCATTGTTGTGAAGGTGCGCTATAGTTTTCCTCCATGGGAAGTAGAAGCATACATGGGGATATATTTGACTGGAGGTAGTTGGCCTAGGTCACCAAAGAGAATGATCGATCACCATCCAAATGGTTGTTGGTTGTTGCTAGGGAATGTTTCATGTAGCCTCATGTCAATTTTTTCTATCAACTTGGGCCCAATGAACCACATCTCATCTATCAAAATGCACCAAATGAAGTGCATGCTTCCTTGGAAAGTTGCAAGCATTTTTCCTTGTAAGGGGTAATTTCTTTGATTGGTATTCGAAGGGCCCAATGAATTATTGATGCTTGAATGTTTAATACAACAACACCTATAGGTGCAAGGAGTAGTAATGGTGACTAGTGAGTTGGTTCTAAACTCATGAGTGCAATCCTTATTTTATTTATGAGGTGTGACTTTCCAATTCCCACAATTCCTTGACCAATTAATTTAAGCGGTGGTTGCAAATGATTATTACTTAGATGGGATAGAACTATATTGTAAGATTTTTGCTCGTCTACAGAGAGGGTGGTATGGTTGTGTTAACATCCATCTGATAGACCTTAAAATATTTATGTACTACAAATGACGAAAAAAAATTGATATCTTCCATCCTAGCCATAAGAGCAAAAGTATCCTTAAAATCTATGCCTTCTACTTGTGAGTAATCCTTACACACAAGTCTTTCTTTATTCCTGATGAATTCTCCATTCTCATTCAACTTGTTCCTTAACAACCATTTAGTTCCAATTATGTTCTTGTTTGCTAGTTTGGGGACCAATTCCCAAGTTTGATTCTTCTCTATCTACATAAGTTATTCTTCTATTTCCTTTATCTAATGTTCATCCTTGCACGCTTCATTAATTGATTTAGGTTCTATGAATGCTTGATCTAGACCTGCTCAAACATTATCAATCAACCCAATGTTAGTCATTAAACAAGTCTAAAACAATCATTCCCCATGTAATTCATTCAAATGCAAAGAAGAAGAAACAAAGTGAAATTAATCAAATGAAAGCTACTAAATCTTGTTCAAAACATTCAAACCAACATCCTATCAGGAAATTGGTGCTACTTTGATGTGGAAAGTAGCCCTTTCCCAACTCCTTTCTGAAATTTGATGAAGATTGTTGATGATTGTGCTCCTTGATGAAAATTTGAACATAACCTGGCTAAGATTGATAAAATGCTATGAAAACCTTGATGAACAATGGATGAACTTGCATAAAATCTATAGATAATGACTTTACCTAAAATTATGGATCCAAAATCAATAGAGGAGCTCTCCATTTATAGGAAAGAAGGATGGAGGAATGAGAAACATGAAGGATGTGGGATTAAAATGAACCAATAACAATGTGCCACTTGTCCACATGTTATTGAAGAGAGGTGGAGCACATTTTGGTCAATGTGAAAATTAATGCATATAGGAGGAGTTTGAAATTCAAAAGATGTCTTGTGGAGGAAGATGTGAAAGAGGAGTTAATTCCACTTTGCTCAAGAAAAAAGGACTTGTAAGAGACTTAAATGCCATGTTGGAGGACAAGTCCTTTTGGGAGGGAGATTTCAAATTGGAGGAATATTCCAATGAGATGCCCTTTTGAATGAAAATAGAAGAATTTATAAATCAGTTAAATTCATTTACATGTGGAAGTTGGAAAATCTAGAGGATTTGATGGATTAGAGTTAGATTTAATTAGCTTGGAGAGAGATTAGTTGATTTGACATTTGACTTAGATTTTTGGTTTTTTTTTTTAAATCAAATGAAAGGAATAATGGACACTACATTTAATTAAATAAAGTTTGATTTATTTAAGTAAAAGGGATGATGTAAGATTTAATCAAATAAGGGTGATTTATTTAATCAAAAGACGAAATATGATTTAACCAAATAAAATGATTATTTAATTAAAAGAGGAACATTAGGATTAATTAAATAAAATGATTTATTTAATTGAAAGAAGAATATTAGGATTAATTAAATAAAATGATTTATATAATTAAAAGAAGATGATGATTTAATCAAATAAAGTTGATTTATTTAATTAAAAGATGAAACTTGATTAATTAATTAAATAAGGATGATTCAATTAATTGGTTAGTAAATAAGTGATAAGAAATGATGTTAGTGAATCAAGATTGAGTGTATGATATCAATCAAGATATTTTTGGTGTCTACAGGTTCAACTTTATAAAGTAAACATAAATTTACCTCAACTTTAGTAGCTTTGCTTCTTGTCAATACACCTTTCCTCTTATCTCCAATAATTTGATCTTTAGAATGATTCTTATACACATACTTATGGGTTTTAGGGGTTTTCTCTGAAGCATCTTCCTCTTCATTCTGTATCTCTTTTTCATCCAAATTATTCCTTCTACTCTTCTATAATCAAGTTCATCTGACACATATCCATCTACTACAATAGAAATCTTCAAATCTTCATCAACTTTAACATTTGCACTCTCAACTATCTTTATCAACCTCTTGTTGTAATACTTGTAAGCTTTGCTCTTAATAGAATATCCAAGGAAGATACCTTCATCAGAACTTGCATTGCTCTTAATAGAATATCCAAGGAAGATACCTTCATCAGAACTTGCATCAAACTTTCCTAATTTTTCTTCATCTCTTTTGATACAAAATTTTCTTCCAAACACTCTAAAATAATGCATCTATTTGATGCCAAAACACAACAAGGTTTCCAACAAGGAGGTGAACAATGATTAGTAGATTGATACAATAGGTAGAAAGCTAACAATTCAGTACGAATCTTGAAGCACCTTTATCTTAAAATTTAGAGCAATCAACTAAAATTCCTGTAACATAGCATAATACAAAAGGATCCATAAATAGGGTTATTCATAAGACAGGTTTGTTTCATCTAAAAAATCATTTATCAAAATGTTCGAACTATCATATTTGCAAAGAAGTTAGCAACCCACAAAAAAAATAACAAATTAAAAAAAACTTACAAACTCTTGTACACATAAATAAACTTTTATAGAATTCTTTGAAAAATAAACTATTTTAAGAGAGCTCAATACAAAGATATATAACAAGAAATATTATGAAAAAAACTAAAACAAACTAATAATATCTTTTTTTGACATCTAATAAAACTTATTAAAATAGGCAAACAACAAAAAAACCAGGTAAAATTGAAGAAATGAAGAAAACAAAGAAACAACATACTAAAAAATAACTAATAATAGACATTATTTTTTACATCTAATAAAACTCATTAAAACAAAATAATTAAAAAAAAAGTAAAACTCAATAAAATAAAGAAACTTATTGCCGTGAGGTGAAATATCATACCATTAAAAACCTAAATATAAAATATAATAGTAATTAACTAATAATAGTCATTGTTTCTTTACATCTAATAAAACTTATTAAAACAAAACAATTAAAAATAAATAAAACTGAATAAAAAAAATAAACATATTGTAGTGAGGTAAAATAGCAAATCAGGGTAAAAAAATTTCATGTGACTAGTGAAATAATAAATGATTTTAAAATCAATTATGTTTTAATATTTTTAAAATCAATTTTATTTTAACATTTTTATATATTTATTATTTGATTATATATGTACTTTTAGTAAAATTTATATTATGAATATGTTTTACTATTATATTTTATTCTTTATTTTAATATTTTATATTTATAATAGTAATTATAACTATAATGATATTACAAATAAATACTATTATATACAATATATTTAATTACGCTGAAAGCATTAAATAGTGGAGAATCGTTAAGCAGGAAATGAGTATGTGACTGTGTCAATAAACACCACAAATTTAATTTGACATTTGGTGAAGAACTTTTCTATTTAGCTTCAATAATTTTTGTCTTTTTTTAGAAGTAGGTTTTATTGGATTTCTTGCATGGATCTTACCCATAGGGGCAAGGGGTTGATACGGTGACACCACTGTTGTACAAAATAAAAAATAAAATAATAAATGATACATAAATATATAATATTTATTATACTTTTATAAAAAAAAAACCGAAATAAAACATAGAATAGTAAAAATAGTATTTTAAAATAAAATTATTATGCAATATGAAGTGTTTTTCCTATTCTTTAATAAAATATTTTTAAATCTAAAGTAAAATAATATAATACATTGAAAACTAAAAAAATAAAAGAATTAATACATATTATATTTTTGAAAAGAGTGTATAAGATCAAAAAAGTTTTAAAAAATATTTTATATTTAAAATTTAAGAAGAAAAATATTAAGTAAAGAATTTTTTTTTATAAAAAATCAAAATTCATATTTTTTTAACATTTAATATTTATTTTTACAAATCATATATATTGAATTTTACAAATCAAATCAATAGACGTCCCACTTTCAACATTTTATATATATATTATTAATTAATATATGTATGTTAGTATTATATACAATAATAGCTATCACTATATTATGTATAATTAAATTTATATTATATAAGTTATATATTAAATATTAATTATATTTTATATTATATTTGTATTTAAATATTTTTTATTATATTATAATATATTTGTATTTTTTGTAATATATATAAGGCGGTCACAAAAAGATAAAATCAGTTACATCGAGATGTACAGGAGCAAGAGGCCCAACTTCACAGCAAGAGTATCAAGAAAGCTACATATCAGAAAGTCCTATACAAAGATACCAGAAGGTAATCAGAAAACTAATGTAAGATATCATCATGGGTGTCAACCCAGGCTGTCCACCCCATAGGTCCCTCCATCCACACAATGTTTTTGTTCTCTTGGATTTGAGAAAGCATGAGGAATTGGTCCTTTTTGGAGTTCTTGTTATTCTTAACCTCCTGGATCAGCATTTTGCAAGACCTCTCGAAGATCTATAGGTTATCCATATTCCTCCTCCATTCATACCCATCCTTCATTGAAGAAAGTGGCATATCCCATCTTCAGGAACCTTTTGAGCTTTTTCTTGTCCATCATCATGGTAGTATGAACCTGCAAAAAGATTTTAAAATAAGTGAGTTTTCGAAAAGACTCAGTAAGAACTCTGGGGGTGTTTTGATACCTTTCCTCATTCCTACATTTCCAAATCAGCCATAAGATATTAGAAGAGAGAATGTTACAAAACAGATTAGTATCCTTATTTAGCCCATCAATATGCCCAGTGATGATTTCAAGAATATTAATAATCATAGGATAAGTGATACCAAACATATGCCAAATTTCCTTAGCAAAAACACAGTCAAAGAGAATGTGTCTTCCTGATTCAGGCATTCTGCACAAGTTACAATAATCAGTCATAGAGTTATCTTTTCTAGTAGGAAGTCTGTCAAGAACCGACATCCATTTAAAACATTTTATTTTAGGCTCAATAGAGCCTTTCCATAATATATCAAAATAATTCTTCCAAGAGCAGATGTCCAGGGTGGTGTACCAAACAGAATTGACATGGTCAATGATGGCATCGTTATATCCAATCACCTTGTAAATGTTTTTGGCTTTGATTTTGGATATAATGGTCCCATACAACCATTTGCAGTTTAAATATCTATGAGAGTCCAAATAAAAAGTAGTAGGTAAGTCCTCGGTAGCTTTAAGAATCATATTATAAGTTTTCTTTTGGGAGGTCGGGATATCAAATTTTCTTCTAAGCTCATCCCATCTAATTAATCTATCTTGCTCAAAGAGGTCAGCAAATTGAGAAATGCCCCTATTATTCCAGTATCTAGCAAAGCAACCTTGGGAGAGGGCGAGGGGTTTGCCAGATAAGTGTAAGTTCCACCAGATGGATCTTTCACCATAAAGTTGACAATCATCATGGAAGGCCTTGTTAGTAATATAGCTCCTAACATGATTCCAGGCTTTCCATATGGATCTAAAGATAGTAGATCCCTGCACAGCAATAGGAAAGTTGCCAATGATCAGATCATTAAAAGGAAAATTCTTCTAGGATTTTGCATTTTTGGGGAATCCCCTTTCAATATTGTTCCTAACAAGGATCTTCAATGGATCATTGTCGTCCATAGAGTGAAAAATCCATTTGGCGGCAAAGTCAATCCCTTGGAGTTTAAGGTCCTTCAAACCCAAGCCCCCTAGGAGCCTACCAATATGACACCAATCCCATTTAACAGCATGCATCTTTCTATTACCTTTACCATCCGACCAAAGAAAGTTTCTGATGACCTTTTGAATTTCCAAGATTTGGTAGTTACTGAACATCCAAGCTGAGGAATAGTAAATATTGTACGAAGAAAGAATTTTTTGGTAGACCTGAACTCTGCCAGCCAGAGATAAGGATCTATTGTGCCACTTATCCAGCTTTTTAGTGATTTTCTCTTTAACCCAAGCCCACATATCCTTAAGGGAGGGATCGACAGAGAATGGTATGCCCAGATATCTCACAATTTTCTACGGACCTCCCCATTGAAAATCATAGATTTTGAACCAGTCAGGGGGCTGCTCATCCCATCCCAAACAAATAGATTTGGAGTGGGATAGATGAGCACCAGAGATAGTGCAAAAGAAACTGAGTTTGTTTTGCAGAGCTTCAAATTTGTCAGCAATGGCTTCAAAGAAAATAGTAGTATCATCTACAAATTGGCAGTTTATAAGCTCTTCCTTATTAGGGAGTGATATGCCCCTGATAGCAGGGGAGATTGAGTTATCTCTAAGAATGTAGTAAAGGGCATCCGAGGCAATAACAAAGAGGGCAGGGGCCAAGGGGAAACCTTTCCTGATGGATCTACCAAGGGGGAATGAGTATGAGAGGGAGACATTAATATCTATCTAGGCAAAAACATCATTCAGTAACATATTAACAAAATTACATAAAACACTAAGGAATCCAAAAGCCTCAAGCATCATGGAAATAAAGTTCCATTCAACCTTGTCATAGGATTTTTCAAAATCCAGAAGAAACATAGTAGAATTTTACTGAGAGTAGTTGGCCCAATTCATGGCTTCCCAGCTGGTGATCAGATTCTCAAGAATATACCTTCCTTTAATGAAACTAGTTTGGGTAGAGCAGACAAATTTGGGTAGGATTTTCTCAAGTCTAAGAGCCAGGATCTTGGCAAAAATTTTATAGGAGACAATAAGGAGGGTGATAGGTCTCCAATTTTTGATGAGAGATTTCTCCCCATCGTTAGGAATCAATTTAATAATACCCCTATTGATGGAGCTACCCAAGGAGCCCCTAGCTAGGGCTTCCGAGTAGATATCATGAAGATCTTTACATATCCAACTAATATTGGCCTTGTAAAATTCCACAGGGAGACCATCGGGCCCAGGGGCCTTATCATTATTAAGGGAGTTAATGGCTTTTTCAATTTCCTCTAGGGAGATATCTTTAGATAGCAGGTCAGCATCCAGAGTGGAGATCCTATTAGGGATAAGAGATCTGCACTGATTTCTAAGGGAAGTAGCCTCCTCCGAATCCTCTGAGGTAAAGAGATTTTGGTAGAATTCAACAAAGGCCTCTTTGATGTTGTCAAGGCCAGTTATTTCTTGATTATTAACTATGATTCTATCTATAGTTTCATTGCACTGCTTGTACTTGATGAGGTTAAAGAAGAATTTGGAGCCCCTATCACCAAACAGGAGCCAATGAGCACGGGATCTAATTTTGGTGCCTCTAGTTTTAACCTGCTAGTGCTATCTAAGGGCTTCCTTAGTATTAATCACATGAGAGATGAGATCATAGTCTAAGGGATTGGCTTGGATGTTAGTTTTAGCTTTTTGAAGGTTAGAGGAGAGCTTTTTTTTGTGGATCTATAGTCTTTGGCCCTTTTTTGGCCAATTTTTTTTAATAGATTCTACCAGGCGAGAATGTTCATGTTCCGTCTATCCCTGTGAGAGCTGGTTGGAAAGTTATTCTTGTTAATGAGTCTAATAATATGAATGGCTACAAGAGCATCCTCATCCTTAAGAATATTGGTGTTTAGGAAAAACTTGGGATTGGAAACTTTGTTGTGCATAGGGGAATTATTAATTCTAATACGGGTGGAGATAGGGTGGTGATCGAAGAGGGGAGTGGAGGTGACGAGGACAAAGTTGCCCAAGTTATCAGGCAAAATAGAGAAGAAATTTTTATTAGCATAGAAATTGTCAAGTCTAGAGTATATTCTAGAGGGACCCTGTTGGAAGTTACACCAAGTGTGCCATAAGCCAGGATTCATATCTTTACTTCGAGCTAAAGGGTCAAATTTTTTATTTGCATTTTTCATTCTATTCCAGTGAAATTTTTCCAGGTCTTTCCAAGCAAATGGAGTACCACCAGTTTTGTCCTCCTGGGATTCAATCATATTGAAGTCCCCTCCCACAAACCATGGGATATTAGGGAGAGAGGCCAACCAGTCCCAAAGGCTCACCCTCTCCCTAAAATCATTCAAGGCATAAATTGAGTGAATGCCAAAGACATTGTTATTGTAATTAATAGTAATCCAAATAGCCTTGTTACAAGGGGAGAGCCCATTACCAGTGATATAATTCTCTCATCTCGGGTTGACCAGCAGCACAACTCCACCCCTGCCCCTAGGGTGGTTGGTACAGAATTTGATAGCATCTTTCCAAAGGAAGTTAAGATTGGATTCAAGAACGAATCCTATAGCTTTCATCTCTTGCAACATCAAGAAGTCCATGGAGCTATAAGAATCTAAGTAACACTTTATGACAAAATTCCTTTCTAGGGATTCAATCCCCCTAATGTTCCATGAGATGCAATTCATGAGGACACATGCGGGGGGGGGGGGAGAGCACTGGTCTGCGGATCCCATAATTGGGGTCTTAGCAACAGAAGGGATATTCCCATGTTTTTTCTTGGAGGGGTTCTTATTTTTGGAGCCTAGAGGTCTTCCCTATCATTTAGATGTGGGGAGATCTCCATTGAATTCATCATCATTATCTGAAACAGTAGGGGAAAGGTTATCCACATCCATGGACTGCTTTGGGTGGAGATTAGTGGAAACAAAGGAGTGCTTATAGGCCGGGATGACCTCAAGAAAATAGTCATCACTAAGCTCCCTGAACATCTTGTGAGGGAAGTTCAGGGGGGGGCTGAGTCAATGCAATTGACAGAGGGGTCCTTTATGATTGAATTTGTTGGGGGGGAGAAAATTTGGATTTCTTGAGAAGCAGCTAGGACAGGGTTGTCCGTACTGGAGGCAAGAGGAAGATTTAAGGCCTGGGAGTCCACAATGGAGGTGTTAACCAGCTTATTGGTCCTTCGTCTACGTTTATTGGAATTTTTTGTCATGGTTTGGAACCCAATATTTTGAGTTTCATTCTGAAGGGTCAAGGAAACGACCAAGAATGATGAAGGGGAAAGGGCAGTAGGGAGGGATGGGGAGTTGGAGGCCATGGTGGGGACGGGGATAGAAGGCTCAACAATGTGAGGGGTTTTTTTCACAGGGGGTTCCACATTAGTGTTAGCAGTAACCGAGGAATTTTGGAGAGGTGAGGGCTTAGCCGGCATAGGTTTTTTTTTTAAGAATGGGGCAGTCCTTCCTTAGATTCCCTTCTCTTCTACACAAGAAACAAGCATTCAGACCCCCAAGCATTTCAATACGACAAGAGTAATTATCCTTAGAGATGTTAATGTTAATGTCAGCCGGGATCTCTTTTCCAGGAATCAAAGAGACAAGTATCCTGGCATCCATATGAGGAACCAATCTCACAGTGTCATCCATTCAAATGACTTTACCTAGTGGTTCAAGCAATTGGGGAATGAACTTCCATAGAAATGGCAGGATCTGTTTAACTAAGATCCATCGCGGGGCAGAGAGGGCACGAAATTCCTCAAGAATGGCCTTGAGAGACCAAGCCAGGGCACGAAAGGAGGTAGAGCCCATGACCCAATATTTTTTTTTAAGAACTTCGGCCTGGGATTCATGATTAGCAAAGAAAATCACATATAATCCTTTCTGAATTTTCCTGCAGAACAAAATATGGAGACCAAGCTTCAAGTTCCAGTAGTTATGGAACCAGTCGTCTAAAAATTTCCTAGGAGGGCATTTATCCACTTCTATAGTAGAGAAAAAAATAGCAGAATTCCTTAATCTATTTTTTTCTTTCACAATTTCCACAAGCATTTTCGGATTTGGAGAAACGAAGAAAGGTAGGGCAACAACCCTAGTGTTCTTACCAGTTTCACAGGTGCCATGAACACTTGACAGGTTAAACCTTGTGCTCGTGTCAATGGCGATACCAGAGTTAGCCACTGCCTAAGAGAAGGATTTGGGTCTTGGTTTAGTAGGAGTATCTAAGTTTGGTATGTCAGTATCCTTAGAAAACCTAGGCATAGTCAAGGGGAAACTGGGGGGTTAGGCCTCTACCAAGCAGCAGAGGGGAGAAGGAGAGGTCTCCATCACATTAACTGCATTAAATGAACAAGGAGCGAGCACACCTGTCAACATGCCATTGCCGGGAAAACATAACAGCTTGTCCTCAAAGTTCGCCACCTTTCGTAGCTGGCGCCAAAAAGCCTCCCACCAAAAATTTTCACCGAAAATCACAGAAAATTGCAGACCGAAAAAACCAAAGTTCTAAATCATATATATTCACAACCACTTTTTTTTTAAAAAAAAATTGTATTTAATAATTATTAATATAAAATATAATATGTAACAAGTATAATCATAATAAAATTTTAAATATAAATTTACATTATATAAAATATAACATATAATAAATTTAAAAAAATAAAGTTGTATCAAGTAAAAGTAAAATTTCAAAAAAAACATACAAAATAGTAAAAAAGAAATAATAATAATGTAATTTGTATATATAAAATATTATATACAATAATAAGAATCATTGTATTATGTATAATTTAATTTATATTATATAAATTATATATTAAATATTAATTATATATCATATTATATTTATATTTAATATTTTTTACTATATATTATATTATATTTACATTTAATAGTTTTTAATATAATATGTAATAAGTATAATCATAATAAATTTTTAATATAAATTTACATTATATAAAATATAGCATATAATAAATTTAAAAAAAAAAGTTGTACCAAGTAAAAGTTATTTTTTTAAAAGAACGTAAAATAGCAAAAAGAAAAAAAGAAGCAAATAATATGCAAAATAGTAAATGAATGGCGAGGATGAATCTAATCATCTAGAAACCTTTTTTAACTAGCTTGAACCATTGATCTAAAAAATTAGCTTGTGCACTTCAAATAAGGAACACCTTCGGTGTAAATATATATTTATGATCTACATGCAAAATAGAAAAAGTCACTAGCTCACATCATATTCAAATTCTTAATAATTTAGTTTCTATGGGTGATAGAAGGAAAAAATTAGGTTTGAAAATTCAATTTCAATGTCTCACTTTGGCTAAGAAAATGGACACACTAATACAAGATCACCCACATGTAGCTCCAAGAATTATCCATTCATGTTTCTAAGATAATAATTATTCTTTGCCCAATGGTTCTCAATGAAATATGGCCCTAACTAGATTGATTCAAATTTTCCATGTTCCTTTTTCCTTAGATCTTGAAGTCTCAAAGTTGTAAATCTCTATTTATGGCCCTTTTGACACCTAAATACTTGACTACTAGTTTTATCTTATTATTTTTGACTTGGCCATTTTTTCTTATTTCATCCATTTCCAAAAAAAAGATTTTTTTTGTATGAGGTATAACATTAAAATTTTCATCCTTATTTTGTTTGATGAACCTACAAACTAGAAACTCTATGTTAATTACCAATATGTCATTTACCAAATATGATCATTTAAAATGTGATTTCCCCATAGATTTATTTGCTTTTATTGTGTCTTCCTAAATAGCCAATTTTAACATGTTATACCCCATATTTTAAAGGTGATTTATTTCTATGAGATAAAACATTAAAATATTTAGCCCTAATTTTTTGGATGAAACTAGAAACTAGAAACTCTATGTTAATTGGATATATGTCATTTATCCCATATAATAATTTTAAAGGTGATTTCCTTATATATTTCTTTGTTGTTACTAGGTCTTCTCAAATAGAACTTGTCATCCCATCTTTTCTTATTCTAATTTAGCATCCTTCGATAATTTTCATCATTTTTTTTCTAGCTAACCATTTCCTTTAGGATGTCATGGTTAAGAGTGAGTAAAGGGTTATGTCATACATTTTACAAAGATCCTCAAACTAAAATTCTATAAAACATATTGCATTGTTAGAGACTATTCTCTAAGGCACACCAAATTTGGTAACAATATTATTTAAGATTAAATAAATGATAATTTGAGTTTCTAATCTATTATTAGGAGTGCATTCCATTCACTTAGTGAGATAATTAGTAGCTACCAGTGTTATTTCTTGCATAACCACCCCATTTTTTTTTGGTCAAAATGGGTCCCCTTTTGGTTTCTTTTTCCTTGGTGTTTTTTTTGGGGTCTTAGGAGTTGTTTCTTTTTTCTCCTAAGTCCTCTTTTCATTTGTTTTTTGAGTTCGGGTTTCAAACCAAAACTCACACTTAGAAATTTCTAAAAGTTTAGGTTCAGGTTTGTGTCTCGATGCCAATCCCCGCTTTTGCCTTGTTTTTTCTTTTGTTTGTGTCGCATTCGGTTTTTGGATCGGAACCATCACTTGGCACCTTCTTGGTTCAAGTTCATGTTTTCATTATGATCCCGACTTCTACTTTCTTCCTTGTTCATTTTGTTTGTATCAAAATCAGAAATCAAATCAAAACCAAAACTAAGAACTTTTCTAAGTTCTTGTTCCTATTTTGGTCCCAATCCCGATCTTTGATTACTTTGTCCTTTGTTTTTCAGGGTCAGATTTCAGACCAGGTTTTTCACTAGGAACTTTTCTAAGTTCTTGTTTCATCTCCTGTCCTGATCTTGATTCTTGATGTCCTTTGTTTGTCAGGATTCAAACTTCAGACTCCCATTTCAACTTTGCGTCCATTCAAAGTTCAGTGCTGGTTGATGTCCTGATCCTGACTTTCACTTGCCTTCATTCTTGTGATTGCACATTAATGACACATGTCCTAATCCGAAGGTCCAACCATCCCACATTAATGTCTAACCGTTCGCATGCGTGAAAAGTTTTTTATTCGCATTGCTCCTCGAGTTTTGTTCATTCTTACTTTCATAGCTTGGAGAAACTAATTGGAGTGACACTGAGAGCTAGGGTTTGAGTGCAAACTATGAGTTCTATTTGTGTTGTCAAAATTCTTGGTTGTGTTCATAGGTAGGCATTTTCTCTTGTTTATATGCTTCATTTTGGCTATTTTGTGCTTGTGTTTTTCTTGTTTGTTGCATTTTCTCATTTTTTGGGGTTTCTCTTTCTCGTTTCTTCACACCAGTTGGTGCATTTTGAATTTTTATTTTGTTCTTAAACCATTTGGTTTGTTTTGCCTTGTTTTGGTTTTGGGGTTTTGGGCATTTGTTTTCCTGTGCATTTTGGTTTTCATTTTTATGATGGGTTTTTTCACCCTTCCCCATGCTTTGGTATTCGTTGTATCATTGCTTTGAGAAAATATTTATCCTTACCACCACCAAATTTTGAAGGAATTGCTCAAAAAAGACTTATATTTATTTATCCTTTAGACTTGTGCATTTTCTTTTGACTTCCCAATCTCGCATTCATGTTGGAATTAGGAATTGGAATGACAACTCACAATTTTCACCATCCAATAAGTGTGATCCCATCATTTGATCCAATTTAAACTTTCGATGTTATATCAAGATCGGAAATCGGATCATTATGTAACTATACTAAGGTTGTTTGGAAATGAACCAATTTTATTTCTTGATCTGATCCCCTCTTAATAATCGAGATCGGATCTCAAACTGACACCGACCCTCAGAGTAATTTTGATTTCCTTGACTTCATGTCACTCTGATTCCAATTTCTAAAAGATTATGGTCGATAGCAGAACTTAGATTTAACTTGTCCTAAATTGCATATCATATGTCACGCTCCTAAAAAAACCTCGATTCCGACTTCCGATATCTTATTAGGATCGAAACTTGGGATGCTACCAAGACTTCTTTGTTTTTATAGAAACCACTTTCGTGTCATTTCTCGATTTTAATTTTTGAACTATGGTTGGGATCGAAACTCAAAAGGTTAGCTAAACTTATGCTTTTGTATTGGGTATGGTTCTAGCTTTCAACCTGATTCTGAATTCTAATATGTTGTTGGTATTGGAACAAGGACAAGATCTTTGCCAAAGTGGTTTTTCAAGTTCCATTGTCTAGTCAAAGTACAATCCTGATTTACGAATACAACATGAGATTGGGTCATAGAAAGTTATCATTTCTTCTATTATTTGAAGGTGTAGGTGTTGAGTCAAGACCTGATCCTGACTTCTGATAGAGTTTAGTTTTGTGCTTAAATGGTCAGGTTCTTGGTTTTGTCCCAAACTTGAAACCCGAAGATGTTGAATTAACTTGTTAAAGGTAAGTTTATCTTGAATGAATGATGATACAATATGAATGTTTATGTTTTTTAACTACTCTACACATCTTTTCTTCACTTGAAAATTGTTAGTGTTGCAGGATAACTAACTAATTTCTTCTTTAGAAAACAAAGCTCCCCCAGAAGGAACATCAAAAGGGAAAAAGACTAAGAGATTAAAGCCAGAAGAGATCTTGGTCACCAAGAAGTACATGTTTCAAGGAAACCTAGTGCCATCTAAGTTTGGCTCTGAAGTAATGGATATCACATACACATTGGTTGGACACTTGGATTTGGATTAGTTTTGGCAGGACACATTTTCACCAGATGCTACCCCAAGTGTTAAAATGATTGCTAACTCTAGATTGGCACATGTAGCCACATTCCCTATCTTTAGACAATACCTTGAATTCATTTTAACTACTACACAAACCTATAATCCAACTCAAATGCAATCCATTAATGCAAAGGGGAATGTAATTATTGACTTAACTCCTATAATGATTAGGTTGGGCTTTGATCCATATCATCATCCTAACTACAAGATCATGTCAGAAGATGAAGAACTTGCACACTGGACACATGATGAGGAGGGGAATAGTGCACTCATCAATAAGAGGTGGTTAAAGACACATAAGACATCATTGAATAAAATGTCACCTAAGTTTAAGAGGCTTGATTTCTTAGAGGAAATTGGTGACATAATCACACTATTTTCATGGGTGTTTGGGACGAAGGATTCATGTAGCTTTGAAAATTTGATGTTTCCTTTTATTCAACTTATTCTGGATGGAAAACAACATCTGGATTGGGCACAAACTATTTTAGATAACATTCACAATTAATTGTTAAAAGTAGCTGAAACCGATACATTCTATATGACTTCATATGTCATTTATTGTGTTGCAAGGATGGGTCAATTCCTAGGGTTGAATACTAAAGGGTCAATGGATAATGGCTCAGGTCAAAAGAAAGTATGGGAATATTATGACCAATTAGAGCTGAAAGAAGAAGAGCATCATTTCAAAAGGGTTAATGATGCATTTTTATATGTAGTTATTAATTAACTAATAGGTGATATTAGTTTCAGATTATCATGAGAGGCGATGTAATTCATTGAACCTTGGGGTTATTGGTTTATCCAATACCTCAAGTCTACCTATTTCAGATTGTTTGGGTTTGAAGATCACCCATTTAAATTTCCAAGGTGTTGAAGTGTCGGGTGGGTCTTGATGGAGTTTTCCCATCAAGCAACTAAAGTAAATGCAATATTTTATGCACAACACAAAGCTAGTTGTCATTCTTTCCCCATGGAATTGGGATTTTATTCTTGTCATTTCTCCATAGTGGCCAAGACAGCAACAAAAGAATTTTAGGCCTTGAAATTCAAACAACATACCTCTGGGGAAAAATTTGATCCTAAGAAGAAGATGTATGGTATTTATGCTTCACAATTCCCTCTTCATAGGCCACTATTGGAAGATTTTTGGTATAATTTGCAAAAGATTTTAAGGTAAGGAAGAGGGGCTATGAAAGATTAACAATTCCACAAATGAAGGATTTTTAAGTTGCTACAAACATTATAGATAATGTAACTGGTGATGGGATTACTTTGGATCCTCATTATGAAATGGACAAAGTAGGAAAAAAGGACATGGATCCCATCGATTGGATGGTAGAGGAGGTAACCAAGATTCAGAAGAGGACACAAGTAGTTGTGGAAAGAAGCGAGAAATGGCTTAACCTCTGCCTTAAACAACCAAAAGTGTAAACTTCCAAGAAGAGAGGTTCTAGTAGTCAACCTTCTTTCTCCATAGAGACAAAATAGATATACAAGAGATTAAAGAAATGTTTTACAGAAATAGATGAAGCTATAGAAAATCTTGCCTCAATAGAAGAAGAAATTTAACTGTAGAAAATTGATTATTTCTTGAAGAAGGCTAAAATAACTTATGAGGAAACTGTTGCTAGAATTGTTTCAACTGGGTGCCACACCTTTGGCTACTGTATACCCTGGGGACCACACTTATGGAGAAGTACCTTCTATTTTTCCCATGTAAACTCAGGATACCTCTCCTACCATTTCATTAATATCAAGAACAACCACTATTGAAGAGAAGAGACCCTAGGTGATTGATGTAACAAAATCACCTATTACTTCAGACTGAGAGAGAGGGTCCAGAATGGGAACAATATTTGAGGAAAGTTGAGGAAGAAACTAGTTTTGTGCTTGGGACCTTATATAGTGAGGAGATAACCAATGAATTTCTGAATGAAGAGGAACATAATAAATAATGGAAAGTGCTCAAAGGTTGGTTGCTAAACAGTCAGCCCAAGAAGAAGAAGAACAAAGAAAGAAGATGGAAGATATATCTTGGGAGAAGGAAGCTATCAAAAAATAGGTTCAAGAAGAGTTAGCTACTGAGGAAGAGTGGAAAATAAAAGATGAAGAGACAACTAGAGAAAGAGAAGTAGTTGAGGCACTAAAGAAGGCTAAAGTGGAAAAGGAAGCTATGGAAGAACAAAGGGAAAATGAACTAGAATATTAAAGGTTGGGATATGAAGAGGAGGCTGCCAAAAGGGAAGAAGAGATGAGAAAAATAGAAGAAATTAAGGTCCAAAATGGAAGGATGGAACATGAAAGGTTATGGAAAGAACAAGAAGACCAATAGAAGGATTATTCCAAGAAAAAAAATGTAGTAACTTCTCCTACACCTCTGTCCTCAACACCACCCAATTTTACAGAAGTAACTACTCAGCTAGGTGCTCCCACTTGGCTTAATTTAAATCTAGAAAAGAGACAAACTATTCAACCTCAACTTATAGTGTGGAATGACATGATAAAATAACTTGAGAAGGTGAATCCTAAGAAGAAAGATCATTTTGTCCACTCCACAAAAATGATTGATGAAGGGGATATAATAGCTTAAATTTCCACCTCAATTGTTGATAAGGATGATAGGGAATTGCAACTTGAGGACTATCAAATAAGTACTATCAATTTGGGGACGCATACCAGAAATCAAAAAAATGAACTTGATTGATATTGTGGCCACCACCACCAAATCTAGATTAATAAAAGATAAGGAGACCATGGATGAGCTCAAGGATCATTTTGGACAAGTGAAGAATTTCTTGAAGGAGTTAACTATGTATATATCAAAGCCATCACCATGTTTAGAAGCTCTTATTCTAATGAGTAGGAAAGAGGTAGAATATTTGACCAAAATGAGAAAGAAGGCTACCTGGTTTGATAATTGGTTTAATAATTTAAAGTTTGATATAGATAAGAGTCTGGATGAAGGTTTTAAGAACTATATTTCAGGCCTTTCTTTGGTCAAAGAAATAGAATAATTCATACAGAAATTGTGGGATGAAGAAGAAAAGATCAAGAAATACTTGGGAAAACTAAAGGTGATAGATAAGACATCTAGTGAAGAGCTAATTCAATCATAGATTCTGGATGATGAGGGTCCTAAATATGTTTCAAAGGCTATCAATGTGTGTGTTTACAAAACCCATAATCTCATCAAACAAAGAGTATCTATGCTTAAAGGAATTCATGATATATGGGACCATGCAGGTATATTTGAAGATATTGTTGAAAATATCATTGATAAAGCTTTACCTCTAGATCAAAGACTTGAGTCATTAGGGGAAATAAAAGATGCTGGGGAGGTGAGGCTTAACAAAATTAAAAAAGGAGACACTGCAGAATCAAAACTCATGGATAGGTTGCTTACCATTAGGTGTGAAATGCGATGGGCCATCACAGACGTTGGCCAACTAAGGGAAAATATTGTTGTAGTAGAGAGAAAATTTGAAGAGTCAAAGTTTAAGGATGTCTTTCTTGATGGGCTTGTCGATGATGCCTTAAAATAGATTTTGTGGAACTATGATCAATATCACATGATTCCTCACGAGGATGATAAATAAAGGAGAATATTATTTTTGATAAGGGTGGCTTCAACATAATCAACCAATTTAGGCACCCTTTTTTGTTGACAACAACACTTTCATGTCACTTTCTGGAGCAGGTAGATGACCCCTAGATCAGTTTCAATGACTTAGAGATGGAGTAAAGTAATCGGTAGGAGATAAAGTTATAACATCATGTTAAATTTTGGCTAAGTGAACACATGGTGTACCCCTTTTCAGCTCCTTTAGTTCAGCAAAGAGAAAACTTAGGCTTAACTGGGTGTTCCTACAATTATGGATCTGAGCCCTAGATTTATGGGTCTTGATTTTTAATGGGAGGAATGAATGTTAGTTTGGTATATATGATAGAATTCTCTCTTGATTTAAAGAAAAAGGGTTGGCTGATTGAAGTCAGATTAGCTACCAAAAGATTGGAGTCTTAGCTTTTTACAATTATTTTACAACTTTTATGCAAAACACACTCAAACACTTCTTTTACAATTTTTTTTATAGAAGTAGTTTGATTTTTAGAAGTTGTTTTATCTTAACAATGATGTTGATAAACAATGGTTATATGATAGTGCATCTTTTTTTGCATAAATGTTTCTTATTTGATGGAAATCAATAGAAGAATCTGAAATTAAAACCATTTTATTGCATTATTTTTGGATGATGTTTCTTGATATTTGTCGATCTATTAATTTTGGTAATGATCTTGTGATGTTTTATTCTTGAAAAGTAAAAAAAAGTGATGATGAATGGTTGCGTGATTTAAATTTGCACTATGAATGGATGCAATGGTATGGAACATTTTATAAATTGTATTGTTCTACAGTTTGGTTAATTAGGAAGGTGCTCATTGTTAGAATTGCATGTCTAAATTAAAAGAAATTTATGTTCATGTTTTGCTATCCCAAAGCCTTGATTGATCTTTTATTAGGAATAAGGTGTCTCAACCTTGGATAATTCCTATTCTTATTATTTGTTTTGTAAAATGTATTTCTTGCAAATAATGTAATTAAGTGTGAGTGTACATGTCTAGTTTGCATGTTGATGTGTCACTCCACTTAATGTGTCGGCATCTTGAATTGTGTGTAAGGAGATCATGGCTGAAACGGTTATGACGGATTCCTATGACACATAAGAGCTATGTCTGGAAGATTCAATGACAGGTGAAGACATGTGGCAATTGATAAAGTTGAGTACTGTACACTCTTCCACGATAGTGGGGTTCGGGGCATCGCCCCGAAAAAAAATTTCGAGTTCCTATTTTCTCGGAGAATGGTAAAACCCTAATACAGTTATCTTCGGAAGTTGCCCTAAAAGGGAAGCGCATGATATAAGCGTTTTTAGGGTTGCGAAGATTTGTGATGTGAGTGTATTGTTGGAGCGTTTTGATGCTGCCGCATTTTGTCTTCAAGTGTTGGAAATCTCCTGAAAGAACTTGCATTGCAAGTGTGTTGTAACCGTTGTGTTGAAGATAATACATTGTGCAGGTTTTGGAGTGCTGGGGTTTTTTACCGAAAGGTTTTCCCCAGGGTAAATCATTGTGTCATTCTTCATTTTCTGTATGTATGGTATATTGCTGCAATATCTTTGTTAAGTAGATTAACGAATCTGAAATTGTAAGGGTTTAAAACGAATTTGCACCATACTTTCCTTAAGAGATTAGTGTAGGAAGCTGTTTCCGCACCTGAGTTTCCTTACAAGTGGTATCAGAGCCTGATCAACTTTTGATCCTAGTTGTTGGGTAGGGTTTTTTGAGCTAATCTCAAGTTGAGTGGGAGTTTTTTTGTGCAGAGCATTCTGAATCTTATTTGCAGATTGAGATGGCAAGTTCCTCATACAGTAGAATGGAGGTGGAGAAATTTAATGGCACTAATTTCGAGTTGTGGAAACTCAAGATGGAAGACATGCTTGAAGACCGCGATCTATGGGAGGCTACTTCACTTGATGTGAAACCTGTAGCGATACCTCAAGCGGATTGGGATATCAAGGATCGGAAGGCTAAGGGTCTCATCAGACTCTGTCTAGCAGATGCCGTTCTTCTGAATGTTCTTGATGAGACTACTGCAAATTCTTTGTGGAAACGGCTTGGGTCTGTGTATCAGGCCAAATCTCTGGTGAATAAGTTGTTCCTGAGAAAGAAGTTGTATTCTTTAAGAATGGAGGAAGGTGGATCCGTAACTGATCATCTCAATGCATTCAATTTATTGATTGCACAGTTGGCATCATCTGGTGCCAAGATTGAGGAGGAGGATCGATGTATGACCCTGCTTTGTTCCTTGCCGGATTCGTGGGACCATCTTGTGATGGCTCTCGGAAGTACTATAGTCACATTCCGTATGGATGATGTGGTGTCTTCACTGCTATCTGAGGAGATGCGAAGAAAGACTTCGGATTCGTCTAAGGAAGCCCTTGCTGTTCGCGGGAGATCCAACGACAAAGGAAAGCAGAATGACAATAAGTCAAAGAAGGGCAGATCCAAATCCCGTGGGAGTTCTAAGACTCCTGGAAAGTCCAAGGCGAAATGTTGGAACTGTGATAAATCTGGGCACTTCCGGAGGGACTGCAAAGAACCGAAGAAGAAGAAGAAAGGCTCAGATTCAGCTTCTGAAAAATCTCAAGAAGATGGAGATGCTTTTATTGCAGCTTTGGCAGCCCATGCATCTGATGATGTGTGGTTAGTAGACTCGGGTGCTTCTTTTCACATGACCTCTCATCGAAACTGGTTCTCAAAATATGAAGAGTTTGATGGTGGAAAGGTGTACTTGGGTGATGATTCTCACCTAAAGATAGTTGGACGCGGAAGGGTCACTATCAGATTTCCTGATGGACGAGTAAAGGGAATCAATGGAGTTATGCACATTCCGGGTTTGGCACGAAACCTATTATCTGTAAGTATGCTGAATGATGTAGGTGTGCAAGTTGTTTTTTCAAAAGATGGATGCAAGATGATGAGATCTATGGTGCTCGCTAAAGGTACTAGGAGAGGTACTTTGTTTCAGCTTGATGCATGCATTGCTCAATGCAATAGTTCTTCTGTTTCAAAGAAGAGAGCGGCTATCACTTCATCCCCACCATCTGAACGAGCAGTAAAGAAGATTGTGGCAATGGGTTCCGATGGCAGTGCAGTAAGTGTGCCTAAGGGTGTAAACACTTTGGAAGGCAAGCTTCCTGCAGAAAAGACAATGTTGTGGCATATGAGATTTGGCCACATTGGTGAGAAGGGTCTTAGGACCTTGAAAACTAAAAATCTCGTTGAGGGGCTAAATGATTGTAATCTCGAATTCGATTTCTGTGAACACTGTGTTTATGGTAAGCAAAATCGTGTTCAGTTCTACTCCAGTTCTCACAAGTCTTCTGGACTTTTGGATCTTATTCATTCTGATGTTTTTGGTCCTGTAAAAGTTCCTTCTATCTCCAGTTCTGTATATTTTGTATCTTTTATAGATGATTACAGTAGAAGGACTTGGATATATTTCCTAAAAAGTAAGACACAGGTTTTCAGTCGGTTCAAGGAATTTAAGGCTCTCGTGGAGAATCAGACTGGTAAAAGAATCAAGTGTGTGAGAACTGATAATGGTGGTGAGTTTTGTTCCACAGAGTTTGAACAGTTCTGTAAAGAACGAGGAATCGAGAGACATAAGACAACTCCTTACACCCCGCAGCAAAATGGAGTTGCAGAGAGAATGAACAGGACACTGATGGAGAAGGCTAGGAGTATGCTTAGTGGAGCTGGCCTAGAACAAAAATTTTGGGCCGAAGCTGTTGCCACTGCTTGCTATCTGGTTAACAGATCTCCTACATCAGCTCTTGTTGGTAAGACACCCATGGAGGTGTGGTCTGGTAAGAAGCCTTCAATTAGACATCTTCGTGTTTTTGGTTGTGAAGCTTATGCACATGTTCCAAAGGAGAAAAGATCTAAGTTGGAAAACAAAGCTGTCAAATGTATTTTCATCGGATACAGTGTTGGTGTGAAAGGATACAAGCTTTGGAATCCTATGACTAGTAAGGTGCTGTATAGTAGAAATGTTATTTTCAGAGAGCTAACATCTTCTCCTATTGTGCTACAACCAGATGAAAAAGAAAAGGAAAAAGATGTTGTTCAGTTTCCTCCTACCCCTGAGAAGACTGAACAGAGAGACCATGTTGGGTCTAATGATGAGGAGAGCTCTAGCAGCTCTGATAGTTCGGAAGAAGAGGAAGAACAACCTCAACCTCAGCCCTTGAGGAGATCCATGAGAGAAAGAAAGCAACCAGAAAGGTTTGGTTATTCTATGTTAGATTCCAGTTGTGCTTTTGCTTTGATTACTAACACTGATGAGCCTAGATCTGTGAAAGAGGCTTTGGGCATGGAAGATGCAGGTTCCTGGATTGAGGCTATGGATGATGAGATGGCTTCATTGGAGAAAAACAAAACTTGGGACCTTGTACCTTTGCCTAAAGGGAGAAAATCTGTTGGCTGTAAATGGGTGTTCAAGAAGAAATTCTGTGCAGATGGCAGTGTTGAAAGGTACAAAGCTAGATTGGTTGCAAAGGGATATTCACAGGTAGAGGGAATAGATTATGGTGAAATATTCTCTCCTGTTGCAAAGTTGACATCCATTAGATTTCTGTTATCTCTTGCTGCATCATATGATTTAGAGATAGAACAGATGGATGTGAAGACAGCTTTCCTTCATGGTGATTTGGAGGAAGAGATTTATATGTCACAGCCTAAGCACTACATTGTTAAAGGTAATGAATCCTTAGTTTGCAGATTAAAGAAATCTCTATATGGTTTGAAGCAATCTCCTAGGATGTGGTACCTTAAGTTTGATGCCTTTGTGTTGTCAATTGGATTTGTAAGATCGAAATCAGATCATTGTGTTTATTCCAGAGTTGAAAATGATCGCCTTCTTATTGTTGCATTATATGTTGATGATATGTTGCTGTTGGGGAAGGGTAAGGGTATGATTTCTGATTTTAAATCTCAGTTGTCAGCACAGTTTGAGATGAAAGATCTTGGGGCAGCAAGGTACATCTTGGGTATGGAAATGAGTAGAGACAGGTCTAACAGAAAACTCTGGTTGAGTCAGAGTAAGTATGTGAAGTCTGTGTTGGACAGGTTCAGCATGGCAGATTGTAGACCACTATGTGTTCCTGTTTCAATGGGAACAAAGTTATCTGTAGATGATTGTCCAAAATCTCCTAGTGAGGTGGAGGACATGAGTAGAGTACCTTATGCTGGTGCAGTTGGCAGTCTTATGTATGCTATGGTCTGTACTAGACCAGACATTGCCCAAGCAGTGGGAGTCCTAAGCCGGTTTATGGCTAACCCTGGACGGGTACATTGGGATGCAGTTAAGCGAGTATTCAAATATTTGAGGGGTACATCAGATTACTCCATATGTTACCATGGTAACTCTTCTGGATCTCCACATTCAGTTTGTATTCGTGGATTTGTGGATTCAGATTGGGCAGGTGATATTAACAGCAGGAGATCCACCAGTGCTTATGTTTTCACTATGTTTGGTGGTGCCATCAGTTGGATGAGTAAGCGACAACCTGTGGTGGCTTTGTCCACTACAGAAGCTGAGTACATGGCTGCTACTCATGCTTGTAAGGAAGCCATTTGGCTTAGGAGATTGTGTTCTGATGTGGGTGTTGATGCAGAACAGATTACTATTTGGTGTGACAGTCAGAGTGCTATTTGCCTTGCGAAGAATCCAACTTTCCATGCCAGAACGAAGCACATTGATGTGCAGTTTCACTTTGTGAGAGATATGGTGGAAGATGGAAAGATAAAATTGGAGAAGGTAGATACTGTGAAGAATGTTGCAGATGCATTAACGAAACCAGTGGGCACTGTGAAGTTCAGATGGTGTTTGGAGTCTATGGGCCTTTTGGCCTATAGCGGTTAATTCCTGTTATGTTCCTATTGCTCTTACAAGGTGTTCGACAAGTGGGAGAATGTTAGGAATAAGGTGTCTCAACCTTGGATAATTCCTATTCTTATTATTTGTTTTATAAAATGTATTTCTTGCAAATAATGTAATTAAGTGTGAGTGTACATGTCTAGTTGGCATGTTGATGTGTCACTTCACTTAATGTGTTGGCATCTTGAATTGTGTGTAAGGAGATCATGGTCAAACTATTATGACGGATTCCTATGATAATATAAGAGCTATGTCCGAAGATTCAATGACAGTGAAGACATGTATGGCAATTGGAAAAAGTTGAGTACCTGCATTAACTCTTCCGCCCATAGTGGGGGTTCGGGCATCACCGAAAAAATTTTCGAAGTTCCTATTTTCTGAGAATGGTAAAACCCTAATACAGCTATCTTCGGAAGTTGCCCTAAAAGGGAAGCGCATGATATAAGCGTTTTTTAGGGTTGCGAAGATTTGTGATGTGAGTGTATTGTTGGAACGTTTTTTCATGCTGCCGCATTTTGTCTTCAAGAGTTGGAAATCTCCTGAAAGAACTCTTGCATTGCAAGTGTGTTGTA